>OY728136.1:478951474-480151474 GCA_963277665.1 Viscum album | reverse complement strand
TGTTACTGAAAAATGAATCACATCACTTCACGTGAAGGTATTCCGCCATACACACAAGTGACGTCATCATATCCCCTATGGAATGGAAAGTATAAAAAGTTATATATAATATAATTAATATATATATATAATAATTTTATAAATATCATATATATAATTTATATCCATCATCATACCCAGCTTTTAGAGGAGGTAATGGAAAAATGAATGACATCTGTTCATGAGGTTGTAGTTTTTCGTACACATGAACGATGATTTTATAACCCATTTAATAGATGTATAGATGGTTTTAGGTCATGAAATTAACACAAAAACATATAATTATATTTTATATACTGATTATATTATATTATCTTGTTATAATAACAATTGAAGTTGTTGGAGGAAGAAATAAAACCAAAGCTCTTGTTGATGAACGCTACCTCTTCTATAGGTATCCTCCTTAGGTATGAACCAAAATCATTACTAGGTTGGATTTATGTAAAAACTAATGATTTAATAATAATTTTAGGGAATTTGGAAATTTATTTGATTATTTATTTTCCAAAAAAGGGTTTTAAGGTATGAATAAGTAAGGGGTGGCGATTGATTTTTATAAGTGAGGTGAGTGGCATAGTTGTAATTTTTTGAAAGAAAAAATCCACCCATGTTGTTTTCATCTAAAAATAATCCTTTAATGGATTATTAATGATACTAGAAGTTATAATCCCAAAATAAGAACATAAAATGTGTTTGAAAAAAACAATCTGTTATTTTTAACCCTTATCTTTTTACTTTATTCCCTAGTAAACCCATTTTTATTTTTAACCACAACAAATACTTTTTATTTTTTTACTATTAACTTTGGTCGAAAATTAATTTGATATTATTAGATAATATATATTATGTTAATTATAAATATTTAATCTATTTTTACAAATTCCATTCATGGAATTGGAAAACTTGTATTTAAAATTAATCTCACTGATGTGACGAGAAAGAAGATTTTTAAAGAGAAAATGTTCAAAAGTTTACCGAGTTCTTATATCAAAATTCAATATGAAATTAATTTCAATGAACTAAATTGGATTAATTTATTTATAATTGAACTAATATTATTTTAAAACCAATTTAAAATATATTTTATTTTATAAATAAATTAAACAAAAAAGCCAGTATTCAATTAGAATTCAGTATTTTTTACTATTCATCAAAACAATTAATCTTTTCAGAAAATTATCAAACTTTCACCCTAATATAATTTTGAAATTATAGTTTCAAAAATGAATTTTATTTTTTTGAATAAATTTTATAAAAGTTTCAAAAATTATTTTTAAAATCAGTTTCCTAAAAAATGCGACAAAACCGCTTTTTCGAAAATAGTGTTTTTAATCATAAAATTGTATTTATTACTATCACTTGTCTAGGGGACACAAAAGTTAAATGTTAAAAATTTCATGTAATACATAATAAAAAATTAATTAAAATCATTAAAAAAATTGGTTTGTTTAATTTATTGAGGTAAAACGTGTTTGTGACCATACAAATAGTTTTTGAAAAAAATATTTCATTTATTTTTATATAGTTTTTATTTTTATTTTTAATTTATTGGTCACCAAATAATTAATTTTATATACATATCTAAACCATATATTTTCATAATTTAATTAATCCTATTCATACCCACCATTCCAGCAGCTATGTAGTGACTATCAAATAATAATATTTTAATAATATGACACAATTCATTTAAACCCAGTTTTACATGTAACAAAAGATACACTCGGTATTGTATAAAATAAAAGATAAACTTATTGTTGCATGTAATATAAACTAAACTCATCATTTCATGTAATTCAAGGTAAAAATAGTGTTTAATGTAATCCAAGCTAAACTCAGTGTTGCAAAATATCGAAAATTTTAAATTTAATTGCCAAAGAGCCACAAAATATCACGGTGTTAAAATTTTGATTCTTTTTATATATTTTATATGTGATCTACCCTCTAAGAGATTATATTCTTGTATGATATCATTATATTTAATGTCATTATATTATTGAATATCATTTATTTATGATGATTTGGTTATTTCTTCTTCGTACTATGTTTTCTATTGTTATGTGTTTTTTTATTTATCTATTATCACTTGTTATGATTGAGGGTATAGTCTTCTTAAAAACTCAATTTATACCCTCACTACTAGCCAAAATCCTATGAAATATGGAGAGTCATGCCTATATCCATGTACCACTTTAGCACAGACCTGGTGATTTGGGTCTGGGTGTTACATACCCAAACATATTTTAATCTTTCCTCTTTGCTCCTTAGTGATTCTCCATTAATTTTAGTGGAAAAACATCATGGTTAGATTTTATATACCTTGTTTATTCTTCTTATTCTTACAGTTTCTTCTTATTTTCTCCTTTCTAATTATTTCTCACCTGATTAGGGATTTGGGCATATGATTCCGCAAAGTCATAGTGGAATTTTTTCACCTCTTGGGTATTTGGTATGCAGCCTGTAGAGGTCCCAAAAGAGAATTCTCAATCTATTATTCATCATTATCTTAATATATGTCTTCCCATTAATCATTTTAGTGTTTTAGTTAATTTTTCTTTAATTTTTCATTGATTATAGTATATTGATTAGGGATTTCATATAGCTTAGTCCCAAAGGTGAATTGGGAGCGGACTTCACCTTATTTCTCATGGCTCAACACTATTATGCCATCTGATGAGTTTTTTCTTTGGTGATTCCATAGATGGATTTTGGTTTTTGATATTTGTTTTATTTATTGAAGATAATTTTTTGTTAGGTTAGGTTTTTAAGGACCCAAAGGAGGTCTCTAATAGATTGGGATTAATTTGTGAGTCACTAGTCGAGGTAGGTTGCTCTATACATAACTCTTTAAATTTAAAACCCTAATTACTTTCTTTATTTTATCCCATGATTTTAAATTCTTAAAAATTGTATGATGGATATATAAATACACACATATATATTTATTTATTTATTCTCATTTAAATGTCTTTGCTTTACCATCGGTTTCCATGTGGTTATTAAAAGGGATTAATATTTGTGTTATAAAGCCTTTGTCTTATCCAAATCAAACATTTATTAAAAATGCCTTAAAGGCTCTTTAAAAATAAAACTAAGATACAAAAAGGGGTGATTCATCCTTAATGATTTTATAGGAGGACTTATGTTTTATTTAAATGGTATTTTAACTAAGGAGTTGTTTTTTCCTTCTAAGAGTTATCTCGTGTTTTAGTTATTTTTTGGGAACTCTATAAAAAATTTCATGATATTTGATTTTAAATGTCTTAATATGTAATTTATAAACAAATATAGTGTTTTTAATATATTTTAAATTATTTTTCCATGTTTTGGATTTTAAACAACAAAATTAAAAAATTCGTCTTTCTCTTCAATGGCCTAGTTGGAACTTAAAAAAGATATTCTTACCATTAATTCAGTGTGTTATCTTGACTAGGGAAGCTATAATATTTTTTCCCATTATTTTGATTCATCATCCTAACTGGTGAAGTTATATTATTTCTTATCACTAGTTCAATGTGTCTTTGTGACCAGTTATAAACCTCTTCTTTCCTTTAGCTCAGTGTTTTTCCCTTCATATTGAAGTTATATTGCTTCATTGTGTCACCCTAAATGGAGAAGGAATATTGTTAGCTGTGATTATAATTTTATTATTTCATTTATAGGGACACTCCCATGAGGTTATCTAATTTTGGTTTTCTTCTTTTATAGTTTAAAAAAATTATTGTTTACGCTATTTTATTCTAAATTTATTATTTTTATTTTTTACTATTTATATTTAGTTGTTTTTCTTTACCTGGGTGATTTTTTTTTTGTTTTTTTCCATGTGGTGATTTATTACCACCTATTTTCTTTGGTGTTATATTTTTTATGGTTTTTGTGTTAGTACTTGTTATATTAGGAAAAATAATTTGTTTTAAAAGTATAAATTTCTCTATTTAGTGATTTCTTGGTGGAATTTGAAAAGGGGTAGCTAAGGGCTGGTCATTTTTATTTACTTTTAAAATTAGAGTATTTTAAAAGCCTTGGTTTTGAAATTGTTAATTTTTCTTTAAATTATCATATTTTCTAAAAAAAATTCAATATTTGATTAGTTTTAAATAGTTTTAATGTTTACTTGGGTAAAATGGATTAAAGTGGTGGTCTCATTTAATTTTTTTAATTAATATAGAAATATAACCTTTATAGTTGTATTTTAAAACTAGCATAAAGATAATTATCTTTATAGAGTATACATGGGTTGTGGAGAAGTTACATATTGGTATTTTTCTCATGCCTATGTATTTCAAGTTTTGTTAAGGTTTTTATTTGATGTCATTTGGTCTTGTGTTTTAGGTTTGAGTATGGTAGTGGTTTGAGGAAATGGATCAAATTTCTTGACATGTAAAGATGGGTGACCGTGATATTCATTTAATTTTGGTATTTAATAAATCTAGTGTCTTGTTCCATGTTGTCCATTTTATTTATAGTTTATTATTATTATTATTAGATCTCATTTATGACTAATGAGTTATATTATATTATTATTCCTTCTTTGGGTTTTTATTACCAAAACTATTTATTTTTTATATGGATAATTCAACTTATAAAGTGCCCATCTCTGAATTTTGGGTGTAAATTTTGTATTAATATTCTTTCATTGGGTGAAATAATTTACACTTATATATATTTGATTTCTAGTCACTAGTTATCTAACCATGGGGATCAAGAAAACCTTTTGGCCATGTCATAAGCTAGATCGGGTTCCCAAATCAGGGGTGGCTCAATTTTGTTCATGATAAAATTATTTCAAAGTATGGTTTTGTTTTGTAATATTTTTGGAGTCAAGGTATAAAAATTATAGGAGTTTTAGAACATAGGATATAGGTCCAAATTAGGTTTATAATCACCACCTTTCATACTATTCTTGAGTTTGCAAGGGAAGTTCATAATGTTTAATTTTTTTTAATTTTTTATTTTACCATCATTATGGGTACAATTATAGCTTTGAAGAAGGTTTTAAGAGGAAAATAATGAGATTATTAGATAGGGTACATGGGCTATAGAAGGTGAACGCTAACCATATATCATGAAAGGGTGTGACATTTTTTTGTTTTTCTCATTTTTATACTTTTTGGTGTTTTCTATTAATCTCATGGATTGGTTTTGATTAATTTTGGTAATTTTTACATGATCTCAAGTTGTTTTTACTTTAATTTATTTTAAATATTATATTAATTTATATTATTTCCTTGATGTATTGTTGTTTTTAATTTATGTTGATTATTATTTTTCTACTATAACCTTTTATATCTCTTCCTTAAAGAAGAATTCCACAGAAATGACTATTTATGTGAGTGAATTTGGAAAATTGTAAGTGACATGATGAAATTAATAGTGTTATTTTATAATATATATGGGTTTTATATTGATGGTATTCTTGTTTTAAAATTATTCAAAAGGTAACAAAGGGTTTAATATGGGTTTTTAATTGGGAATAATTTAAATGTGGTAAAATTTGAATTTTGAATCCATGTGATGGTAGTGTTTTGGAAATTAAAAAGTTTTAAAAATGGTTTTGAAAATTTTTAAATCTCAAGAAAAATGATTTTTCAAATTTGAAAATTTTGGTTTGTGGAGAGAGGAAATAAGGTGGGGTGGGGCTTACACTAATTTAATCATCACTAAATAAGTATTATAACTCAAACTAAAAGACTTATTTAAATTGAAAAAATTGGAAATGGTTTACTAGTTCATTTCATGAACTGGAATGTTTTAAATCATGGTTTTCTTAAATAAATAATAATACCCATTGTTTAATTGGGGATTTTAAATTTTTAGAGGTTGTTTTTTTGAAGAGCGGTTTTATAAAAATTATTAATAAAAAACCATGGGAATGAAAATTATTGCATTTATTTTACCTTTTTAAGAAAAATGGATTTGTAATACTTGAATGTATTTTGATTTTTATCATGGGAAATATTAATTTTGTACTTCTGTGGTGAATACTAAATATTTTGGTTTTAAGTGCTGTTTTTTGGGTTATGTTATATTTAGTTTTAAAATTATTAATCCCTTTAATTTTAAAGAATATGGTTTCTACTTTTTTGTCTTTTATACTCCATTTGTATTAAAAAAATATGTGTTGAAGAAGAGTTTTGTTTCTAATAATATGTTATTTCACATGATATATTAGGATTAAGAGTATTTGGTTATTTTAATTGATTCATTTATGATTATATTTTTCTTTATTGAGGATTTTCCATTATTTTGGCTATTATTTTAATGATTTTATGTTAATGTATCAGGTTTTGTTATCATTTTGATGGTGTTTTATTTTGGAGTAAGGGAAAGTTCTTTTTTAATGGTGGTTAGAACCCCACTTGTGTATAACGTTTTGATGAGATATTTTATGAAAATATAGTGTGAATCTTTTTAGTCTGTGGAATTTCCCCTTTTCCTATGAGTATTTTATTTTATATAAATCCCATAGGATTTTCCAAATATGTAAATATTTATATTGGAAACATTGTAATGAACCATGTTATTATAGGTTGGATAATTTCAGTGGGATTTGAATTTTTGGATTATTATATGGGATCAAGAGTTTGGACATGTTTTGAGTGATTCATGATATTTTTTAGGGGTAGTAGTTTGGAATAGGGACACTCAGAGTGAGTCGTAGGGTTTTGGTGGTACTTATATAGCTCTAGGTTGAGAGATATGTAATTTTCAGGTCACCATGATATGATCATGGAACTATAATGGTGTGGAGGGGTCCCTTAGGGATAAATCGTTTATTGTATAGCTTTCTTCGATGTGTTTTAAGTTTGTTCCAGGATATATGCATTTTGGGAGACTGTGGTGCTTGGTTGAGGCTAAGTGGATCCTAAATGTAAAACAATGGAAGGGTCTACACTATAGTGGATTAATTTAGGCCATTTTGGCCAAACCATATAGATATCCATGTTGTGAAGCCTTTTGTTTTAGACACGAAGGATCCCTATCCAAAATAATTATAGGGGGTAACCATTTTATGGTTTGTCCCTAGGTAAGGTCACTCCCTGGGCTACAAGGGAGTTACTCTATGGGGTAGAGGAGGAGACCATTTTGTGATTTGATTTTCCAATACCTTTTTTTATTCTTTTGAATTTCCATTATTAATTTTCAATATTTTATCTCTTCTTCCCTTTTCTCAACTCGTTCATGCGACATAGAATATTCCCCCAACTAATGAACTCTTCCTCCTTTCTCCTTGGTAATTATCCATCGGTTTTAGTAGAAAAACATCAAGGTTATCCTTGATATCTCTTGGTTATTTATCTTATTCTTCTTTGTTCACATTCTTTGTTCCTTTATAATTTTTCCCCACTCAATTAGAGTTTTTGGGAGATAATTACCCCAAGGAATGGTAAAATCATCCCACTATTTGGGGTTTCTATGTGTTCCCTATAAAGGAGGTCTTTGAATGTGATTCTTGATCAGTCATTCAATTTTATCTTTTGGTATGTATTCTCATGAACTCTTTTATGGTTTGGGTGAATTTGAGTGTAATTGGTCATTAATTTGGGGATAATGATTGAGGTTTTTGTGCATATAAGGTCTAGGTGTGAGTCGGGAGTGGACCTCACCTTTTTGAACATGGTTTGATGACATTATGACTTCTAGTGAGTTTTGGAATTAGTGATCCCATAGTGGAATCATGGTCTTTAATGTTTGGTTTATTGATTAAATGGATTATGGTTTATTTAAGTGTTCATATACCCAAAAGAGATTGTTATGAGCTTGGGTTCATTTTGTGAGTCATCAGTTAACATAAGTTACTTCATGAATAACTCTTTAAATTTAAAACCAAGATTTGTTTTCATAAATTTAACCTATGATTTTAACTTCTTAATATTTATATTATATATATATATTTATTTATTTATTCTTAACTAAATTTCATAGTTTCTCTCCAAGTTTCTATGCAGCTATAAAAATGGTTTATGTTTTGAGTTATGAATCCCTCTTCTATTTCATAATAAAACATTTATGAAAAATGACTGAAAGGATATTTAAAAATGAAATTTAGTAATAAAAAGGGTTATTGGACCTTAATTATTTTAAAGTGGGTTTATATTTTTTAAAAATTGTTTATTAACTAAGGAAATGTTTTTTTCCTCTAAGATTTTTTGTGTGTTTTAGTGATTATTTGGGGACTCTCTATTAAAATTTTTGTGATATTTGTTTTTAAATGTATTAAAATGGAATTTATAAAATAATATAGTTTTTTCAAATTATTGTTCCATGGGTTGTTTTTTTTAAGAGATGAATTCCAAAATCTGGTTTTCTAAAGAATGTCACCAAAGGCCTAGTAGAAACTTTAAAAAAAATGGGTTTTCTTCCCACTAGTTTAGTGAATCATCCTAAATAATGAAGTTATATTGTTTTTTCCCTATTAATTAATAGTGTTTTTATAACTTGTAGAGGTATATTGTTTTTCCCATTTGTTGAGTGTGTCTTCTTGACTAGTGAAGTTATATTTATTATTTCTATTAGCTGAGTGTGTTTCCCTAACTAGTGAAGTTATTGTTGGATGTTCACTAAAATAAGAATGCATATGATGCATGTTTTAATGGTCTTTACCTTCCTTGACTATTACTTTTCCGTTTGGATAGTTGGAGGTCTTTAGAGGAGGTCTGCAGGGCTCCATGGAGATGGGGATGTATGATTACTATTGGTGGTTGATCACAATATGAACTAGATTCACGTCGTGATTTAGTGGTTCATGACTTGTAAATCTATCTAGTTTTATGGATTGTATGAGGAAAAGGGAAGATTCCATGAAATGTATTCACTTCATGAAAGGTGAATTCATGAAGTGTAATTAAATCAGTCTGAGGTAATCTGAATTTCAACAGAATTTGGAATTTTGGAAAACCCATGGATTATACATTGTGAAAGGGTTACACAACATGAAAGGCGTGGGTTCTAGGTTTTTTAATATTTTTTTGAATTATTTTTATTCATTATTATCCCCTTTAATTCTCTCATTTTTGGTATATCTTTATTTTATTTTAAGGGATTTTTCTTTCCCCTTTCCCTCATCTCAATCTATGGATTTTGGTGGTTGAGTTTTGGAAATCCATGGTAAGTTTTTCTTTTTATGCCTCGGTTTCTCTTTGTTCTTCCTTTGGGGTATTATTTCAGTGGTGTTGTTTTTGTTTGGGGTGAGTATGGGTTGTGTTTTGACAACCCCTTTATGCGGTATATATTAATCCATGATCTCTTGGTGTGGTTGTAGTTTATGGGCAGTTTCTTCTTTTCCCTATGGCACACAATGAGATTGGGAAGCTTCTTTGAGGTATAGAATCCTCATTCTCACTATTTATGTGATATGTATGAGATATACAAAGTTTTTCTTTCCTTTGGGTGGATATTAAGGGTCGGTGTAATGAGATGATTAATTATCGTGTCAAAATAATTGATGGGAATGGAGATTTATCAAATGTTTTGATCCTTTGATATATTCTGTTAATGAATTTATGCCCAGTTGTTTCCTTGTTGAAAATGATGGTTGTTGGGAGCCTTATTCACATTTAATTATTTTGATGACCCTTACTATGTTTATGTTTGATCACACCCTAAATAACAAATGCTAAAGAATGTATACTTGGATAATAACCTGGCTTCCCCATATTATGTTTTGTATGATAATACCCATGATAAATATTGATTAAATGTGATAAATCCAATGAATAAATGTGGAAGTTGGGTTGTGATCTTATTGTATATGTTTTTTCTTGTTGTGTTTCCCTACATGGTTTGGGCTTTTTTGAGGTGTTGGTAATGACCAGCTAGGTTGTGTAGTATATGGGGAAAAGATGTGGTTGTTAGATATAATAGATGCAATGTGAGTTGTGGTTGTGGTGAAGTGTATTTCATTGTGATATGTGGTGATATAATTATACAATAGTTGTGTTGTGAGATGTGGTTGATATGTGCAATGTGATGTTATCATGGTGAGATGTATTGGCCAATGTGATGCAACGATGATTGTGGATGTTTGGTGATATGGTGTTGGTTTTGTGAGTTGGGATAGTTATAGTATGGAGTGGTTGAGATAGTTGCACAGTAAGGCATGGAAAGGAATGTGGTTATAAATGAAACAAAATAGTTTAGTAGATAAATGAGATATACTGGAAATGAATGTGTAGTAATTGGATAACTAAATTGAATAAATGAAAGAATAGTGTAATGTGAAAGTAAAAGTCTAACAAAAAATGTGGAAAAACCTATAACTGAAAGTGGGAAATTTTGATTGGCTTGTGCGGTGGTTATTTGGTGTAGCATATAGTGGTGTAAGAAGTTGTTAAATTTGGTGTTTGGTATAGTGTTGGTGATGTGGTGTGTGCTAATGTAGTTGATGTGAACCCATAGGTTGGGTATTGTATGGTATCTATATTCATGTATGTTTATATTATTTTATATACGCCCCACCCAAGTTGTATAGCCTAACCAATGCTCGGTGGTGCTAAGTTTTGGGTGTTTTCCACAAAATCCTATATGGTAGTGATACAGATGGATGGATACCCTTATCCCTCACTCTTCATTTAGTGATAGTTATATGGGTTGGTGTTGAAGATTACCCAGTAGTGAAGGGTGGCCTAGGTGTCTATGAGAGGTATTTGATGTGATGTAATGTGTGGACTAGGTGTTTGTGGTTGGGATGTGATATGATGTTTTGGACCAAGTGTATATAGTAGAGATGTGATATGGTACAATATGATCTATAGTGGGGGTTATTCATGGAAGGATGAGGGAATGAGGTTAATGTCCTTTGTGTTCATGATAACCTACAACTGTAGTTATGATGTGATGTAATGTGTGGCCCAGGTGTATGTGGGTGGGATGTGATGTGATGTGATGTGTGGCCCAAGTTTCTACGGGTAGGATGGGTTGTGATGTGTGGACTAGGTGTCTAAGGGTGGGATATGATATGATGTGATGTGTGGACCTAGTGTCTTCGAGTGGGATGTGATGTGATGTGATGTGATGTGATTTGGAACTTTTGAAAGGGGTAGAAGCACAAGGAATTTGTTGTTGGGGTGTGAGAGTAGAAAATCAATGGATAAGCATTAGGGGGTTCCATTCTTTGGTATGATCTCGATGCTATATTATTATATTGGATGTGTGATTTGATGAGTGATCAATGGTGATGATGAGTTTGGTCAAATGTCCTGTATAGGTGCTTATTCTTTCTCCTTCTTGTTCACTGGCATGTCAGTATTCTCTTTACATATATGCACTTGAGGCCTTGGATATGTACCTATTGAGTATACATGTTATGATCACCCTATGTATATAAACTATTTTTCAGGTATTTAGGAGGACTTTGGGGATTTAACTGGACATTACTAGCTCAGTTGGAGCTATTGTTAAGTTGATGATATAGATTTTTCTTTTTGGTATATTATTGGATATGTTTTTTATGTATCACTTTTACTTCATTCATGAATTATGGGATGGTTTTTGGTTTACCTTTATATTTTTTGTTGGAGTTTTTTGTGATTATTTATCCTGTATCCCAATAATGTTTCATTTATAGAAGGTAATGCCTTCTATACTATGATATTTTTATACCCTCGATGATCGTCTCCGACCCGGGGCCTACTGGAGGTAGGACTGGGGGGGGTCATCATCTCTATCCTCTCATTATAGTATCTTTGGAAAGTTTGGATTGTGAAAGAGTGGTATCAAAGGTTTGGTTGAGATATATGATTTATTTTGAAGTTAGTAATTGTGATATTTTTATGGGTTAGTATGGAAACGATGCTAGTTTACCTTGGTGTATGACATATTTCAGGGATACTAACTCAGAAATAGGGTTTTAGAGCCCCCCATGATCCAATGCATGAACTTAGAGCTTATTGAATAGAAAATTGAGGTGGTCTTGTTTTAAGGTTATAGACCTATGAGAGGTACATGAAACATGATTGTTTTTTGTGTGTCTGGAAATGGTTTTTGTGGGAAAAAAAATTAATAAATTAAATAATATTTGGTAAAATTTTATGCTACAAGGATTAGGGTGTTCGCTTTCCTTTCAGGAATGGATAATGTTCATCATATTTTAGTATCTCAAATAGTTTAAGTTAATCGGTATTATATGGTTGATCATTGGAAGGTTGACCCAATAGTGGAGGATGATGCATGGAAGTAAGATTTGTGTGCCTTTTAGTAGTAGATTTTGGGTAAGTATTATGGGAGCATCTCTGATCTATATACATAGTGATGGTTAGATGGTTTTGAGATTGCTTATGGTCTTATCTGATCATGAACTGAGTTTTGGATTCCAATGGCAGTTATTCATATATGGTGAGATACACGTCAGCAGTGGATGTTGTTTCTAGGTGACCAAAATGTGGAAGATGTGTTGTGGTTTGACTTTTAGAGGGAGTTTCAAGTAGAGTTTCTATCATTGATGACAAGGGAAGAAAATAGAAAGGATATTATCTATTTTAAACATGGTAGCTTGAGTTTGCAAGAGCTTTGGATATGGATTAAGTATCTTCTAAACCTTTCCCCAGTTTTTTATAGATAAGAAGTCTATAACCAGAAATCTAGATGAGGATTTTCTCCCAATGATCAGGTTTGAGATCACACCATTTCTACACCCAATGTATCTAAAGGTATAGAAAAAGGATTAGGTTTTCAAGTGGATCATTTCCTTGGGATTTCATCCTTGATAGATCGGTTTACAAGTCATTTCAAGGAGTATAGATTTAGGAAGTGGGTTAGGGGTGTTCAAGTAGTTAGAGTTCCATTCAGTGGGAAATTGGTCATGGTAGTTTATTCCCCATCGATTAGGAACTTGTGTGGGTTTTTAGGACTTATTAGGAGTTTTTATGTTTTCATGATACATCTAAAAGAGATATGGGAACTACCAAGATCAGTTTTGTACCACTGAGGGAGGTCAGTTTCATATGGTAATTCAAGCCCCTTTTAAACAGAAAAAGTTTCCTCTGAGGCAGTTTTTGTAGTATAGACCATAGGTTATTTTTTAGTAGTCGATATTAGGTAGATTTGGTAGAGGTAATCCTACCAATGGTCCCCATACATAGATAAATAATCTAGATCGTGTCCATGTAGGCTAAAAATAGAGAGGTAGAGGAGCTGGGTGTGGTCATATTTATGCATTAGAGGCAGAAGCGCCAGAAGATCCAAGAGTAGTTTGAGGTATGATTAGTTTATCATATACCCTTGTGTGTTATCTGTTTGATTCAAGATCCTTGCAATCATTTTTTTCTCCTAATTTAGTCCATATATTATGACCTAATGTGGAGAGACTTCTAGTTCCACTGGTTTTATCAATACCTATTAGAGGTCATATTTCTTTATTTGATGTGTATTGTAGATGTAGACAAGTGATGGGGTAGCACCAGTCAGTTGAGGACTTTTTATTACTTCATATAAAACCATGTGATATTATCCTTAGCATGGATTGGTTATATTATGTGCATGAATTCATCCAATTCTCTTGAAGAATATTTTTATTTTCTGATGTGGAGACCCAGCTAGCAGTGTATGTTGGTGAGTGAGGATATCAGTTGTGTGGTGGGAAAGTGGATCCTCTTTTTTCATATTTGTAGAGATCTTAATAGAATCTATATTTGAGAGTGTTTTCAGGGATTTAGAGGATTTTTTGAATGTATTCAAAGAGGATTTTACAGCACTATCTCTTCAAAGTGTCGTTGACTTTGGGATAGAGTTGCAACCAGGTGCATCTCTGATTTTTATGGATCCCTATCAGATGACACCCATGGAGTTGTGTGAGTTGAGGATATAGGTGGATGATATGATATAGAGGTATAGTTAGGTGATAGCCAATAACTATTACCCTCGTATGAGTATCAATGGTCAATTCGACCAGTTGAGAGGATCTAGATGGTTCTTTAAGATCAATCTATGGTTTGTATATCACCAGTTGAGAGTTAAAGATGATGATGTTTAGAAGACTACTTCAAATTTAGGTATGGAAACTTTGAGTTTATATTCATGTCATTTGGTGTTATGAATACACTAGTCATGTTCATGGATCCTATGAACTCTGTGTTTCATGAGTTCCTGGACCAGTTTTTCGTCATATTCCTCGATGATATCTTGGTTTACTCGAAGTAAGATAAGGATAATCCCGAGCATCTTAGTTATTTTATAGGTCCTTAAAGACAACCAGAGTTATGGGAATTTTTTCAAGGGTGAGTTATATACATGATAGGTGTGTTTCCTTGGAAACATGGTGTCTTGCAAAGGTGTGTAAGTGGACTCATTGAAGGTTAAGGCAGTTGTTTTTTGGGATAAAACCAAGAACGTGGCATAGGTTTGCAGTTTCCTTAGTCTTATGCACTATTATCAATGGTTTGTGGATTATTTATCTCAAGATAAATCCCTACTAATAGTTTTAACCAAGAAGGACTATGATTTTTTGTAGATAGATCAGTGTCGGGAAATATTTGGTTACATTAAAAATAATTTCGTTAGTGCTTCAGTTTCTTTAAGAGGGTTTTCTATTTGAGTTGTTTTTTGATGTGCCCCATATGGTCTTGGGATTCATGTTGATGCAGTAAAGAGTGTTGATCTTTTATGTTTCTAGGAATTTACATCTCTATGAGTGTAACTATGTCACCCATGATCTTTAGTTGGCAGAAATTGTGTTTTTGCAAAAGGTGTGGTAGTATTACCTCATCAAATATTTTTTTTTGATTTTCATAGACCACAATATCTAGAGGTATGTTTTATCTCAACATGATATGAAAATATATTAGTGGAGGTCTATGGAGTTTCATCAGCATTACAATCTTGTTGTCCTCCTCTAGTTTTAATTCTCACTAATCATGCTTCATTAAGTTAAATCAAGTTAAATTATGTCTAATCGTGTTTAATTATGTTCATTTGATTTTAATCAATTTTTTTAGAATTTTACATCATAATATAGGTTGGAAAAATATGAATAAGTATAATTCAATATTAAGGTTGATTCAATATTAAGACAGACTCATTGTTGAACATCTCACTGATTACAGAAAATTGGCTAAGTGTGAGTTACTATTATGAGTAGTGTGTGTCAATTTTTCCTATGAATACACTTTGACTCTTATTAAAAATTATACGATACATTGATATCTTTAAAAACTATATTTTACACATTATATTATCCCTAGATAATAGTGTAATAGGTCCTTGTGTGGCCTTTTTGGTTTTTTTCACTCTAACAAAAACCGTGGAAGAGGTCAAGTTAGCCTAGATAGTTTTGTATGATGTTTTTTACCCTAATTCAGGGTGTGGATCAAATTTTATTTATATAAACTACTTGGTGGTAGGTTATCACCAAGTGGAGAGTATTAAGTCTCAGCTTGAGACTAAACCTCTTGTTTAAACTCTACTATGTTCTTTCTAGTTTTGTTTTCTCTATTTGTGTTTATTTAAATCCAAAAACATCACTTTTATTTGATATTTAATCTTAGATAGTGTTTATATTATAATTATATTTAGTAGATAGATTTAAAAAGTTAAATTAATAATTTATATGGTTTTAATTGAGAACTAATCACTCTTTGAGAAATTATTTAAACAAACAAATCTTTTATAAACTTATCCTTTGGTTAACTAGGTTGTTTTGTATTTCAAAATGGGTAACCTTTTATAAATTATTTTTGACATAAAATTTTATAGGAACTAAATTTACCCCCCCACCTATTGAGTGATCTACCTCGACCAACATTTGGTTTCAGAGGATTCTTACATTTTGGGTTTCAAAGTCTTAAAGTTTCTAAATATTTTTAACTATGATTTTAGTTTTGTTTTGATGATATCAAAAAAAATTCAATTCAAAATTTTCGTTTATTTAAAACTTGTTTTTATTATTTAATATAGATAATAGAAAGGAAGTTGCTACTACCAACTTACCTCCCTATTTCAATGGTACAAATTATGTTCAGTGGAAAATCAAAATGAAAATGCATTTAAAAATAATGGGTTTTAAATTTTGGTTTTCTATAGTCAATGAATATAAGATTCCTGTTACTACTAGAAACACTTAGAATTACCCAAATAAGGTAGACTATAACAATAATTTCAAATCTATGAATACATTATATTGTGCTCTAGGTGATGAAGAATTAAATTGGATTTATGTATGTAAAAAAGCCTTTGAAATTTGGGATACATTAGATATTTCACATGAGGAAACCAATAATGTTAAGAAAATGAGGCTTAAAAAATATACTATTAAATATGATAACTTTAAAAATTAATCCTGATGAGCCTATCTTGTACATGTATCTCAGGTTCAATGAGATTTTAAATACAATTATCTCACTGGGAAATACAATCACTGCAAAAAGAATAGATCATTAGAATCATGAGATGTCTTCTAGAAATATGGAGAGGGACCTCAGTATCAATTATATAATATTGTGACATTGATTCACTAAATATAATGGAGTTTATTGAAAAATTGATGATGTATGAGGAAGATCTGAAGGTTAACAGAGAAGAAAATAATGAACCAAAAATAAATTTAGTGTCTTTAAAAACCACTACATTCAAGAAAAAAAGAGAATTCAAGTTCCTGCTAAAAGTTCCAGCAATGAAGATTCATCAATAGATGGTGATGAGGAAATGGCTCAGCTAGCCAGAAGATTTAAGAAATTATATAGAAATAATAATTTCATTAGAAATCTTAGATATAGAGGGAAATATGAAAATAAAGGTAACTGGAAAAAGGATTGGAAAAGAAGTGATAATACAAATGAGATAATATTCTATGAATGTAAATTAAAAGGATATGTAATTGCAGACTACCCAAGACTAGAATACAAGAATAAATATGATGACATGAATAGAAAGTACAACAAGGCTATAAAGGCTACTTAGAGTTCTTCTAAAGACAACTCTAGTGAATCTGAATCATCTCCTGATGAAAAGGATGACAAATCTAAAATGTGTTTTTTGAAAAACACATCCGAGATAAACTTAGTATCTTTAGAGAAAAATTATTATTATTGTGAAGATGAATCTGAATCTGACAATTATAAAAATTAGACTAATGAAGAAATGTTTTAATAATGAAAAATACAGGAGTATTCTTTCAATGAACTAAAAGATAAATATAAATCTCTCAAGAAATAACATTCTCTTTCTACTACTATAAAATCTTAACTCACTATAGAGAAAGAGAAGAATGATCAACTACTCAATGAGAATACTAAACTTAAATTTTCTAATGAGAAATTAAATAAGGATTTGAAAAAATTTGAAAATTGTAAAGATAACTTAGTTCAAATACATGGAAAACACGTTTCTAATAAATATACTACTGTAATTGGTTATCAACTTGGGCAACAAAATTTTATCAAAAACAATTTTTTATCTAAATCTAGAAAATTCGGTTTAATGTATAGTTCTGAAAAATTTTCTACAAGTTCCATCACTGGAAATTCTTTTACTTCTTCTAACTATTTTGGACGTAATAGAGTTTATTTTTATAAAACTTTAAAAACTTCTCACAAAAAACCCATGAAGAAAATTTGGGTACCTAAATCCTTAATTAATGATATTACTAGACCCAAGAAAATTGGGGTACCAAAGTGTTTTATTGTTTAAACTGTTTTTATAGGAAAACTGTTTGAAGATTTCCTATAAGAACATGTGGTAATTGGATAGTGGGTGTTCAAGAAACAAGATAGAGGACTACTATAGCTTCAAGAACCTCATAAATATTGGTGGTGGACATATCATATTTGGTGACAATGAAAAAGGGAAAGTTATTGACCTTATCCAAATCGGTAACACTGACTCATATTTAATTTCTAAAGTTATTTTTTATGGTCTAAATTACACTCTACTTATAATTTCACAGTTATTCAATGATGAATTTATTGTTAAATTTGAAACCAATTATTGTAATGTCTTCAATTCTAAGAATAATTTAGGCTTTACTGCTTTTAGAAATGAAAATGTATATAATGTCAATCTGGTTTCTTTAGTCTCATAGATTGTTTCTTTCTTAAGTTCCTTACATAAAGAGTCTTTTCTTTGGTATAAGATACTAGGCCATTATAACATTCACTCTGTTATAATTCTTACTAGAAAAGGATTAGTCAAGGATCTATCTAAACTATATTTTTTAAATGATAAAGTTTGTAATCCTTTTCAAAAAGGAAAATACTATAAAATATCTTTCAAACCAAAGAAAGAAGTTTCAACTTCTCAACCACTTGAGTTGGTTCACATGGATTTTTTTGTAACATATATAGTTTCAAGTTTAAATTGGAAGCACTTTATATATATTCTAGTACATGACTTTTCAAGGTATACGTGGACCCTCTTTTTATCTCAAAAAAGTGAGGATAATTCTAATTTCACCATGTATACTAGATCAGTAGAAAACTTAAGTGTAAATAGATTCAAAAACATAAGAATTGACTATGGTTATGAGTTTGAAAATTAATAATTTGAATCATTTTTACCACAAAATGTATATATTGATAACTTATTTACTCCTAAGACACCCCAGCAGAATGGAGTTATCGAAAGGAGAAATAGAACCTTAAAATAGATATTCCAGACTATGATTAACGAATATAATCTACCTAATTATTTTTGGGAAGAATATGTAAATATAGATTGCTATATAATCAACACAGTTTTCATTAGACCTATCCTAAATAAAACCTACTATTATATGTGGAATAATATAAACCCAAAGGTTAATTACTTCAATGTTTTTAGTTGCAAAGTATTCATTCTTAATACAAAATATAATCTTGAAAAATTTTCCTCCAAGAGTGATGAAGTAATTTTACTAGGTTATTCAATCTATTGTAAAGACTATAGAGTATTTAATAAGAGAACCAAATGTGTGGAAGAATCTATGCATGTCAAGTTTGATGAAATAGATCCACATGAATCCAAAACCTCGTTATAAAATTTTGAGTAAAATCTACCAAATCGAGACTTAAATCCTAAACCTTCTGATTCTATTGTTAAATAAGAAGAAAAATCCAAATATGAAAAATCTCTAGATTCTGACCAAAAGGAACCCTAACATGTAGAATAACCTGATGTGACTAGAACTTCTTTTTCTAGATCGTTTGAAAATCTTAAACCCCACATCCTTTAGATGTTGTAGTTGGAGACTTAGACAAAGGATAACAAACTAGATCTTCTCTAAGAAACCAGGTTGAACATCAAGTCTTTTTGTCATAGATTGAACCTAATAACATCAATGATTCTATCAATGATGAATTCTGGATGATGTATATGCAAGAAGAATTAAATTAGTTTGAAAGAAACAAAGCATGGAAACTTATTAATAGACCCAAAGACACATTGACCATAGGCACTAATTTGGTGTTTAGAAACAAAGTAGATGAACCTGGAACTATAGACTATGAAGAAAAATTTTCACCAATAGCCTGACATGAATCCATTAGAATAATACTATCTTATGCAACACATCTAAATTTTAAACTTTATCAAATAGATGTCATAAAATAATTCCTAGATGGTTATATAGTTGATGATGTATTTGTTGAACAACCCACCAATTTTAAAAATCCTCATTTTCAAAATCATGTTTTCAAGTTAACAAAATATTTGTATGGTTTAAAATAAGCTCTAAGATCTTGGTATGATAGGCTCAACACTTTTCTTATTTCTAATTTTTTTTTCTAATGGTGCATCTGATATTACTATTTTCATAAAATTAATCTCTAAATATGTTTTAGTTGTTCAAATAAATATTGATGATATTATTTTTGGATATTCAAAAAAAATTATGTCTCGAATTTTCAAAAATAATGAAAAATGATTTTGAAATGAGTTTCATGGGAAAACTCAAATTCTTTCTTGGAATTAAAATTTGTCAAAATAAAGAAGGTATTATTTTAAATCAAAGTATATATACTAAATATCTTATAAAATGTTTGGGTTGTTATAGTACTAAAAGTATATATTGTTCTATGAGTACCACCGGTAAATTGGATCTTGATGAAGATGGAAAATCAATGGATCAAACCAATCACAGAGGTATGATTTGAAGTCTTCTCTACTTAACTGCTAGCTGAACTGATATTATGTTTAGTGTGTGTATGTGTGCTTATTTTCATGAAAATCCTAAAAATTCATGCCTTTTTCGATCAAAATAATTTTCAAATACCTCAAATATACTACCAACTTAGGATTGTTCTATAAAAGAGGAAAACTATTTGACTAAGTTAGTTATTTTAAGGCTGATTTTTGTGGTTATAAGTTAGATATAAAAAGAAACTTTAGAACATGTCACTTTTTGGGAATGTCTCCAGTTTCATGGTTTAGTAAGAAACAAAATTTTGTTGCATTATATACTACTAAAGTTGAATACATAGCTGCTGGTAGTTATTGTGCTCAAATTTCGTGGATGAAACATAGATTACTAGAATATGGATATCAATTTAGGCATGCCCCTATAAACTATGACAACACAAGTACTATTACCATTTTTAATAATCTCGTTTATATTTTAAGAACAAATCATATTGATTTAGGAAATCACTTTTTGAGGGATCATTGTAAAAAAGGAGATATAAATTTTGAATTAATTGGCACTGAACATCAGGTTACAGATATTTTCACTCAACCATTAAATTCTAAGAGAATGAGTTACATCATACATGAGTTTGGGATACTCAATTCTCAGTGACTGATTGTTGATGACTCACCATTGGGACTGAATGTTGATGACTCACTATTGGTACTATCTATTGATGACTCAACATTGGGACTAACTATTGATAACTCACCATTAGGACTGACTTTTGATGACTCACCATTGGGACTGACTATTGATGATTCACTGTTGGGACTAACTATTTATGACTCTCCATTGGGAGTAACTGTTGATGAATCACCATTGATAACTCACTATTGATGACTCATTGTTGGGACTCACCGATAATGAATCCTTGTTAGCACTCACCATTGTGTCTTACTAATATTTACTTTGTTATTTTTCTAGCTCAGACTTAAAATCATTATTTTATTTATTTTAATTTATTTTATACCGAATTTTTTATTGATGATTTTGAAATACCTAAATGATAAAAATATAATTGATCCAAATAATTTATCACTTACTCTACTCTCTAAACCGAACCTTTCTCTCCCAAATCTCTACTACCTTCTTCCTTCGAACCAAACCCTTTTCAATGGATAGATTGAAGTGCTTGTTTGATACATCTCTAGACGAATCTTATACTTCGAAGAAGAAAAAGGTTGAATCAAGTGATCCTAAAACCAAACATATTAACCCTGATCTTTCCATTAGAATTTTCATTCTAAAAAAGGAAGTGAATTTAGATTGGATCTTACCAAGTAAGTCTCTTCTATTGAAATTATTTTAAGAACAAGGTTGGTTGGAGTGGTTCTCCAACAAAAAGTGGCCTCTTTGTCCAAATATATTTCATGAGTTTTATTTGTATGTGAATTTTATTCTTAAAGGCATAGATGAGTTTTGGTTCATGTCTAGAATAGATGGATAAAGGGTTTCTTTTTCTTCTAAACATTGGGATGAGTGCTTGAAGGTACCACATGAAGTTATCAATGAAGATCATCAAGGCATTGATTCTACTACTAGTGATACTTTTAGTAATGAAATAGAATTTACTGAGTTAACTGGTGATGGAATCACCATAAGAACAATAGAAACTGAACTTTATGGATAATGTTGATTGTTGTTTAAGTTTATTCAGTATCAACTTTTCCCAAGGAAAGGCTATTTTTCCTCTTTCAAGTATCAATACGTTTTTCTATTGTATCTGATTAATTAGGGTAACAAGATCAACCTTTATAGATATATTATAGTTCATATGAGTGATATGATTAATCCTCATTCAAATTCAAACTCCATATTTTATTATAAGATTATCTCTACCATGTTTAAAGTTAAAGGATTAGTGAATGAAGGTGAAAAAATATCACAGAGTGTGATGGATTTTTCATTACAATGTCCATATGAAAAATTATGAGTATTGTATGGAATCCCTGGAAGAGAAAGTGGGTGGAAGATAATGAGAAAATTTATAAATATTTCAATCATTTTGAAAACCCCATAAGACCAAAATATATGGCTGACCCTAGTCTAGGACAGGATGAATTTATGGAGTATTCAGATGAGTAGGAAAATAAAGCTAAGGAAGATAAAGAAAAAATATCTCATAGTGATGATAGAAGTGATCCTGACATTGCAGAAATCCCATAAATAATTACTTATGGATTACCTAGCCCTCCAAAATCTCTTCCTATAATAGAATCTATCCAAGATGATGAGGAGGATGAAGAAACATAAGAGTCTGATGATGGTGAATATATCAGTGGAAGTGGAAGTGAAGAGGAATAAGAGGAGAATAATGAAGATAAAGAGAATGAAGAAGAGGAAGAAAATTAAAACTAGTAAGATTAAGAAAATAGGAAGAAGAGAATGGTTAAGAATAATAAAGTGATGAAAATTAAGAAGAAGAAAAAGAAGAAAGTGGTAAAGTTGATGGTGAAGCTGGTGGTGAGCATGTTCATCCTGTTTGTAATGAAGGACCTGCTACAAGACCTAAAACCCATAAAAGTATTGTTTTAGTGTAAAAGGAAATAGTTTTAGAACCTCAAAAGGTTGTAGAGTCAGTGTTAGTTGAGGAAGAAGTTCCAAATGTTCAAGTTCAAGAACTAGTTTATGTTCAGAAGAAATCACTCATTGAGGGGGGAGAAATAATATCACAGAGTTAGAGTTTCCAATATTACTACATTTCATGTAATAATAGTATCTAAATAGTAAATATACCTTGGATGTGTCAATATCATCTTGAACTATCTAGATTCTGATGATGAATCAGATCCAACACTGACTCCTGCTCCTGCTCCCACTCTTCATCCTACTCCTCCAGTTGAATCTTTGCCTACTGACTATGTGAGTCAAAATACCTTTACAGTTTTTAAATAATAATTGTGTTCAGTTTTCAAAGAAATCCTATAACCTCAACCAGCACCAATTTCATGTCTCAATGAAACTGATGATGTTATGATCTCAGAGAAAGTTGCCCCCCAGATTCAACCTCAAATGGTTTCTGAGATTCAAGAAGTTAGGATGGAGAATAAAATATTAAGTGATGAATTGGATGATCTAATTCCTATTGTTAAGGGGATGTATTTTAAATATATATAATATTTGATAGGTGTTGTAAAAATCCTTGTAGATACATATTCTGATGATGATACACCTTAGCCTCCATCACTTGACCTGGATATTTTAAGATTAATCATAAGAGAGGAATTAAAAGGTGCCTCCACCTCTACAGATACTCATGTTGACTCCTTGAATGTTGAGATAATCTAATTAGGGATCAGATAAGAACTGCAGAATATGATGGGTAGTTCAGATCAAGAGAGATTAAGAAAAATTAAACAGAATAGTAATCATGTGCATGGCATGGTACGGTTTTATATGAAAGGGGACACTAATGCTCAATAAGAGGTCAACAAGAAATAATATTTCTACTTTAAAAATATTTATACCAAACATAAATTGGATAGTCATTTCAAATACTTGGTTGAGAATTTGAGGCTGCCTCCAGTCACACAAACCTTCAAGGAACTAGTTAAACAGATCAAGGAGATCACTCATGCCCTTCATATGTTCATGGAAAATAAGGATGGTTTTACCAAGGCTATGGAGAAAGGTGGAAAGATAATCATGGATTTTATCAACATTTTGATTCCCTAATTGCATGTATATAATACAACTATTGTAACACCAGAGGCCATCCCCATTAGACATGTGACTGTAAAATTTACTTTAAAATTCATCTACTAATCAGTTGATCCTAGGTTTAGAGATATTGTCACTTGAAACAATTTTTCTCCACTTTTTGAAACCCTTAAACATTTTTCCATGACTCCAGATCAAGTTCTTAGTCATCTGAGGCCTATTATTTATCAAGAACTTACATCACCTCCTTAATCTACTCAAGGTCTTACCTATAAAGTGCCTTTTTTAATTCCCATTCATCAACTTTATATATCATCCCCTTTTGTACCTCTTGTTCCTCCATCTGATTCAACCGATTAGGGAAAAGCGGTCATAGATCCTTCCTTAGAGAAGAATTGGTTTTGGATTGTTCCTTGATATGGATATATTTTGAACTTTTTCTCATTCAATGTACTATCTTTTTATCATGAAATAAATCATATCTTTTTCTCTATTATCTATTCTTTATCTCTTGTTATTTTCTATTTTATCATCTAATATATTTTTTCTCATTTTGATAATCCTAAAAGGGGGAGAATATTTACGGAATTTAGATAATGAGTATGGAATTTAATATAATAATGGAATTTAATTTAATTTAATTTTGTTTATCTCATAATTCAATCTCACATTAAATGTATGAGGTGTTAATAAGAACAATTTTTTTACTTCGATAATTATGAACCACCTGTTAATTCCATGATTTTTGATCATCAAAAGGGGGTATATTGATGACCTCATATAGTTTTAATGCTCACAAATCATGCTTCATTAATTTAAATCAAGTTAAACTATGTCTACTCATGTTTAATTATGTTCATATGATTTTAATCTATTCTGTTATAATTTTACATCATAAGATAGGTTGGAAAATATGAATAAGTATAAGTCACTATTAAGGTTGAGTCACTGTTAAGATAGAATCACTATTAGACATCTCATTGATGGTAGAAAATCAGATAAGTATGAGTTACTATGGATATAGACTTACTGTTAGGATTTATCACTGTCAACTGTCTCACCATCATCACATAAGCTGAATTCGGGAAAAGGATGAGACACCATTATTCAACCTACCAACACCTCCAATCAAAATTTTGTCTAAGTATGAGTCACCATCGCATCAAGATACCATCAAGATAATCTAAAAAAACATGAAAAGTATGATTCATTGTTGCATCAAGCTACCGATAGACTCATTCCAAAATTTTCACAAAGTATGATCTACTAATAGTTGAGTCACCATCAAGTCAACCTACCATCAGAGAAACTTACCATTCCTAAGTCACCACTAAATGACTCATCATTCTTGATTTCAGTATGCATTAAGTATAGGACACCATTATAAGACATGATTCCTACACACCATTCCGAAGACACCATTCCAAGTCATTGTTCTAAGTCACCATTCAGAGACACTATCACTTCTTACTTTGTCATTTAAATCTAAATTTATTTTTAATGGTCATATTTTTGAAACTCAGTACTAATAATTATATTAATGAACGTGTTTTTATTTTATAGAAAACCTTTAAATCAATTTCAGACTATAGTATGAGGTACGAGGTACCTAGATGTGATCGAGATCATGCTTCTTATCAGCTACAGTGTATAAAGCTAATACCTAATAAAAAAGATAAAGGTGTGGAGAAGTCGTGCACTAGATAAAAACTCAATAACTGATAACTATGGAAACATGAAGATACTACTAAGAACTTAGACCAAATAACTTTTTTGAAGCAACACACAAAGAGAGGAGAATAATTCATTGATCAAATCTTATACCTCACTAAAAACAGAAGATAGAATCTCTCATGACACACTATTTTGATTTCAATTTTTGAAATTCAACTCAAGAACCACTTCCAACATAAATTCTAGGACTCTCAAGCTACATTTCCTATCACACAGATCCTTCTAACTCTATTCTCGTTATTTTTTATCTACTTGTGTACTATTTTTATATTACGAGTAGTGTGTGTCTATCTGTTCTGTGAACACACACCGAATCCTATGACAAACTAGAATATACACTAATATCTTCACAAACTATCTTTTACACCTTACACTACCCATGGATAATAGTGGAAGAGGTCCCTATGTGACCTGTTTGGTTTTTTACTCCCACAAAAACTGTGGAAGAGGTCTAGTTGATCTGTAATGTTGTGTATATTATTGTTTACCCTGATCCAAGGTGTTGATAAAAGTTTATTTATATAAAATTCTTAGTGTTAGGAGATTACCAAGTGGAGTGGATTAAGTATCTTCTTGATATGGAACCTCTTGTTTAAATTCTGTTGTGTTCTTTAAATTTTAGTTTTCTCTATTTGTGTTTTTTGAAATCAAAATACTTCACTTTACTTTGATAGTTAATCTTAGATTGTTTTTATTAAAATATTCTTTAGTTGATTGATTTCAAAAGTTAAATTAATAATTTTTATTGTTTTAACTGAGAACTAATAATTCTTTGAGAAATACTTCAAATTATCAAATCTTATAGAAACTACTCCTTTGGTTGACTGGGTTGTTTTGTATTTCAAATTGGGGAACTTTTTATTAAAAAAATTTTACAGAAGTTTTTATTGTAACTCAATTCACCCCTATTGAGTTTAATACTATGAGAAACAAATCTTGATATCTCTCACACTTCAGGAAAGGGTAATGTAGTTACTGATGCATTAAGTTTGAAGTCCCCAGTGGATGTGGCTTAAGAGTCTACAGATGTTTGGAAAGGAATGGAGGTTCTTGCAATGATTTATCTTGATGTTGTGGAGAGTAGTAGAGGAGGTTGTATTTATTAGATGAATATAGAGTTTTATTTAATGAAATAGGTGAATAAGACTTAGTGGGGAGACATAGAGGAATAGGTTATGTGTGATAGTTTGGCCATAGTGATTCTCTTGAGGGGTGGTAAAAGGATGGTTTGAACCGAGTGTTGTTCTAGGGGACATTTTTTCCCACAGGTAATGTATAAGGGAATTATCCATGATTTCTTACCTGAATGGCCTGAAGGCCTTCATTTTTTATTGATTTTTGATAACCACCCTTTTAAGGGATGAGGGGGAACACTTACAAGGCTCGTAGGCCCAGATATTACATGACTCGTAGGCTTAGGAGATTACATGACCCGATGGTCTTAGGGAATTCAACTAGACTATCAACAAGGAACTACCCCTCCCCAGCATCTGCATCTTGATAGTAGCTCTTCACCTTTTCCTTACCGTATTTCTAGGCTTCCCGTGGAAGCACTGGCTGGTACCGATGGCATAGCCATACCCTCTCATTCTGACAATCCATTTGGCCCTGCTCTAGTGAGTGAACCTGCTCTGAATCCTCATCTGGGGTTGTTCCTTTTTTGTAGTGTGTATGGGGCCTGAATTCATGTGGCCCAAAGGCCTTAAGTTGGCTCGAAGGCCTTGAGAATCAACTGGCCCGAAGGCCTTGGGTGGCCCGAAAGCCTTGCAGGACCCGAGGACCAAACCGGTGGCCCGAAGGTCCATATGGATGAATAGTTATTGCTACTACAGTACTGAACAGTTCCTACTATAGTGCCTACTACAATACTGCTATAGTGTATGCTACAGTACTGCTACAGTACCCCGGAAATATGCCTCCACCCGGATTTTATCTCAGGTATCTTGGATGCACCTAACGAGTCCCCACCAATTGGGCTGAGGCTCTTGTGATTATCCATGATTTCCATATCTCCCCTTTAGTGTTAAATCTTGGTGTGACAAAGATGAATCATGGCTTGAGGAGATAACTTTGGTGACTAAAGATGAAATAGTCATTAGTGGAGTTTGGGGGAAAATGTCTATTTTATTAGGAGGTGAAAGTGGAGTATTATTCTCTGGGAGGTTTTTTTCAGTCCTTGTATGTCACCAAGTGGAAATTTTTGGACATATTGATGTATTTTGTTGCAATTTTTTCCTAATATCAAGGAATATGTGATACAGTTTGGGTGATAGTGGACCGATTGATCAAATCAACTCACTTCTTGGCGATTCCAATTCTATGGATTTTTAGCAAGAACATATGTGGATGATGTGGTTAAGATTAACAAGGTACCAAGGAACACTATATTTGATTGGGATCCTCATTAAACCTCATGATATTAGAGGGTATTTCAGCATGATTTTGGCTCCAACTTCTCCTTAGCACTACTTTCCACCCTCAGATAGAAGGTAAAATGGAGTAGACCATCAAGACATTGGAGGATATATTGAGAGAAAGAATCATGGACTTTGGTGTATATTAGGTATGAAACCTATATTTGGTCATGTTTTTATACAAAAATAGTTATTATTCTCCCATAAACATGGCTCTATTTTAGGAATTGTATGGGATACTGTGTCGTTATCTGTTGTGTGGGACGAATGTTGGGGAGTCGGTAGTTCTTAGTCATGATTTGGTGTAGAGCACGATCAAGAAGATCTAATTGGTTCATGAGAAAATGAGGGTGGTCTAGGAATATCATAAGGCTAATGATTATTATAGGCAGGGGCCCCTAGATTTTGAGTTTGGATACCATGTGTTCTTGAGATTCTTCTTTCATAAAGGGAATTGAAGGTTTGGTAGGGGGAGTAAGATTTATCCAATGTTTTTTGGGCCCTTTTAGGCATGGGGAATTTTAGTGAGGAGGTTAATAAGTTGGGATTTTCATCACGATTGGAGAGGATCCATGAAGTCTTACACATTTCTGAACTTAATCTATAACTTCATGAGGACTCACACATTATTTACTAGGGAGACATCAAGGATTATGTGATGTTCAAGTTGTGACCAATAGAGATCAAGGATTGTCAAGAGAAGATGTTTTGTGGGTGGAACCTTCCCTTACTTTACATTTAGTGGAGTCATGTTGTTTTAGAAAATATTACCTAGAGTGAGAGATGTATATGTGTGTAACTTCATGGATCAAGTTCCATACATTGATGCCCTAATATGTTCCACTACATGACCTCAAGTGTGCCTCCATGTATGCTAGAGGCCACTAACCTATATCGAGGGTCTAATATCGATCGTGGGGAGACTATAACCTCTTTTAAAGAGTAAAACACTAAAATAAATAAATAAAAAATAAAAAATTAATGACCAAATAATATCATAACAAAAATAATACTAGTATGACAAGATAGCCAAAACTGGAAATACAATATCAAAACTAAAGAGTAGATATGTCATCCTAGAATACGTGTCAGTATCAAAATAAAACTCAAAGTAAAAACACCAATGAATCCAAAGAGAGACCAAACCACGTTTTGTTCCCCCATCCATGCTTCATCCCATCTCAGCCACCTAACATAGGGCCCTTTCCCCTATCTTGTCCTACAATAATGAAATATTTTTGGGCACCGACTAGGAAGCTTGAGTAGGGCGTGAGTATAACATAGTAGTCCACCACCACTAGTGTCTAAAACAATATCCAGTCAATAATAATTGTATGTAATTGTATAAATAAAAAGTACAATGAATTAATAAATATTAATCACATTATCAATTAATTATTTATTTTATCACATAAATTTCCTAGGTTTTCGAGGATACCTGAAACTCAATACCTTCTTCGTCCCACACTGAAGTCTACACTATCCCCAAGGGATATCAAGTTCTATAATTCCACTATTACCATTCTATATATCATCTCAATCTCTAAATTCCATTGTTACCATTATAGATATTAATTTTCATATGAATTCAATATTTACCATTAATCATTTAATTAATTAATTCAAAAATTAATTAATCATCTCGATCTCATTAATTAAATCAAAAATTAATTAATCTTCTCAATCTCATTAATTAACTCAATAATTAATTAATCTTCTCAATATCATTAATTAACTCAATAATTCATTAATCTAATTAATTTCATTGATTAACTCAATAATTAATTAATCTTTTTAATATCATTAATTAAATCCACAATTAATTAATCTTCTCAATATTATTAATTAACTCAAAAATTTATTAATCTTATATACATGATTACTAATTAAATAGTTAGTTCATCACATCAAATCTCTTAATTAATTTCCCAATTAAATAATCAAAATCTACCATCCCAATAATCCAATAATTAATTTATCAATTAATCATTCAGTTTCTCAATCTCATTATCCTACAATTAATTCTCTAATTAATTATTCAATTTCCAAATATCAATATCCTATAATTAATTATTTAATTAATTATTCAAATTCATAATCTCAATATCCTATAATTAATCCATCAATTAATTATCCATATTTCACAATCCTAATAACTCAATAATTAATTTAACAATTAATTATCCCTATTCCAAACTCACATTATTCAATCAAATCCCCAATCCCTTAATTAATTAATTGAACACATTAATTAATTCAATTTAGGACTTTACAATTACTAATAAAACAATAGAAATTATATAATTACATAAACATAATTAAAATCATGGCTATGGGATTTGAATAATATACGACCTACCTTAATTCATTTATAAATGATCTCCCAATGTAAATCCCCAAAATTTGAGCAGGACAACGCTGTAAAATGATATCTAGATCTAAAACCCTAAATAATGATTGAAAAAATCAAGATCCATCAATTATAGATCTAGAATTACAATCCCATGTCTAGATCTAATCAAAACAGGTAGAACAAACCTTTCTAAGATGGGAGAAGAGAGAAAGAGATATGAGAAACCATGCAGGAATGGATTCTCTTACCATGAGAGGTGAAGATATTCAATCTAGGATTCAAATCACAATTAAAGGAGGTTGGTAAGGCTTGAATATCCATCTAGTAGGCTCTGAAATCATGAAATAATGTATAGAGTTGAATGGGGTTGAATGGGGTGAGTTTTGAGGGTTTAGGTGATTTAAAATCTAATTTTATGTTGAAATAAATTCCCTCACATGGTTTTTTGGTAAGGGGTGCATGATTACTCCTAAAAGGGTGCACAGTTTGAAAAACATTGTGTCAACTATATAAACCCCCATTATCCAAGGTTACATGATTTGTTGGGATGGAGTGCATGGTTTTCCCTAACCATACACCAACTGTGTGTTTCCCTATTTCTTCCATTTTATCAAATTTTTAGGCAAAATCATCCCAAAGTAAGTACCAAAAAAAGCATACTAAAAAAAAGTACTTGAAATTAAGCCTAAAAAAACTCCATAAAAGATTGGTATATTACAATCTCTCAGCCTTATACCAGCCCTTCCACAAGTTTTAATCCCATGCATATCTAAGATTCTGAGCTAAAAAGATCAATCCACTAAGCCCTCATATATTATTCTCTCTACTAAGTTTTCTCTTGAACACGTCAATGCTTCTATAATATAGGAACTATCAGCACAATATTTTCCCTTAACACTTTCTCCCTGTGATCCAACACATGTATCATATGTTCCTAAAATGATGTATCTATCTACAGCTCAACATTTTCCACATTGATGACATGAGAATGGCCAGGGTGATACTATCGTAGCTGTGATGTATGGAAAACATCATGCATAGCCCTGTATTTCTATTGAAGATCCAAACAGTACGCCACTAACTCGATTCTCTCCAAAACTTCAAATATTACAACGAACCTAGGTTCTAACATTCCCTTTCTATATATCTCATGAGGAACTAACCTTGGAGATACCCAAAGTAATACACGATAACCCTCTATAAACTCTATGGGTCTTCTATATCTGTAATCATATGAATTCTATCTACTTGGGGCCATAACCATACATTTCCGAATAAGCTATATTTACTCTGATGTATCCTTCACAGGACTTGGTCCCAATAAATCTACCTCACCTATCTATAACCAGCATAGATATGATCTTCATGGACTACCATAAACATCCATGTATGGTTTCATCTATATATTATCTTGATAACTGTTGTTATAGGTGAAATCCACCAAATCTAGGTGATTTTCCCAATACCCACCAAAGTCTAGGACACAAACCCGTATAATATCCCCAAGAACTTGTATAGTATGATTTGACTACCCATTTATCTATTGGTGGAATATCATACTCAGTAAAACCAACATACCAAGAACCTTCTGTAATCCCTTCCAGAATCACAAAGTAAAACATGAGTCACGATCTGAAACTATAGTTCATGGAACCCTGTGAAGAAGGAATATCTCCCAAACATACAAGTCTCTAAACTAATCCACTGAAAAGGTATTTCATATAGTAAAGAAATGTGATACATTCATCATTATATTCATAAAAACCCAAATATATTCATTACTCTGAGGCTCCATCGGGACACCCAACAAAAATTCCATGGTAACATCATCCCACTTCCACTCTAGAATGGGAAATGGTTGTAGAAAACCTCAAGTTCATTGATGTTCTACCTTAACCTAATGATAGGTATTGTATCGTGTCACAAACCCTTCTATCTGTTTTTTCATGTCTGGCCACCAAAAATTTCCTCATAGGTCACGGTACATTTTTTTTGTCACACAAGAATGCACCACCCACTCTGAGGCATGAAATTCTTGAATCAACTCCTACTGTGTACTCATAGGAACAAAAACCTGATTTTTTTATGTAGATAATCTCATCCTTATATATCAACTAGTCTGAATGTGTATCCCCACTTTCAAGTATTTACCTAAAAGATAAACATTCAGGTTCCTCATACTTCATATATGTAATCTACCTCAAAATTGTTGACTCGACTGTAATTAATGCCAGAGTCATATGCTCATGATTCTTTTGAACCACCACATGCATATCCGCTAGTAGATTCATCATCTTCTACTCAACACTAGACTCATGAACAACCTGAGTCTGAGTTTTTTCTGCTTAAATAATCAATATCATTATTCCCTTTCTTGGGCGTATATTCATGTTCAAAATCAAATGACTGTATATACTCAACCAATATCTGCTACCAAAGATTTAAATCTCATTATTAGAGGATATAATTTAAGATATTGTAATCGATAAACACTGTAAACTTCTCTCCCAACAAATAATGTCACTAAAAATCAAATCATAAACCACTGCATCCAACTCATGGTCATGCATAGGGTAATTCCATTCATGTGGACTCAACTACTGAGACCCATACACCACAAATTGATATCCCTACATCAACACTACTCCAAGATCTATCCTATAAGAATCACAAAACACCATGTCATCCTCACCTCAATCAGGTAGGATCAAGATTGGTGCTGATGTTAAGTACTTATTCAACTCCTAAAAGGCATTTTCACATGATTCTGACCATTTGAAATTTATCTCCTTCTTTGTCAAGCTTGAAAGAGGTGATGATAATTTTGAAAAGTCATAGATGAATCTCTGATAATATCCATCTAAACCCAAAAATCTACATATATAAAATAAATTATTTGGATGATCCTAAGAAACAACCAGATACACTTTCTCTAGGCCTATTGACACACCCTCCATCGAGATGATGTGTCCCAAAAACTGTAACTAATCAATCCAAAACTAGCACTTTGATATCTTGGAATATAGACAATGCTCTCTCAGTGTACTTAGTAAAATTTCAAGATATTGTTCATCGTCATCATGAATCTTGGAGTATACCTAGATTTAATCCACAAACACTACCACAAACTGATCTAGGTACAGATAAAAGATTATGTTCATAAAGGCTATAAACATTGTTGGTGAATTCGTTAACACAAATGGCATTACAAAAAACTCATATAGGCCATGACTTTTTCTTAAGGTATTAATCAATATATAAAAAGGTCGAACTCTCAAATGATGATACCCTAATCTCAATTCAACCATGGAAAAGACACAACTCCCTCTCAACTGGTCAAAAATATCATCAATTTGAGAAATAGGATATCCGTTCTTCACTGTCATCTAGTTCAAATTCTGATAATCAACACACAAGGGCAAACTCCTATTATCCTTCTTTGAAAATAGCACTGGTGATCCCCAAGGAGATGTACTCAAATGGATAAACCTCTTATCCATCAAATCCTCCAACTAAGTTTTGAGATCTTAAAGCTCTGTCAACACCATTATGTATGGTGGAATAGAAAAAAGTTTATCTTCTGGCATGAGATCAATAGTGAATTACACATTTCTATTAGGTGGAATCCCTGAGAAGTATTTAGGAAATACATCCTGAAATCGTTCTAATACCTATGAAAATACATCCTACTTTACACCTCTATCATACATAAATATACTAGCAACCTAAGATGTGATATCTCCCATTTGTTGAGTAATTATCCCTACTCATCCTTCCTAGATATCCCACTCATCACGATGAATATATTTTTCACCCTTATGAGTCATAAAAGTCACTCACCTATGGTAATAATAAATATGAGCTTGGTATGATACTGAACATTCCATAACCAGAATTATGTTGAAGCCTGACATATCTAGGATGTAAAAATCCCATAGAAAACAATACTCACCAATTTCTAGATAATATCCCTATCACAAGAATATGTAGCTAGACTGCAATACCAATGGTGTATCTATCATCAACACCCCACTCATGAACTACACCACCAGGCTCGAACCATTCACAAGTTTTGAAGAAATATAGGAATGAGAGGCACCAATATCAAGTAAGGCACTAACTAATGTAGAAGCTACAAGAACAGTACCTCTTACTTTCGATGGTCTAGCCTCTCTATCTGTAAGTGTAGGATACATCACATGTAACTATCCTACCCCTCTTCCTTATGATGTAGTGTGACTCCCCTAATCTATACCACTCTACTGATATGGGCACTCTTTTCTAGATGTACCGCATCCACTACCTATACCACGACAACCAGTAGAACTCGAACTTCCATCTTGATATGGTGTAGAAGATCCCCTTCCTATACTCTAATTTTGTCTAGATTCCCTATCATTACTCATCTAACATGGGTTTTTACAGAAATTATATAGATGTACCATATTTACACAATATCATAACTCCATAGGTGTTTAAGGACAGTGTCTATGATAGTGGCCTGACCTAACACACTAGTGAAAAATCACTAGATAAAGGCCCTTTTTAACTACATTTTAACTTGGCCATATTGTTTTCCACTTCTCTAGTTAAATTTCTCATAACAAAACTTCCTGGTCTCTGAATATGTGCCTTCTAATCATCCAGAAACAACCATATGTCTTGCATTGGAAGCCTCCTTCAAGTTCCCCTCAGCTATTAGATCCTAATTCGCCACTTCTGAGAACTTATTTCGTCTAAATATACTCACCTAAGACATACTTTTACACTTAAGTACTTCTTAAAATAATTTTTTAAAGTATCCTCATCCACTGCCAATGTTGGAGAAAAACACTACAAATATATAAAGCATCCAACGTAGTCAATCACAGACTTACTACCCTAATTCAACCTCATGAACTCAGCTACTCTCATCTACCTCTATTTCTTTAGGTAGAAGTTCTCCAAGAAACACTCTAAGAATGCCAACGAGCCTGTACCCAAGTGGTACAAGCTACTGCTTGGCATCCAAAAGACCCGGGTTCAAATCCGAGCAGGGATGATTTTTCATGTTACTGTAGTAGGGAACTGTAGAGGGGAACTGTAGTGGGGGAATTGTAGCAGACACTGTAGCAGCGGTGGAACTGTAGCGGCAGCAGCACTATAGCGGCGGAGGAACTGTTGCAGGATACTGTAGCAGTGGCGGTACTGTAGCAGGTACTATCGTTGCACAGGGTACTATAGCAGTACTGTTCACAGAGGTTCCTTTGGGCCAAAAAAATGGGCTTTCAAGCCTTGTTTTCAGGCCACATGGCCTTGGGCCTTCGGGCTATGTATTGGATCTCCCTCTACCCTCTAAAGAGGTCTTTTCTTCAATAATAAATTGAGGCTTCGGCCCCAACCTTTTAAAAAAAAGAAACACTCTAAGAAGTATTTCTATCACATACCATCAACCTATCCAGTCAGAGCCTGAACATCTCACCAGGGATTTTTTGATCCTCATAACATATAAGTGGACAACTTGAACCTATTGTTAGTAGAAGTATTCAAGTGGTCAAGTATAGTCTAGATAGACTCAATCCAGAATCCATCTCTCTCAGGTCCACCTTCTCCAAAAAATTAGATGGTGCTGCAATTGAAATTACCTCATTAAGTCAAACATGCTCTTCTTAACCTGCACTGGGTCCCTTTCTATAAATTTCCTGAACCAAGAAAAGATATCTCAAAACTACTCTTTAACTTCCTCACCTGTAACTATTGGTGACTTAGGTTCCACTAATGAAGGATCATCACTATCCATGTTCTCATGTTGTCTTCTGAACAAGCATCATCATAGAGGCATAAATCTACAATCCAAGATGACAAATTAGGATAATTTACTCAACACTAACACATTTATTGGAAAAAACAATAAGGAACAACAATCCTTTTCCCCAAATACCACCACACACCCAAAACCAAGGTGCCAACACTACCCTTAACCATCCTATATCTAGGTAAAGGTTAAAAAAGGTTACTCATTTTCGATACTCAAGTTTCTCAGTTAGACACACAATTATTCTCATCTTGCATCATTTTACAATATTAAAATTCATATTAGGATCCATTTTCCATTCAATTTCACAAATAGGAAAAAATAGTTAAAGTTCAACAAATTACCCAAAACCCATTTTATGTGCATGCCTAAAATGATGCATGTCACAAAATAATCCTCAGTGCCTAGTATGATGCATGAAAACTTAACTCTCATGACATACTGATCCATGATTCAATCCTTACAAAATCTCGGAAACAATAATAACATCACACCACAAGTGCATCACCCAAGGGGAAATAACATTCAACTTTAAAATCAAATAGCAATAACAATAATCCCACCCTGGGTACTTAGGTTCTCCCTTGTACATGGGTTAGCTACTCCCATGAACAAGATCATAAATAAGGCCCAAATATTCCCAATATATTATATACCTTTCCCAAACATTGAGACAAATAAAAAATAAAATAAAAATCCTCTTTTACCACTTTGTAATGTCATGTTCTAGGTTCCACACAATGGTTCCCCAAGCTGTTCTGCTACATGACCTCAAGTTCACCTCCCCATATGTCAAAGGTTATTGACTAGTAGTGAGTGTATAATATCGTTCATGGGGAGACTATACCCTATTTTATCAGATTAATACACTAGCATAAATAAATAAAAAATAAAAACTGAATAATGAAAAAATATCATAATCAAAACAATACTAGTATGACAAGATAATTAAAACTAGAAATACAATATCAAAACTAAACAATAGATATTCCATGCCATAGTATGTGTCAGTGTAAAAATAAAACTCAAAGTAAATACACAAACAACTCCCATGTGGTTCCCAAACCACATCAAATTCCCTTATCCATTCCCCATCCCAGCTTAGCCACCTAACATAAGGCACTTTCCCTTATCTTATTCTAAAACTATGAAATATATTTGGGTACTAATCAGGAAGCTCTAGTAAGGTGTGAGTAAAAATCAATAGGCCACCACCAATGGTGTTTAAAACAATATCAAGTAAATAACAAGTGTATTTGGTTATATAAAGAAAAGGTAAAATTCATAAATAAATAGTTATCACATTATCATTATATTCTTTATTTAACCACATAAATTTCACGAGTTTTCAAGGATACTCAAACCATGATACTAGTTACGGCCCATGCCAAAGTATATAATATCTCCAAGGTATATCATGTTTTATAATTCTAATTTTATCATTTTATATCTCATCTCAATCTCAGAATTCCATTATTACTATTATAGAACTCAATTTTCATATGAATTCCATTGTTACCATTCATCATTTCATTCATTAATTAAATAATTAATTAATAATATCGATATCGTTAATTAACTCAAGAATTAATCAATATTCTCAGTCTCATTAATTAACTAAACAATTAATTAATATTCTCAATCTCATCAACTAACAGAATGATCTATTAATATTCTCTATATCATTCATTAACTCAATAATTAATTAATCTTCTCAAACTGATTAATTAACTCAATAATTAATTAATCTTCTCAATGTTATTAATTTATTCAACAATTAATTAATATTATATACTTAATTACTAATTCAAAAATTAGTTCATCACATCAAATCCCTTAATGAATTTCCCAATTAATTAATCAAAATACTCCATCCCAATAATCCTATAATTAATTCATTAATTAATCATTCAATTTCTCAATCTCATTATCCTATAATTAATTATCCATTAATTATTCAAATTCACAATATAAATATCCTATAATTAATCCATTAATTAATTATCCCAATTTCACAATCCCAATATCTCAATAATTAATTTAACAATTAATTATCCCTATTCCAAAATCACATTATTCAATAAAATCCCCAATAACTTATTTAATTAATAGACCAAATTAATTAATTCAATTTTATGACTTTAAAATTGATAATAAAACCCTATGAATTCTAAAATTACATACACTAAATTTAAATCATGACTATGGTATTTGAATAATATACCACGAACCTTAATTTGTTGAATAAAAATCACCCAACAGAAATCCCCATAATTTGATCACCATAATGACGTAGAATGAACTCCAAATTTAAAACCATAAATCAAGATTAAAAAAATCAATATCCTTCAATTATACATATAGATATAAAATCCTATATCTATATCTAATTAAAATAGGAATAACAACCCTTCCTAAGATGGGAGAAAAAAGAAAGAGGAATGAGAAACCAAGAGGGATAGGATTATCTTATTGGGAGGGGTGAAGATCTTTGATCTGGGAATCGAATCATGAATAAAAGAGGATGGTATGTCTTTTAATACATCCAAGAGGATATGAAATCATGAAATAAAATCTATGGTCGAATGGGATGAGTTTTGGGGGTTTGGGTGATTTAAAATATAATTTTCAGGTGAATTAAATTCATGTGCATGGTTTACTGGGCATGGGAGCACAGTTTTCCCTAACCGTGCACCTAAACTGTATGCATATTCTATAGGGGTGAAATATTACTCCTAAAAGGGTGCACCATTTTAAAAACTATGCGCTAACCGTGAAAATGTCCATTGTCCAAGGTTGAACGGTTTTCTAGGATGGGGTACATAGTTTTCCCTATCTGTGCGCCAACCATGCACTACACTTGTTCTTCCATTTTTATAAAATTTTCACCCAAAAAAAGACCAAAGTAAAGCCCAAAAAAAGAGTACTCAACAAAAATAAAAAGAGTGCCTAAAATCAATACTGATACATATCCAAAAAAGTTTGAGATCTTAAAATATGTTCCCAGTGCCCCGAGTTGTGTTGAGCCTTTCTTTGTTTAGTATAGTTTTGGATAATGTGATTTTTGGGTCATGATTTGTTATGATATGTGTTGTTTTACTTTATGTGTGATAAATTTTCCAACACCCTAAAAGGGGGGACTTTATTCTTAACTGAGACACATTATACTATGATGTGATTAAAACTATATGGGCAATTCAGTGCCACCTAGAGTGAATAGTATCTTGGTATGGAATATGAAATTCCTTGATTAATGTTCTTGGTGTGGTGTTTTGTGTTAGTTGTGGCAGTGGTGATTTATGTCCCATACAGGGTGTTTGGTTTTGTGTTTGGGGAAAAGTGATGATGGGGTTGGATGGTGGCATCATTTACATCATGATGAGATCCTTGAGAGGTATCTCATGGGGTGGTTGTTTCAACCCCTTATTTTCTTAGGGTTTGGTTTTGATTCTCAAGGATGAGACTAATTTTAGAGGTATATAATGTCATGTTTTATGCCATCCCAGCATGTTTTCCATTTGGTAAGTTGGAGGCATTCAGAGGATGTCTAAAGGAATTGGTGGAGATTGGTATGTAGGAGTATTGTAGGTGGTGGTTCATGACATGAACTAAATTCACATCGTGATTTGGGGGTTCATGAATTATATATTCAACCTATTTCATGGATTGTATGTGGGAAGGGGGAGTTTAAAAAATTTATTCACATCATGAAAGTTGAATTCATGAAATGTAATTAAATCAGGATGAGGTGATGTGAATTTCTTCAAAAGTTTGAATTTTGGAAAACCCATAGATTACACATCATGAAATGGTTACACAATGTGAAAGGGGTGGGTTATAGCTTTTTAAATAATCTTTTTCATCTAAATTTTATTCATTTGTACACCTTTTATTACTATAATTTTTTGAAAATCACATGTAAATTTTGAGGGATCTTCCAACCCTCCTTGCATCATATCAATATGTGAGTTATGGTGGTTGTGCATTAGTGATTCGTGGTAAGTTTTTCTCTTTACCCCTTCATTTCTCCTTTTTCTTAATTTGGGGTATCATTGTGGTGATTTTTTTTATTTTTAGTGATTATGGGCTATGCTTTGATACCCCCTTGATGCAGTGTAGGTTGATTTGTGATCTCATGGTGCGATTGTGCTTTACGGGTTGTTTCTTCTTCTATTTGTAGTGCGTAGTGAGATTGGTAAGCTTCTTTGAGGTAGGGAATCTGTTTTCTCACCTATTTATTTGCTAAATGTGAGATATTCATGGTTTTTATTTCTTTGGTTGGATAGTAATGTTCGGTGTAATAAGATAATTGATTAGAATGTAAAAAAGAATTGATGGGAATAGGGTGTTATCAAATGTTTTTATGGTTTGATATATATTTTTGATGTGTTTATTACTTATTGTTTCATTGTTGAAAATGAAGGATTTTGGGAGCCCTGTTTACATAGTATTAGTTTTCTTGTGATGACCCTTGTTTTGTTGTTGTGTAATTTCATCTTGAATAAAATGGATAAAGAATGAATATTTGGCTAATAAACTGTATACCCATGTATTATGGTTTGTGTGATAATACCCATGCTAAATAAAGACTGAATGTGATAAATCCCTTGAATAATTTTGGAATGTGATTTGTGATTTTTTTTTGTGTATTTTTATGCTTTCTATGTTTCCCTAGGTGTTTTGGGCTATTACGAGGTTGTGGTGGTGACCGGATGGGTTGTGTAGTATGTGGGGTAGAGATGTGGTGGTTTAGTGGAATGGATATGATTTGGGATGTGATTGTGGAACAATGGCTATCATTTTGATAGATGGTAAGAGAATTATATGATGTTTGGGATGTTATATTTGGTTGGTATGTGCGGTTTGAGGTTATCATGGTGAAATGGCTTGGGATATGTGTTGTGACAATGATGGTGGATGTGTGGTGTTGTGGAAATGGTTGCATGATTTGGATGAGTTGTAGCATGGAATGATTGAGATAGTTTTCCTATTATCCATGGTAGACTATGATGATAAATGACACAAAAATAGTCTTTTAGAAAAACAATATGGACTTGAAATGGATTTGTGGTAATTGGAAAACAGAATTAAAAAAATGAATGAGTATTGTAATGTGAAATAAAATGGAAAATGAAGAAATGTGGAGAAACCTATAACTGAAAGTGGAAAATGTTAGGGGGATTTTGTGGTGGTTGTGTGGTGTTTCATATAGTGGTGGTAGTGGTTCTGATGTTTTATGTTAAGTATAGTGGTGGTGATGTGGTGTGCACTAGTGTAGTTGATGTGAACCCATAGGTATGGTATTGCGTGATATTTATATTTCATGTATGTTTACGTTATTTTATTTGTACCCCACCCAACTTGGATAACCTTACCAACACTCATAGGTTTTGAGTTCTAGGTGTTTTCCCCAACATCTAGGATGGTATTGATAGAGATATATAGCTACCCCTCTCCCCCATTCTTCTTTCAGCAGTAGTGATACAAGTTGGTGTTGGGGATTACCCAGTGGTGATGTGTGACCCAGGTGTCTGTGGGTGGGATGTGATGTGATGTGATGTGTGGATCTAGTGTTTGTGAGAGGGATGTGATGTGATGTGATGTTTTTCCTAGGTTTCTATTATAGATATGTAATATGGCATGATATGATCTATTATGAGGGTCATACATGGTAGGAGGAGGTGACAATGTTGATGTCTTTTTCATTCATGATACCCTACTATTCTGGTTCTGATGTGATGTGATGTGTGTCCTAGGTGTCTATGGGTGGGATGTGATGTGATGGGATGTGTGGCCTAGGTGTCTGCATGTGAGATGTAATGTGATATGATGTAATGTCTTATGTGTGGAAGGGATGGGAGTACAATATTTTCTTCATTGGAGTGTAACAGAATAAAATCATTAGGGACGCGACATTGGGGTGCCTTACTTTATTATAATCTCAATGATATATTATTATATTGGATGCATGATTTGGTTAGAGAGAAATGGTGAAGCTAAGTTTGGTTAGATGTACTATATAAGTGTTTTTTCGTTATGTTGTTTTCTCACTTGTTCATTAGCATTCTCTTTTCACATGTGCACTTGAGGCTTTGGATATATCCCTATTGAGTATACCTATAATGCTCACTCTATGTTTATAATCAATTTTTCAGGTTTCCAATAGGACTTTGGGGACTAAAATGGATATTACTATTTGGGTTGGAGATGTTGTTGAGTCACTGTATTAGATTTTTATTTTTGGTATATTGTTGGAAACTATTTTTTTATATTAGTTTTATTTTATTCATGCATTGTGAGATAGTTTTTGGTTTACCTTTATATTTTATACTAGAGTTGTTTGGTGGTTATTTATCTAATCTTGTGATCCTGTTTCATTTATAGAAGGTAATTCCTCCTACCCTGAATGGCCTGAAGGCCTTCTTTTTATTTATTTTTGGATAATAACACTTTTAAGGGTTGAAGGGGAACCCTTACATGACATGTAGGCCCAAGGCACAAGGCACATACACAACCCAATACATGACCTTAAAGTCTCAAGACCTGACAAACATGAAACAAACACTCCCTAGCATCTACATCTTTAAGGCACCTAACTCCCCACCCCACATGGCTGATCGGCTAGTATTACCCCATGCAGAGATACACGGTGCATGGTCCCAATGATAGTTTTTATACCCTCTTATTCTTCCAATCTGGTTAGCTCTGCTCTTGTGGTTGCTATTTTTTTCTCTAAATCCTCATCGGATCCTGCTCTTGTATGGTCTACCCAAATTTCTTCTTGGCCTTTTTTTGGCCCAAAATCCCTCTGGCCTGAAATCCATTGGTTTTTTAAAGGCCCTTATAGCCTAAAGGCCCTGTTTCCCAAAGGCCTTTGGTGTCTTGAAGTCCCTAATATATGTAGGCCCAAATTAATGGCATGAAGGCCCAAATCGGATGAATAGTTCTGGATGATATAGTACCAAACAGTACCTACAATAGTAATTGCCATAGTAACCTTGAAATTCACCCCCACTCAAATTTGATCATGGGTCTCTTGGATGCCAAGCTGGATCCTCTACCACTCAGGTACATGCTTGTTTTCTTTCTTTCTTTTTTAGTTAGAAGCCACGTGGTGGGTGATTCCTCCAATAATGCGAAATTTTTACTCTCAGTGATAGTTTCCAACCTGGGGCCTACTGGAGGTGGGATATAGGGGTCATCATCTCTCTCCCATCATTTCAGTATCTTTGGATATAGGGGGTCAGGATACATGTAAATAAAACACATGCATATGATTTGTGTATTATGTATGTGTGTGTGTGTCATGAATATACATATATAGCATGATAATATATAGTATTTGATTTTGTATATAGTTCTCCCATAATACATGCATATGATTCATGTATATGATCATTCATATGATGCATATAGATCACATACATGTTATTCATGTACACAAGCAGACTATTTCATGTAGTATATATGCATATGATGCATGTATACACACGATGCAGTCTATGTATTTCCATATGGAAACAACTACATCCTCGCATGTTTTTTCCATTTGTTTTAATCCATTAATAATGGATTAAAATCTTTTCATAATGATTTTTAATGCATTCATCAATGATGTGTAATACATTTGTGTCATTGGATGACACCTAAAATGACTAAGATGTTATTCATTCACATATAAGCATTGAGTATTGACTATATAAAGAGAAGGTGTTCTCTTCATTGAGTGTGTGAGAGGAGTTTGGATCGCTCATGTTCGATGCTAAAATGATCATCAATTTCATGTAGAGATTATAGAATCTTTTTTCTTCCTAAGTCTCGTTCATCACACCCCATGAAGGTTATATATCTCCTTCTGAGAGTTTAGGTATCCTCTGGTTACAAATTTTGATCTAGTGGTGTGTGTTCTGCCCTTATATGTAGTAGTATTTTTATCCACTACTCCTCGTGATCACCATCAATCATTCTTCCTTTATCAAAGAAGAATAGCTTTTTTTATAGGATAACCGGGTATTCTTTTTTATGTGTTTTTCATATATCTTTCATGTTCTTAACTCAAGATATATTTGGCCTATTTTTGGTTTTATTCTATTTATAAGGATCATATGATGATCCTCTAATACCCGTTTGTGGTTTTAGATTTATCATCTTTGAAGAATCAATGTGTTTATATCACTGGTTTATGATTAATAAGATATGTCGAATCATATTGGTTCAAGTTTGGTTTGGGTTACTGTTATAGAATAACACTATTATATATGTTTTACTCCATAAAATAACATTGTGTTAATATGTTCACGTAACTGGGAGGGAGATTCATGGAAGTATTATTGGATAGTGTTGTTGCTCGTGAGTTGTGTAAAAAAGAGAATTGTTTTTTCTCTCTACTATGTTGAATTTCAATATGGTGATGGTAGTGAGGCATGAAATTAAGTTGTTTGAAAACATAATTTCGAGCACTAAATATAGGGGGATGTGTAAGTGTTCCATATGTGCGACATCAAAATTATGAGCTCGACATACAAATATTGGGCATTGCATGGAACACAGATGCTCGAGATTGGAATTAAAATGTCAATCATGGTGCACATTATTCATATCAAGCATTATAAATAGGTATAGTGAACACAATGGAATGTGGTAATGGAGGTGAGCTATGTACAAGATTTCATGTGTGAGTAGTAATAAATAGTGACACACTGATCAAATTCCATATCATATTTCACCTTAGGTGATCACTGCTATATTACACAAGACTTAAGGAAGGGGTTTTGACTATGTCATGTGTCACACTACACGTTGACACCATCCTCTTCCCCTCTCCACTATTGTGTTACACTTCATGGTAGTTCTCCTACCTGTGTAACCCCGTGCACAAACTCATGCTCACTTATATGCCTTATGCCACCTATGGTCGAACTTTCCTTTAGCTCTGTTATCTGTCTTAATGATGGTTGGCTAATGGGAAGGCTTATCCCATAGATGGCCCGGTTTTTTTTGTAGTAAAATAAAATAAATATATTTTAGAATATATATATATATATATATATTAAGATTATAAGTTTATAATTTTATTATAATATTATAAGTTATAGTCACTATAAAATTTGTTTCAAAAGCCTATGTTAAATATGAAATTATTCATATTTTTATCATAATAAATAATATATTATTTATTACTTAAGAAAATTAATTTGAGATTTGAATAATATTATTTATAAATTGTTTATAAATAATGAAAATATAATTTGGATTGTTTATAAAAATTTTAGAAAGGTTTTTTCTAAATTAATTAACTATAAAAATTTTATGGTTAATTGATTAATTTTTTTTGAAAATTTTATCACAAATATTTATTTAATATTAAATATTTAATATTAAGGATATATTTTTCCTATTTATGTGGTTTATAAAATTATTATATATCTTTAAAAAATGTATTAACATTTTAAAAAAATTATATGGTATTATTTAGAAAATATAAGGATGATTTGTAAAGAGTTTATAGATTATATAAATAAATCCAAATACATAAAGGTGTTTATATTTAAATTATTAATCATTAATAATCAATTAATTTTATTTTTTAAAATTAAAAGGGTCTTTATTTGAAGATATTATTAAGCCACATCAAAAGAGTTTGGTTGATTGATTTGATCAATGGTTTAAATAATATAAAGTATATACTACTTAGATTATGTAAAATGTTTACATAAAAGAAATTAAATTATAAAAATGATTATAAATTATAAAATATTATATTTTTAAATTAAAATGTCATTTAATGAATAATTTGAAATAATTAATATTTAAAGTGGATATAAAAGTGTTTATATCCAATATTATGAATTATCTATAATGTTTATCTTAATTGAAAAATGTTTTTAATATGCTTTCATTTATAAATAATTCATAAAATTTTCTCTTGTTCAAATTTAAGAGATTTTCATTAATTTAGAATTTATTACTTGTTATATTCCTGATTATAAATGTTTTATATAATTTTAATAAATTATTTTCTTTATTTATATGAAAAATATATTCTGGGAAATAGTCTTGCATTACATGCTAGGTACGACTCTATAAAATTTTTCTTTCATCTTCCATACCCTCTAATTTTTTAAGGTTACGAACTTAAGGATAGTTTTTTAATATAGTTTTTATGTATTTAATATTAAATATATCATAATTTGAAATATCTATTGGGTAAATTATCCCTAGGGAGAGGGAATTGGGGTTGGACTACCCACTAGCCTAGAGGCTTATACCTTGTTCGAGAAAGGTAAGGGGTTGTATATTTGTCTCTTTAGGTTTACTCATGTGAAGATTATCAATATCATATAACTCTATTTCTTTACTTGGAAAAGTCCAAAAACCTTATGCATAATATGAATTTGTATATATATTAATATATTGGGCTTCTCCTTTGGGTGATAACACAAAATTTTGGGCTATGTAAAAGTTACACATTAATGTGGTGTTAACACATTAATATGGTGGATAGAATTTTGAATCCAAAACTAAATCATTAGAATCATGGATAAAAGAAGGAATAAAAATGATAAGATAAATATTTTATAAGATGAAATAATTATGAGCTTAATATGAATATTATGTATATTAAATTGGTGAGACTTTTAAGAAAATAAATCTAATACAACCCATATCTTTTTACACTTTCTTCCATGGTTTATTTCATAAAGGCACTCTTAATACATTCCCATAAGATTGAGAGGTTAACCAAAGAGACGTAATAACATGGTGTTATTAGGATAACCTCCTGTGAACCATATATGGTATCTCTTGAGATAAAAACAGTGTCTAATTCATTCAATAGTTATATAATTTCAGGACCACCCATAACATTCATATCTTGTACATGTATTTGGGTGCACTACTACAAAACTACCCTTTAATAACATCGACATTTATCAACACTAGAAAAATGTGTTGAGAAAGTCCATCTTTATCAGTGCTAAAATAATTACTTATAAAGGGTCACATTTATCAATGCTAAATAAAATCATTGATAAAGGGTACCTTTTATCAGCACATTTTGTTTAGCACTGATAACAGGTCACCTTAATCAATGCTTTATTTTAGCGCTGATAAAGGTTGCCCTTTATTAACACTTTATTTTTAATGTCGACAAAAGCCGCCATTTATGAGCACTAATAATAAAGAACTGATAAATTGTAACTTTTATCAGTGTTTTTTTAGCGCGGATAAATGTTCGGAAAATAAAATTAAAAAAATTAAAAATTTGATTAATTAAATATTTTTTGTTAAAAATGAATAAACATATATAGAAATTTTAAAAATTAATAAATAATATATATTAAATATATATATTTGTAAAATGAATAAAATGAAATAATTAAATAAATAAAAATTTAAAATGAGTAAATTAAGAAAAATATTAGTCATTTTATAATTAAATATTTATTGATAAAAATGAATAAATTTAATATATATATATATATATATAGATTATAAATATTGATAAATAGTATATATTAAATGTAGATATATAAATGAATATATAATTAGACAAAAAATTAAAAATAAGTAAATTAAAAAATTATTTAAAAATTTATTAACGAATTTTTTTTAATAAAAATGAGTAAGTATAATATATATTTATATTAATTATAAATAGTAATAAATAATATATGTAATATATATATATATAATGAATAAAATGTTAATTAAAAACATATTAATGTCTTATTCATTTTTAATGTGTTGGATTTCTCAATTTAAAATATATCGAATGTCATGTGTTACATTGATTTCACTTATATATATATATATCTATGTGTAATTAATGCAGTTTATATACAAATGCACACAGAAATATATTTACGCAATATATAGAAACACAAACACCTAATATTTATGTAATTTATTCAAATTTTAGTATATATTAGAATTTTATTGTAAACAGGGTACATTTAATATATTATGTTTTTAATAGGTCAAATTTATTTATTTATTTTTAATACTATTACAGTTAGGGAATTCATTTTTAATATTTTTTTATTTTTTATTTTTTTTTGAATTTGATCATTTTTTATTATTTATATATATATATTTATTTATTATGTTTAAGTATTTAAAATATGTAGTAATATTTACTTCAATATATATATCCATATTATTTTAATAATTTATATTTAATTAATAAAACTTATCCATTTTTTCAATATTTTTAAAGTTCACTCATTTTGAATTATTCAATTTCACTCATTTTTCAAATGCATGTATTTAAGATTATATATCTATTAATAATGTTAAAAATATATTTATAAATAAATATATTTATAACTGTATATTTAATATATTTATAAATTTTTATATTTATAATTATTATGAATAAATAATTATTATTTTTAAATAAGTATTTATATAATTATAAATAAATAATTATATATGTTTAATAATTATAAAACTATAATATATTTATTTAAAAAAACCCTTTATCAGTGCTAAAATTTTAGCACTTATAAAGATTCATATTTATCAGTGCAAAAAAGCATTGTTAAAAAGAATTTTTATCAACACTAAAATATTAGCGTTGATAAAGATTTTTTTATCAGTCGTTTCTGTGCACTAAGAAATATTGATATTTATCAGTACTTTTTTAGTGCTGATAAAGATCTCTTTTATCATTGCTTATCAATTTAATGATGATAAAATGGATCTTTATCAGTGCTTTTCTGTGAGAGATGTTAAAAGTGTTTCTGGTCTATTTAAAAGATACCTAACCAATACTCACTCATCATGGTTTTGAAGCTCTCGCGAAACTCCTCTACTGCCAGCATGACTCCACTACGATCCATCAAACAAATCAAGGATAAAATCCAATTTATGTTATTTTCTACTTTTCCTCTATCATTGTTTAATATTTTGGGTTCTATGTTTTGTGTTTTTGCGTTGTTCATAACCTTGATGAACCCGACGTCTCATCTCCTCGCCACTGTCGGTGTGACTCCTCTATGAATTTTAATGTCTTTTTTATAAGTAGAATATCTATAGTTTTACTTCATGTAACCGGGATGAGAGACACTGTGTAATTTAACTTCCTAGTGTTAGTATGAATTTGTGTAGTTTAATGTCATGAGACCAATACGAGGGATGTTGTGAAGTTTAATGTATTTATTATAAAATGAATTTGTGTAGTTTAACATTCTATAACTAGGATGAGATATAGTTTTCATTTTAATTCCTTTCTACCAGGATGAATTTCTATAGTTTAACAGCATGAAAACAGGATGAGAGACACTATGCAGTTTAATGTCTTTCCTCTAGGATGAATTTATGCAGTTTAACATCATGGAAGCATGATGAGAGATGATTGATGACCACTATAAAAAGTATTTCAGGAGAAATGTTGTATTAGTGTAGGTTTTGACTCATTAATCATCTATTATGGCCAATATTCATTCTCTATTTTTTAGATCATCTTGGATTGGTTTTCTGAAATGGTTTTCGGAAAGGGGAAAATGATTTCTAGAATTGGTTTTTCTTTAAAAATGTGGGTTATTATGTGGTCAAAAGTGGACTTGGAAGAAGGTGGTTTGAAATTAAAAATGAAATAGTGGTTTTTGGATATAGAATTCATGTTTTGTTATGAAATTTAGCTTGTGAGACAGTTGTTTTGGCCTGATATGCTTCTTTCAGTTGTGTTTTAGATTGATTTTGAACCTGATTTTATGATTTTTGTGTTATTCAGAATATGACGCCCAGAAAGGTCCCCAAAGTTTCTAGTGGGTCTCTCCCTATTTCAAGTTCTCTACAGTTGTTTCCCATATTCCATGGAAATAGATGTTAATTAGAGGTAGTGAAGTGGCATGAGGAAGTTTAGAATGTATTTAGAGTTTTTGGAACTCCCAATGTTGTTAGAGTTTGTGTTGTTCTGGTTCTGCTTGGGGGTCCAGCTTTAGAAGAATGGGAGTTGTTTTCCCCAACAATGATGAAAGTTGGGATGACATGGTAAGATTTTAAGTCCATATTTTTCTGATGGTTTATACCTGAGGAGGTAAAGACGAAGAAAAGGGAAGAGCTCGTGAGTGTCCAGCAAGGTCAGCGGACGGTGAAGGATTTTTTTGAACACTTCAAAGAGATGGTTTCCTTTTGTCATGAGGTGGTTTCATATGATCTTATGAAAGATTATCTTTTCATTGGGGGTCTTCATCTAGAGATCAATGAGTGATTCCTCTTTTCTAAGGATCTCCATTTTGAGAAGTTGGTGGAGGAAGTGTTTTTGAATGAGTTGTTGTGAAAGAAGCATAAACACATTGGCTCAATTGTTGTCTCCTATGTAGGGGTAAAGATGATTAGAGTTTCAATGTTTTTTGTTTTGTGACTATTCTAAGTTCATATTTTATTATAAAAGTCTGATGAAATTATCCTTTCATAGTTCAAACATTTTTTTTAATGTGAACCTTTAAATGGTTATCCTTTCATGAATTAGTTCCCCTCTTTTTGTCGTTCTTGATTAGAGATGTCTATTTTTATGTAAATCTCTCTTTGTGACTTGTGTGAGGGTTCATTTATATTCTTTATTTTGATCATTTCTACTGTTGTTTCTAATTATGTAGTATTTTGGATGAATATTTATTTCTATTTGGCTTCATTGATCAATGAAGCTAAAACAAGGATTGGATGTTCATCACTCACAAATTTAATAACAAAAATAAGGATTATTTGTGAACTTCACTACTATTTGTTAAATACCTCTTATCATAGCATCTGACCTAAACTTCATACCTTACATCCCTATGATGCTCTCATATCACACATGCTCACCACCATCTATATCATATCACCATTCATCATTCACTTTTTCTTCTCTTCCAACACCCATTTACTATATGTATGTAGTTGCATGCATCATGCATCTTTACAAGTAGTAAATGGGTTCAAGAAGAGAAATAAAAGTGAATATTTAATGGTGATATGATAGAGATGGTGGTGATCATGTGTGGGATGATATAATCACAGGGATCTTGGGTAGAAATTTCAAGTTAGATACTATGATAAGCGATAGTTAACCAATAGTATTGAAGTGCACAGGTTATCCTTAGTTTTGTTATTAGCTTATATTTGGACCAAATAAACCCTTTGGAAAGATATAAAGGTAATGTTATGATATACTTCCACTATTTTATAGAAAAATTATATAATGAAACATTGATTTAATTTTCATTATTCCTTGTAAAGTTTTTTTATTTTAGAGTATTTATGTCCATATTTCACGCCTTTGTAGGAAGAGAAATGACACTGTATCTACTCAATTATAGAGGTAATCTTGATGATTTCGTAGTAAAATCATTGTCCATATAATTAATTCACTATTTCATATTTATGTTTGATTTATTTATTTTTAGTATTACTCACATACTAATTGTTTTTTTACAGGTGGATTTGTTTGTTTGAGTTGGGGTGCTCTGTCCAAATTTAATGCATCTTATCCCTCAGAACCTTTTCACCTCTATAGTGTTGCATTTATCATTTTCATCCAAGTTCTATCCATTGTCTTTGTATGAATACCAACGTCGCTTCCTCTGCTCAATTACAAAGGTAATCTTGATATTTTCATAGTAAAATCATTTTCCATAGAAATAATGTATTATTTCATATTTATGTTTAATTTTTTTATTATTATTCATAATAATTGTTTTCTTATATAGGTGTATTTTTTTTATGATTTGATGTGGTTTGTATGAAGCTACTCATGCAGTGTTGGAAATTCGACAAAAAAATCAATGGAAATCATGGTAATGTTGACAGTTAGGATTATTTTTGAATTTATGTAATAACTTGTATTTATATAATTGTATAAACCTATGTTTTAAATGTTTATAATATTTTTTTTTCTTGGTATTTGTGTTGTAAATTTCATTTCATTTAAATTCTGTATTGGGACTTGTTTTGTTGATATGTGGTGTGTTTCTTGTGTTGTGGTGTGCTGTCAACATAATACAATCGTTCTATAGTGTACAGTTACAACACACTGTAGTATGGCTCTTTATCATCACTGATAAAGAACACATTTATCATTTATTTTAAAATTATTGATAAAGGATTCCTTTAGTAGTGCTAAATAAAAGTGCTGATAAATGGGACCTTTATCACTGTTTTTAAAAGAGATAATAAAGGTCTCATTTATCTGTAATTTTGTTAGCGCTGATAAATATCCCCTTTATCAACACTTTTTGTCTTTGATAAAAGTCTCAGGATTTTAACATATCTCATGTTGTCAGTGCTTTTCAAGAACTAATAAAGTCTATTTCTAGTACTGTTAATGGTCAATTTTTTAGTAGTGGTTCCATATATATCATACAAAATAAGAATGTATTTCATAAATTTTAATACCATTATTAAGGATTTTGGTTTATATACATAGAATTCACCAATCATTAAATTATAGGTATATATAGGTGAACACCCTTGAGTGGAAATGAGGAAGGGTATTCACATTAAAAATGTTTTTCATGGAAAATATCAGGATAATGTCACCAATATAATGGGTGTACATAAAGATTCATATAAGGGTTTAATGAGAGTGAAAGGTGGTGTATAATTACTTGAAATCATAATTAATATAAAATTTATGTGTAAAAAAGTATTCCAACATGAATAATTGGAAATAAAATGTCATAATACAAATAAAGTTCTTGCATAAGGAGGATGATGAGAGAATCCCTTACTTCGACATAGTAATGGCCTAGGTAAAGGATATAGAAAGAGGGGATAAATGATATATAATTATTATAAAAAATTCGTAGTAAATGGATATTTATAAATAAATTAAAAAATAATCAGTTGAGATGAAAAATGCTAAATATAATGAAGGTGTGTGAATGGAAGAGAAGAGAAGATAGAGAGAGATCCCTTACCCTGAGAGGAAACTTCTAAAAGATTTGGAGGATCTTCCTATAATCTTGGGAACACCGTGAGAGGTATTTAGATAGGTATAGAGAGATTAAATTCATTCTCAAATGGTTATTAGTAAAAATGAGTGGGTTTTTGGGTGGGTATTCATATCAAAAAGGAGGGGAATTCTTTCATAATTTCTAAAATTTGGTTTTGGACTCTATATCACAAAATAATAAAAAAACATTACATGGTTTTTTTCCATGGATTCTAAAAAATATGTGTGCTTTAAAATATTTTTTAAGTCCAAGAACCAAAAATATTAAAATAATACCACTAGTGATGTGGAAGTGAGTCATGTTCATAAAGAATTGATTTTAAAACCTTAAAATATAATATAGGTTTTGGAGGATTCATTAAAGGATTATAAAATTAATCAAATAACATAAAAAATAATTTTTTAAATGGTATATATATATATATATATCTGGTCATGTATTCATTTTATATAATTTATTACATCATTTTTGGTCTATTAAGATGTCATAATACAGACTTTATATTTATACTGTATTTAATTTTTACCCAAAAAATTGATTCTCTAAAAATTATGAAAAAATAACCAGTGGATAATTTAAACATTATGATTTTAAAAATAATATTTATTTTATAAAAATAATTTTATAAATATGAAAATATTAGCTTTTAAATAAAATTTCTAATTTACTGAAAAATATTAGTTTTCACGACACTCCCAACTTTCTGACCCTTATAAAAATTTCATTGTACATAATTAAGTTATATAATAATATTTATTTGATTAAATATAATTTAATAACAATAATAATAATTTTTAATAATAAATTTATTTTAAAAAATTCATTAATTTATCAGAAATATTGTTTTAATTAAAATTACATATTTCCCAAAGATACAATTTTGATTTCATTGTATCAAAATATAATTTTTATTATAATAATTATATAATAATATATAAACTAATAATGAAAAGGGATAAATATAATCATTATTCTATTTAAAATAAAATATAAAAAATCATAATACTTTGTTCTAGATACATAACCTCTTATTACAATATTTTGTGCCATAAGGGTAAAGTGTGCAATAATGGTGCTTTCTTTGGGTGGTTCAGTGAACATGGTTTGAGTCATGATATCAATAATATTTAACTTCTCCCATAAATGGTTTCACTCAATCTTTAATTGTAGAATATTAGAATAGTATTAGTCAAGGGAAAATCCCAGTGATGATATCTCCCTTAAAAGATTTGATAAATGAGCTTCATATGGTATGATCCTACTGGTCAAGGTCAACACTTCTTTCATTTGTGTCAACTGGATTTTATCATGACCATTAATATATAATAACCATAATTGATAATCTAAAAATACAATATTATCAATGATTAATATTCTTAATGGCCATTTAAATTCAATAAGCTATATTTTATAATATCCCAAAACAACCAAAGTATTCTATGTGTTTTCTATAACTACATTAATTAATAAGGGATTTATTCATTCAAAAGGGAATTAAATTTATAAAATTTTGGGTCATTAAATTATTACACCTTTAGAAATTTCATCATAAATTTTTTTATTTAATACACTAAAATAGATGATGTTATTTTTGTTTCATCGCCTCTTATAGTTCCCATGTTACTTACTTAAACTTGTGGTTCTACCATAAAACTTTGACTAGGTGAGTTTACTTATTTCATAGAACATTTTCTATATGATCTAAGATATTTTTTGTCTACTCTTCATATGAAATACCATTCTCCAAGAATTCAAAATATAGATTCAACACATGTGAGGGGTCTTGTATGTACTTCCTCAAGAAGAATACATGGAACACATCATGTACTTGATATAGGTTGGGTGGGACTACTAGTCGATAGGCCATAAATACGATGAAATCAAGGATCTCAAAGGGGTTGGTGTATCATGGACTAAGATTTCTCTTATTTTTAAACCTCATGACTTTATTTCACAATGATATATGAAGGAAAAACATATCTCTGAAATAAAATTACAAGTCCCATTGATGAATGTATTTATATATTTTCTATTAACTTTTTATAGATTTCATATGAAGTTAAATGGTTGGAAACTTCTCTATAATATCTTTGATAAGATCAGGCCCCATAATATTCCACTCTCTAAATCCACCCTAATATGTTGGATTCTGACACCCCTTCCTGTACAGAGTCTCATAAGGTTCTATTTTAATTCTAGAATGAAAAATATTGTTATATGAGAACTCTACTAGGGGAATTTATTGATCCCAATATCCTTTTAAATCTATTTAACATTATCTCAACATATACTATAGAGTTTTAATGGTTCTCTCTAACTGTCCATCCATCTGAGGATGATAAGAAGTAATAAACTCAGCTCTGTATCTAACACCTTCTGAAGGATTCTCCAAAATCCCAAGGTAAATCTATAATCTCAATCATATACAATGGAAAATTGTACTCTATGAAATATTACCAATTCCCTTATGTATATCATGTAAATTTGGTCATGAGAGAAATATTACTTGATATCAATGAAATCTGTTAACTTTGTAAGGCGGTCAATGACCACCCATACGGTGGTATTTCCTTTAGATTTTTTGGAGAGTCCTACGATTAAATCCGTTGTTATGTTTTCTCATTGCCATACTGGTATGGTCAATGGTTTCATCATTCCCTTATAATTATTTCATTCATCCTTGACTTGTTAGCATACTAAGAATCGAGATACAAATCTTGAAATCTTCATATTCATGTTATCCTGCCATAATTTTTTCTTCTGGTCTCTATTTATCTTAGTACATCCTAAATTAATAGATAAGGATGAGATATGCACATCACCTATAAGTTCCATTTTTTATTTCAAGTTTTTATGGGACATATATTATGGTTCCAAACTTTATAATTCCATCTTTATCAACGCTAAACTCTAAAATATTCACTTCCTTTTTCTACTACTCGTCATCATTATTTTGGGCCTCCTTGATCCTCTCAGGAATGTAAAGTTGATCAGGTTTTTGAGAAAGGTATGATGAATTTCCTTTTATCATTCTCATGTACATCTTTTACATGTATAATAAGATAAAATATATTTTAATCCTCATCATGGATAGGGTTGCGTGATCTGTTATACTCAAAGAATCTACCACTTTGTTCACCTTCCCAGGATGGTAATGGATTAAAAAATCATAATCCTTGATCATTTATAACCAATATAGTTAGAACATATTGATATCATTTTTTTGAATATATACTTGAGTATTTTTTTGATTTGTATATATTTCACACTTCTCCTTGTAGAGATAATGTCGCCAAATCTTCAACATAAAGATCACTACAACCAATTCCAGATCATGGGTTGGGTAGTTTTGCTAATAGATCTTTAATAGGAGGGAGTCATAGGCTATCACTTTAAAATATTTCATGAATACACAACCCAATATCATTTTGGATTCATCTATATAGATCACAAATCCTTCCCCACTAGTGGATAATGTGAACATAGGGGCAGTGATTAGCCACTTCTTTAACTCTTTAAATATCTCCTAAAATTCATCAGTATAGACAAACTTCACTACCATCAAAGTTATCTTTGTTAGTGGTATTGAAGATTATAACACTTTTATTTTTTTTGAAATATATTGTTTCAAATAAATTTAATTTCTTTGGTAGCTTCTGTTACACGTAACACCGAGTATTAATGAAGCATGATATATTGCAAATATTATTGTTTAAACAAGAATATTATAACTTAGATGTTACAATTAGTGGTATGTATAGGAATAACTAAATTTTTAAAATTAACTATACTGGTTTTATATTAAGAAAACATATTTACAAAAAACTTAATTTTTATTAAATTCTTTATATACATCAAAAATAAATTTTTCTCAAAAAATGTTTTTATTATATTTTATAAACAAATAGTAAAAGTAATTTTTTTTTAATTTTATAAAATTTATTTAAAAAAATAAATTCATTTTTAAAATAATTATGTAAAATTTATCTTTTAATGAATTTTTGAGAATATTCTGAAAAGAGTAATTTTTTTATCAATAGTAAAAAAATTGGTTGTTATGAAAAAATGCATTTTAATTTAAAGCATTTATAAGGTCAATTTTATTTTAATACTATTTTAAAAGTATAATTATTTAAATTATATATTTATTAATCCAATTTAGGTCATTGGAATCAATTTTATAATGAATTTCTATATAAAAACTTCTTATCCTTGTGAAAACTTTTTCTGTGGAAAATCACGTCTTTATTGCATCTACAGGTTTTATTTTAAATTAAATTATGAAACTTTTATGAATTAAATTTATAAAAATGGATTCCATATTTGTAATCATAAAAATTAATATTATGTAGTAAGGTTAAATTAATTTTTATTCATACTGGATACTAAAAATAGTAAAAATTAATTATTGTGGTTAAGGATAAAACGGGGTTTATTAGGGGTTAAATCACAAGATAAATGTATGATTTCCAATAAAACTTTTCTGAATCCTTTTATATAACCATATTTTAACCTTATACTATCCCAATTTTTAATATATGGTCATTTGGAATCATTTTTATAACAACCATGTTATTTATTACACATTAATTCATGATATATTAAATTAAAGTACACATAATACAACCTAAAAGGTTGAAAAGTATAGTGTATTTGAGAATTAGTTACATATCATAACATCTTGAATATGAGATAAAACAACATTATTTCAAAATTCCTTAATATGATTCTAAAATTACATGGATTTTAAAACTGCACGGGGTAACCTAGGGACAAATATAAGAAAGGGTGAGATATAAATCCCTGTAAGGGAATAAACATGGCATAAGATGATACATTTAATCATTAGGAATATCAATTGGGAATTAAAAATAGTTGTAATCATAAACATGAATAATGAGATAGGATATAACATGATAATCATATCAGGGGAAATGTGGCAACAACTTAAAATATTACATCATAAACATAGGTCAAGGATAAACAACTAAGACATCATGGTGGAAAAATTCCCATAAAGGAATTAGGTTCACTCCATGTCCCAACATAAAATATCATGATACTAAACATTACCCAATTCATTGAAGTTCTATATAATTATGAGTGCACCCATCATTTTCATTTCATTATCATGCTTAAGTGTGCTGCATAGATCATACAACATGGATTCATTCATCATCATATTTCATTCCACAATAAAAAAGTGAGGAATACTAACATGTAATTACTAAATAAAATAGGTATAATTTTATAAATTTGAACACACTTTATAAGAAATGGTTATGGTATTCAATATATAATTGTTTTTTCATGGAAAATCAAGGTGAAATTTTGGAATCATAACAGTGTCACTGAAAAATTCATAAAATGGGTTGATGAGATAAAAAGGGATCTCTTATCACTTGAAAATAAAATGGGAAGTATTAGGGACATGTAAATATATATCCCAATAATATTAATTGGAAATAAAATTAATAATATAATAAAGGAACTTGAATAAACAATATAAGGTGAGGATCCCTTACTTGAATGTGTGACTCTAAATTATTGGGAGGGGATTCTTGAGAGCTTGGGAGCACCTTGGTAGGACTATAGAGAGTGTAGGAAATAGTATGTATGTTCTAAAAGAATTTTTAGTTAACATAAATGGTATCTTGGGAGGTTTTATATAGGAAAATAGGGTTATTCCATTATTATATAGGTTTTGGACTCTACATAATAAAATAACCAAAACTACAAACCAACCCATGGTTTCTGCCAAGTGTGAGTGGCTATAATTATTTTATAAGTCCAAGGTCCTAAATTAATAAAATAATTTCCTTGATTATGTGGTGGTGAGTCTCACTCTTCAAGAAATGATTTTAAAACCTTAAAATATATTAATAGTTTTGGAGGATTCATAATAGATTTATAAAATTAATCAAATAAACTTAAAATAACATTATTTTAAAGTTAAAAAAAATATTTAGTCTTGGATACCTTTTATATTATTTATTACATCACTTTAAAGTCATTATAATGTCAGAATATACAAAGTATATTTATACTGTATTTAATTTTTACCCAAAAATTTGACAATCTCAGAAAATTATGAAAAATTTATCATTAAATAATTTTGATGTTCTAATTAAATAAATAATATTAATTTTATATAAATAATTTTCAAAATATTTGAATTTTTACTTTTAAAATAAAATCTATATTTATCAATAAATGCTATGTTTTTTGAGAATAACAATTTTTGATCCCTTGTTAAAATTACATTTGACTTCATAAAATTTATATGGTTATTTATATTTAATAAACATTAGTTAATAATAATATTTTATTAAAATATAATTTATTTCAAAAATCCATTAATTCCTAAAAATAAATTCATTAATTGAATTTGAATATTAACCAACAATACTATTTTTTTATTATATCGAAATAAAAATCCTTTATAAAGTAAACATAATAGGATGAAAATATTTTCATCATTCTATAAGAAATAATGTACATACTCTTATTTCTAGGGTCTTGATACATATCCCATTAATACACCAGCAAACTCCCTAAGGGTAAGGTGTGAAATAGTGGGACTTTCATGGGGTGGTTCGACGTACATGGTTTGGGTTGTGAACATGATGATCTTGAACTTCTCCCATAATCAGATTTGATCATGCTTAAGTTGTTAGATCTCAACTTGGGATTGGTCAAAAGTAAATATCAGAGATGTTATCTCCCTCATAATCTCTAATAAATGGGATTCATAGGGTGTGATACTACTATTTGATACCATCACTTTCTTTGTTTGTGTTAATTGGATTTGCTAAAACCCTATATTTAAACTAATAATGTGTTCATTGTTCGATGGATATATTATCAATGATAATGATAATTAATGGTATTTTAAATCCAATTGTAAATAATAAAATAAGTGTATATATTTTCTATAATCATATTACATTTATTTAAATCAAAAGTTATATTTTATTTAAAACAGTTTGGGTTATTATAATTTTTCTTGGGATTGACTTTGTCGTTTTAAATTATTTTTTAAAAATTTCCAAGTTGTTTCCAAGTGGGTTTCTTTCTCCACTTATAAAAGTATATCGCCTCTCCTCTCCTCTTCATACTTAAAAAGCCTTTTGGTTCATAAAATCCCTAAAAAAATATCTTCTGTACTCCCCCCCATGTCATCTAGACCTTATTTTGATAAGTAAACCCTCCTATGAAGTCTTTTGGTGCTAACCTAAGGAATTTTTCTGAATAAGATGTGTCATTATTAACCAAGTATTTTTATTTATTTATTATTAAACTTTATTAAAATATTCTCCAGCTAGGATAATATAATAAAATATTTATCTAACATATAATTATATGTTATTATTTTTATTTCATGGCCCATATCCATCTAATATTCCATAAAATGTGAAACTAACTCATTGATCATTTGTACGGTGGACTACCGCCTCACAAACTGATGTAATTAATTTTCCTTAACTGCCTATCATAGAAAGATAAAATTATATATTTAACCTATTAATATTATATTTATGATATAATTATACTTATATCATTATAATATCACATATATATTCTTACCTTCCAATCCATTGGAAAACGAGAACATCACTTGTGAGTAGGTGTGGACTACCACCTCAACAAAGCGATGTGATATTTTTTCATTTTATTTTGAAATGGATTGTAATAAAGATATATTTAATGAATATATAAGATATAAATGATATAAAAATGATTATTTTAATTTGAATTATTATTTAATTTTCTTTTATTCCATCTGTCGAGAAAATGGAAACATCGTTTATGTATACATACACCCTACCATCTCCATGAGTGGTGTAATTCATTTTCTCTCTCTAAATTTTATGGATTAAAATAAATACAAATATAATAAATATATATTATATTTATATGATGGTTAATATTTTGGATATGATTTAACCACATTCAAAGTAAAAGGATCCAAAATATCAAACCAAAACATACATGAAAAACGAAACAGTTATTACCCAAAACATGATTTTAACAAGGAATTATTAATAAATGGGTAATAAAAGGTACTAAGTAAATAATATATGATATTATATATATGAGAATTGTTATATAATATTTTTATAATATACCTATATTTATTATATAGGATTTCTATTCATGTATGAAGAAAGTTGAGACATGAGATAAGGGATTTCTATCTCAAATCATCTTTATTGGAACATATGTTATGTTATACATCTATTTTTATTTATGAGGTGTGTATAAAGACCCTTTGAAATGTTATATCATGAATTTTTTTATTCTAATTGTATCTATATCCTCATTTAAATTTATTCATTCATGGGGATTATGATTCAAACGACACCAAAGTGGTAAAGGTTTTACATTATAATCTCATTGTTTATCATGATTGTTTATGATTAAGTTTATAATGATGTAATTTTATGATATATAGATCTAAGAACTCATGGATTTTATTCTCATATATTTATTTCATTAAAATTAATATTTTCCATTCATTTTAGTATCTTTATTTACTAAAAAGTACAAAATAACGTTTTTAAGGAAAACATACTTTATTTCTATCTTCGATCGAAAATCATTTTTCTTACATGTCCATATTTTTTAAAATGTTTTAAAGGAAATTTTTAATATTATACCATATATTTTTATACATACTTTTACCCATGTTTTACCTTTTCTAAAAAAAATTAAAAGTAATCTTCTTTTCATTTTCTAAAATGGGGTACTTTTGAATTTTTAATGAAAATGTAAAAGGAATATTTGTTTTAATGTGTACAATGTAAATGGTATTTTTCATCATCATGGCCTCTCAATGAATTAAAACTTCCCTTACATGTTTTCAAGGTTATTTTCAAAGAAAATTTTTTCATTAATATTTTTGGAAATTTTTAGATTTTGAAGAAGTGAATTTCAAAATGGAAAATATTTTTTTTATCAAGAATGGTTTAGTGATCATTTAATTGAATTTAAATTCATAAATGATAGAAAACTATGGTATTTGTTATGTTTTACTAGGTAAATTATCCAATGGTACCATCCATATTCTTCCTCTATATAGTTTATGTTTATCATCATGATGAAGAGATGGTTATGAAACCTGTTTCTTTCCCATGGGTTATACTATGGTGAAATATTTATAAAACCTATTTGATTTCTATGGGTTATGATATGATGAATGTTTTATGATCTTTTGGCACACAAATGTATGGATTATATGAAATGTGGGACCTATATATACCTCTAATAAATTAGTTAAATATTTATATCACATGGTATAATTATACAAAACATGCTGATGTGCTTGATCCATTATGAGAAATAGGATGATGAAATTGATCCACTATGGGAAACAAGTTGATGTGTTTGATCCACTATAGCATGAAACTTTTTTTTTCAAATAAGTCACTTTTTGGGTTAGTGAGAACCTACAGACATCAACCGATCACCCACAATCCAAACTCCAAAGTCCAAAATCCAAAATAACCGAAATAAACAACACATATCACTTCAAACAGTCTTCACGGCCACCTGAATTCTCCTCTTCGGTTGCCATAACCATACCACTGATTTCAGTCTTCAACAAGACATCCCCACTACTTTCAGCCACAACAAGACATCATCACTGCAAATGCGAGTCCTTTCCAAAAGAAAATCGCAAGTTCGGAGGAGCAATTCCATCCATCGCGCAACACAGATCCATGAGATCCCACAGCAGATTCATCCAAAACAATCCAACGCAAAAATGCAGAAATTGAAAAGAGCAGCAACCAGCAAATCCAAACCAAATCGAATTTCACCAAGTCAAAAGAAATCAAAAGGTGCAACCTCCTCCAACACCTTAAACAGATCCAGAACCTTCAAGCATTCCCGAACCACAAAGCTCCACCGTGAAGGCGAGAAACCAGCAGGAAATAGAAAAGATCCATCGACGTTGAACCAAACCAAATCCAAATCCAGACAATTGCAAAGACCACGACATACCAAAACAAAAACCTGAAAAACTCACAGAGACTGAGTCGCAAAGCCTCCCCCTCTGAGCCTCTTAGATCTGGGGCGATCTGCACTGGAAACCGCTGAAGAACCTGGTCGCGCCGGACAAGCCGGTAAACCGTCCAGGAGTCAAGCCTCGTTGTCGACGGCAAACACCACTTGCCCGCCGGAAGACGCCAAGCACGTCGCCTTCAGAGGGGAGAACCACGCCGCGCCGAGCCGAACACAGAGCACCGCCGAGAGAAAGCCGAGCCCCGCCGAGAAGAGGACTCCGAACAAGAGAACCGGATGCGCGACCACGCCCACACCGAGCCGAGACCAGGGACAGCCGCCGCGAATAGACTAGGCCGGAGGGGGAAGGGGAAATGGGATTGGAAGAAACCCTAGGCGCCGCGGGTTTGGGAGAAGAAGCCTCTCTGAGGCCGTTGGATCCACTATAGAAAACATGTAATGATGGATGATTTGTTATATTTTGGAAAACCACTTGGGATTTCTAATATTATGTGATGTGATGATATATGTAGTGAACCTTTATATATGAAATGGTTTATATACTTATGATGGTTACACATTTATATGACATGAACTTATGGTTCATGATTAATTTATGATGATTTCTCACAATTATGATGCATGTCTTGGAAATGATAATGTCTTATTTCATGAATCATGTTTATGAACTTTTAAAGATTGTGTATGACCCTTGTAAGTTGTTTCTAGTATCACATATACTTATTATTATCTTATTCATTCTTATGATCAATGATTTATATCTCCAATTTTTACCCTGACTAAGAATCTAAGGTCATCCTTTATTATTTTTTCTTTCCCCGTGTTATAAAAAAGGTTTAAGTAGGGTATGTCTATGAAGTTTACTAAATTGGAAGATCTTTATTAGAGATGTTGAATATATTTCATGTAATAAGAATATTGTGTATCTAGTCTCAAAATACAATAAAACATTATCATCCCCAGGTATTTATTTGTAAAATATATTAAATATTCATCTGAAAATATGTAATATTTATGTATCAAAATCCAGGGTCTATATAACAATCATTATAATTTTCTCACAAATCTAAAATAGTACTAGATTTTCCATGGAAAATATGTATCTCTATCATAGATGTTGGTTTGGGTTATCCTTCAACTATGTCTATTTTTATGGATAAAAAAATATCCCTTTGTTAGTGATAACTTGCCTTAGGAATGTTACTTGCTCCATCAAAAAATCTCATTTACTATACATTTCGTATAAATTTTCCTTTTTCAAGGTCTTTAATAAAACATTAAAATGATCCAAATGTTCCTCATTTCTTTTTGAGTAGATAAGAATATCATCAATAAAGACTACCACGTATTTATTAAGGTAATCCATAAAGTCACCATTTATTAATTTCATAAATATAGTTGAATAATTAGTGATTATAAATGGAATTAATGTAATCTATTAGTGCCTGTAACTTATAAAATAATAAGTCTTTGGGATATCCTCCTTCACCTTTACTTGATAATATCTTGATTGATGATCTACCTTAGAGAAGTAATGGGATCCACATAGCTAATCAAACAAGTCATTAACATATGATAGAGGAAAATTAATACTTAACATGATATTTTTGAGCTCACAATAATCAATACATAGGAACATTTACCCATACTTATTCTTGAAAAAAAGGACCAATGAACCCCATAGTGAAGCACTTTGGCATATAAACCATTTTTCAATATTCTTTTGTAGTTTCTTCTTCATATCTTAAATTTAAATATTATACATTCTATATAGATTATTGGATGTTAGAAAAGATCTAGGTATAAGTTAAATAGAAAACTCAACCTATAATATAGGAGGAATACCGATAAATTCTTCAGAAAAAACATCAGAATATTCCATCACAATGGGAATTTCATCAAGGATGTTCTGTTTTTCAGTCTCAATCATTTTATCAAGATATGATTGCTCATAAGAAAACAATATCCATTCTTGATATTATAATTCCAAAATATATTCATCCTTCTCCTTTAACTTTTGTAGAATAAGAGGTTGATTTTTTATATAAAGGGAGATTTCCTTTTCTTATTAATTTATGTTTAATCTATATAAGGAAAGATAATCCATACCTAGAATAGTATTAAATTTTACTAAATAAAGTATCATAAGGTCTGTTGGGAAATTTAGCCTGTAAATTTTGATAGGGGGTGAGTTATGTTCTCAAAATGTAATTATTTTCTCATTTACCATTTTAACCAAAAGCTCAACTTCCATGTTTTGAGGTTTTGTTTTAATAAATCTACTAAACTAGTGTGATATGAAAAAAATGAAAAGAAAAAGAATAAAATAGTGAATTTTATATCCTTGAATTAATAAATAGTATACCTATCACTAATTCATCATCAGGATCCACCTTATCAGTTGTGATGGATCAACCCATGCTTTGTCTACATGCCTTAAAGGTTGTTGTCATCAGTTATCATAAACAACCATTGTCTTAGTGAATTTATTCACACATTTTCCTTATTCATTTTAGTTGAAAAAATAGACAATAGTCTGAGGTTTTACTAGAACATTCCTTTCTTCCACCACATTGGGGGGTTTCTCCCATTGACACTCTCAAGTTAGGTTTTCTTTCTTCCCTAACCTAAATAATTTCTGTGTCCCCTTCAAAAAAATTATTATATACTTCTTTCTACACTTCTGAAAAGTGGGATGTTATACTTTCTTACACACATGATATTTCACCATCACACCACTATAATTAAAACCTATTCTCTAATTCTTATCTCTTTATCCATGAGGCCCTTGAGATTTGTAGATATTTATTTTAACTTAGAGGTCAAATTAGAAAATTTCCTCATAGATTTCAATGTATCAAATCACCAAAACTTGTCATACATTCAACTTTATCCTAATAAATAATTTTTCAACATTACTTTTAGGGTCAATGAAAATTTTGGAGGTGTATTTTACAAGTCTTGTGATTTTTTCCTTATATGACCTGATATATTTTTCATCCTTTTTCTTAAGGCCATGGAAACCCATCTCAATTTTAAGTAATAGAGTATGAGGAAAATATTTATCAAAAAACATCTTCTAGAATATTTTCTACTCTATTACTTTGATCTCTTCCTTAGGCTTCATTTTTTATCAAAATCAATCATTAATCATCTTCTCCCTATATAAGATAAAAAACTAGAATAGATTTCTCTTACTATGATCATTTAAGGATAGAGAATTTCATTTCAATTGATTTGATACATTGTTACATGGTCAAGAGATCATAATATCCACTAAATGGTAGAGACCTCTGACATATAAAGTCTCAATTACAACTTTCTCTTTATTAGTGGTGTGTGTTTTTCCCATAGATTCATGTTTATATTCAAAATATCAGTCAATTTAGTAATTATTGTCATAAATTTATCAAATTCTACTCCCATCAGGTTAGGAATCTCATTTGGGTGTTCATCACATTGCCCATTATGTTGGTTGTTGACTCAGTTCCTCATATTTCCATACATTGAATAAAATAAAGGGAAAATTAGGGATGGTGACTTTAAAACTATTAACACATAAAAGGGAAACTATGAATATTTAAGGGATAACACATAAATTAAAATAATCTATAACCTATGAATTTCTAGGTTTTATCTATGTTTTGAGGTTCTATTTCATAACAGAAAATATTATAGGTATTTTTTCCCATTTATAATGGTTTATAAAGTGCTTGTGAATTTACCAAAGAGTATACCCCAGGAGTGTTAAACTAGGTGTATAGTAAGCCCTCTTTTTTATAAACCAAGTGATGGTTGATTTAATACCTAATGTTCCCTTTTCAAGGTTATTACCTCTAGGAACAACTATGCCAGTGTTATGTTCACTTTCAATATCCATACAAAGATATTGTTTCTTATAAATCACTTACTCTATACTTTAACAAAATTTAGTTATATTTTCCAATGTTTAATGTTATCCCTATGTATATCACTAAGGTTTTTTAATCCTAAACCCAAAAAATAATTAGACCAGCCTCTGATAACAACTATGAAAAACGTATCTTTTATACACTTTATTCAATGATTTATTAAATATATATACACTTAATAAAATACCAAAAGATTGAGAGGCCTAGTGTCATTAGAAAATTAGATACATAGAAAAAAACATAAAACAGGGATACAAAATCATTATAAAAAACTCTTAAAATTTCTCTTAAAATTGTATTTGTAACATCCTATTACTATCTCCAAGTATTCATAAACCTCTATTTTGATCAAAGTTTGGTTGGGTTTTGTTTGGGGTTGCTTCAGTTAAAAATGTGGAAATTTTTTAAAGTTCTGGGGTTGTGCATGGTTGGAGCATTTTTTTTCCCAAACCGTGTACACTGCAAGAGAAAACCATGGAAACTAAAGTAGTGGTATTTTGCACGGTTGGAACACTGTTTGACAAACCATTCACCCACTTAGTTTAAACTGTGCACCTAGAAAAAAATGGGTTCATGGATTGGGCGCATGGTTTTTCTAAACCATGTGGCTCTGCCTAGCTAACCATGTGTATGGGTTTTTTAATCTAAAATTAAGATTTAAAATCTTGAAACCCCTATTGTAGGTCCTTGATGGGATGGTACAACCCCATAGAGATTTATTCTTCATTAGAGGCTCCCAAGAGTAGTTTGTGGCCCCTCTATACCCTTCCATAGGTAAATCCAAGCTAGGAGAACAACATTCAATCTTCTCTTGATAGGTTTCCTCTTTTCATTCTCTTTCTCATGTTCTCTATTCTTTCCTACCTAGGGTTTTTTATATCCCCATATTGATTTGTGGATCTAATCCCTATTGTTTGGATCTTGAATCTATGGATTGATTATTGGTTTCCCTTTTTTTCATTCTTCATTGGAAAATCGTGGTTTCGGATTTGAGATTCGAGATCTCGTGATCTTGAGGTAGGTGGTTCCATTGTGATGGAAAATTTTCATTAACCCTAGATTGCTTGATTTAAATTAAATTGTTTGAATGAAATTAAATTTATTGAAATTTATTTTAATTATTTTATTAAAAATACAATTCCATTGAACTGTGGGATTTGGATTTGAAATTTGATTTTTGGCATGAAAGTAGTAAAACCCCCCAATTCCATTAAATTGGGATGTGTTTGTGAAATTTATGGAAAATTGTTTAAATTTATTTTGTGGAATTTGAATTTTGAAATTTATTTTATGAAATTGATTTCAAACTTGTATTTATGAAAAATGGATTGAAATTATTTTGATAAAAACTCATTGGTTTTATCTTGGAAAAAGGCATGATTTTATTATGACCCCATTTTGGTTTTTTAATATAAAATTAGAATATTTGAAATGGATAATGGGATGAATTTTATTTTAAGTGGTGTTAAAATAAATTTCCTATCTTTGTTTTTTATTAGATAACATGCAAGAATTATGTAGTTAGTCAGTTATTTGGACAACACTCTATAATTTACCATATTCCAAAACATAAATGCATCATGTCGCTTCCCTGACGGGATGGTAATGGAGTCCTCTTGACCAGTGTCAAAGGGAAATTTCTATACACATATTTTCAAGTAACTTTGAGTTTGTAGATCCCCTTATCCTGTTACTATCATACCTTTAGGCATATGACCATGTTGATCACTTATTTGTATTTTAAATTTATATATTCAAATTTGTGTGGTAAACTATTTACCATGCCTTATGAATTTATAAAAATAGTTTTATATAAAATGTTTATTAATCCATTTGTTTAAAGTATTTCCATCATCTAAAATTTAAAGCATAATTTATTAAATATTCTTTTTAAATTATAAATTTTTTTATTTAAAAATTGAAATAATTATTTGGTTAATTAAATGTGGTATCTCTTATAAAACCCCTAGTGAGACCCTACTAGGCTTTTAGCTTACACCCAACTTCTGCCTTTGGGTGTTTTCAAATTATCTCCTTCCAGGTTTGAGCAGGGGACAAGTAACACTTAGAGGTGGTTCTAGCTATTGATATTTGAGCATGTAGAGTTGAGTCTGATGGGAATTAGGTTTTATTTTTAGTTTTCTGGTACTTTGTTATATTACTTTGTGTTATTTTACCTTTTTGACTTCTTGTATAGTTTTCCCAATAGATTTTTTCTTGTATGCATAATAAATTGTTTGTCTCGCTTCCATTGTGTTTGTGGAAATTTCATTCCAACTTTCATATTTTATGATTTCAGGTTCTAGTCGCCAACCCATGGGGATCAGAAATCCCCTTCGGTACATTTAAGGACCATCTCAGTTATCGGGTGACAATAGTACCCAATTTGGTTCACGATAAAGTGGGTATTAGAGGTAAAAGTTTTGCATCTTGCCTTGATATTAGTATATATTTGTGTAATCTTTTCAGGACTTAGGAGGTAGTTGTGATTGAGTGTCTGGACAGATCTCACCACAATGAACCTTAATTCCCCATGGGTGTTTTGGGAAATATTTCTTGATAATTAATTCTATTATTTTCCCTACTTTTAATTTGGATAGATTTAAATCCAAATCTGGTTTGTCTATCTATTAGGATGAATCTCCATTATTTCTCAGTCTGAGTGTTAAATATGATGTCTTATTTGTTGTCTATGGATGTTTTGTAGCATCATGCCTCCAAGAATATGTGAAAATCATATCCAGGAAGAAGTTGATGATGAACCTCAGTGATCAAATCCTCTTATGAACCAGAATCTGGTAGAGTTGATTATACATATTGTTCAAACTCTAGGACAAGCACCACCACTAGTTCCCATTTAGGCTCCAGCTATGGAACCTCTGAGGGATGATCTCTAGAATCATTGACAAGAGTTCCTTCATCATAATCCACCAGCATTCAAATGCTTCAATGATCCTAAAGAGGCTGAGGAATAGTTGATAAGGATTGAGATATTTTTCTAGATTCTTAGAAATTCCTACCAGAATCAAGGAGAAGTGTGACACCTTCATGCTGAAAGTACTGAGAAGAAGATGGTGGAACATAATGGTAATGGTGAAGAAACATTAGGGATTATAGTGGAAAGATTTAAAGGCTCTTTTCACTAACCAGTTTTATCCAGATTCAATGGTGTTGGCCAAGTCTATAGAGTTTTTCATGCTTGATCAGGCTAACAGGACTGTGATAGAGTATGCAAAGCCTTTTTATAAATTTGTGAATTTCAAACCTGATATAATATTGAACAAGAACTTTAAGACTCTATATTTTGAGTTGGTAATATGATATGATATTCATTATTGTGTATTCCTGCTGAATCTTCCTTCTTATGTTGATGTGCAGGATCAAGCATTGATGGTCAAAATGGACCCTGTTGGAAATTCAGGGTTTTTGGGAGTTTCTTATACTCCCATTGGTGGTTTATTTTACTATAATAGAAAGAGGAATCATTATTATTCTCATAGTTGTTATCAATAAAAGGGGTTTTCTAGACCTCTTACAATTTCTAGAAGATGCCATCTAATTTTCTACTAATGTAGAAAGCCTAGAAATTCTAAGCAGTTTTGCACTAAGGCACACACGTTATGTGTCTCAAACAGATTTTCAGGTCGCCTATAGAAGTTCTTCTATGTTTATTCCACTCCTTATAGTGTAATGGGATCAGTATAGCCTTCTAAAACAATGGTAAAATAATATGCTTCATGAAAAAATGGGTTCCAGCCACAAGCATCTAGAATGATGTTTCTTCATGCTATGAAAGAGTCTCCAGAGGAAGTAGATATGGGTCCAATGATTGTGAGAGGTACCATATCTAAATATTCATTATTAGTGAATTATTTTTTTGATACTGATTCATGTCACTCGTTTACCACAACCTGTATTTTTTTTAAATCTTCCTATAAATATTTTTTATGTGATCGATATTACTACACCCCTTGGAATAAAGAGACAGTATGTCTCTGTAGTCCCACTTTTGTTTTCTCTATATCAAATATTGAAATTTCATGGAGTTTTTTGGTTCTTGGCATGAATTAGTTTGAATCCATATTTGGGATGGATTTTCTGATTTCCAATAAATCTTAGATTGATTATTATCCTTAATGAGTCTCCTTTACCACACCTGATGGGGGTTGTCATGTTTTTCAAGGAGAATGGAACATGAGGTCGGGTATAGATAGACCTTCTTATATATTGTTTTTAAAATTGGTATTTTTTTCTTTTGATTTGGAGCGAGAAACTTTGAGTGATGACCTCCCTCTAGTTATTGTCGAGTTTCCTGACATGTTCTCTTTAGACTTCCCTAGTTTTCAACTAGTAAGAGAGGTGGAGTTTTCTATAGAATTAGTGCATGTTACTCAACTAGTGTATATTCCCTCTTACCACATGGAACTAGCCTGAATGAAATTTTTAAAGACTCAGTTGGATGGTCTTCTAGTGAAATGATTTATACACCTGAGTTTGTCACCTTGGGTGGAACTGGTTCTCTTTGTTAAGAAGTCTTATGGTTCTATTTTCCTTTGTATTGATTATTGAAAACTCAATCAAATTATGGTAAAGAAAAAGTATTAGTTACCATGGATTGATGATATGTTTACAAGTTAAAGGAGGATAAGTGGTTCTAAAATATTTATCTTTGAATGGGTTACCATCAGTTGAAAATAAAAGAATCTAATATTCATAAAACTACCATTTGGAGAATTTATAACCATTATGAGTTCCTTTTCATGCCATTTGGTTTAACCAATGCTCTTGTTGTCTTTATAGATTTAATGAACATGATTTTCCATGAGTATCTTTATACCATTTTGTTAGTATTTAGGGATGAAATACTTATATACTCTACGTCTGGGGAGGATCTTGAACGTCATCTGAGATTTGTTCTTAAATTGTTGAGAAATCACTGAATTTAGTCCAAGATTTCGAAGTGTGATTTATGGATTCAGGGAGTGAATTTATTGGTGCATGTGGTGTTTGAACATGGAATATCAGTTGATCCTGAGAATGTTAAAGCTATTGTGACATGGTAAAACCACAAAATGTTTTTAGTATTTGAATCTTCTTGGGTTTTTTTGGGTATTATTGTTGGTTTGTCAAGGACATCTCAAATTTGGCCTCTCTGATGATTGCTCTAACTCAGAAGGGAGTAATGTTTTATTGGGATGAGAAATGTCTGAATTATTTTGTTTATTTAAATAATCTATTGAATACTATCTCGGTGTTAACTCTCTGTAAAACCCCAAGGTTTTGAAAATAAATATAGAATTCAATTTTATAAACACAACTTTTCCTCTTCTATTTTTTGAATTTCAAAAAATGGTCATCTAGAGTTGTGCTCAGTAAGTCATTTGGAGTCTGATAGAACAAACTTGATTTTTTGTGAATAGTAACTTACCCTTATGAATAGTAATATGAATAGTAATATGCCCCTTGAATAGTAAATAATATTATTATTTTATTTTCTTAAGGCAATAAGATAATGAGATCTTAATAAATTTTTCAATGTCACATAAAACTAATTACACTTCAAGATTGTTATTTTTCAAATTAACTATGACCTTATTTAAAAATTAAATTAATAATATTTAGAAATTTATTTTTGAAAAATGGATTTCACTTTTGAATTCTACACGTCGAAAAATGGTAGGGTTGAATTTTTGGGATTTTTCTAAAATACATGAATTTTTTATGAATAGTAAAAATACAGTTTTGAGTTTTCGGTAGTTTAATGACATCATAATGATGTAATAATTAAATATAAAAGTATGGTCTAATTGTGTATAGTAACTTATGACATGAAGTGTCCCAAGTTTCTTAAACCATGGGAAAATACCATGGGCAAGCCCATGGTTTGGCAAAAACCACTAATGAGGTGTCCCTTTGAAATTATTAAAAAATTACCTCTATTTTTCTATAAATACCCACTCATCCATTCATTTTATTTCATTCCAAATCCCTCATCCTAGAAAATATGGTGGTTTTACCTCTCTAGGAGTCCTTTGAAGGTGTCCCTAATCCCCCAAGGTCTCATCCTTCAAGATCTAGGAGTTATTCTACAAGGTAAGGGAATCATTCATTCTCATCTTTAAGTCGACACTTCTTTTATGTTATCTATTTGAAATTCCATTCTCATATTTTGAGGTTTTATTTTATTAATTATTCTTAATTTCCTTTTTATTTCAATATTATGAGATACCCTTTTGTTCTCATCATTTTATTTTATGAAATTTTAAGTGACGTCGTTAGGCTGCCGAATTTTCATAAGGGATCTCTTAACTTTTCTTTTATTTTCAAGTTCATCTCTTTTATTTTTCTCTCCTCACCTCATCTATAAAAATGATAATGATAACTCTAGTAACATCTATATACTGGATATATTTCATGTGAATGTAAGAACCATCATCAATATTTTTTACTCCCTCCCTTTTATTTTTATAAACGAAATCAACGTCCATGAGGTTCCAATTTATAGCCTTCGTGGACAAAGAAGTTTCGTTCTTCAATTTATTCTTCATTACTGGTTATTAAACCATAATTATGGTTTAAACACACTATAATATATGTATTATAAAATAATTAATATTCAGGAACCAGATTATGTACATATAATTAAGTTATATGACAAAACTAGTTCATAATAATCCAAATACCGCCAAATAATCGAAATGGTTCTCATCTAATGATTCATACTCATTACATATAACCAAATGATATAAATGAACATTACAAATTATTCATGTTCATAAATAATATATAATTTCAATCTTTGAGATTTATAACCATTCCACATGAACTCCATTACTTAAAAGCAAGTGAACCGATTATGAAAATAAAGAAAATGAACACCCTGGAACAACGAAATTCAATATAATAACTTAGAAATAAGGGTATAAATGAACTAAACAGAATTATGATAAACTAAATACATGTCTAATAGGTTTTTAAATAAGTTGTTAATAAGTATAATTTCATATTCCAGGATCTTAAGTTCAAGAGAAGAACGCGTTTGGAGTTAAGGTAAAGGTTTTTCCACCCGAACATCCATTGTCATTCGGGATACTTTCATTGTCTAATTAACTAAATGAAACTCTTATGTATTGTTATGTACTCATCATATATTCTGTTTTAGTGTCATATATATGTTTAAAAACCATAACCCTTCCTTATTTTATGGATAGTTACATGTTTTAAAAGGAACTTTCAAAATTGCTTCAAAAATACAAGCCTGATTCAAGGGAATTTCTCAAATTCTTACCTATTTTCAAGGGAACTCTATAATCTATTTTTTGGAAACCATTATATTTATAAAATCACTAATTTTACTATGAAAATACTATCTTACTTAACTTATGGTTTTATACAAATATTTTTCCAAAAGAACTCTTCTTTTCAAAATAAAAGAGTATTTATCAAAATAATTGCTTAATGATTTGAGATGAATATTCTCGTTTGATTCAACACTCTTGTTGATTCTTATATGTTGTTGGGGTTAATAATTTATGATTTCATATACCATATTTTATTGAATGGTTTATGACTAACTCTATTGTTTAAGATCTATCCTAAAACCATTCACCATATTACTCGGAATGGTTAGTGATTTATGTTTAATTATTGGGGAAAGTTAGTTACATTTCATATGATAGATTCAATATGAATGTATATGTTGTTTATGTTGATCCCAGATCATATGAGGAATTCATTGGACTTATTATGTGACGTTTGGGGCCCGCTATAGCCCCTCGATGCATCGGTAGGTCTCATGAGACTAACTATAGTCTTGGCACGAGGCCTTGACAAAATGATTATTTTATGGTCCTAGCATGAGGCTTGGATGCTATGGTTATGATGTCCGGAATATGCACTTTCCTCATTATGATGATATTATTTGAAGTTAATGTGGCTATTCAACTAGTAGAATACCCATGATTATGTTTTATTATGTCATTATTTATTCAGCTCATATTTCTTCCAGAATGTGTTCAAGTTCATTATTAAAAGCATGTGTTTTTAATTATTCACCATGTCTATTGTTTATATTAACTTCCGTTGTATTGCTTACTCTTACTAAGCTTTTGATCTCACCCCTTTCTTATGTTTCATTTTCTCAGGACATGAAGAAGTAATTTATGAATGACGTGCAAGCATAATCTAGGAGACGTGATGTTTCTAGTGGAATAAAATAGTGTTTTGATTTCCTTCATGTTGTAATGATAAACTTATGTATGTAACTTGTTTCCAATAATACTAAACTACTCAGTCTTTTGGGATTTTTATTCCTTGTATGTATGCCAACGTAATCAAATAAGGCACCGGCTCTGGGCAACTGGGGTTAGGTCCTTACAGTTGGTATCAGAAGAAGTTTAGTAGAATACTTGGAAACTAGATTTAGAAAACATAGAAATAAGGAAGAGTCCATAGGTTATTCATTGAGGAAATACATAAAATAACGTCCTGGTATTTTGGTAAGGAATAGATTATGTGGATATTTCAAGTAATACATCCCTGTCTGGATACGAGTAGGTAGAGGCGGCTCTGGAACATATGTATCTAGGGGTAAAACCTGAAAACACCACTTTGAGCTAGACTCAAACGGGAACTGGTGTATGAAAATGGGCCTTGCTACACTCTTGATTACGACAGTCTCAGGGTATATGCTTAGGATAATTCAAGTTTTCTTTACAAGCCATTATGAAGGATTTAAATATTAAATATTCCTCAAAGAAACCATATTTTTGAATATGGGATTAGCCATGCGTAGGATCTCAATTTTTCTGAGTATTTTTAAGTTAAGATTATACATTATGATTCATAACCTAATCTAGTTTATGCCATTATCTAGATATGGTGCCTAGTGGATGGAATGAAAATCGCACGAATGCACGTGTCCCCTGTAGGGATTTTCCTATGATGCAAGATGATGATGTTGGCTCTGGTGCTATGACTAGTGTTGAGAAACTCATAACTATAATGGGACAACTTACTCAGGTTATGAATAATAACCTTACCCGTATGGAGCATCTGGATCCACCACGTGGAGGAGCCATGCAAGATCACTTTATGCGACAACAACCTCCATCATTCAATGGGACTACAAACCCGTTTGTAGCAGAGCAGTGGATATGTTCCCTTGAGAAGATATTTCTCGCTATGGGATGTAATGAAAGAGAGAAGGTTGTCATGGAAGTATATCATCTATCAAAAGATGAGGATCAGTGGTGGTCATTAATCCAAAACACAAAGGAGGAAGAAGAGATAGAAGAGATGGAATTGATGGATTTTAAGGAAATCTTCTTAGAAAAATATTTCCTTCGTGAGCAGCGAGCAGATATGGAGAGACAATTCTTGAATCTAAGGAAGAATGAAGATGATAATGTTGCAAGGTACGAAGCTAACTTCACAATATTAGCAATACATCCTATAGACTACATAAAAAATCCAAGGATCAAAATTTATTGATTCTTTGATGGCCTAAAGCCATTCCTCCCACAGGCACTGGTCTCCCAATGTTTTTCATCATATGAGGATATAGTTTCATGTGCCATCAAGATAGAAAAATAATTCTCTAAGTCTTATGACTTTAAGGGAAATCAAGAAAAGAATAGAGCTGCTGAAAACCCTGGAAAAGGAAATAAGGAAACAGGGAAGAAGGGAAGAGTTGAATTTCCACCATGTGACAATTGTGGAAAGAAACACACTAGAGCATGCTTAAGAGGAAAAGGAGTATGCTACAAATGTGGTCAGAAAGCCATCTTGTTGGTGAAAGAAAGCTTGTGGGCCCAGAACATGTTGAAGAAACAATGGAGAAGGTGAAGATTATCCAAAACCATATCAAAATAGCTCAAAGTAGGAAAAATAGCTATGCAGATAACTGAAGGAAGGATTTGGAGTTTCAAGAAGGTGATCACATTTTCTTAAAGGTATATCCATGGAAGGGTATTATAAGATTTGGTAAGAAGGGAAAATTATGTCCCAGGTACATCGGACCTTTTGAAATTTTGGACTGAATTGGAGCCATATCTTATCGTTTGGCAATGCCGCCAAGTCTCTCTGAGGTTCACAATGTGTTCCACGTGTCAATGTTAAGAAAGTACATGCCAGACCCAACACATGTACTCAATTATAAAGAAGTAGAACATGAGGCTGATCTATCTTATTGTGAAGATCCTATCAATATTCTTGATACTAGAGAAAAAGTATTTAGAAATCGGATGACTCGACTGGTAAAGGTTCTATGGAGGAACCATAAGATGGAAGAATCAACATGGGAGCCTGAGGAGCTTATGTTAAAGACATACCCGTATCTTTTTAGGTAATATTCTGTGAATTTTGAGGATGAAATTTTTGTAAGTAGGGGAGAATGTAACACCCCAAGGTTTTGAAAATAAATATAGAATGCAATTTATAAACACAACTTTGCCTCTTCTATGTTTTGAATTTTGAAAAATGGTCATCTAGAGTTGTGTTCAGTAAGTTATTTGGAGTCTGATAAAACAAATTTAATTTTTGGTGAATAGTAACATACCCTAATGAATAGTAATATGAATACTAATATGAATAGTAATATGCCCCTTGAATAGTAAATAATATTATTATTTTATTTTCTTAATCCAATAAGATAATGAGATCTTAATAGATTTTTCAATGTCACATAAAACTAATTGCACTTCAAGATTGTTATTTTTTGAATTAACTATGAACTTATTTAAAAATTAAATTAATAATATTTAGAAAATTATTTTTGAAAAATGGATTTCACTTCTGAATTCTACACGTCGAAAAATGGTAGGGTTAAATTTTTGGGATTTTTCTAAAATACATGAATTTTTCATGAATAGTAAAAATACAGTTTGGAGTTTTCAGTAGTTTAATGACATCATAATGATGTAATAATTAAATATAAAAGTGTGGTCTACTTTTTTATAGTAAATTATGACATGAGGTGTCCCAAGTGGCTTAAACCATGAGAAAATACCATGTTCAAGCCCATGGTTTGGCAAAAACCACTAATGAGGTGTCCCTTTGAAATTATTAAAAAATTACCTCTCTTTTTCTATAAATACCCACTCATCCATTCATTTTCTTTCATTCAAAATCCCTAATCCTAGAATATATGGTGTTTTTACCTCTCTAGGAGTCCTCCCAAGGTTTCCCTAAGCCCCCAAGGTCTCATCCTTCAAGATCTATGAGTTATTCTACAAGGTAAGGGAATCCTGCATTCTCATCTTTAAATTGACACTTCTTTAATGTTATCTATTTGAAATTACTTTCTCATATGTTGAGGTTTCATTTTATTCATTATTATTAATGTAATTTTTATTTCAATATGATGAGATACCATTTTTTTCTCATCATTTGATTTTATGAAATTTTAAGTGACGTCGTTAGGCTGTCGAATCTTCATAAGGGATCTCTTAACTTTTCTTTTATTTTCAAGTTCATCTCTTTTATTTTTCTCTCCTCACCTCATCTATACAAATGATAATGATAACTCTAGTAAAAGCTATATACTGGATTTATTTCATGTGAATGTAAGAACCGTCATAAATATTTTTTACTCCCTCCCTTTTATTTTTATAAACGAAATCAACGTCCATGAGGTTCCAATTTATAGCCTTCGTGGACGACGAAGTTTCGTTCTTCAATTTATTCTTCATTACTGGTTATTAAACAATAATTATGGTTGAACCACACTATAATATATGTATTATAACATAATTAATATTCAGGAACCAGATTATGTACATATAATTAAGTTATATGACAAAACTAGTTCATAATAATCCAAATACCGCCAAATAATCGAAATGGTTCTCATCTAATGATTCATACTCATTACATATAACCAAATGATATAAATGAACATTACAAATTCTTCATGTTCATAAATAATATATAATTCCAATCTTGGAGATTTATAACCATTCCACATGAACTCCATTACTTAAAAGAAAGTGAACCGATTATGAAAATAAAGAAAATGAACACCCTAGAACAACGAAATTCAATATAATAACTTAGAAATAAGGGTATAAATGAACTAAACAGAATTATCATAAACTAAATACATGTATAATAGGTTTTTAAATAAGTTATTAATAAGTATAATTTCATATTCCAGGATCTTAAGTTCAAGAGAAGAACGCGTTTGGAGTTAAGGTAAGGGTTTTTCCACCCGAACTTCCATTTTCATTCGGGATACTTTCATTGTCTAATTAACTAAATGAAACTCTTATGTATTGTTATGTACTCATCATATATTCTGTTTTATTGTCATATATATGTTTAAAAACCATAACCCTTCCTTATTTTATGGATAGTTACATGTTTTAAAAGGAACTTTCAAAATTTCTTCAAAAATGCAAGCCTGATTCAAGGGAATTTCTCAAATTCTTACCTATTTTCAAGGGAACTCTATAATCTATTTTTTGGAAACCATTATATTTATAAAATCACTAATTTTACTATGAAAATACTATCTTACTTAACTTATGGTTTTATACAAATATTTTTCCGAAAGAACTCTTCTTTTCAAAATAAAAGAGTATTTATCAAAATAATTGCTTAATGATTTGAGATGAATATTCTCGTTTGATTCAACACTCTTGTTGATTCTTATATGTTGTTGGGGTTAATCATTTATGATTTCATATACCATATTTTATTGAATGGTTTATGACTAACTCTATTGTGTAAGATCTATCCTAAAACCATTCACCATATTACTCGGAATAGTTAGTGATTTATGTTTAATGATTGAGGAAAGTTAGTTACATTTAATATGATAGATTCAATATGAATGTATATGTTGTTTATGTTGATCCCCGCTCATATGAGGAATGCATTGGACTTATTATGTGACGTTTGGGGCCCGCTATATCCCCTCGATGCATCGGTAGGTCTCATGAGACAAACTATGGTCTTTGCACGAGGCCTTAACAAAATGATTATTTTATGGTCCTAGCATGAGGCTTGGATGCTATGGTTATGATGTCCGGCATATTCAATTACCTCATTATGATGCTGACATTTGAAGTTCATGTGCATATTCAACTAGTATAATACCCATGATTATGTTTTATTATGGAATTATTTATTCAGCTCATATTTCTGCCAGAATGTGTTCAAGTTCATTATTAAAGGCATGTGTTTTCAATTATTCACCATGTCTAATGTTTATATTAAATGTCGCTGTATTTCTTACTCTTACTGAGAATTTGAGCTCACCCCTTTCTTATGTTTCTTTTTCTCGGGACATGAAGAATTCATTTATGAATGATGTGCAAGAATAATCTAGGAGATGTGATGTTTCTTGTGGAATAAAATAGTGTTTTGATTTCCTTCATGTTGTAATGATAAACTTATTTATGTAACTTGTTTCTAATATTAATAAACTACTCGGTCATTCAGGATTCATATTCCTTGTATGTATGCCAACTTAATCAAATAAGGCACCGATTCTGGGCTACTGGGGTCGGGTCCTTACACTCTCTTAGATGCCAGTCAGGGCTATGCAGTCTTCTGTGATTCATTGGGTTCAGGTTTGGGTAGAATTCTTATTCAAGGTGATCATATCATTACTTATGGATCATTTTAGATCAGGCCACATGAGAATAATTTCCTAACCCATGAACTTGAAATTGTAGTGGTGATGCACACACATGAAAGTTGGTGGCAATAGCTTTTTAGATAAAGTTTTACCATGTATTATGACCATAAGAGCTTGAGTTATATATTATCTCAAAAAGATTTGAATCCCCTCTAGCGGTGATTGGTGGAATACCTAAAATATTTCAACTTTGACATTTCCTATACCCCATTGAAAGTAAATTTTATCATGGATGATTTGAGGAGGAAACTTCTGAACCAAACAGTGAAAGAATCATCAGAAGAGTGGAACATGATGTCTCTTTTTTCATAGTTGAATATTGGAGTTCAAAAATAAGGGGTTGAGGTTTTCTTTTCTTGTATTCAGTTGAAATACACTCTTCTTGAGAATATTATTTAGGGTCAATAACTTTACGATGATTTCATTAACATTAGATACTCTCTTTATGGTGGGGTAACCGTTCTTGATTGGTCATTCTCTATAGAGGGAATTCTATGCTATTAGAATGGCTTTTTGTGCCATTATCGTTAAGGAAAGTTGTGATGGGGGATTTTCATAATTCCTAGTGGTTTTTTCACCAAGGAACCATAAATATGTTCTATGAAATGTGGCATAAATTCTGGTGGCTAGGTATGAGATGGTTCATTGTAGTATTTTTCTCTCATTGTTATATGTGCCAACAGTTCAAGGTCATGCACTAGAAAGCTTCAGGTTTACTTCATTAACTTCCAATTTCTACTTGTAAGTGGGGTGATATCTCTATGGAATTTGTGGTTGGGTTTCCACATACCCAAAAAAAGAATGAGATATGTATTGTGATTGATCAGTTGAATAAATCGGATCACTTTATACCCATTCATGATACAAACAAAGTTGAGGAATTGGAAAATATCTATGTGAAATATATTTTTCATTTTCTCAGAGTTACAACTGCTATAGTTTATGACAATTTTCATTGTTTTACTTGTCATTTTTGTAGAGGAATTTTGGAGGCATTGGGAACTCAGGTTCGTTTGAGTACGGTGTACCACCCGTAGTTCAATGGACAGATAGAAAGATCTATATAGATTATTGAGGATATGATATGTTCTTGTGTTCTAAACTTTGGTGGAGCTTGAAATGACCATATATGGCTGATTGAGTTTTTTTATAACAAAAATTACTAGTTCACAACCATAATGGATCCTTTTGAGGCCTTGTATGGCTGGCCTTGTAGATCTATGTTGCGTTGGGTAGAGATTGGTGAATGTTCCTTGGTTGGCCCAGGCTTGGTTCAATAGGTGACAAAAAATATTCAACTGATTTGTCTGATACTATTGACAGAACAGATCTGGTATAAGTCTTATACTGATCTTCATCACAGACCACTGGGAGTTTCAGTTGATGATCAGGTGTTCTTGAAATTTTCACCTTGTTTCGGCCATAAATGTCTTGGGAGGCAAGGGAGGCTTTTTGTAACACCCCAAGGATTTGAAAACAAATTTAATTTTTAGTTCATGAAACACTAAGTCTCTAAAAAACAAAACTTTGTAATAACCTAGCCAATAAACATAATTTTTCCACTTCTGTGAGTTGAATTTCAAAAAACTGACATACACGGTTGATTCAGGGTGATATTTAGAGTCTGATAGAATCAACTTAAATTTTTGTGAATATTAACATACCCTTATGAATAGTGATGTACCATTATGAATAGTAATTTTACCCTTATTAATGGTAACATCACCCATGAATGTATAAATAAAATTTAGGCACCTTATAAATGATGTATAATATTTTATAAATTATTAATTAAGTATTCGTATTTTTGTGAGTGATAAATATTTAATTAAAATTTTAAATTAATATTTTATTTTATTTTAAAAATATGGGTTCCTAAATAAATATTTTGTTTTCCTATGATTTTAGAATAATTTAATAAGACCTTAGTTAATTTTTCAGGGTATTATAAAATCAGTTTTGGTTTTAAAACTATATTTTTCGAGTAAATAGTGATTTAAATTAAAAATTAAATTTCTCATATTTAGAAAATTAATTTGATAAAATTTAATCTATTTTTGGATTCTATAGGTTGAAAAATTGATATGGTGATTTTTTTTGATTTTTCTGAAATATTTGAATTTTTAGTGAATAGTGAAATATAGTAATTTATCATATATATACATTATATGTTAAAAACACTATTCCTTAAATCATGGCTGATGTAAGAAACCATTATTGTGAACTCACATGCACATATTACTATTATTGGTCATAATAATCAATACTATTGCTTTTCTTGAGCAAAATAATAAAATAATGAATAAGATATTCAAAAATCACTGCTCTCCTCCATTATAAAACCCCCCTCACTCCCTCTTCTCTTCACTCCTATCAAGCCTTGTTCTATATCTAAATTAGGCTCAAATCTTCACAAAATATCCTCCCCCACTTCCAATATACCTTGTTCTCAAACAAAGACCAAAACCTCTCCCCTAAAGAGGCTCTCAAGGAAAATAACTTAAAGAGGTAAATTCCTCTTTTCATTTCTTTTATTTCGGACTCCTTTATTTTATTTTTCTTTCCTCACCTCCTTCTATATATGTGTTATGATAACTCAAGTACCAAATATATACTATAATGTTTCTATGATAATTTAATAATTCATCATCATCACTCATTTCCGCTTCTTTTATACTAGAAATGAAAACACCATCCGAGATGTGTTAATTTATCACATTTAAGGAAGACAGGTTTTCAACTTCTATTGTCATATTCAATTCTGGTCATGAAACCATTTTTATGGTTTAACCAGAATATAATATATGTAATATAACTTATTTAATGTTATGAAAAGTTTGTTGTGATCAACAACTTCCAATTAACCCAAACAATTATCATTAAAGTTTTATATAATAATTCATCTTCACTCAAAATAACCCAATGAATTTTATAACCATTTAATATTATGAATTTTAACAAAATAAAATAATAATTATATTCTATAAATACATTCTCATCCTATATGTTTATCCTTACATGTATATAAGTAAATCGGTCATGAATACGAAGGAAGAAAATTCTCCCAAACAATAAAATTAAACCTATTAAACCCATCAAGAAGGCCATGAATGAACTTAATAAGGGTATAATAAATCAATTAAATAAATACGAGGTTATTGTAAAATTAATTAATGAATTTAATTTGGTTATCCAGAACACTAGGATCAAGTGAAGAACACCATCAGACTTAAGGTAAGGGTTTCCTACCCAAACCTCCATTTTCTTTTGGGTTACCCTTTGTCTTTCTTAATCCCAATTAAATTATTATTTATTATTATATACTCATCATAAATTCTGTTTGAATGTTCTATATATGTTTAACAACCATAATCTTTTTTTCTTTTATAGAAAGTTGCATATTTTGAAAGGATCTTTCAAAATTATTCCTAAAATATAAGCCTGATTCAAGGGAATCTATCAAATTTATTCCTATTTTCAAGTTCACTATATAATCTATTTTAAGCCACAATTATTTTTATAAAACCAATCATTTCATCCTTGAAAAACATCCTTACTTAAACTCAGGTTTTATGAAAATATTTTTCTAAAAGAACTCTTCTTTTCAAAGTAAAGGAGTATTTATTTAAATAATTACTTGATGATTTTATAAGAGTATTTTTATTTATTTAAAAACTATTATAGATTATTGTGTATAAATGGGACTAATATTTTAAGATATCATATACCATAATTTATTGAATGGTTTATTATTAGTTTGACTGTGGATGTGCTATCTTAAAAACCATTCACCAATTTACTCTGAATGGTAAGTGTTTATGCTTAATGTTAAGGAAATTTATTTACATTTCATATGTTAGTTTCAATATGAATGTATATGTTGTTTATGTTTATCCCCGATCATATTAGGAATTCATTGGACTTACTATTTTATGGGTGGGTATTTCTATAGCCCCTCGATGCATCAATAGATCTCATGAGACAAACTACGGTTTTTCCACGAGGCCTTGACAAAATGGTTATTTATAGTATTGGCCCTTGGCCTTGATGATATGGTTATTATGTCTGACATTATGCATTCCATCATTATGAAACTAGTTATTTAAATATCATGTGGTTATTTGACTAGTATAATACCCATGATTATGCTTTATTATGACATTTTTTATTCAGATCTTATTCCTTCCCATAATGTGTTCAAGTTTATTTTTAAAGGCATGTGTTTTAGTTTATTTCACCATGCCTAATGTTTGTATTTGTGATATCTTATGTTATATTTCTTTCCCTTATGGAGTATTTGAACCCACCCCTATATTATGTTACATTTTCCTAGGACATGAAGAGGAATATTATGAATGATATGTAGGTATAACTTAAGAGTTATAGATGTTTTCAAAGGAATTTCTATATTATATTTCATTTCACATTGTAATGTTGAACTTATGTATATATCTAGTTTTCCAAATCTACTAAACTATTCATTCCTTTGAGATACAAATTTCTTGTAATCATGCCAATGTAATTAAATAAGGCACTGGCTCTAGGAAACTGGGGTTGAGGTCATTACAGTTGGTATCATAAGAAGTTTAGTAGAAAAATTGGAAATTAGATTTAGAAAATGTAGTATAGGAACAAAACCCTAAGATATTCTTTGAGGATAAACATACCAAGAACATCCTGTAATTTTGGGTAAAGAATATATTAGGTCAATATTTCTAGAAAATACATCTCTGTCTAGATACTACAAGTGGGCATGGTTCTAGAACAGATGTACCTAGGAGTAACAACTCCGACAAGGAGTTTCGGGCTTGACCCAGGGTATCTTGGTACATGACAACAGGGCTTTACTACACACCTATTTTGACACTCCCTGGGGATATTATTAGGATAATTCACATTTTCTTTACAATCCATTATGAAGGATTTAAATGTAAATTTTTACTCAAAGATACCATGTTTATGATTATGAGATTAGCTATGTATAGGATTTCAATTTATGCTAAGTATATTTCTACGTTGAGATTATACATTATGATTAAGAACCTAATATACTGTATGCCATTATTTAGAAATGATTCCTAGTGGAAGGGATGAAAACCACATGAATGCATGTGTCTCATTTAGGGATTTTCTTTCGATGAAAGATAATGATGTTGGCTTCGGTACTATGACTGGTTCTAAGAAACTTATAACTATACTAGAATATTTGACTCAGGTTATAAACAATGACCATAACCATATGGAGCATCCTGATCCACAACGTGGAGGATCTATATTAGACCAGTTTGTGTGAAAGTAGACTCCATGATTTAATGTGACTACACACTAGTGAAAAAAAATGTTTTTAATGTCAGTTATTTTTCATTTTTGACATCGGTTTTGGCTGACGTTATCATAGGAGATGTTTACAAATATTGTTTTTTACGTTAGTTATTTTAAAACCAACGTAAAAAACATAAATCTGAAGTATTTTTCATGTCAGTTTCTAAAAACTGACGTGGAAAATGCTTTGGAGTCATTATTTATAATGTTGTTTTTTAAATAATTGATGCAGTATATAGTTTATTACATCATTTAAGTAATAACTGACATAATAAACTATGCTTACGAAGAATTTTTTACGTTGGTTATGAAAAAACCGATGTGAAAAACATGTTTATCACATTAGTTATTTTTATAGCTGATGTGATAAACCAGTCTGCGAATCATTTTTTCATGTCAGTTATTGTTTAACTGACATGAAAACATATATACTATGTCAATTATTAAATAACTGATGTAAAAAAACCATTCCCATTCTCTTATTACATTGGTTATAAAATAACCGGGGTAAAAACCAATTTTTTTAATAAAACCATTCAACCATTACTATGCTCTGCTAAGGAATACCTAAAACAAAAAGAAAACATATCAAAAAAAGACTAAAACTAGACCAAAATACATACAATAAATATATTAGAACTAGACCAAAAAAATAATAAACAAAGCAAAATTAAACATTCATATACATAACATTCAAAAATTACAATGTAAACTAAAAAAAACCTAAAACCCCTTGGACAGCCCCTACCCCCATGGACATCCCCCCAACCCCACTAAAACACCATCCCCCCTGGACCCCCCCCCCCCCCCCCCCCACACCCCTGGACAACCCCCCCCCCTCTGTGGACACCCGCCCAACTCCCTAGACACCCCTACACCCTTGGACAACCCCCACCCCATGAGACACCCCTACCCCCTGGACACCCTCCCACCCCCTGAACAGCCCCCACCCCCTGGACACCACCTCCCACCCATTGGACACCACCCCACCCCCACTGATAGCCTCCCACCCCCCGACATACCCGCCCACCCCCTGGACACCCCCACCCCCCTGGACACCCCCCACACCCAATGGACACCCACCCACCCTAGACACCCCCACCCCTAGACACCCCCCCCCCCCCGACAACCCTAGACCCCCTCAGACACCACCCTCACCCCCTAGACAGCCCCTCCACCCGCCTAGATAGCCCCCACCCCCTGGACACCCTCACACCCCCTAGGACACCCCCAGACATCCCCTCAACCTCCCTGGATAGCCCCCCACCCCTGGACACCCCCCACCCTAGGACCTCCCTCCCCCCTGCATAGCCCCCACCCCCCTAGACACCACCCCCACACCACTAGAAAGCCCCCCCTGGATACCCTCCCAACCCTAGACACCACCCCACCCCACTGGACACCCGCCCACCCCCCTTGACACCCCCACCCCCTTGGACAGCCCCCACCCCCTGGACACCCCCACCCCCTGGACAACCCCCCACCCCTAGACAACTCTCCCACCACCTAGACACCACCCCCACCCACTAGACACCCACCCACCCTACTGGACACCCCCACCTCTCTGGACACCCCCCACCCCCTGGACACCACCCCACCCCACTGGACAACCCCCCCACCCCTGGACACCCTCCCACCCCCTACCCCCTTGGACACCCTCCCACCCCTGAGACACCACCCCACCACCCCCCATGTACATCCCCCCACCCCCTAGACACCCCCCACCCCCTGGACACCCCACCCCACTAGACAACCCCCCACCCCTAGACACCCCCACCCCATGGACATCCTCCCACCCCCTATACACCACCCCACCCCACTGGACAACCCCCACCCCCTAGACACCCTCCCACCCTTACCACCTTGGACACCCTCCCACCCCCTAGACACCACACCATCCCCCATGGAAATCCCACACCCCTAGACACCCCACCCCCCCTGGACACCCCCTACCCCTTGGACAACCCCCCTCCCCCCCACCCCCTAGACAGCCCCCACGCCCTAGAAACCCCTCCACCCCACTAGAAATCCCCCACTCCCTAGAAAACCTCCCACCCCCTACACCCTTGGACACCCCTCTCACCCCCTAGACACCACCCCACCCCCCCATGGAAAGCACCCCCCCACCCCTGGACACCCCCCTACCCCCTTGGAAAGCCCCCCCCCCCCCCCCCGGCCACCCCCACCCACATGAAACCATTACTATGCTCTACCAATGTAAGAAACAAGAAGAAACTAGACCAAAACCAGACCAGAATCCATACCATAAAAACATCAGTACTAGACCAAAACAAAAAGAACCAGATAAAAATTAAACATTCAAATATATAACACTCCAAACTTGCAATTTCAACTAAAAAACTAAATCCAACAAAAACAACTACCAAATACACAATTATAAGTAGAATATTCAAAATTAAATTGTATACTACAAACAAACTAAAATCCAATCAAACTTGTAAAATAATTTTACTATTCCACTTTTAAGTGTTTGACCTCTTGAAAACTATAGGGTTTAGTGTCATAAAATAGCTAAAAATTAAAGGATATTAGTTAAAATGTATAATGAATAAATCAAATGAAATATTATGGAAATGTTTATAAGGAAATATTACCAGTAAAACTTCAGAGGTGTTCTAATTTTAATTATTTCATACATAAATCTTAACATATAATATTTTCATTCGACAACCCTTGTTGTTCATGACAATTTTGTTTAAATGAGTGTCAATTCAAAATATTATTTTTATGTAATACGTCTAAAAGTAAAAATTATAAATCGATATTTACCTTTAATTTTACATATTTGATCTTGGCACTCTTTTTCTTTGAGTTTATTTGAAAGTATACCCATCCCCTGTTAGAAAATAAAACCAATGGGAAAATTTTAAAAATTAATTATAATATAAAAAAAACTATTATGAAATTGAAACTTACTTTTCCAACATATTTTAAAACTTCCCCCCCACATCTCTATGGACATATCATATCTAATAAAGTGTTTTCTCCCTTGGATAAAAAACACCTAACATCCAATGATCAGTAATATAAAATAAAATTTAAGGTTAGTGGTTTTTTATGTTAAAAGAAAATGAACAATTTTCAAAACTGGAAAAAAGGGATTTTTCCACGAATCAAAACCGTGGAAATAGGCCCCAAAACTATGGCCAAAGGCTATGACCCTCGGTTTTGGCCAACTGTGGCCGCTATCACCGTGGTAGTAGGTCCCGACCAATTGCCATAGTTTTAAAAACTGTGTCAATAGGCCTCCAAATTTGAAACGGTGGTGCTTGATCTATAGCCATGGTTTAAACTGTTTCTAGAGGTGGATATTTCCACAGTTTTAACCATGGAAATAGCCTCGGAAAACTGTGGCAATAGCATCAGAAAACTGTGGAAATATCCTCGGAAAACCTTGGAAATAGCCTCAGAAAATCGTGGCAATAGCCAAAAATTATAAATTTCCCCAGTGGGTTTTGATCACTGCACCTCTACTATGTTGTCCAGCGCACTTACCACTACACCATGCCACAATTTGGGTATATATATATATATTATGATATATATTAATAAAAATTGTGGGAATAGACTCAAAACCATGGCGATAGGGCTTCCCGCAAAAACTTTTGCGGGAATGTTTTTCCCGCGGAAGTGTGGGAACCCTATATCCATGGTTTTGGAGAAACGTGGCCATAGGGTAATGAAAAAATTTTCTTATGGCCACGGTTCTTCGAACTGTGTCCATAGGCCACAAAACCATGGCAATATCCATAGGCTATTTCCATAGTTTGGAAAACTGTGGCTATAGGCCACAGAACCGTGGATATAGCCACCTATAGCCATGATTTTAAAACCATGGATATAGATCCATGGAATTAGCTCCATTTTATAGTTGTGTTTCCAGATATATGTTTCATACCTCTCAAAAAAGGCATCATCCAACAATACGTGATTATATTTTGTTAAAATATTTCAGCAATATAAATTGTTCTTTGTTCCTCATCCAATGCATGTGCTTCAGGGAAAATAAAATGTCGGTCCATGAATCCATATATATCTATCCACTCATTATTCTAACACATGTTATAAAGATAACTAATAAAAAATAGACATAAGTATATATTTTTAATAAATATAACACAGGTAAAGGTGTTAAGACTTACATGGAAAAAATCTACACCACATTGATGCCCAACTTATCTCTAATAACAAGGTCCATGATATCATTTTTCACAATCCCCACATTTATTACGCATCCACAAACATTAGATTCCATTGGAAACTCATAATGATCTTCCAAAAAAATTGAATATCATGATAATATGTCAAGACTACTAGAATTTATATTTTATGTCATAACCATTTGTCTTTGTTGTTGTTTATACAGTATTTCTTTACCTTTAAAGTATTCTTGTAAAAATAAATAGAAAAATATATTAGTTTTCAAATGTTAAGACAACTTTAATAAAAAATAAAATAAAATATATAACATACATACCTCTATGGTAATGAGTCTCAGAAGTCTGTATGTCCAAACTAAAAAGTGGTTGATACTATGTCCAATTGTCATCACCTCATCTGTAGGTAATGGTACTTGAGTTGATCTATCTATAATATCTTGTACAGTGACCCTATGATGCCCTAACTCTAACTATTGATGATGAACTGTATCTCCTATAAAATATACCAGCCCATATGAAACTATATGATGGTGAGGATCATCAACATACAACTCACAATAATTAAGAAGTTGTGGTAGATAAGTAAGATAAAAAATGGGGTCTGCAGGCTGAGGTGGGGGAGTGGGAGCTACTAAGGGAGGTGGAGGAGTGGGAGATGCAGTCTCAAATTGTCTTTGCATGTCTGAAAACATATACTGTACCGATGCTCTAATATTTTCCTCCATCTTCGCATTAATATTATGAACTTCATCCTCTAAGGATTCTATTTTTTTATAAGCATCCTCAATGGAATAAGTTGAAAAACATGGAAACACTTTTCTTACTGATACAGTTGTCGTATATACTCGTACATGACTAGGGTGTTCGAGGTTTCCTAATGCTATAAATAAAATATCTTGCCTCCCAGCAGCTGTAAATAACCCATGTGAGCTCTACTCTTCAAGAGAATGATATATTAATTAATTGAACATTTCTGTAATGATTCAAATTATATAAAGAATATAATTAACTTAAATAAATAAAATAAATATCTTAGAATCCCATCAACTATGATTCTTGATTCTTTCGAAAGATATTTTCCCTTTTTTCTCATCCAATCTCTCTTCTATTTTTAATGTCTAGATGGAGGGGATGGAGGGGTAACCTCTCCAGAGCTTAAAGACTTGGTTCTCAGTTTTTGTAATTTTTCTGCCATCATTTATTCTTCCAATAATGTATACCCTCCCTGAGATAAACTATGAGGGTATACATTTTTAGATTGGATCTCTTGATGAGATTTCATTGTTTTCTTTAAATTAAGAATAATAAATCATTAAAAACATTAATAAGATCATTTATACAAGAAAGCTTATAAAATTTTACATTTCCCTTACTAAAAATGAATTTGTTCTTCTACTTTCAACAAATTTTCTCCATGTGTCTTCATCTATGAAAGGATATATATGACATAGTTTTTCATGATTCCTATGACTAAAAATTAAATCAGATGTGAGGGTTGATTTTAAATCCCTCCATCTCCTAGTAACCATCAATAAACATTTCCTTCTGACTCATTTAGTGTCAAGAATATCAAATGTCGTCTACTAAAGAAGAGGTAAAACATATTATACTAGAAACATTTAAAAAATAGTCAAATGATAGAAAATGATCTTACCAAAATCATCTCCCACAACTGAGATATTATCACTTTTTCCACACTTCTCCAATCATCGTACAAAATTCTTAATTTTCTTTTACCCTGAGTTGATACAAAACTCTTAAAATCATTTGCATTTAGACCTCTAGGAATATCATTATAATCATACTCAATGAGTATCCTTTAGTCCTATCTACGGGCAAGTGATAATTTTGGTAAATGTGTGCAACCATGTTTACCAACTCTTGAACTCTTCTTTGTTATTATGGGAGCACATGAGGAAGATTGGGGAACATCAAGAGGAGCATGTGAATGTTCCTCCCCAGAGGTATGATCATGATACTCATCTCTAGAATCATATGGTCGATCAACTGATTGATCTGTCATTATCCTTCAAATCCAAAAACAAAACATTTGTTCACAAATATACAAATTCAAATATTAAAATACTAATGTAAACAAAAAATGGAAAACTGAACTAAGTTACGTAATAGTAAACATGGTAAATATGATAATCATGTTAAAAAATGGTAAACATGGTAGTGTAATTTTCATTCAATAAAATCAAAAAATATATAAGTTATATAAAGGTAAACTATGGTAAACATGGTAAACATGGTAAAGTAATTTTCATTCAACAAAATCAATAGATATATAAGTTACGTAATGGTAAAAATGATAAACTAAACTAAAAAAAATTTAAAATAAACAAAAATTTGTACTTATTTGTTTTAATATTCATTTTAATAAATAAAAAATTACAATATCTAACATTTTATGAAAATAATAAATGTAAACAAGAAATAAACATATGTTACCTGTAATATTAGGAATGTACAAATGGATTGTTTTCCCAAATTCCTTCGTCATGATCATTCCTTATGGCACAAACCATGTCTTCAACATGCTCATCATTATTTTCTACTAATATTTCCATGGAAGTTGGGATCTCACATAAATTAGCATATTCATCAAGTTAATCCTCACCAACATATTATTTTTTACCTTGTAAAACAACAAACCACTATATATATAATTGATCAACCACATAGAAAATCTGTTTTTCTTGTGTTTCCATTATAAAAGAATATGATGTGTCTTCCAATCTATTCAGATTAACAACTGTCATTCCAAATTCATTATGTCTGACATTGTTGTTACCGATAACCCATTTTTAGTTAAAAACATGAAAATTAATTTTAAAGTAATAAACCTCTCATATTTCTTCAATGACTCCATAATATTCACTTGATGCAGAAATTGGTTTTTTGTCATTAGAACTCAAAAAATGCATTTCTTTTACAAACACCAATACACCACTATTCTGAACTACACTTCTGTTGTCCTGAGCTTTCATATAAAATGTACATTAATTAATTTCATACCCAGACCATGTTATCACATTTAAACTTAGACCATCAACTAACCATCTTAATGTCTCTGATACATCTGCTCTACCAAGCAAGTTCTTTTTAAACCATGGAAACAATGTTTTTTTTGTTCTCATTCAAAATCCACATTTCTTTATTCTTTGGATGACATTGTTTCAAATCATTAATATTAAATGTGATATATGGTTGATCATTAGCTATGTTATTCAAGATGTATAATTCTACCGTCTTCATCTGTTCAGCTGACAATGATTTGACTTTCAAGCCACAAATCCCCTTTCCGTCATTATTAACTCATTCATGGTGAGATCGAGGAAAACCTATGTGCTCCGTCATAGCCAAGTATCTCATACAAAACTCTACAACCTCCTCAGAAATATACTTTTCAATAATAGAGGCTTCAATTCGATATGGATTCTTAACATACCCCTTAAATATTTTCATATACCTTTCAAAAAGATATATTCAAAAATGATATACAGGTCCACAAAGATTTATTTCTTGAACCATATGAACCATTAAATGCAGCATTATATCAAAAAAATATAGAAGAAAATGCATTTTCAATTGAAAAAGTATAGAAATTCCATCCTTTCCCAAAATTTTCAAATCATTCACATCAATCACCTTATTACAAATTGAATTGAAAAAATAACACAACTTCATTATAGTCTTTATGACATGGATGGGAAATATTCCATGCAATGTAATTGGTAGTTTTTGTTGCGTCATGACGTGAAAATCATGAGATTTCATACCTATCAACTTAAAATCCTTCAAAGAGACATTTTTTTACATTTTAAGAATAACCTTGAGGCACTGTGATATCATGAAGAGACTGAAAAAAGCTAATTTTCTCCCTCTTAGATAATGTATGAAAAGTCAGGGTAAGAAATGGTCATCTTCCATTAGGAGTGGGATCTAACTCCAAACATATTCCCATTAATAGAAAGTCTAATATTGCATTCAACCCATCTTTAGTCTTTCCTTTAATATCTAATAATGTTCCAATCAAACTATCATGTATATTCTTCTCCACGTGCATGACATCAATATTATGTTTCGCTTCATGATATATCCAATATGGTAGCTTGAAAAATATTGAAATTTTCTTCCAAATATGTCTATCATTACCAGATTTATGTGTCTTTCCCAATTTCACATCAAGGTTTGTCACCCTCTCAAAATAAACATCATTGGATAATGGTTTTAGAGCAATATAAAATTCTTGTGAGCCATTGAATTCCTTTTTTAGTCTTCTATAAGATTGATCCATAGGCAAAAACTTTCTATCACCCATGTATATTGTTTTCCTCCCATGATGCAGTTGACAATATGAAGTTTTTTGTTTGGAAATTGGACATGCTTTATACCCCTTAACATTGTATCCAGAAAAATTATCATATGTTGGGAAGTCATTTATAGTGAACATAAACACTCTATGCAGTTGAAAATATTACATTTTACAAGAACCATACACCATAATACCATCCTCCCATAAAAGTATCAAATCATCAATCAATGGTGACAAGAAAACATCAATATCATTTCCGGGTTGCTTTAGACCGGAGATCATTATACTCAACCTGACATATTTTCACTTCATATAGACTTCCGGAGAGAGGTTGTAAATTACCCATAAAGTAGTGCATTAACTATGTGTTCTACTGAGGGTTCGGTATGGATTCATTTAATATGTGCACAACCCAAGTATGAGCTTCTAATTTCATTTCCAAATATAAAAAACTACTCATCAATTTTCTTCCATTTTGGTAAATTAGCTGGATGACATATTTTTCTATCACATATCCACTCATCAGCATGTCATCTTAACCTTTTTTCATTGTGTTAATTAGAAAATAATCATTTCAAATGATGAATTATAGGAAGATACCAAAAGACCTTGGCAGGGATGTCTATAATCTCTACATCATCCTGTGATTTTTCTTTCAACTTATAATGTGATGTCCCACATTTAGGACACTCTGATAGAAATTTATATTCCTTCCGATATATGATAAAGTAATTTAGACAAGCATTTATTTTATTATATCCCAATACCATCAGGAATAATATTTTCTTGGCCTTATAATGTGAATATGGAAGGTTGTTGTCTTTTGGAATAATGTCTTTCAAAAATTGTAGGAGCTCTGTATAACTTATTTCACTCCATCCATGTTTCACCTTCAGATTAATCAATCTTAACACCACTGAAAAAACCGTAAAATATGTACAACCAAGATACAATGGTTTTTCAGTATCACCATATAGATGTGAAACTATTGGTTCTATCTCAATTTGTTCAGTAGCAATATCACAGATCATTTCTTCAATTCCATCAGAGTTAACATCTTACAAATCATCATCTTCAGTAGATCTGACATTCTATATAGTTTCACCATGCCAAATCCAAGGGTAGTAACTCAGATTAAAACCATGAAAAATCAGATGATCTTTGCTCTCTCTACTTTTTAACTTCTTCATATTTAAAAATTTCAGGCATGGATAGAAAAAAATGTCGCTGCTTGGAATATTTCATTTAGAAAATTCCAAAAAGGCATCAAGACCTTACTCATATTCATTACTCATTAGATGTGTTGTAATCCAACTTTGACTCATTATAACCTATAACAAATATCAAAATTATAGATCTTTCTAAGATAATAAAATTTTATATTTATATGAAAAATATAATAAATTCAATGTTAAACAATTTTTAAATATAAAAAAAATATATGCGTATTTGAAAAAGATATTCATTAAAATGATTTTAAAAAGAAAATATAGTTAGATATAGTAGTTTTAAATTTATCTTGTATCCCTTCTTCTTAAGGTACACAAAGAATACATCCTTGTGCAACTGGATACCAAAATCACCCATATGTAAACAATAAATATTAAGTATAAATATTAAAATATGTATACATTCACTACTAAAAATTAAACCTATCGCAATGATTTGAAACCAATGGGATAACACCTAAAACTGTTGGGATAGAATATACCAATGGTTTTACACACCGTTTGACACCCCCACCCCCTGGACACCCTGTGGACGCTCCTTTCGTCACAGAATCTAAAGGTCGGAAAAGGGGAATATCTGAAGCTCAAAGTGATTCATCCTTTGAAGAAAACATAAAAAATCGACAAAGGCATGAACACAGGATCAAAAGAAACTGCACCGCGCAAGTTATCTCACTGTCGTGCAAGTCCACTTGCGCGACGACCTTGGTCGCGCAAGTGACTTGCGCGACCTAAGTGGTAACCGCCCGGTAATCGCCCAGGGCCTTCTTTTGCCTATAAATAGACCCTGTGGGCCCCCCATTCGAGAGGATGTTTTTCCAGAAACTCGGATTGAAGCTCCCGATGCCCAAGTCTCTTCTCAAAGATTCCGGAACACTTCTAAGGTAATTTATTACCTAGAACGGAAGATCTAAAGGGAGGGAGGAAGGCTTAAGTGTTTAAACTCATCAACACTTGCAAGCCTGAATGGCCAGCCCTTAAGGGAACTGGTCACACTTGCGCGCTGCCTTATTCCTTCAATAGAACTTGCACATCCTTTTTCTGGGAGAACCTCTGGAGGATTCTAAAGGGTTTAAAAAAGAGTCGCTCAAGTATCTTAATGCTGGTTGAAAATCGCGCAAGTACCCCACATGTCGCGCAGGTATACCTGCGTGCCTAATACTTGCGCGCCCACGCAAGACTTGCGCGCCTTTCAAGACTTGCGTGCCCCTACATTTTTGGGTGTCCATCTTGCCCATTTTACCCCTCTTAAGCCATTTCACCTTTCCTATTCAAGAAACTGTCTTCAAGATACTCTTCAAATCCATTTATGGCATCATTTCTTGATTTGACTTCCTTATCTGAAAGGAATTCGGTGGAATATCTCTCAAAACCTAGTGATTTATACATCTTTATGTCACCAAAGATTGAGAGTTCATTCATTCAACCTCATCCTTTAAGATGAGAGAATCCTTAACCTGGGTCTCCTTTTTAGGAATAATCCCCAGTTATAAGTCCTTTAATTTGGGCATCTTCCTCAGGAGTAACCCCCAAATTCTTAAAGTTCCCAAACTTGGGCATCCTCCTCAGGAGTAAGCCCCAAACCTTAATTCCTTAACTTGGGCATCCTCCTCAAGAGTAATCCCCAATCATAATCCTTTAATATGGGCATCCTTCTTAGGAGTAAGCCCCAAGTCCTCTAATTTTGGGCATCCTTCTTAGGAGTAAGCCCCAATCTCAAATATGGGCATCCTTCTCAGGAGTAAGCCCCAATCCTTAATCCCTAACCTGGGCCTCCTTTTTAGGAGTAAGTCCCAGTCATAATCTTGGGATTCCTTTTCAAGAGTAAGCCCCAAGTCCCCTAACCTGGGCCTCCCTTTCAGGAATAAGTCCCAGTCATAATTATGGGCATCCTCTTCAGGAGTAAACCCCAAGTCCCTTAATTTCTCTTAACCAGTCCTAAATTACGTTTGATATGAGATTCCTCCTCAGGAGTAAAACCCAATTATCAATCCTCTCCTAATTTGGGTTTCCTTTTCAGGAATAAGTCCCAAGTTAGAGTATTAAAATCTCCATAAATCACATATACCTTTATGGACCCTGTTCCTGGATTTTCTCCCTAAAAGTAAATCCTAAACCTTCATCTATCTAGGCAGTCATACATACATAAGCCCCAAACAATTTCTTATGATTGCATCTTTCATGGCACAATTGTCTAATTTTTACCAATACCTCTTGTTTCTCAAACTGAGCATGACTCACGTGAGCTTAGAGTGTAAAAGCAATTATGACATTCTTCTTTGAGCCATCAATCATAAACGTCATACTCCATTACTCGAACTACGTGAGTTCTGATTCCTTTTCCAAAACAAAGGATACGTAGGTAGCCCATTTATGGGTTCGATCCCAACTTTGAAATAATCCATGTCCTTTTGAATGACGATAAACTTCAAGTGCCCCACTGAGTGGCTTTAAAACCAGCCTGGTCATCATAATGACCAAGAGACTTTTATAAATGTTTCGAAGGATACCATTGACCAAGAATCTCTAAATAGATACAGATGATTCTCTATTGATGAAGAACCTCAAATACATATAAAAGATTCTCTAAATTTCTTACATATTTAATCATTGATTGTTAAAACTAAAGGAAAGCTCATTTTATACTTGGTAATGTAATAAGGATTCACGAACATAACTTAAATCTATAAAGAGAGTCCCGGAGTAGACAATAATTCCCCTCAAAAAGGTGTGATGAGTCCGACCTCCCATCCTCTCGACCAATGAAAATTCCTAAGCCTCATCAGTTCACAAGCTAATGAGCGCCTACCTTTGGAAAGTAGGTCCAAATGGATGTGGAATCATTGGATGTTTCCGGTTCTACAAACAAACCCGCTAGAAACCGATCAGAACGTTTGAATCTCCCGTCCAGGAGGTCATCCCCGAATTCCATGCGAAACAAAAAATGGTGAACCTGACGTGAATCCTTAACCAAGTTAAAGTGATGTTCTTCTTATTTGTTAGGCCCCTTGGGCCAACAAAGCAATCATTGACATATGCTCATCCAAAAGATGCAGTGGCCGGATTCATCTTGATTATGTCTGTTATATGGAATAGGCACTCTTTTCTCAAGATCTTCTGCAAAATGGATTTCCTTAAATTCACCCCTGTGAATACTGCTGCTGTGAACACCTCTACTGTGAGGTCTGCTGCTGTGAAAACCAATGCTGCTACTCCTGCTGGAAAGTCGTCCGCTCTGAGGATGACATCACCAACTCAGCGTCTTCAACGCTGGGTTTCTAATGCACTGGTTAAGGAGTATTGTCGCAACGGTACTATACCAACTCTGGAGGCTGCTCTTCAAGCCCACCAAGTTAACAACTCTACCTGGTCGTCCGGACAACGGCGTCCAACGATCAAGAAGCAGCCTGTGCTGACTACCGTCTCTAACCGTTTTGGGTCGTTATCCCCGGAACGCAATTTCCATTCACTCCCTTACTCTGAGGAAGTGAATTAGCAGGTCCCTCAGGGCCTTAATTCAAAAAGACAGGAGTCCTTACCGAGGGCTCCCATCAACAATCGCCGCCAGACTCGTGCGGTAGTGCGCCATCAACATGATGAGGGTACCGACTCCAGGCATTCAGCTCAGGTTCCTCGAACCCGAGCAGGCAAGATGAACCGCCAGAGACGGAATCAGGTTAACAATAGGCAGTTTATCATCCCTGCCATCTCCGGAGAAGTCCACCAACCTAACTTGGTGGCAAACAACGAACAGGCACACACACCTGTCCGTTTTAATTCCGCTATCCAGCAGACTCGTCTGGCAGCATCAATCCAATCCCGCCAGGCAATTCCGGCGGAGTACTATAGGCAGGAACATGCACCTGCTTATGCATCATCAGTTAGTCAGCAGGCTCGCCTGACTACATATGATGGAGTCCACCAACCTAACTTGGTGGCGAACAACGAGCAGGCATACACACCTTTCCGTTTTAATTCCGCTGTCCAGTAGACTCGCCTGGTAGCATCAAGCCAATCTCACCAGGCAATTCCGGCGGAGTACTATAGGCAAGAACATACACCTGCTTATACATCATCAATTAGTCAGCAGGCTCGTCTGACTACATATGATGGATCTCGTCAACCGCGTTTGGCGAAGTGTAATCAGCAGGCACATACACCTACTAATACTAATCAAGCCTACCAACAGTCTCTCTTGGTAGCGCACAGAGAAGTTAGTCGGAAAGCCCCGACGACAAACAGGAGGCAGACTCAACTCTCTGCCTCCACACTTGAGTACTGTCAGGATTCACTGACAGGAAAAGGAGGATAGGAGCAGGCACATACACCTACTCCAAGCCCGGAATGGACGTATATCCCCATTCCGGTGGCTGAAGTCACCAAGAATATTTTGTCAATGGTGAAAGAGCAGAAGCAAATTCCTGCTCATATTTTGGATGCTTGCCAGGATATCATAACATCTTCAGCATCATCTTAGGGACAGACACATAAATCTATCCCTAGCATTGGAGTGATACATCAACGATTCACTCCGGAACAGACACACACATCTGTTCCAGTCCAAGAGGGTTATGGGGCATACTCCCCCATATCATACGGACAACCAAGTCAGGCACATACACCTGATTTGAGTGGAGATCGGCATCCTAACCTGACCATCTTTCCTGATCAGGCACATACACCTGCTCAAAGTAACCACTTTCGTCAACAAGTGGTTTCCAAAGCGAGTAAGAAGGCATCTAAGAAAAAGATCCGCCCAGCACAGTCAGGAGATCAAAGGCCAATCTGCAACAAGGCCTTGCTCGATGCTGGAGTTCTTGAAGCCCTCAGACATTTATCTGTCGGAATTCAAGATTCTACTCCCTCAGTTCCCAATAACAGGAACATTAATTCTGAAGGTCTTCAACAGACACTTCCTCATGAAGGCTTGCTTCATGAAAATTCGATCAATCTTGAAGTTTCTTCTTCAGATTAGAGCCACAGGAACCCTCTGTGTGGTCAGAATACCAAGGAGCAAGAGATCTCATCTTTTACTGTAACCCATTATGGTGGTCCTCCCCATGATGATGAACTTCTCTGCAAAAGTCCTCTCCGCAGTAGTGATTCACATTCCCTGGAAAATACTCCAGTGGACAATGTAGTGCCGATAAAGCCCTCTTATCTTGAGGCACTTGCAAATGCGAAACCAGTCATGTCTGATGCTTTATCGCTAACAAGTGAAATACTTTCTCAATCAGAAGATAGCCCAGGGTGTAGGTCATTCTCTAAACCACCCCTAAGTCATGCATCTTCTAGTTTGATCAATGATCTCTCTACCAATCTTGTTGAATCCGATGAAGCAACATGGAAACACCAATTCTGGTCAAAACAGGTAGAAGAATCTTCATTTAATGACAAAGAGGAAATGTTAAACATGAGGAAAAAACTGGCAAAAGGTGAGGTACCAATCATGTTTTGGCCTTTGGCTGACTCCCAGTACGACATTCCAAAGATGTTGACGGATGATGGAATCCATGATATTCGTCTCAACATATGGAAAACTCTTTGTCAATTGAAAAAGAAGGTATTATCTTATGATGAATATGAAAATCATCTTAAGATAATAGAAGGGCTGCAACGTTAGATTGATTTGGCATCTCTATCAGTCTCTCAGTATCCGAAGGCTGAAAAGCAACAGAGAACCCTTCAACGTTCATGCCTTGGCGCACTAAGAAAATTGTGTCAGTTAATTGCCAATGCTCCATCTGATGTTCATATTAGAGGATGGGGTGTTCACGGAGCACTACATTTCACAGTGCTTTCCAGTCAGCAAAGCCCGCCGAAAATGGTCTCATGCAATGTTATTGCCCATGGCCGGCCACAGTCAATAGGCTTTGTTCATAATCAAAGGCTTACTCAAGAACTGGCTTCAACTAGTTCCTCTCAAAATCAAGCATATAAAGAACAAGTTATTGAATTTATCCTACATCAAGCAGGCGAGAATATTGCACAAGCCTCTCGTATGGAGCAAACACGTCATCAAATGATAGAAGTTTCGGAAATCATCCAACGGTCTGTTGAACCAGGTGATAAAAGTGGATACAGGCTAATGCATCCAGCTAATTTCCGAACTAAGATTCGCAAGATCAAGAGATATTTTAAAAAGATCTCAGATGTAGCATGTCAAGAGCCACCCCAGCTTTTCAGACTAGGGACTTCTCTAACCCAACTTTCAGAGTCAACAAATGGAATTCGAAGAGTTGAGCGGGAACAGCAGGAACAGCCCCAATCCACCGGACTGGGGAATTTTTCAAATTCTCAATCCCTCCCTCAGATAAAGTCAGTATTATATTGATTAGGGAATAAGCCTCAAGAGGAACGAAGAGCCAAGCAATCAGGAGATTCTCTCCAAGTGACGGTTCTCCAAGAAGTTCCTGAGGGATCAAGTCAACGGAATGCCATGTCTCATCATGGATATGGAAGAAGACAATATCACAGAAATGCTGATAGAAAGGATTCCATGCAATATGCATCCATTAATGTCCTCAACGTCGTTGCTACTGATTCACCAGATGAGGCTCAATCAGAGGGATCAGACGAAGAGGTTCCTACTCAAGAAGTTGCGCACACAGACCTAAATGAAGAAGGTGTGCGCACACGTAATCAAAGGCTTACCCAAAATCTGGGTATTCCTTTAAGTAACCCACTTCCCCCTCTCCAAAAAGGATCCAATAAGGGGAAAGGAAAGAATCAGGTTACTTCTCACCCTTCCTCTGAAGGAGGTCAATCGCTCTCATTAGAGCAAAGGTTTGCACAACAGGAGGAAGAAATGAAAGAATTAAGAAGGTTGAATGCAGAACTACTTCAGAGTAGTCTTCTTCTTAAGAATGCTGAAGTCCGACAGCCGAAGGAATTTGTTGTAACTACTGAGATGGATCAGTAATATCCTCCTTTATCAGTACACCCTCAGAGGTCTAATCCTATGGGTCAAACGCAACAACGGTTGGCAGCACTACCATCAGTTGTAGCACCAACCACCACGTCTGTCCAAGCTCCATTCATTGCACCTACCCAAAACCAAGTTCAACCTGATGTTTCTCAAAAGTTAATAACTACTATTGAGTCATTAACAGCTCGGTTAGAAACTATGGAAGGGAAACGGGCGCAAGTTCAACCAGAAAATAAAGGTTACCCTGAATGGGTAGATTCAATTTCTCCTCCATCCAGTTTTGGAAACCCTGTTTTCCCTATTTTCAATGGATCAGGCGACCCTGAACAACATTTGATGCATTACGTGTCTTGTTTTGATCCTATGATGGGAACTCCAGAGCAGCAAGAAGCAGTGAAACTCAGATGCTTTGTGCGAACCTTGCAAGGACCAGCTTTTGTCTAGTATACAAGCTTGCAATCCTGGTCAATCATTGGATGGGAGGATCTTCGTCAAAAATTCCTTCTTCAGTTCAGCTCAACTTTGCCAAAAATGACAGTTTTCGATCTTACAAACTGCAAGCAATGGGAGAATGAAAGAGTCTCTGATTTCATTGCTCGTTGGAAGGGATTAACGTATTCCCTGAGTTTAGCACTCCCTCAGGAGGAACTGTTGCCAATCTATGTGGCAAATTTGCATGACGAATTATGCACGCCATTGATCCCTGTGAAATACACAGGAGGGTTTCGAGACCTTACTTCAATCGCTCAACAGATTGAAGATTCCCTTATACAGGCTAAGGTTAAATCTCGTGTAATTCCATCAGTTCCAGGAAGGATAATGGGTAAAGCGGAAACTGCTACAGTTATGCTTAAACAAGCACCTGTACCTATTTCTACTTCAAAACCTTCATCTTCTCGAAGGGCTCCACCTCCTGAACGCTAAAAACAAAGGTCGTTTCGTCCAAATGATCAAAGAGATCAACGACGAAAACAATTTGAGGATTTGAAGATTAAAACATACTCTTTCCGAAGTGAGCAAGTTACTGGTTACTTCATTTCAGCTCTGGAAAATAATTTGGTTCAATTACCAGTGCCCAAGAGGCCAAACAAGGAAGGAGATGAAGACCGTCCCAATTATTGTCCCTTTCATCAAATGTTGGGGCATCCCATCCAAGAGTGTTTTGTCTTTAAAGACCTCCTGCAAAAGATGGTCGACTTGGGACAAGTCAAATTGAAGGGTTCTTCAGCTCATGTAGCGTGTATTACCGCTACAGATCCAGAGGAAGGAGGTGAGTGGCAGGAAGTCAAAAGAAAAACTGTGCAAAAATATGATGATTGGATGGTCAGAAAGACAATCAATCGGACCCATTCCATTTTGTGAACACAATTGAAGAAGACAATTGTGTCTCCTACAAAAGCTGCAGTGAAGCCTCCATCAAAAGACAAATCCTCAAAAGGGAAACACAATTCAAAGAAGAAAGAGGAATCAGAAGAAGATGAGTATGTATTGAGGCCTAAGTTGTCTTTGACTCTGGTATATTTCATGCCATCTACTTCAAAGCAATGGGCACCGCCCCACCAAACGGCACAGCCTAAACAGGCTAACCAAGCAGAGTCTTTATCAGACGAAGAGTTAATCTTTGGTTCTGTTAATATGATTCAATTAACAGATCCATATTCCAGTCTTGATGAGCCTGAATTCCCTGTATCAAATAAGGGAATCCGAGGAAGTTCTAGAGGTTCAGGATACAGGGGAAGACGTGGATCTTTCCGAAGCCACTACTCTAATTCTACCCTTGCTAGCACTGTATATGCAGCAGAAACTCGTGGTAGTGCCCTTCAGCGAGCTCAAAAAGAACAAGCAAGTTCTTCTGCCAATGGCCAACTCAGTTTTGGCACAGTTATTTTGGAAGACTGATTAAAGGTTCCATATTCTTTATCTCAGCAAGTAAATGGATCTAATCAGTCTAATCTTCCAAAACCAAGGATGTTGCCAACTTCAATACAAGATGCATCAGCTTCCAAAGCATCTGATTCCAAGGTACCTGCTAAACCGCATATTCCTGTTGGGAAACGCAGACCTCTAGATAAAAAGTATGATATATTGAAACACTTGGCCCAAGTACCAGCCAAGTTATCAATTTTGGATGCTTTGAATATGTCAAAAGATCTTCGGGAAGCATTCATCAAAGCTTTTTCAAGTCCTCATGAGTTTGAAGCTGAAATTGCTGCAGCTGAAGTCTATCACATAGAGAATAATCCTACAGAATTCCATGCAGTGATATCTTTTACTGATAAAGATGAAGATGATGTTGTGCATGGGCACATAAAACCTTTGTACTTATCTGGCAAAGTCAATGGTGTAGATATTCGAAGAGCTTTCATTGACAATGGTTCAGGAGTCAACCTCATGCCCATTCGTACACTTCCTCGATTGGGCCTCACGGAATCTGATTTATCTCCTTCTACCATGATGTTACAAGGATATGATAAAAATGAACAAGAACCACTGGGAAAAGTTACACTCAGAACTCAGTTTGGAGATCTTGTATCCAATTCGGATTTCCTGATTGTTGATCAAGACTTAGCTTTCAATGTCTTGCTTGGAAGACCCTAGCTACATCACCATGCAACTATCCCTTCATCATACCATAAATGTCTCAAATACTGTTTCAATGGTCAAGTTGGAACATTTTATGGTGATAAGGCCCCATTCAAGACATGTGAGTCTCAATACATTGAGGCGGAATTTTATCACATGAAGGGAAGAGAAAAATCTACAATGAAGGAAATTACCAAAGTTAATGCTCCATATGGTTTGGAGAAAATTCCAATAAATCCATTTACACATGTGAGTACAGATTATGTGTTACCTATCAGTCAAATTGACAAAATAAGCCCAAATCAAAATAATCTTATGGAAATATCCATAATGTCAATTACAGCAATCGAGCCAGACAACATGGGAGAAATTGGTAACCTACCAAGCAGTGATGAAAGCATAAGTGGTAACGTTTTCATTTCATCTGCTGAAGTCCAACAAGTCTATACTTCGCTAATCAAGCCAGAAGAAGTTATAGCAACACCAGAGGTGAATAATGATGTCGATTCTCAATCCATCATCTCCTCTTTATTTCCCAAAGAAGACCCTTTATCATCAATAAGGTCGGAAATGGAAGCTTCTTCTTCAAAATGTGAAAATTTTGACATCTCTTATGATCATGAGAATTTCATTTTGTCATCTACTTTGCAAGTAGAAACGGAAGAAATAGAACGTGATGAAGAGAAAGAGAAAGATCTTAGAGATGCTCCTCCAGTATTTGAAGAGGGTATCTCTACCACTGTGGATGAACTCAGAGAAGTAAATCTGGGTACAGAGAAAGATCCACGCCACACTTTAATTAGTGCGGCCATGACCCTTGAAGAGCAAGAGATGTATATTTCTTTTATAAATCAAAATAAATATATTTTTGCTTGGAATTATACAGAAATGCCTGGGCTTGATCCTGATGTTGCTACTCATCATTTGGGTTTACCAAAAGAACATCGAGGATTTAAGCAAGCCGCGAGAAGAACACACCCAACCTATGCTTCCAAAATTGAAGCTGAAGTGGATAAGCTGATCAAAGCCAACTTCGTCATAGAAGTTCAATATCCCAAGTGGTTGGATAATATTGTCCCTGTAAAGAAGAAGAACGGACAAATTAGGGTTTGCATCGATTTCAGAGATCTTAATCGGTATTGTCCTAAAGATGATTTCCCAGTTCCGATTACAGAACTCTTAATTGATTCAACGGCTGGCTATGAAGTACTTTCTTTCATGGATGGATATTCCAGATATAATCAGATCCGAATGGTCCCAGAAGATGAGGAATATACAGCCTTCAGAGCTCCTCAAGGTTTGTTTTGTTACCAGGTGATGCCCTTTGGTTTAAAGAATGCAGGTGAAACATATCAACGCGCCATGCATTGTATCTTCAAACCTTTCTTAGGGAAGTTTGTTGAATGCTATGTAGACGATTTGGTGGTTAAATCCAAACGACGTTCTAAACACTTGGCTGATTTGGAAGTCATATTCCACAAGCTTCGACAACATAATTTGAAGATGAACCCCTTAAAATGTGCTTTTGGGGTAACCTCAGGAAAATTCCTCAGCTTTGTTGTACGCCATTGTGGTATTGAAGTCGATCCTGAGAAGACCAAATCAATCCTTGGTATGTCACCTCCTCAGAATTTGAAAGAATTAAGAGGAATTCAAGGACACTTAGCCTATATTCGGCGTTTCATCTCCAATTTGGCAGGCAAAAGTTTACCCTTTACCAAATTATTGAAGAAAGGAGTCACTTACCAGTGGACTGAAGAATGTCAAGAAGCATTTGATGTTCTCAAGAAATACCTCTTGATTCCACCAGTACTCATGCCACCTGTTGAGGGTAGACCACTTATCCTCTATGTGACAGCTCTAGAGCGGTCATTGGGTGCCTTTCTCGCTCAAAAGAATGATGCTGGGAATGAAAATAGCCTCTACTATCTCAGTAGAACTATGCTTGAAGAAGAAACCCGGTATTCAAGTATTGAGAAGTGCTGCCTGGCATTAATATTTGCAGTTCAGAAACTGAGACACTACCTGCAACATCACGAGGTCCAATTGGTATCTCGCAATAATCCGCTCAAATTCATCCTTAGTCGTCCAATGCTTACAGGACGTCTAGCAAGGTGGGCAGTTATTTTGCAGCAATTCGGCATTCAGTATGTGTCTCAAAAGGCAATTAAGGGCCAACTCTAGCTGACTTCCTGGCTGAACATCCTTCAGTGGAAGACACATCTTCAGATATTGAACTCCCTGATGGGGAAGTTTTCTCTATTCAAGAGAGTCCTCAAACATGGGAAATGTATTTTGATGGTGCTTCCAGAAGTCCAACAGGGAAGAAAATGGAAAATCCTAAATTCAACAAATTTGGTTTAGGAATTGTGCTCATTTCTCCAGATAAGGCAGTGTTACCTTATTCCTTTTTATTGTGGGAAGGTGGTACCAATAATGAAGCTGAATACCAAGCTCTCATTACAGGCTTGGAGTTAGCGCTTCAAGCACAAGTGAATCACTTAAAGGTGAAAGGTGATTCAGACCTGGTAATCAAACAAGTCAATGGGGATTATGCCATCAGAAAAGAAGAATTAATCCCTTTGTATGATTAGGTCAGAGAGTTAATGTCGGAATTCCCTTCAGAACCGACATTTTCTTATGTCCCAAGATCACAAAATGCTCAAGATGATGCACTGGCTAATATAGCCACAGCTTTAGCAGATCCAAATCGGGACGAGACAACCATCAGTATTGCCCACCGTCGTGCAATTTCACCTTATGTTCAAGCCAGAATAGAGGAAATTAATGAAATTAGTCCCATTCCTGAACCGTATGGTCATACTACAGGATGGATGTCACCTATCAGGGAATACCTTCAAAATGGAACACTTCCACCTGATAGAGCTGAGAAAGAACAAATCTGGCAACGTGTGGTCAATTTTACTCTTTATGATAGTCCAAACCACCTAGAGAAAATTCTCTACAAACGTGGTTTTGATGGAGTTCTCTTCAGATGTATTGATGGTGAAGAGACAATGGTTGTCATAAAAGAAGTGCATGCAGGAGTCTGTGGTGCCCACCAGTCTGGACATAGACTGTCTGATCAAATTCGAAGGCTTGGATACTTTTGGCCTTCAATGATGCAATATTGTGTTAATTTCACAAAGAAGTGTCATTCATGCCATGTATATGCCAACTTCATTCATCAACCTCCAGAGTTGCTTCATACAGCTAAATACTCGTGGCCATTTGCCACATGGGGAATGGATGTGGTGGGACCTTACCCTTCAGCTAAGGCCAAGCAGTTTAAGTACATTCTTACTGCTACTGATTTCTTTTCCAAATGGGCAGAGGCAGTACCTCTCAAAGAAGTTAGTTCTAAATGCATTGTTAGCTTCATCAAATCTAACATCATTACTAGATTTGGTGTCCCTCATACCATATTGACAGATAACGGCACCGAATTCTGTTCTTCTGAGGTGAGGAAATTGTATCAAGAATACAACATTAAATCCAACCATTCATCTCGGTATCATGTGGCGGCCAATGGCCAAATAGAAGCCTTTAACAAGACTCTTTCAAATATACTTCAAAAGATGGTGGATAAAGATAAGAGGTCATGGCCTGATAAACTCTTTCATGCTTTATGGGCTTATCAGACTACCACTCGCAATGCAACGCGGTCAACTCCATATTCGTTGGTATATGGAATATAAGAAGTCTTGCCAATTGAAGTTCAATTGCCCTCACTCAGAATAGCCATTTGTGATCAGTTATCTACAGATGAGCAATCCCAAAAGAGATTGAATGAATTGGAACAGTTAGATGAGAAAAGATTGTGCACTTTTCACCACTTGGAAATCTATCAGAATCGAATAGCACGAGCTTTTAACAAAAAAGTTCGTCTTCGTTCATTCATTCAGGGAGAATTAGTATTGGTTCTCAGAGTACCAATGATACTAGGAAAGAAGCCTCCCAAGCTTGAACCAAAATGGGAAGGACCTTATTCAATACATAAGGTCTACTCCAATGGAGCTTATTCATTAATCTCAATGGATGGAGAACTCATCACGACTCCAACCAATGCCAGATTTATGAAGAAATATTTTGTATAAACACAAAATATGGTTCCCAGAACCAAGATTCTTACAAGTGGTTCATACAGCAATAGTCCAGTATGACTTTAAACTGCATCATCATCCACGGTCTAGGAATATGACCTTAAACTATTTGCACTTTCGTCCAACATGACGTTAAACTGTAGAAAAGAACTTGTCCCCGCAACATGACACTAAACTGTGCAGCACCAGTTCGTCCTTGCTATATGACGTTAAACTATACAGCAATGGTCCAGTATGACCTTAAACTGCAACTTCGTCCCACACGACATTAAACTGTGAAAAAGTTCCCTAAATAGTCCAGTATGACTTTAAACTGCACCATCATCCATGGTCTATGCATATGACCTTAAACTATTTTCACTTTCGTCCAACATGATGTTAAACTGTAGAAAAGAACTTGTCCCCGCAACATGACACTAAACTGTGCAGCACCAGTTCGTCCTTGCTATATGATGTTAAACTATACAACAATGGTCCAGTATGACCTTAAACTACAACTTCGTCCCACACGACATTAAACTGTGAAAAAATTCCCTAAATAGTCCAGTATGACTTTAAACTGCATCATCATCCACGGTCTATGCATATGACCTTAAACTATTTGCACTTTCGTTCAACATGACGTTAAACTATAGAAAAGAACTTGTCCCCGCAACATGACATTAAACTGTGCAGCACCATTTCGTCCTTGCTATATGACGTTAAACTATACAGCAATGGTCCAGTATGACCTTAAACTGCAACTTCGTCCCACACAACATTAAACTGTGAAAAAGTTCCCTAAACCATCCAGCATGACCTTAAACTGCATCATCCCTGGTCCATGTATATGACCATAAACTCTTTGCAAATCCCTTACGTCCAGCAAGACGTTAAACTGTGAATCCTAACTACATGACGCTAAACTGTATAAAAGTCCCTTACGTCCAGAAAGATGTTAAACTATATAATCATCAAAGGTCCAGCATGACATTAAACTACACCATCCACGGTCCATGCATATGACCTTAAACTATTCGCACTTTCGTCCAACATGACATTAAACAGTGAAAAAAATCCCCAATGCGTCCAACGTGACGTTAAAATGATGCACTCTTCTATCCTCACTGCATGACATTAAAACTGCACAGTCCCCCTTTCGTCCAATATGACGTTAAACTCTATTATTCCCATCGTCCTAACTACATGATGCTAAACTGTACAGAAAATTCATAATACGTCCTACATGACATTAAACTGTATTTTTTCCCTGCTACATGACACTAAACTGTGCAGCACCAATAGTCCTAACTGCAAGACTTTAAACTGCATAGTCCCTTGATATGTCCTACATGACATTAAACTGTGCATCGTTAAGGTTGTTGTTACCTCTTGTTTCTCACACCGAGTATGACTTACGTGAGCTTAGAGCAAACCTCAACCATAACACTCTCTTTGGTCCGCTAACCATGTGTAGGTCCCAACAACATTTTTTATTAGATCGTTGTCCCCAAGAACAACTTGATCATTAATTCATTATTTAATTGAACTACACGGACTTTGATACTTGCCCTCCAGGCTGGGTATGTAGGCAACCTCCCAGGGTTCAAGCCCAAAAACAATCTCTTCACATCGGTTCACCACCATCTCATATAATGTTGATTTGTGAAACCGCCCATAGAATCAATATTTTTACATTGATTCACTTTCGTCCTTGTTATACGACGTTAAACTATACCACACTTTTGTCCGGTACGACAATAAACTACAATATTCTTTGATCTCATCACTTGAGAGAGAACTATTATTGACATTGATTTTTTCAATCATGTTTCATTTCAAAAAGACTACGTGCATACATGGTAATGCCTAAATTTTTTATCTCAGGTTAAACCATCATTGCACTAAAGTCCCCTTTCACCCTTCACATGTACAAACCAAATTTGTACAAAGGGTAGTTCTAGAACTACGTGGACTTGATTCTCATCCTTATGGGATACGTAGGAACATTTGAGTGTCCCTCGAATCCAGTCCCAAGTCTTTTGGGCCTAACCACAAATTTCACTTTCAGTCCCTTAGCTGAAAAGTCCTCATGAAAACACACACTGTGTATTCATTATTATGGTCCAAATTCTATGACCCTAAACTAAAATTTCTCAAACTTTCGTCCTGCATGACGTTAAGCTGCATTTCAAGAACTACGTATGGCTTGATTCTCATTCTTATGAGATACGTAGTGAAGTCCAAGTTTTGATTCAGGACACAGCCACAACATGATTATGGTTATCATTGACCTATGTATCTCTATATACATTGGACAATACCCATATTTATGTGTTATAATCCTAACCTTAAATATTTTCAGATCTTCATAACCCTTTTCATGACTTCTAGTCACAAAAATGTCAAACTTCTGAGAATTCTTTTGCCTGACTATGCAGCACGTGCCCATAGGTGGCCTTGCATAAACAGTCCACATAACAGACTTGTCAGCCGAAAGATGCTATTTATTTGACCATGCAGCCAATGCCCTTAGGTGGCCCTACATATTTCAACCCCCTAACGGGTTTGTTAAATAATGGTAACTTCATTCTTGGGAAGAATGCCTCTTTTGTCCTTATTTGTCTTAAACGACAGTATGTAGGGATCCGCAAAAAATAGCCATCCTTAACATATTTGTCCCATATCCTTTTTCATGATCTGAAAGTATTCAAGTCTATGGTTTATTCTTCTTCCCTACGTTTGGGTCAGACCTTCGTGGGAGTGATATTCATCCAGTTCTTCGATATTCTTGTTCGGAAATATCTTTTCCATATTCAAGTACCTCTTTCCATACAACAAACTCTATACTTTAGAAAATTTGAATCTCCATAAACTTTCACTGGCTTTTATCACTAGGAAAGTAAATTTCTGGGAGTTCTTTTGCCTGACTATGCAGCATGTGCCCATAGGTGGACTTGCATAAATAGTCCACATAACAGACTTGTCAGCCGAAAGATGCTATTTATTTAACCATGCGGCCAATGCCCTTAGGTGGACCTGCATATTTCAACCCCCTAACGGGTTTTGTTAAATAATAGTAACTTCATTCTTAGAAACTACTTCTTCTAATGCCTTTTAGCTCTTTTTCATATCATTCCTCAGATTCAAATATTCTTAAGCCATAGTTTACATTTTTTCCCTCATACTCGAGTATGGTAATATGTTTTCAGATAAATTTTCAAGGAATTGTGTCAATTCTATACATTTCGGTCAAAGATATTTCGACCTTAAACATTAGCCCCTTTATGTCCGGCATGCATGACTTTAAACTGCCCACAGAAGACAAAGGAACTCTAAATAAAAGTCAAGTTACAGCTCACTAAATATACATTTATGTATGATTTAGGTAATATTGAGCAATTAAAAGGTTCAAAGTTTGTAGGATTATTTGTAATAATCCTAGTAAAAATCAAACTATGCTTACTAGGCCCATTGGCTTAAGTAAAATTGAAGCAGGTAATGAAAGAATGCAGGTACAAATGATTGAAGACAAAAGTATTTTTCATTGATACACAAGAGTTAGAAGGACATCCACAGACTGGAGTCTCTTCTATTTTTCAAGAATTACAAGAGGCTTTCATCATAACACTTCATTTGATTTACGGCATCCCAGGCTTCATCAGCAACCACCTGGAATTCATTCATTCAACCGGATACAAAAAGAGATGCAGTGATACCATCTCTTCTTGGAACAATTGTAAGAGGATGTTCTTGAGTGCGGTTTGAGAAAATTTTCTGCTGATCAAACAGTGACTCTGTTTCTGTCCAAGAGACTTGGAAGATGGATACATGGATTTGAGAATGGAGCATTGGAAGTAAAGAGCCATTTGGAGAGAGTACTCTTTTCAGATATTGCTCTAATACCATGTTTATCTTCTCTCCACCAACCGGTAGTGGAAAACATTTCAGCCCATGGGTTTGCCATTTTCATATCTGCAAGGAAATAACATGGAGGAAGAATTTGAAAGTTCACACCATTGTTGTTGCTCTTAATGCACAACATAACCGAAATGAAGGAGTAGCAGCGCAGCTGCATTTCAGGTGTATAGTTCTTTGCATCTGGAACATTGACTCCTTGCAGGTGACCATGACCACATAGAGACAGATAGATTCTATGTGGGAAGTTAAGATGATATTTCTTCAAGTACTTAGCCAAATCTGGGAAAGTGCTGTCGCAGATATCATAGTAATCGGGTCCAATGATGTTCATCATGTCATCAATCCACTTGCTAGCCAGTTCATCAGCCGTTCCAATTCCCTTGGGAACCACTAAATCTGCACAAAAGATGAATAAACTAACTCTTAAATAGGTTTATTTTTCATCAAATTTGTGAAAGAAATTTGAAAAATGGCTAAGGCATTAAGTCGCGCAAGTCTAAACAATGGCGCGCAAGTATTCGTGTGCCGTGCTAGTTTTTGACGCGCAAGTATAAACCGCGCAAGTACAGATACCTTTACAGTAGCTCGACATCAAGGAAAACACTAGAAAACAGAGCAACCTGCGTGGCTAAGGTGACCTGCGCGGCGAGAGCTCGAAGGTATGAAGTCCGGAAATCCGGATACTTGTACGGAGGTGAGGCCATGTATTTATAGGCCAGGAGGCCTATCTACGCGCCGTACCCAGTGCGCTTAAGGCCTGCGCGACGCAAACTTGCGCGCCGCCCTCTGTGCGCTGAAGACTTGCGCACCCCCCTTTTTCCTTTGGATGGATTCGATTTCCTCAGATTCAAATACTCATTTCTCTCCGGATCCAACTCTGAGGGGGGACTTTTGTTGATGCTCCTTTCATCACAGAATCTAAAGGTCGGAAAAGGGGAATATCTGAAGCTCAAAGTGATTCATCCTTTGAAAAAAACATCAAAAATCGACAAAGGCATGAACACAGGATCAAAAGCAACTGCACCGCGCAAGTTATCTCACTGTCGCGCAAGTCCACTTGCGCGACAACCTTGGTCGCGCAAGTGACTTGCGCGACCTAAGTGGTAACCGCCCGGTAACCGCCCAGGGCCTTCTTTTGCCTATAAATAGACCCTGTGGGCCCCCCATTCGATAGGATCTTTTTCCAGAAACTCGGATTGAAGCTCCCGATGCCCAAGTCTCTTCTCAAATATTCCGGAACACTTCTAAGGTAATGTCTTACCTAGAACGGAAGATCTAAAGGGAGGGAGGGAGGACTAAGTGTTGAAACTCATCAACACTTGCGCGCCTGAATGGCCATCCCTTAAGGGAACTGGTCACACTTGCGCGCTCCCTTATTCCTTCAATAGAACTTGCGCGTCCTTTTTCTGGGAGAACCTCAAGAGGATTCTAAAGGGTTTAATAAAGAGTCTCTCAAGTATCTTAATGCTGGTTGAAAATTGCGCAAGTACCCCACATGCCGCGCAGGTATACCTGCGCGACCAATACTTGCGCGCCCACGCAAGACTTGTGCGCCTTTCAAGACTTGCGTGCCCCTACCTTTTTGGGTGCCCATCTTGACCATTTTACCCCTCTTAAGCCATTTCACCTTTCCTATTCAAGATTTAGTCTTCAAGATACTCTTCAAAGCCGTGTATGGCATGATTTCTTGATTTGACTTCCTTATCTGAAATTCGGTGGAATATCTTTCAAAACCTAGTGATTTATACATCTTTATGTCACCAAAGATTGAGAGTTCATTCATTCAACCTCATCCTTTAAGATGAGATAATCCTTAACCTGGGTCTCCTTTTTAGGAATAATCCCCAGTTATAAGTCCTTTAATCTGGGCATCTTCCTCAGGAGTAAGCCCCAAATTCTTAAAGTTCCCAAACTTGGGCATCCTCCTCAGGAGTAAGCCCCAAACCTTAATTCCTTAACTTGGGCATCCTCCTTAGGAGTAAGCCCCAATCATAATCCTTTAATATGGGCATCCTTCTTAGGAGTAAGCCCCAAGTCCTCTAATTTTGGGCATCCTTCTTAGGAGTAAGCCCCAATCTCAAATATGGGCATCCTTCTCAGGAGTAAGCCCCAATCCTTAATCCCTAACCTGGGCCTCCTTTTTAGGAGTAAGTCCTAGTCATAATATTGGGCTTCCTTTTCAAGAGTAAGCCCCAAGTCCCCTAACCTGGGCCTCCTTTTCAGGAATAAGTCTCAGTCATAATTATGGGCATCCTCTTCAGGAGTAAACCCCAAGTACCTTAATTTCTCTTAACCAGTCCTAAATTACGTTTGATATGGGATTCCTCCTCAGAAGTAAAACCCAATTATCAATCCTCTCCTAATTTGGGTTTCCTTTTCAGGAATAAGTCCCAAGTTAGAGTATTCAAATCTCCATAAATCACATATACCTTTATGGACCCTGTTCCTGGATTTTCTCCCTAAAAGTAAATCCTAAACCTTCATCTATCTGGGCAGTCATACATATATAAGCCCCAAACAATTTCTTATAATTGCATCTGTCATGGCACAATTGTCTAATTTTTACCAATACCTCTTGTTTCTCACACCGAGCATGACTCACGTGAGCTTAGAGTGTAAAAGTAATTATGATATTCTTCTTTGAGCCATCAATCATAAACGTCATACTCCATTACTCGAACTACGTGGGTTCTGATTCCTTTTCCAAAACAAAGGATACGTAGGTAGCCCATTTATGGGTTCGATCCCAACTTTGAAATAATCCATGTCCTTCTGAATGACGATAAACTTCAAGTGCCCCATTGAGTGGCTTTAAAACCAGCCTGGTCATCATAATGACCAAGAGACTTTTATAAATGTTTCGAAGGATACCATTGACCAAGAATCTATAAATAGATACAGATGATTCTCTATTGATGAAGAACCTCGAATACATATAAAAGATTCTCTAAATTTCTTACATATTTAATCTTTGATTGTTAAAACTAAAGGAAAGCTCATTTTATACTTGGTAATGTAATAAGGATTCACGAATATAACTTAAATCTATAAAGAGAGTCCCAGAGTAGACAATAATTCCCCTCAAAAAGGTGTGATGAGTCCGACCTCCCATCCTCTCGACCAATGCAAATTCCTAAGCCTCATCAGTTCACAAGCTAATGAGCACCTACCTTTGGAAATTAGGTCCAAATGTATGTGGAATCATTGGATGTTTCCGGTTCTACGAACAAACCTGCTAGAAACCGATCGGAACGTTTGAATCTCCCATCCAGGAGGTCATCCCCGAATTCCGTGCGAAACACACCCCCACACCCCCACACCCCCTACACACCCCCACCCCCATGGCCACACCCCCCCCAACCCACCTGGACACCCCACCCCCCTTAGACACCCCCTACCCCCTTGGACATCCCCCCACCCCTGGACACCCCCACCCCCATGGATATCCCCCAACCCCATGAACACCCCCCACGACACTTCCCCACCCCTTGTACACCCCCACTCCCATGGACAGCCCCCAACCCCCTAGAAAGTCCCCCCAGACACCCCCACCCCATGGACACCGCTGCCTACTTGGACAACCCCCTCACCCCCTGGACACCCCCACCACCTAGACACCCCTACCCCCTTGGATATCCCCTCACCCTTGGACACCACCCCCCTCCCCCACCCCACCCCTTGAACACCCCTAGACCCCCCCCCCCCACCCAATGGATATCCCCACCCCCACCCCCCGGTCACCCCCACCCCATGGACACCCCTTACACCCTTGGACACCCCCTCACCCCCTGGAAACTACCCCCACTCCCCTGGACACCCCCTACCCCCTTGGAAATCCCTGACACCCCCCTGGACACCCCCACCCCTCTGGACACCCCTACCCCCTTGGAAATCCCTGACACCCCCCTGGACACCCCCACCCCTCTGGAAACACCCCACCCCCTGGACACCCCCACCCCTCTGAAAACACCCCACCCCATGGACACCCCCACCCCTAGACACCCCTACCCCCTTGGACAACTCCCTCACCCCCGGGACACCCCCTGGACACCCCTACCCTCTTAGATAGCCCCCTAACCCCCTTGAACACCCCCACCCCCTTGGACACCTCCTGGACACCCTCACCCCCTTGGACAGCCCCCCACCCCTAGATATCCCCCCATCCCCTAGACACCCTCACCCCCTGGACACTCCCTACCCCCTTAGACAGCCCCCTCACCCCTCTAGACACCACCCTCATCCCCCTAGACACCCCTACCCCCTTGGAAAACCCCCTCACCACCCTAGACACCACCCCCTAGACACCCCCACCCCCTTGGACATCCCCCACCCCTTGGACACCCCCACCCCATGGACACCCCCCCCCCACACACACACACATGAAAGTACATGCACACACACATGATAGAACACACACAAAATGTAAACTTACATGATATCACTTCCATGGTTTATTTTACTAGAAAATAACTTAGCATGGTATAAAATAACACTATGAAACTAACCATGATAGTAAGAACAAATATAGAAAAATAACATCTCAAAACAAAAGTTTAGGGCATCGCGAAAAATAAAAAATAAAACTGAGGCGTTTGAGGATTACTTGAGTGTTGCAAGTCAACATGATATATCTAGTAATAATAAAGATAATGAATGATGTTGGAAAAATGGGTTTTGAGGGAATGAATTTGAATAATCCTTTCTAGGATTCCTGCGTGAGAGCGACGAGTCGCAGGTCGCCCGATCTAAGAAAAAAATGACAGAATACGGGGCGTGATAAATCATTTAAAATATTTATCACATTATTTATTTAATAACCGACATGATAAACTGTTTTTTATATTTATAACATTTGTTATTTAATAACCAGCTTAGAAAATCCTTTATTACGTCGATTATAAAATAACTAATGTGACAAAGCGCACAGATTCGATCTTTCACGTCGATTATTTTATAACCGACATAAAAAATTGATTCTTTCTAATTTATCAAGTCGGTTATAAAATAATCGACATGATAAACCAATTTTTCCTTATTTTCACATCGTTTATATATAAATGATGTGAAAAATGATGATGTGTTAAACATTTTTTTCATTAGTGACAAACAAATTCATAGTGGAGTAATGGATAAGTTTATTAGAGAAGATACTTCTCGGTTTGGGACGTAATGAAAGAGAAAATGTTTTCATGGTAGTTTATCATCTATCGGGAGATACAGATAAGTAATGGTCTTTAATTCAAAACACAAAAGAGGAGAAATAAATAGAATAAATGTAATGGATGGATTTTAAGGAAATATTCTTATAAAAATACCTCTCTCGTGAACAATGAGCAGATATGGAAAGGTAATTTCTGAATTTGAGGAAAAAAGAGGATGAGAATGTTGCAAAGTATGAAGATAACTTCACAAGGTTTTCAAGACAGGTCATGAACAATATACATAATCTATGTATAAAGGTTGATTGATTATTTTATGGTTTAAAACCATTCCTACAAAGTTGTCTAGTCTCTCAAAGTTTCACATTATATGAAGATATAGTCTCATCTGCTATCAAGATAGAAAATGAATTATCTAAGTCTTATGATTTTAATGGAATGAAAGAGAAGAATAGGGCTACTGAAAACTATGGAAAATAAAATAAGGATATGGGGAAGAAGGGAAGAGTTTACCTTCCACGTTATGATAATTGTGTGAAGAGACACCCTCGTATTTTCTTGAAGGGTATGGGTGTTTGTTACAAGTGTGGAGAAAAAGGCCACCTATCTTGGGATTGTAAGGGGAATAAATAATCTACCAATGTTCAATGCTATAATTTCAAGGAGATGGGACATTATGAAAATGATTTTCTTAGTCATCAAGGAAATGTTATCCAAAGAAGGACAAGAGAGTAAGGACAAGCTTATGCAATCACAACTGCTGATATTGAAGTTCCTAATGATGTAGTGGTAGGTAATTCATATCTTTCCAGTTTTCCAAGAAAATTAGATATTTTCAATTTGATTTAATAAGGTATTTTTCATTCAAAACTTCTAAGGTAAGTATAATTGAATAAAAGATGTGTTAGGAAGTCCCCATTATGGAATATTAACATGCTTTATCTACTGATTTTATTATCATACCCGTGATTTAATTTGATATAATCCTTAGTATCGATTGGATTTATAATCATGATGTGAAAATCTATTACAAGAAGAAGGAGGTTACAATTTTTGAGAATGATGTAGAATCCCTTTTCTTTAGATAAAAAATATCTCCATAAGATTATTATCTAGATCCACCCCCAGTAGATCTACTGAATGAAATTATTGGGGATGATGAGAACTCAATATCTATGAGTGAGTAAATGAATATTAAAATTGAGTTTCTACCTATTTTGAAAGAATATATTTATGTTTTTCTGGATGATTTACCTGAATATCCTCCAGATCAAGAATTTGGGTTCTCTATTGATATAATTCCTGGTTCAAGGCCTATATCAAAGAGACTTTATAGAATGGACATTGTGGAATTAGTATAACTGAAGAAAAAACTAGAGGAATTGAGTGATAAAGGATATATTCACCCTAGTGTCTGTCCATGGGGATCCCCTATTCTTTTAATTAAGAAGAAAGATGGATTTATGAGTTTGTGCATTGACTACAGGGAGAACAATGTTATAACAATAAATAAAAAGTATCCCATACAACGTATCGATGATTTATTTGATATACTTCATAGAGACCAATATTTTTTGAAGATTTACCTTCAATCTGGATATCATCAATTATGAGTGAGAGAGGAAGATATTCCAAAGACAACATTTCAAACTAGGTATAGGCATTGCGTGTTTACAGTAACGCCTTTTGGACTGACTAATGAACCCTCTATCTCCATGGATCTATTGAATAGGGTTTTCAAGGAATATCTTGATGAATTTTTTCTGTTATTTATTGATGATATATTGGTACACTAAAAAATATACAAATATAATTAAAATCATTTGAAAATTATTCTGAAGACTCTTAGAAGAAATGAATTATATGGGAAGTTTAGAGAGTGTGAATTTTTTCTTTAATCAGTTTATTTTCTTCTCCATATTGTCTCTAAGGATGGAATATTCATTGATCCTGTGAAGACAAAGGCTATTCAGGAATGGACTGCACTAACTAATATAATTGAGGTACATAGTTTTATTCATTTAGTAGTTTATTATCAGTGTTTCGTTCAAAACTTTTCCCATTTAGTCAACCCGTTAACCAAGATTACTCATAAAGGGGTTAAGGTCTTATGGATAAAATAATGCAATGAATGATTTGAATAATTGAAGAAGAGATTAGTGAATGATCCAATCCTAACTCTACCATCGGGGAATGATGGGTTTGTCATCTATAGTGATGCATCAATGAAAGGACTTGGTTGTGTCCTTATGTAGAATGATATAGTTATTTCTTATGCATCAAGGAAGTTAAAATTTTATCAAAAAAACTATCCAACTCATGATCTTGAGTTATATGTTGTGATATTTTCTCTAAAAATTGGGAGACACTATCTCTACGGTGAAAGATGTGAGATATATATGGATCTCAAGAGCCTGAAATATATATTATCACAAAAAGAACTCAACATGAGGCAAAGGATATCACTCAATCTACTCAAGGATTATGATTTTTCCACACACTACCACCCAAGAAAGGAAAATAAGGTAGCTGATTCATTGAGCAGGAAGGATCATGGAGTTTTAAACAAAATGAGGATTAAAAGGGATCCTTTATTCATAGATCTGGTAAGGATAGGCATGGAAATTATAAAAGAAGGTGAAACATCAATACTTTTTCAATTAGATGCCCAACCATCTTTATTGGAAAGAATTAAAAGTTCTCATACTGATGATGAGAATATTTAAAATAAAATTAATGTTGTGGATGATGGGAAGTTTCAAGACTTCGTATATGAAGATGGAATTATGAAATTTGGGAAGAGGATTTGTGTTCCAGCTATACCTAAGTTAAAATGGATTTATTGGATGATTCTCATAGTTTGAATTTCATTATAACCCATAGTAGAACTAAAATGTATAGGGATTTTAAGGAACATTTCTAGTGGGACAACATGAAACAGGAAATTGATGATTATGTATCAAGATGTTTAGTATGTCAACAGGTGAAGGATGAAATAAAACATCCTAAAAAGTCATGAAACCTCTACCTATTCCTACATGGAAATTATATGACATCACCATGTATTTTTTTCACTATATTACCCAAAATTCCAAAAAAGAGTGATACAATATGGGAAATTGTGGATCGACTTATGAAATGTTCACATTTACTCGCTATAAGGGAGGATTTTCCACTAGAGTGACTTATATGAATCTATATCAATGAAGTTGTAAGACTTCATGGAGAACTTATTTCTATAGTTACTAATCATGATCCTCAATTTACATCAAAATTATGGAAATTTTCATAGAAATCCCTAGATACTGAGCTTTTTTTGAGTACTGTTTATCACCCTCAAACTAATTGGCAATTTAAAAGGACGATATAGACTTTAGAAGACATGTTGAGATCAAGATCACTTTATTTTCAAGGTATGTGGGATTAGTATTTTCCTATGGTGGAGTTTTCTTAAAATAATAGTTTCCAATCAAGTATTCAAATGGAACCATATGAAGCATTGTATAGAAACATATATCATACACCAACATGTTGGGATGAATTCAGTGAAAGGAAGCTTGTGGGTCCAGAGCTTGTGGAGGAAACAATAGTGAAGGTAATGACTATTCAAACCCATTTCAAAGTATCTCAAAGAAAACGAAAGATCTATACTGATAATCGAAGGAAGGATTTGTAATTTCAAGTGGGAGATCATATTTTCTTAAAAGTATCTCCATGGAAGGGTGTTATAAGATTTGGGAAGAAAGGGAAACTAAGCCCTAGGTACATTGGATCTTTTGAAATCCTAGAGAGAATTGGAGTTGTTTCATATCATTTGGCAATGCCGCCTAGCCTCTCTAAAGTACACAATGTGTTCCAGTCTCAATGCTGAGAAAGTACATGCTAGACCCAACACATTTCCTCACTTCTAAAGGTATAGAATTGAAACCTCACCTATCTTGTTGTGAAGCGCCTATTCGGATTATGGACACTAAAGAATAGGTGCTAAGGAATAGGATTACTCTACTAGAAAAGATACTTTGAAAAAACCATAAAATCAAAGAGGTAATAAGGGAGCCTAAGGATCTTATGACGAAGACTTACCAAAATCTTTTTATGAGGTAACATTCTATGAATTTTGATGATGAAATTTTTGTAAAGAGGGGAGAATGTAACACCCCAAGGATTTTCATAAAAATTAATATTGATTGCAAGAAAAATTGAGCCTCTATAAAACAACACTTTGTAATAACCTATCCAATAAACATAATTTTTCCACTATTGTGATCTGAATTTCGAAAAACCGACATACACAGTTGCGTTCAGGGTGATATTTGGAATCTCGTAGAATCAACTAAAATTTTAGTGAATAGTAACTTACCTTTATGAATAGTAATGTACCCTTATGAATAGTAATATGTCCTTTATGAATATTAACATCACCCATGAATGTATAAATAAAATTTAGTAACCTTATAAATGAAGTATAATATTTTATAAATTATTAATTAAGTATTCATATTTTTTTTCATGATAAATATTTAATTACAATTTTAAATTAATAATTTAATTCATTTTCATAATATTAGTTTCTAAATAAATATTTTTTTTCTATGATTTTAGAATAATTTAATAAGACCTTATTTAATTTTTCAGGATATTATAAAATTATTTTTGGTTTTAAAATTGTATTTTTCGAGTAAAAATTTATTTTAATTAAAAATTAAATTTCTCAAATTTAGAAAATTATTTTGATAAAATGTAGTCCATTTTTTTATTCGAAACATAGAAAAATGGCTATGAGTAAATTTTGTCATTTTTCTAAAATATTTGAATTTTTAGTGAATAGTGAAATACAACAATTTACCATATATATTCATTATAAGTTCAATATGATATTCCTCGCATCATGGATGGTATAAGAAACCATTAATGAAAACTCGCATGAAAATATTACTATTATTGGTCATAAGAATCAATATTATTGCTTTTCTTTATCGAAATTGTAAATTAATGAATAAGATATTCAAAAAACACTCCTCTCCTCCACTATAAAACCCTCCTCACTCCCTCTTCTCTTCACTCCTCTCAAGCCTTGTACCTTATTTAAATTCTGATCAAATAACCTCCAAATATCCTCCCCAACTCCCATAATCCCTTGGTCTTATAAAAATACCAAAACCTCTCCCCTAAAGAGGCTCTCAAGGAAGATAACTTCAAGAGGTAAATTCATATTTTCATTTCTTTTATTTCAAGTTCCTTTATTTTCTTTTTATTTCATCACATCCTTTCATCCAAATGTTATGATAAATCCATTACATTAAATTTATTGGAATTTTTTTATTATAAGGGAATAATTCATCATCGTATCTCTTTTCCCCTTCTTTTATACTAGAAATGAAAACATTATCTGAGATGTGTCAATTTATAACATTCAAGGATAACAGGTTTTAAACTTCTATTACCGTATTCAATTCTAGTCATGAAACCATTTTTATGGTTGAATAAGACTATAATATATTCATTATAACTTATTTAAGGTTCTGGAAACTTTTTTTAAATATTATATTAATTTATAAATCAGAATGAGTTCATTGTGATCAAAAATTGCCAATTAACCCAAACAATTATCATCAAAGATTTATAAAATGATTCATCTTCACTCCCAATAACCAAATGAATTTTATAAACATTTAATCTTATGGATGTTAAAAAATAAAATAAAACTTCTATTCTGGAAAACCATTCTCATCTTACATGTTTATCCATACATGTATATAAGTAAACCGGTCATGAATACCAAGGAAGAAAACGCCCCCAAACAATAAAATTAAACCTCTTAAACCCATAAAAAAGACCATGAATGAACCTAATAAGGCTATAATAAATCAATTACCTAAATAATATGTTATTTACATATTAATTAATGAATTTAATTTGGTTATCTAGGACACTAAGATCAATTGAAGAACACCATCGGACATAAGGTAAGGGTTTTCTACCTAAACCTCCATTTTCTTTCGAGTTACACTTTGTCTTTCTTAATCACAGTTAAATTATTATTTATTGTTATCTACTCATAAAAAATTATTTTTGAATGTTCTATATATTTTTAATAACCAGGATATTTTTTTTCTTTGATGGGGAATTACTTGTTTTAAAAAGATCTTTCAAAATTCTTCCAAAAATACAAGCCCGATTCAAGGGAATCTATCAAATTCATACCTCTTTTCAAGTTCACTATATAATCTGTTTTAAGTCACAATTATTTTTATAAAACCACTCATTTCATACTATAAAAACTATATTACTTCATTTCTGGTTTTATGAAAATAGTTTTACAAAATTACTCTTCTTTTCAAATTAAAAGAGTACTTATTTCAAGAATTACTCGATGATTCTATAAGAGTATTTTCATTTGTTTCAACACTATTGTTGATTATTATATATAATTTGGACTAATATTTTAAGATATCATATACCATATTTTATTTAATGGCTTATTATTATTTTGAATTTGTATGTTCTATGTTAAAACCATTCACCAATTTACTCTGAATGGTTAGTGTTTATGCTTAATGTTTGGGGAAAGTTATTTACATTTCATATGTTAGTTTAAATATGAATGTATATGTTGTTTATGTTTATCCATGTTCATATTATTAATGCATTGGATGTATTAAGTGATGGGTGGGACCCGTTATATCTCCTCGATGCATCAGTAGGTCTCATGATACAAACTACGGTCTTGGCACGGGGCCTTGAAAATATGGTTATTTATTGTCTTGGGACGAGGCCTCGACGGTATGGTTATGATGTTCAGAATTTTGAATTCCCTCAGTATTAAAATATTAATTGGAAGTTCATGTGGTTATTTTATTTTTATAATACCCATGATTATGCCTTGTTATGGCATTATTTAGTCATCTCATATTCCTGCTATAATGTATTCAAGTTTATTTTTAAAGGCATGTGTTTTTAGTTCTTCACCATGCCTAATGCTTATATTTATGATATATTCTATTTTATTGCTTACCCTTACTAAGAATTTGAGCTCACCCCTCTCTTATGTTTTATTTTCCTAGGACATGAATAGGTATATTATGAATGACATGTAGGGATAACCTAGGAGTTATGGATGTTGTCAAAGGAATTTATATATTGTATTTCTTTTAAATTTGTAATGTTGAACTTATACATTTATCTGGTTTTCCAAATCTACTAAACTATTTTTTCCTCCAGGATACACCTTTCTTGTAATCATGAAAAGGTAATGAAATAAGGCACCGACTCTGGGAAACTAGGGTCAGGGTCTCTATCGTTTGTATCATAGAAAGTTTAGTAGAAAACTTGGAAACTAGATTTAGAAAATATTGATTAGAGAACAAAAACCTAAGATAGTATTTGAGGATAAACATACAAGAAAATCCTAGAATTTTGGTAAGGAGTATATTATGTGAATATTTCTAGCAAATACATCTTTGTCTAAAAACTACAAGTGGATGTGGTTTGGGCACAAATGTACCTAGGAATAACAACTCCGACAAGGAGTTTTGGGCTTGACCTAGGGCATCCTGATACATGAAAATGGTCCTTACTACACATCTGGTTTGACACTAATGGGGGATATTCTTTGGAAAATTCATATTTTCTTTACAAGACATTCTGAAGGATTTAAATGTAAATTCTTCCTCAAATAAACTATGTTTATTATTATGAGATTAACTATGTATAGGATTTCAATTTATTATAAGTATTTTTCTATGTTGTGATTATGAATTTTGATTTATAACATAATGTAGTATATGCCATTATTTAGAAATGGCACCTATTGGAAGGAATGTAAACCGCAAGAACACGCATGTCCAATGTATGGATTTCCCTCCAATGTAAGATAATGATGTTCACTCTAGTGATGCTACTAGTGCTGAGTGACTTATAACTATACTAGGATAGTTGACTCAGCTTGTGCACAATAACCTTACCCATATGGAGCATACTGATCCACAACATGGAGGAGATTTATTTGACCACTTTATGCGACAACAACCTCCATCATTTAATGGGACTAGAAACCCATTCGTAGTGGAGAAGTGGATAAGTTCATTAAAGAAGATATTTCTTAGTTTGGGATGTAATGAAAGAGAGAAGGTTGTCATGGTGGTTTATCGTCTATCAAGATATGTGGGTTAGTGGTGGTATTTAATTAAAAACACAAAGGAGGAGAAATAAATAGAAGAAATGGAATATAGGGATTTTAAGGAAATATTCCTAGAAAAATACCTCCCTCATAAACAACGAGCAGATATGGAAAGGCAGTTTCTAAATTTTAGGAAAAAATAGGATGAGAATGTTGAAATGTATGAAGCTAACTTCACAAGGTTATAAAGACTTGTCTTGGACTACATACATAATCCAAGGAGCAAGGATGATTGATTATTTTATGGTTTAAAACCATTCCTCTGAAGTGATCTAGTCTCCCAAAGTTTCTCATCATATGAAGATATAGTCTCATGTGTTATCAATATGGAAAATGAATTCTCTATGTCTTGTGATTTTAAGGTAAAGAAAGAGAAGAATTGGGCTTCAGAAAAATATGGAAAAGGAAATAAGGATATGGGGAATAAGGGAAGAGTTAACATTCCATCTTGTGATAATTGTTGGAAGAGACACCCTGGTACTTTCTAGAAGGGTATGGGTGTTTGTTAAAAGTGTGGATAAAAAGGCCACCTATCCCAGGATTGTAAGGGGAATAAAGAAGCTACCAATGTTCAATTATACAATTTCAAGAAGTGGAGACATTATAAAAAATATTTTCCTAGGGTTCAAGGAAATGTTCCCTAAAGAATGCCATGGGAGAACGACCAATCTTATGCGATCACAACTGTTGATATTGAAGTTCCTAATGAAGTGGTGGTAGGTACATTAATTTTTTCCTCAATATTAAACAATGATTTATTTGATTATGGATCATAACATTATTTTATATCATCCCAATTTTCCAGAAAAATAAGATATTTCCAATTTGATTTAGTAAGGTATTTTTCAGTCAAAAATCCTAAGGGAGGTATCATTGTAATAAAGATGTGTCAAGAAGTCCCCATTATGGAATATAAATGTGATTTATCTACTAATTTTATTATCATACGCATGATTGAATTTGATATAAGCCTTGATATGTATTGGATTTTGAATCATGATGCAAAAATCTATTACAAGAAGGAGGATGTTACAATTTTTGAGAATGATGTATAATCCCTTATCTTTAGAGAAAAAACATCACCATCTGATTATTATCTAAATTCATCCCCAGTAGCACTACTAAATGTAATTACTAGGGGGAGAGAACTCAATATATATGAGTGAGGAAAGGAATATTCAAATTGAGGATTTACCTATTGTTAAAGAATATATTGATGTTTTTTGGAGGATTTACTTGGACATCCTCTAGAGTGGGAAGTTGAATTCTCTATTGATTTAATTCTTAGTTCAAGGCATATATTAAAGGCTCCTTATAGAGTAACCATTGTGGAATTAATATAACTAAAGAAAAAACTATAGGAATTGAGTAATAAAGGATTTATTCACCCTAGTTTCTCTCAATGGGGATCCCATGTTCTTTTCATTAAGAAGAAATATGGGTCTATGAGGTTGTGCATTGATCACAGGAAGATTAATGATATAACAATAAAGAACAAGTATCCCCTACCTCACATCGATGATTTATTTGATCAAATTCATAGATCCCCATATTTTTTAAAGACTGAACTTTGATTTGGATATCATTAGTTGAGAGTGAGGAAAGAATATATTCCAAAGAAAGCATTTCAAACCAACTATGGGCATTACGAGTTTATAGTAATGCCTTTTGGACTGACTAATGAACCCTATGTCTTCATGGATCTAATGAATAGTATTTTCAAGGAATATTTTAATTACTTTTCTATGGTATTTATTGATAATACCTTGGTATACTTAAAATGATACAAAGATCATGAAAATCACTTGTGCATTATTCTAAAGAGTCTTAGAAGAAATGAATAATATGGAAAGTTTAGAAAGTGTGAATTTTGGATTCAATCAGTTTCCTTTCTTGGACATATTGCCACTAAGGATGGAATATACACTGATCCTATGAATAAAAAGGTTTTTCTATATTGGCCTACACCAATGAACATAATCTAAGTACATAGTTTTATTGGTTTAACAGGTTATTATTGGCATTTCATTCATAACTTCACCTGTTTATCTTACTCGTTAACTAAGATTAATTGTAAAGGGGTTAAGTTCATATAGAAAAAATAATTTGAGGAATGTTTCGAATAATTAAATTAGAGATTATTAAATACTCCGATCCTAAATCTACCATCATGGAATGGTGGGTTTTTGATCTATAGTGATGCATCAAATAAAGGAATTGGTTGTGTCCTTATGAATAATGATAGAGTTATTGTATATGCATCAAGTAAGTTAAAAATTCATGAACAAAAATATCATAATCATGATCTTGAATTAGCTTCAATGATCTTTTCTCTAAAAATATGGAGACACTATCTCTATGGTGAAATATGTTAGATATATATAGAACACAATAGTCTGAAATATATCTTCTCAATAAAAGAACTCAACATGAGGCAAAGGTGATGGCTTAAGCTATTCAAGTATTATGATTTGTTTCATACACTACCAACTAGTGAAGGAAAATAAGGAAGATGATTCATTGATCAAGAAGGATCATGGAGTTTTAAAAAAAATGAGGATTGAAATGGATCATGCATTCATGGATCTGGTAAGGATGGACATGGGAATTATCAAAGAAGGTGAAACATCATTACTTTTTCAATTGTTTTCTCAACCATCTTTATTGAAAATAATTGAAATCTCTCATCCTGATGACGAGAATATTCAAAATAAAATCAATTTTTTGATGATGGGAAGTTTCAAAACTTCATATATGAAGATGGAATTCTGAAATTTGGAAAGAGTATTTGTGTTCTAGTTATACACAAGCTAAATAGGGAGTTATTGGATGATTCACATAGTTAGAATTTATCTATAACCCTAGTATCACTAAAATGTATATAGATTTGAAGGAACATTTTTGGTGGGACAACATGAAGCAGGAAATTACTGATTATGTACCAAGATGTTTAGTCTGTCAATTAGTGGATGCTGAAAGACAACATCCTAGAGGGTTCATGAAACCTCTACCTATTTCTACATGGAAATGGGATGACATCACCATTTATTTTTTCACTATATTACTCAAAACTCCAAGAAATTATGATGCAATATGGGTAATTGTGGATCGACTTACAAAATTTTCACATTTCCTCACTATAAGGGAGGATTTTACAATGAATCACCATGAATGAATCTATATCAATGAATTTGTAAGAATTAATGGACCACCTCTCTCAATAGTGTCTGATCATGATCCCCAATTTACATTGAAATTCTAGAAATGTCTTCAAAAATACCTAGATATTGAGCTTCGTTTGAGTACTGCTTATCACCCTCAAACTTATGGGAAATTATAAAGGACAATCCAAACATTATAATACATGTTGAGTTTATTCTCACTTGATTTTCAAGGTATGTGGGATTATTATTTACCTTTGGTGGATTTTTCCTACAATAATAGTATCCATTCAAGCATTCAAATGGCATCATATGAAGCATTGTATGGAAATAGATATCATACACCAACATGTTGGGATGAAGTCAATGAAATGAAGTTTGTGGGTCCAGAGCTTGTGGAGGAGAAAACAGTGAAGGTAAATACTATTCAAACCCATATCAAATAAGATCAAAGCAGACAAAATATCTATGTTTATAATCAAAGGAAGTATTTGTAATTTCAAATGGGAGATTATGTTTTCTTAAAAGTATCTCCTTGGAAGGGTGTTATAAGATTTAGGAAGGGAAACTAATCCCTAGGTACATTATAAATTTTAAAATATTAGAGAGAATTAGAGTTGTTTCATATAACTTGGCTATGCCACCTATCCTTTCTAAAGTAGACAATGTGTTCCATGTCTCATTATTGAGAAAGTACATGGTAGACCCAACACATTTCCTCACTTCTAAAGGTATAGAATTGGAACCTAATTTATCTTACTATGAAGAGCCTATCTGGATTCTAGACACTAAAGAATTAGTTTTGAGGAATAAAATGACTCGACTAGAAAATATACTTTGTAAAAATCATAAAATCAAAGAGGCAACACGGGAGCCTTAGGAGCTTATGATGAAGACCTACACAAATCTTTTTATGAGGTAACATTCTATGAATTTTGAGGAAGAAAATTTTGTAAGGAGGGGATAATGTAACACCCAAAGTATTTTCAAATAAATTTAATATTAATAGAATGAAACACTGATTCTATGAAAAACAACACTTTGTAATAACCTATCTAATAAACCTATTTTTTCTACTTCTGTGGTTTGAATTTCAAAAAACTGACATACACGGTTGTGTTCAGGGTGATATTTGGAGTCTGATAGAATCAAATTAAATTTTGGTGAATAGTAACTTACCCTTATGAATATTAATGTACCCTTATAAATAATAATATGGAACCTATAAAAATTAACCTCACCCACGAATGTATAAATAAAATTTTGGAACCTTATAAATGAAGTATAATATTTTATAAATTATTAATTAAGTATTCATATTTTTGTGAATGATAAATATTTAATTAAAATTTTAAATTAATAATTTGATTAATTTTTATAAAATGTGTTTCTAAATAAATATTTTTTTCTTATGATTTTATAATAATTTAATAATACCTTAGTTAAATTTCCAGGGTATTATAAAATCAGTTTTGGTTTTCAAACTATATTTTTCAAGTAAGTAATGATTTTATTTAAAAATTAAATTTCTCATATTTAGAAAATTATTTTGATAAAATATAGTCCATTTTTGGATTCTACACATCGAAAAATGGTTAATGGTGAATTTTTGGGAGTTTTCTGAAATATTTGAATTTTAGTGAATAGTGAAATATGGTAATTTGTCGTATATATATATATACATTATAGGTTAAATACACTATTACTTGCACCATGTATGATGTAAGAAACCATTTGTGAAAACTCACATAGACATATTTCTATTCTTGGTCATAATAATAAATACTTATTTCTTGTCGTGATCAAAATAATAAAATAATGAGTAAGATGCTCAAAAATCACTCCTCTCCTCCATTATAATACGCCAATCACTCCCTCTTCTCTTCACTCCTCTCAAGCTTTATGACATGTCTAAATTTTGATAAAATATCCTCCCAATATTATCCTTCACGTAAAAAATCCCTTTTTCTCATAAATATATCAAAACCTCTCCCCTAAAGAGGCTCTCAAGGAAGATTACTTCAAGAGGTAAATTCCTCTTTTCATTTATTTTATTTTGATTTCCATTATTTTCTTTTTCTTTACTCACCTCCTTCCATCCAAATGTTATGATAAATCTAGTTCCATATATTTACAATAATTTTGTTATGATTATGGAATAATTCATCATCATATCTCATTTCCTCTTCTTTTATAATAAAAATGAAAACATTGTCTGAGATGTGTTAATTTATCACATTCAAGGATGATGGGTTTTAATATTCTATTACCATCTTCAATTATGGTCATGAAACCATTTTTATAGTTTAAATAGGCTATAATATATGTATTATAACTTATTTAAGGTTATAGAATATTTTTTTACACATTATATTAATTTATAAATCAAAATGAGTTTGTTGTGATAAAAAACCGCCAATTAACACAAACAATTATCATTAAAGTTTTATATAATGATTAATCTTCACTCATAGTAACCAAATGAATTTTATAAACATGTAAAATTTTGTATGGTAAAAAATAAAACGAAACTTTTATTCTTTACAAACATTATCATCTTACATGTTTATCCTTACATGTATATAAGTAAACCGATAATGAATTCAAAGGAAGAAAACACTCCCAAACAATAAAATTAAACCTCTTAAAACCATCAATAAGTCCATGATTGAACTTAATAAGGATATAATAAATCAATTAAATAAATAATTGGTTCTGGAAATATTAATTAATGAATCTAATTTGGTTATCCAAGACACTAATATCAGGTGAAGAACACACTCAGACTTAAGGTAAGGGTTTTCTACCCGAACCTCTGTTTTATTTCCGGTTATCCTTTGTCTTTATTAATACCAATTAAATTATTATTTATTCTTATTTACTCATCACAAATAATTTTTTAATTTTATATATATTTACCAACCATAATCTTTATTTTTTTATGGGGAGTTACATGTTTTAAAAGGATATTTAAAAATCCTTCCTGAAATACAAGCCCGATTCAAGGGAATATATCAAATTCATTCCTATTTTCAAGTTCACTCTATAATATTTTCTAAGAAACAAATTATTTTTATAAACCAACTCATTTAATCATGTAAAAACTACCTTACTTTATTTTTGGTTTTATGTAAATATTTTTTCAAAATAACTTTTCTTTACAAAGTAAAAGAGTATTTATTTGAAGAATTACTTGATGATTTTATAAGAGTATTTTCATTTGTTTCAACACTCTTTTTGATTATTGTGTATAATTGGGACTAATATTTTAATATATCATCTATAATATTTTATTTAATGTTTTATGATTAGTTTGACTGTGGATGTACTATCTTAAAACCATTTTCCAATTTACTCTGAATGGTTAGTGTTTATGCTTAATGTTCGGGGATAGTTATTTACATTTAATATGTTAGTTTCATTATGAATGTATATGTTGTTAGTGTTTATCCCCATTCATATGAGGAATTTGTTGGTCTTAGTAAGTGATTTTTTGGGCCCTCTATATCCCCTCGATGCATCGGTAGTCCTCATGAGACAAACTACGGTCTTGGAACGAGACCTTGGGAAAATGATTATTTGTTGTCTTGGCATGAGCCCTTGACGGTGTGGTTATGATATCTGGAATTATGAATTCCATCATTTTGAAACTAGTAATTGAAATTTCACGTGGTTATTTGACTAGTATAATACCCATGATTATAATTTATTATGGAATTATTTATATAGCTCTTAATCCTACCATAACGCGTTCAAGTTTATTTTTAAAGGCATGTGTTCTTAGTTATTTACCATGCCTAATGTTTATTTTTATGATATCTTCCATTGTATATCTTACCCTTACTGACCATTTGATCTCATCCCTCTATTATATTTTATTTTCCCAGGACATGAGGAGGTATATTATGAATGACATGCAGGGAAAACCTAGGAGTTATAGATTTTTTTCGAAGGAATTTCTATATTGTATTTCCTTTTAAGTTGTAATATTGAACTTATGTATGTATCTGGTTTTTCAAATCTACTAAACTATTCATTCCTTAAGAATATTACTTTCGTTTAATCATTCCAATTTAATGAAATAAGGCACCGGCTCTGGGAAACTGAGGTCAAGGTCTTTACAATTTCTCTTTGTTTTGTGGGACCTTTTGAGGTTTTTGAGTAGGTGGGGGGAAAGTGGATTATTGGTTAGAACTTCCAAAAAATATGTTATCTATACATAACATGTTTCATGTATCTCAGCTACGGAAGTATCTATCTGATCCATCTCATGTTCTGAGTTAGATTAATCTTGAGGTAGAACCTAATTTATTCGTGACTGAATGACCAGTCAGAATAGTTGATTTTAAAACCAAGGTACTTTGTGAGGGGAATATAGAATTGGTTCGAGTACTATAGTATCATGGTTCTAATAATAATGAGGTTTAAGAGAGGGAGGAACTTATGAGAGAGCAGTGGCCTCATATTTTTAGCATAGAAGATTCTGAGTAGGCTTTCTAAGGATAGAAAATTTCTATGGTGGGGAGGTTATAACATCATATTACTATTTTTAGGTTTTCCTAAACCCAAATTTTAATCATTCTTTGGTTGGGTTTCATTTTGGATTTCTTCAAGTGAAAATTTTGAAAATTTTGAACATTCTAGGGTTGTACATGGTTGGCACATGGTTTTCCTAGACTTTGCGCCCTCCTAGTGAAAATCATGCAAACCAAGGCAGTGAGATTTCTCACGGTTGGAACATGGTTTAAAAAACCATGAAATCACTTAGTATAACCCATTCACTTGGAAAAAATGGGTGCATGGATAGTGCACATGGTTTTTCTAACTCGTGCAACTCTGCCCAGCTAACCATGCATACGGGGGGTCTTTTTTAATCTGAGAATGAATTTTAAAATCCTAAAACCCTTTTTTAGGTCCCTTATGGGCTTGTATAACCCCATATATATTTCTCATTCCTTGGAAAATTCCAAGAGTAGTTCTTGGCCCCTCTAAACCCCTCTGAAGTTGAAACAAATCTAGGATAATGATGATCGATCTTCTCTCAGTAGGTTTCCTATTCCCATTATCTTTCTCATGTTCTCTCTTCTTTACTTCCTAGTGTTTTGTAGATCCCTTTATTGATTTTTTGATCGATTTCCCACTCTTTGGATCTTGAATATAGGTATTTATTCTTGGTTTCCCATTTTTGTCGTTCTTATTTAGTTAATCCTGATTTGGGAATTGTGATTTGAGATCTCGTGATCCTGAGGTAGGTGATTCTGTTATGATGGACAATTTTTATTAACCCTAAATTGCTTGATATAAATTCAATTGTTTGATTTAAATTCAATTTATTGAAATGTATTTCAATTATTTTGTTAAAAACTCAATTCCATTGAATTGGGGGATTTGGATTTTAAATTGGATTTTTAGCATGAAATTGGGAACCCCCCCCCCCCATTCCATTGAATTGGGGTGTTTTTGTGAAATTGATGTAAAATTGTCTAAATTTAATTTATGGAACTTTAATTTTTAAATTGATTTGAAGAAATTGAATTAAAAATGGTATTAGGTAAAAATGCCTTCAAATGATTTTGATAAAAACCCATTGGTTTTATCTTGGAAAAAGGCATAATTTGATTAAGAACCAGCTATGATTTTTAAATATAAAATTGGAATATTTGAAATAGAGAATGGGATAAATTTTATTTTAAGAAGTATTAAAATAAATTTCCCATCACTGTTTGTTATTATAAAACATGCAAGCCTTGGGTAGTTAGTGAGTTATTTGGACAACACTCTATGATTTACAATATTCTGAAACATAAATGTAGCAAGTCACATCCCAGATGGAATGGTGATGGAGTCATCTTAACTAGTGTCAAAGGGACATGTGTATACACATATTTTTGTTTCACTTTGAGTGTGTGGAGTCTCTTAGCCTAGAACTATCATAACTTTATTAATATGAGCATGTTTCTCACTTTTTTGTATTTGAAATGTATATATTCCAATGTTTGTTGTAAACTATTTACCATTCCTTCATAATTTATATAATTTTTTTTATATAAAATATCTATTAATCCATTTGTTTAAATTATTTCCATCATTTGAAATGTAAAACATGATTTTTTAAAATATGATTTTGAAATTCCAAATATGTTTATTTAAAAATTGAATGATTTTTTTGGTTAATTAAATGTAGCATCTCTTATATAATCCTTTGGGAGACCCTACTATGATTTTTGATCTCACCATACTTGTGCCTTCGTGTGTTTATAGATTATATCCTTCCAAGTTTGAGCATGGTAAAAGCACCACTTAGAGGTGGTTCTAGCTATTGATCTTTGGTCTTGGAGAATTGAGTCCGGTGGCACTTAGGTTATCCTTTTACTTTTCTGATACTTTTTTGTAGTACTTTGGGTTTGTTTAATTATTTGACTTATAGAATAGTTCCCTTATTGGAGTTTTTATTTTATTCATATAGACTTTTTTATCTTGTTTCCTTTGTGTTTATGGAATTTTTTTTTACACTTTCTTATTTTATGATGTTATTTTCTAGTCACCAACCCATGGGTATTGGGAATTCCCTTTGGGCTATTTTAAGACCAATTCGGTTATCGTGTTACTAGGGTACCTGGGTTGATTTATGACAATATTTCTTTTCTAAAATTGCATGGGATAACCTGGGGATGTAGATAACAAAGGGGTGAGATATAAATCCAAATAAGATGTTAATCAAAGAATAACATGATGAAAGTAATACATGTAAGTCAATAGGTATATTAATGTGAAATAAAATGTTGTAATCATAAAAATGAACATCAAATCATGATATTAGATGGTATTGTCAAGGAAATATTAGAATGTAGAAACAACATAAAACATGAATTCATAAACATAATTCAAGGCTAACCATTGATACATCATAAAATATTATGATTTGGATAACCTCTTATTTACCATATATGGTAAATCATGAGGTAAAAAATATTACCCAATTAAATGAAGGGTTATATAATTTTAGGCTCACCCATCACATTCATATCATGTACATGGATTTGTGTGCCACATTGGTCATACAACATAAGAACACATTTTATCACTTTTAATCCCAAAATTAATAAGTGTGGGTTATATACATGTAAGTACCCAATAAATGAAATATAGGTACTTTAAATAAAATACCCTTGAGTGTAAATGGGTATGGGTATTCACTATAAAAATGTTTGGCATGGAAAATTTGAGGATAAATTTGGCAATATAATGGGTGTAAATAAAGATTCATATAAGGATTTAATGAGAGTGAAAGGTTGTATATCATTACTTGTACATAATAAGGAATGTAAAATTTATGTGTAGAAATATATTACAATATGAAAAATTGGAAATAAAATGAAAAAAATATAAAGTGCTTGAATAAAGTGGATAGAAGAGGATCTCTCACTTCATCGTAGTAATAGATTAGGTAAAGGTTATAATGAGGGGGTATAAATGACCTATAATTATTATAAAATAAATTTTACATTAAATTTATATTTATATAGACATGATAATATAATCAATTGAGATTCAAAATTCCAAATACAAATAAGTTGTGTGAATGGAAGATAAGAGAGAGAGAGATCCCTTACCTTGAGAGGGTGATTCTAAAAGATTGGGAGGGGATTTTTAAGAGCTTTAGAACGCCTTGGGAGTGATTTATAGAAGGAAAGGGAGATATAATAAATGCTAAATGGGTTTTGAGTGAAGAGGAATTGGAGGTTGGGTGGGTATTTATAGAAAAAGAGAGGGGAATTATTTATTAATTTCTAAACTTAGGTTTTGGACTCTATATAATAAAATAATCATGACCACAAACCTTAAAATGGCTTTTACCCATGGTTTCTACCAAAGAGAAGTTATTTAAAATATTTTATAATAAAAATAACTGAAAATTTTATAATAATACCATTGTTGATATGGAAGTGAGTATTGTTCATAAATAAATGATTTTTAAACCATAAAATATAATATAGATTTTGGAGGACTCGTTAAAAGATTATAAAATTAATAAAATAACTTAAAAAACAAATTATTTTAAATGGTAAATCTATATTTGGTTTTTTATTCCTTTTATATCATTTATTATATCACTTTTGGGCTATTAATATGGCATAATACAGACAATATATTTATACCCTATTTAATTTTCACCCAAAAATTCGACTATCTTATAAAATTATGAAAAAATCACCATTGGATAATTTTGACATAATAATTTCAAAAATAATATTTATTTTACTAAAATAATTTTCTAAATATTTTAATTTTAACTTTTAAATAAAAATCATTATTTATTTAAAAATACTAGTTTTTATGACACTAACAAATTTTTAACCCTTATAGAAATTTCATTGGCCTTAATCAAATTGTATGATCATATATATTTAATTAAATATTATTTAATAATAATAATATTTCATGAAAATAAATTAATTTTAAAAAATTATGAATTTATCAAAAAATAGTTTTTTTTGTTGATATGATATATTTTCTAAAGATAAAATTTTTATTTCTTCATATCAAAATATTTTTTTTACCTCTAAATATTAACATGTGGAAAAGTTTATTTTTTGAGAGAAAAATAAAAAATATTATAGATCATTGATTTGACCCCCCCCTGATGGTATTTCATTAACCCTTAAGTGGCTCTACCAGTTGTATGAGATCTAGGTTCCATTCATTAGTGATTGGATATTTGAAGTTATGGTGTTTGAAGTCTCCCTATATTGATTTAAAGAAGTCACTGGTTTTTATTATTTATAATGTAAAGTTTAAATTCATTGAATAGAAAGGGAATTCCAATATTTTTTGGGAAATGATACCATATATGGAAATATAGAATGATGCCATAATTTTTATCTATTATTTATGGTGTTTTGGAAGTTACAATTAATGTGTTTTCCCCTAGACTAAAGGAATTACTGTGATAGAAATAGATAAGAGTAATTTAGATAACAACGTCTACTCATAGAATTCTATTATATCATCACTCTCAAAAAGATATTTTTTAAAATTTGAAGGAATAAAAACAACAACAGATATCAAGGTTAAACTGCATAATATCTATAAAGGAAAGACTAAAGTGAGGTAAGATAAATTATAGTTTTGTATACTTAATTATAAAGATATAGTAATATATTATAAAGAAAATATTGATAGTTTCATCAAAATAGTGAATTAAGTTTTGAGAAAAATCATATACTATGGTGATAATTTGGAAGATACAGTTATTATTGAAAATATTTTGAATATCTTACTAGATAATTTTCATTTTAAAGTCTCTAATTTAGAATAAAAAGATCCAAGTGATATTTCTATTGATGATTTGCATTGTATTTTAATATCTTATGAAATTAGAAAAGAAATTTCAGCCAAAAATAAAATTAAGTATAAAAAAGAAATCTCTTTTAAAGCCTTAAAGTAAGAGAAGATAAAAAGAAGGTAGTTGTTAAGGAAGAATATTATTTCTCATATTCTAATATAGATTTGGAGGATAATTTTATCAAAGTAATTTATTTTATCTTAATAAATAATATAATAGGAAAGTGAACATACAAGAGAAATATTCCCTTAAAATGTTTCAGGTGTAGAGTTATTGGGTACTATGTAAAAAATTCCCCTAAATCCAAATATTAAGAAGATAGTTATGAGGAAGAGGTTAAGACTAGAAGATTCTCAAAGAATAAAACTGATATTTCAAAGGGTTATTTCGATGAAAATGGAAGTGGGTTATATAAATTTAAAAGGAAATATGCTTTTCAAAATAATTTGATGATTTTGAGAATGAAAAATAAGGAGAGTCATCTAGTGATGAATATGGTAAAAAAATTCTCGTTGTTAAAGTGAATGATGAAAATATTTTAAGTGATAAAATAAGTTCTCAAAGGTTATAAGAAGATATTGATATGAAATTCATGTGGAATATGTAATTGAAATAATATCTCTCAAAGGTTTCCAAACAGGATAAGGAGATTAAAAAATAAAATAAATATGATAAATTCTTCAACATAAATTAATTTGACCTTGAAAAAAAACAAAGATAATTAAATAATTTAAGGGTTTGAATAAGTTACTTGATATTAAGAAAAATATTAACATTAGTTTGGAATAAATATTAAAGGATGAACAAGAGGATATTGACCAGATTCCATAAAAAAGTCAAAAATGAAGAAGATTTGAATAAGAGTAGATCCAAATTTTAGTGTTCTATTTTAGAAGTTTGAGAAATTTTGAATAATTTTGATACCAAGGAGGCCATATTTTTAGCAAAATAAAGTGATTTTTAAATATTTATAAATTCTATGATTACTAACATTAATATAAAATATGCTACAACTAGAGTGTATGAAAAGGCTAAAATGAATACTAATGAGAATATCAATGTTTTGAGAGTTCACTAAAATTCTATTTTAAAAATGGGAGATAATATTGGTGATTAAAATAAGGGATAAATAAACTAAATAAAATATAGATAATATACTTATTACAAATGAAAAATATGATTTATATAGATATCATTGGTGTTTTGGAGGATTTAGACATACTAAAAAGATGTGATGGTTCAATTACCAATATCAGAATAAGAATAGAAGTCTTGAAGGGAATTTTTTGAGGGGGATTTGTTCCTCTCAAAACATACAAGTTTAGGAACTGGTTATTTACTATAGATAGAAATCGTAGAAGAAGTTTGATGTCATTTAAGAATTTTGTTTTATGTTTCATTAGCATGGTCATCATATTAATGATTACCTTATCATTTTACCAGCCAAAAAAATATGTTTTTCAATACTCAAAAATCTAATGATAAAAATAATAAAATAAAGAATAAGGTTTTAATTATGTAAGTAACACATAAATTATTCAAAGGGTAAATCTATATATCTTGGACAATTGATGATCTTACCATATGATAAGAGATTTAAAATTATTGAAAGATATGAAAAAATGAAAAGAATGCTCAGTGACCTTTGTTATTGATGGGTCTCACAGGATCAAATGAGTTGGCTAACTTGTTATTGGGAAAAAACTAAAATCCAAAAAAAATTATTTATGGATTGAAACATAATCTCTGAAGGGTTTCATATATTTTTAATTAATGGAATGAAATGGTCTTTAAAAATTATTGGTATTTTTTTAAGAATATTTAAGATAGAAAAATTGTAACAAAAGGAAATCAAACTAATGGAATATTATTTCAAGTGGGATATGATGGAAATTCATGTTATCTAAGTATAAAAAGAATAAAATTAATTATGGAAAAAATTTCTTTGACTTCATGTCCGAAAGAATATAAATTTGATCACTCAAGTAGAAATTTTTGTGAAATTTCATTTCTAAGAAGAGAAATTGATTATATGTGGTCAATATTTCAAAATGGGGTGACTATTAATTATTCACAAAAGAAGGTAAAGATTATATATACTAAAACATTAGAGATCATTCATTCATATGTGTGTGGGACTATGAAGAATAAATTATCCAATGTAGATATGTAATTTATTAAATTTATTGATGATTTCACTCATGTTTCTTGTGTTGTGTTTATCAAGTATAAGCCTAAGGCCTTAAATTGTTTAAATTTCTTTAAATAAGTGTATAAAAAGAATGAGATTTTTCAATAGAGAAGATTCAAACGTACAATGGAACTAAGTTTACCAATTGGAAGTTTGAATCTTATATAGAGAATCTTGGTATTTGATATGAACTCAGTGCACCATACACAACTCAACAGAATGGTGTGTCTGAATATAAGAATAGAAGTTTGGTGGAGATAACACAGATAATATTCATTGATAATGATACTTATCATTATTTTTTGATAAAATATATTGGTACAATGGTACATATCCAAAACTGGTATTTTCATAGGATGAATTTAGATATATCACTTTATGATGTGTATTATAAAAAATCTCTAATTTTGAATTATCTTCATGTACTTAACCTTTTATATCAAGGTAAAAGGTGATAATCTAGGAAAGTTTCAAAATAAATGTGTTGATGGGGTCTTTCTTGTATATCTTACAAATATAAGAGATTATCATTATTTAAAAAAATAAATGGGAAAGATCATCGATTCTATTGATGTGAAAGTGTAATAGAAATCAAAGAACAAAGATACACATGATAAATAAAGTTCTAGAAGTGATGATGATGATTTCATTATTAAACATCTTAAAGAAACCTTATATGGAGATTAAAGTGTTGAATATGTACTGGTTGGTGAATAATATTCATCCATTTCAAGTGTTGAGGAGAAATATCACTCATCTCACTCAAGGATGAGAAGGCATATTCAGTTTTAAAACCTAATTTAGGATCATGGAAAATAAGTGAAAATTAGTAAAACCATGAGGACTACAACTCATACCTCATTTAAATCTCAAATTTAACCTATATATATTGAAGAAGCAAATAAGCATCAATAATTGGTTGTTTCTATGAATGAATAACAATATTAGATATATAATAATGACACTTGGGAGTTGGTACCCAATCCTAAAGAAAATAATATAATTGGTACAAATTAATTGTTCCAAAAAAATTGAATGAAAATGGATAACTAGTGATAAATAAATCAATACTTTTTTTCAAAGGTTATTCATAGTTTGAAAGAATCTATTTTAATTAGATATTTTCACTGTCTTCAAGGCTTGAAACCATTAGAATAATTCTTTTTATTGAATAAAAATTGTAATTAAAGATATTTCAATTAGATTTCAATTCTTCATTCCTTGATGGTGGGCTGGAATAAGAGGTATATATTGAGAAACCATGTGGTTTTTTACTTGGTGAAAATTTGAATTTTTATATAAGTTAAAGAAATATTTATATGGGTTAAAATGGTTTCTAAGAGATTGGTATTCTAATATTGATACCTTTTTCAGGAAGTTCAATTTAATAAAGGGAATATTGGATATAAATATCAATATAAATTATGAAAAAGAGGTACGCATTATTTTTATTGTTTGTGTGGTGATATCATATTTGCTAGAAATGATGAATAAGTGTGTGAGATTTTTTATAAGGAGGTGAAGGATTTATTTAAAATTTTATTCATAGAGAAATGAAATAATTTATTGACCTACAAATATCTCAAAATAAATTGTATATTTTCCTTTCTCAAGATAATTATATTAAGTAACTATTGGTATAGAAGATTTGAATCTTATTTCTACACACATTTCAGTGGGAACAAAGTTTCCAAAAGATGATCATGGAAAGAATGTTTATCCAAGATAATTTATAATACTAATTTGAAGTCTATTATATATCATAGATTGAAGGATAGATTTATTGTAAATTGTTAAACTTTTTTCTAGGTAACAGAGTAAACCAAAAGAGCCCCATTTAGTGGCTAGAAAATGGATTCTTGGATATATCAAAGATAATTAATTTTAGGATGAAATATGACAACACAAAAAATATTGATATGTTTGTTATATAGATTTATATTGTACAGGTTGTGTTAATTGAAGAAGAACCAATTTAATTTTTTTTCTTCTTAGGCTAAAGTTGTGTGTTTTGGAACACTAAGAAGCATAGTTTGGTGACTTTAAGCAATATTGAGGTATAATATATGGTTGAAACTCATTCCAAAAATCAGTTAATGTAGATGAAATTTAGTTAGAATACTTGAATGTTTGATTTAATTTACCACTTATTCTTGGATGTGATAATCATAGTGTTGTGAATTTTTCAAAGAATCGTGTTCAACATTCCATGAAAAATCATATTTATATTAAATATCACTTTATCAAGGATTTTTGGAATGAAAGGAAATCAATTTGGAGTTTATTCCAATAAAAGATCATATTATTATTTTATTCACCAACTCATTATCTAAATAATCATTCCATAATTTGAGGTTGATGTTAGGTGTTCAACCTCGTTCATTATAGGGATAATTTATGGTGTTATTCCCCCCTCTTTTTGTCGTTAGATTTTTTTTCAAAGGGGGGGAAATCAAAATATAAGTATTCCATTATATTTATCACATTGAAGTTTTTGTAAGGGGAGAATATTTATAGGGTTATCCATTTACATGTTTCATTTACATTAAGGGGAAGTATATATATATTGAGAGATTTTTTAAAAGGGAAAAGGTATGGTTTCGGCATTTGTACATGTGTGTGAACTGTTCTAACAGTTTTATGAAGTTCATGTAGGATATTTTAATATTATATTTGGTGTGATTTTGATGTTGATGATGAAGTATTTATTATGATATGTTGGATTTGTTTTCAAGTGGAACCACATCATCATTAAAGGTTGAGATGTTTAGGTTTCAAGCTTATAAATCATTGTTTTTCTATGAACAACATGGTATTATTTATTCAATGCTCCTATTTCCTATATAGAGTTTGTATATGTAGGCTTAGAATGATTTAATAGTTATCAATTTATAAGTATTCATTTTGTAGTGATTTATGTTCCTTGTTCAATAAGAAATTCTAAATGGGGGATTTTTTATACCAATAAATGTTGAGATGTTTTTATAAGGAATTTTTTGAAGTTTGGAATGGATATGATTCTTTGTGATGGATTTTGTTTAAACTATAAAAATCATGTTCAAACTCACATTTCATGTGAGTTTAATGTGTTTGAAGACCAATTTACATGAATCTCAAGTTGTTTCAAAGTGTTCAAATTTCATGGTAGGAGTTCATGATGCAAGATTTTGAAGAAAGGAGTCTCACACCACAAAACATGGTATGTTCTATGAAAGTTGTTTGAAGAATAAGTTCTTCATTGTGGAGAAAAAATACACCATAATGGTGTAGATAAAAATGGTTATTTCACCCTTGAAAAGGATACCACACCATAAGTCACTATAGTCCAATTTTTGGAGTGCCTATAGAATTTCATACATCTTCTCTATAGTAAAGAACCATGCTCTAATGGGTGGAATGGCTAGGTGATCGGACCATGGAAAGAAGATCACACTATATAGGAGGATGGGTTGATTTTCAATAGCCCTGGAAAATATAAGACATCCAAACTACAATAAATTTCCATGAAATAATTAATAAAATTTTGTATTTTTAGTGTTCATGGAGAATTTGGGACCTCCATGCCGTAATTGGGAGAAAATATATAGGACTACACCATAGTGCATAAATCATGCCATGGAGGAGGTTGAGTTTTTTATGTCTCTAGAAAGTTCAATACCTCTACACTCTAGAGCTCTGATCATGCCACAATGTGTTCAGATACCTAAAATATATCTAGTTTTAACTACCCCCCCCCCATGCCATAATATAGAAGGTTATTCTATATAAGTGTTTTTCTTTGAAAATCTGAGTAATTAAAACAGCCTCCTAACTTGGATCCAAATTTATATTTTAGGGGTTAATTCAACCTATTTTAACTACCAATTATAATCTTATGGTCAATATTTAATTTAAGGTAATCCAAAGGTTGAGTTTTAAGAATAGGATTTTAATTTGAAATTAAAATTTAAATCAAAAGGAGTAGAGTGTCATGAACTTGACCAAATACCCTAGTACACCAATACATGGTCCAATTTTGACATAACCTAAAGGGAATTCCCAATCCCCATGGGTTGGTTACTAGAACCTGTCATTAAGTAAGAGTCAACTAGAATGGTTTTTCAAAAGAGAAAACAAAAATATAATATAAATTAATGAACTTTCAATATTCCAAACACTCCTTAATGATAAAATAGTAAAAAAATAGTTAGATAAACAAACTAAAGTAAAAAAATCACCCATAATATGTCACAACATCCACTAAGAAAAATCTAAAAAATCGTATGCAACAAGTGGATCATAGCTCCACGGGTCACCACTATCACTCCAATTCCCATTATTCAATCACATCATCCACCTCCAAGTGTAACATTCTATTTTCCCAGACTTGGCATTAAATAATCTATAAATTTCTGAAAGTAAAGGTAGGGTGTGAGAAAATATAACCCATTAGGATTATAAAAATTTTCCAAATGAAATTAAAATAACAATAAACCATTTGTGTTTGCATTTAAATAAATATAGGGCATGGTAAATCACTTACAAGTTTTCAACAAAAACATGATCTCAAAACATGTATATGGTAGATATATTAAAAATAGTATTGAATAAAAATTTTAAATAAAAATAAAAAGGATATGAATAAATCAGTTCTATAATCACTGGAATGTAATAATCAAATAAAAACCTAGATTCATATTCATAAGAATGAAGAAAAGATAGTTTCTAGCTATAGGATCATCACACTACTCTGTCAATCAACACACCTCAAAAATGTTTGTACGCATTCATAAGGCTCAAGCCTTCGGGATAATCAATCAATGCCCCATTGGGGAAATCAGGTCGAATTTGGTTTAGCTAGATTTTTCATTATCAATCCATTGTTAGGTAGTAATATTTCTAGACTTATTATCCTAATCACCCACAAACTACTTGGGCTCACATGTGCTTCAATCAATCAAGGGAAAAATAATTCATTTCAAATCAATTCAACATTCACAATTCCAATGCCCAATTTCAAGTTTAACATACCATTTCAATTTCAAAACCAAAATAGTGGTTTTTATGAAATTCATTCCTTTCAAATTAATCTTTCATTTAAATGCATTTTTTATCAATATTCAAAATCAAATCATTTCAAGTTATCTTTTCTTAAAACACATCATATTTCTAAATCCCTTGAAAATAGGTTTTGTTTCAAAAAATTACATTCCCTTTTAAATTAGTCATCAAACCATCAGAATTAATGTTTTATAAAATAATTAAAATTATATTTCAATTCAATAAACTAACTTAGGTTTAAATTGTATGGAAAATACTTATATAACCACCTAACTCTAATAATAATATCAATCTATCAATCACTCAAAATTGAAATAGCCAGTGGAGAATTGAAGGTAAATAAGATTAAAGAAGAATCCCTAGAATCAAAATCCATTAAATTAGTGATCTAATACATCAACAACATGAGGATTTATCACTCTAAAATAATGATATGGGATAAGGAAAAAGGAATTCAAAATCAAGGGAAAACACTTAATGGGGGGAGATAAAAATCATTCACCAGTGATTCGATTCAAGAAGAATATAGGATGGAGGAGCCAATTTGATTCTTGAGATTTTCTAAAATTCAAGGAATCAAATTAGGTTCGATTATTAGTGAATTGGGATTTATTACATGGGGTTTGGGATTTTAATTAGAATTTTTAGGGGTTTAAAACATATTTTCCAGGTTTACTGGGTTAGTCTGCATGTTTAGTACTAATCATGTGCCTAACCGTGTGCCCTCACTGGGCTTCTGGAAAGGGTGTATGGTTTAGTCACATGGTTAGTACAACCATGTTCCAACCATAAAAACCCCCAATACCCAAGGCCATTCAGTTTGGCGGGGTGGCCACATGGTTTGTACTAACTATGCACCAATCACGCATAACCCTCCAGACCCACTAAATAAGGTACATGGTTTACTAGGAAAAACCACATGGTTTTACCAAACTGTGTGCAAACTATGCATAGACCCAAAACCTCAAAAAAAATCAAAAGTGCCCAAAACATTACCCAGAACAAGATCGAAACAAAGGATGGTCAAAACAAGGGTCAAGAAATACTTAAATACGGGTAACACCATTTTATTATCTCCCCACCATAAATTCTTTCTATACACAAAAATCCTATCAAGAAGACTTCATGTCAGAGGTAAGGCCTTTAATGAGCCCCCTCCAACCAAAGATACCACAATGAGTAGAGAGATATGATGACCCCCAAGTCCTACTTCTAGTAAGCCCCAGGTTGGAGACTAGCACAAAGGGTATAAAAATATCATTGTATGAGAGTAATTACCCTCTATAAATGAAACAGGATTAGGAGATAGGATAAAAATCACTAAAAAAATCAAGCACACAATATAACCATAATACAAAAACCATCCCATAAATGCATTAATAAGGTAAAACTAATACATATAAAAGTATCCAAAGTAAACACCAAAATGAAAAGTCTATAAAAATGACTCCACTGCTACTCCAACCCAAATAGTAATGTCCAAATCAGTCCCCAAAGTCCTTCAAGAAACCTGAAAAATAGTTTTTATACATAGGGTGAGAATAAAATTTATCTCAGTAGGTACATAACCAAGGCCTCAAGTAAACTTGTAAAAAGTTCATGTTAAAGTGACATTGAACAAATAGTATAACAAACAAGAACCTACACAGATCATTTAACCAAGCCCAGCCTCACCATGGATCACTCACCAAATCATGCATCCAATATGAAAATATATCATCAAGATCATAACAAATCAAGGTGCCTCAGTGCTACTTCCACACTAATTTTATTTTCTCATTCCTCAACATCGAACACCCTATACTTTCATCCCTTCCACAAATATCACATCACTTCACATCCCAACCATGGACACTTGAGCCACACATCACATCACATCTCGCATATAGACACCTCGACCACACATCACATAACATCACATCTCACTTATAGAAACATGGTCTGTACATTGAATCATAACCAGAACTAGAGTAATAGTGTATCATGAATTTGAAGGACATTAACTCCATACCCTCCTCCTACCAAGCTGACCCCCACCACATATCACATCACACCACATCATGTCTCGCCTATAGAAAACTTATACAACACATCACATTCTACCCAGATACACCTAGGTCAACACATCACATCTTTCTTATAGACACCAAGTCCATCACATCTCTACTAAAGGAATAGGGGGGATAGGGGGTAGCCAGCCATTTATATTAGTACCATCCTGGATTTTGGGGAAAAACCTAAAACTCATAACCTCTGAGCATTGTTAAAGTTATACAACATAGGTGGAGAGCATATAAAAATAACATAAACATACATGGTATATAAATAGCACACAATACCCAACATAAGGGTTCACATCAACAATACTAACACAAACAACATCACCACCAAATAACACACATAAACTTTCTCAATTTCTACCACCATTATATGAAAAACCATGAAACCACCACACAATCCATTAACATTTTCCACTTTTAGTTACAGGTTTTTCCACATTCGTTCATTGGAAATTTCATTTCACATAAAAATTCATTCATTAATTCAATTCAGTTTAATCGAATAATCACACATCTATTTCCAGTCCACTTTGTTTATTTACCAGCATATTTTTTTGTATATCATCATAGTTCATCCCATGGATAACCATGAAATTAACATAACCATGTCACACAAAAACTATACTAACTCACACAACCACAACCATAGCACCACACATCCACCATCATCGTCACGTCACATCACCTAAGACATATCACCACAACAACCACACATATAATCCATTGACAACCACAATCTTTGTGCACCACAACTACTGCGCCAAAAACACCACTAATACAAAACATGCCTTTAACAGTGAAATAATATGCCTTTATCATTACTATAAAATTACTGACTACCTTAGCATAGTTAGAAGGTCTAGGATTTTATTATCACTAGAAAATCTATGATAAAGGGTAGCTTTATCAGCACAAATAAAATCACTAATAAAGCATACTTTAATTGGCACTTTTAAAATCACTAATAAAAGAGACCATTTATCAATGTTTTTATTTAGTACTGATAAAGAGACCCGTTATGAGTGATTTCAGAAGAACTGATACATATTACATTATTAGTTCTTTAAAAAGAACTGATAAAGGATTCCTTTATTGGAGCTTCTACAAGCACTGATGAAGGCTATCTTTATCGGTGATTTTAAAATCACTGATAAAGATACCTTTATTGGCACTTTAAAAGGTGTGGATAAAGGATTCCTTTATCAGAGCTTATAAAATAAATTATGAAGGCTATCTTTATCAATGCATTTAGTAGAGCTGATAAAGGTGAAAACTACAATGTGCTGCTATAGAAAACTACAGCACCAGAAATAGATGTAGTGTGTTGTAACAACACACTTCATCACAGTAAAAAGAAATATAAATTACCAAAATAAGATAAAAAATACTGAATTTAAGTGGAATAAAATTTATTACACAAATATAAGAAAAAACGCTTTTATAGAGTATGTGAGTTGTTTTTTTCTATAATTATTGTAAATTTTGAATGAAAAGACACACTTGGAGCCTTACTGGTCACACCATGAGTCAAATTGAGGTGAGACTAATTCCAACATGTCACAAATAACTTATGGATAATTTTCATAAAGTAAAAAAAACAATATGAATAAATTTTCTTTTTTTTCAGTATGTTAGTTGTTTTTTATTAAAATTAAAGCCAGTTTTGAATAAAAAGATAAACTTGGAGTCGTACTGATCACATCGTGTGTCATATTGAGGTGAGGATGATTCATACACATCAAAAATGACTTATAGATCATTTTTATAAAGTAATAAAATAATAAACATGAGTTTTCTCATTTTTGAGTATGTCAGTTGTTTTTTTCACTAAAATTAATGTCAGATTTGAATAAAAAATGCACTTTGAGTTATATGACTCATATCGTGCATCAGATATGGTGTGGATGATTCCTAAACTTCAGAAATGACTTATGGATAATTTTTATAATGTAAAAAATAATTTGAATTCATTTTCTCATTTGTGAGTATGTCAGTTGTTTTTTTACTAAAATTAACGTCAATTTTGAATAAAAACATGCACGTGGAGTCATACTGGTCACATCATGTATCAGATTGAGTTGAGAATGATTTATAAATGTCCCAAATGAATTATGGATATTTTTTATAAAGTATAAAAACAATAAGAATGTGTTTTCTTAGTTTTGAGTATGCTAATTTTGTTTTTTACTAAAATGTCATTTTAAACTGGAATCACACACTTTGAACCGTACAGGTGAAATAATGTGTGGGTTTGACATGAGACTAATTCATACATGCCACAAATTAATTATGAATCATTGTACCAAATTATCAATACAATATGAGTGTGTTTTCTCAGTTTTCAGTGTGTGGCACTTTTTGCATTAAAATTTCAGTTTTAAAGTGATAACAGAGACCTGGAGTCATACTGGTCACACTATGCATCGAGTTGAGGTGCGGATGATTCATACATGTTCCAAATGACATGTGGATCTTTTTCCTAAAGTAAAAAATCCGAATGTGATTTCTCAGTTTTGAGTATGTCAGTTGTTTTTTCACAAAAATTAATGTCATTTTTGAATAAAAGGATGCACTTTGAGTCATACTAGTCACACCATGAGTTGGATTGAGGTGAGGTTAATTCATACACATCCAAAATAACTTATGGATCATTTTAGTAAAGTATAAAAATAATAAAAATGTGTTTCCTCAATTTTGAGTACCCCACTTGTGTTTTTTACTAAAATTTCATTTTAAATTAGAAACACGCACTTTGAGTCATACAGGTGGAATCGTGTGTGGGTTTGACATGAGGCTGATTCATACACGTCAAAAATTAATTTTGAATGATTATCCCAAATTATCAACATAGTATGAGTTTTTTTTTTGGTTTTTAGTGAGTGACACTTTTTTATATTAAAATGTCAATTTTAAACTAATAACGGACACTTTGACACCAGTCCTCCTCGATGACCATGATATATCAATGTTTTTTTCCTCCAATAGTTATTTTATACACCTTCCGACTTTAGTGGTTGATTAAACACATATTTATTCAAACATTTAATTTGGATTATATATCTTTTTGATGATTTGGAGTTGTACAGATGTTTCTTCCATAACACTACTGGAGAAATTAAAGATTCCAACACATAATGATCTTATAGTTGGATTACTACCCAGTATAAAATCACTTAAACAAGCGGTGAAAAACATTATTTCAATAATTCACCTGAAACACTTGCAAAATATCTCTTATCTTAAGTGACAAGTGTTGTGTTCACTTTTAAAAAAATTGTTCTCAAACACAATCATGGTATAATTCTCATTCTACTTAATTGACTAACAATTTTATTGTTTGTAATCCAATAATTCTTATCCTAATCAAGTTCAATTTCTACCTCGATCTTCGCCTCTGTCTCCTCCTCCACATCGGTCTCCGACTCTCACTCTGCCTCTGCCTTTGCCCCCGCCTCTGCCTCCATCTCCGCCTTCACCTCCACCTCCACCTCTATGATTTCCCAATAATTTTATTTTATGCAGGTCATTGATTCTAAACAAATTGATTTCCTCTATAACACCCCAATACTTCATATTACGTTATCTCATTAAATTAATTCAATAGCTTGCACTACACGCAACACCGAGTTCGAGCGCACCATAACTTACCAAACTAGCCGTTCAAAAAGCGGTTATGAATAGTATTCCCTGCATTTTGAATATTATATACTCTATATAGTTTTAACATCCATATTATGTGTTTCGTAGACATAATATAAGAGAAAATTCATTTTTTCAGATAAAAGAAGTATTTTTCAAAAAATGAAACTTTACCGTCTTTTAATGGTGAACCCCTTTTTAAACTAATATTTGATACTTTTATATATTCAATTTAATAAAATTAAATTCTTCTTTATAATCAGGACATAAAAATTTAGTTTGGATAAATTTTTGGTACTTTCCTGATAACTTCCATATTTTGACGAATAGTTAAAAATACTATGTTTTAATTGAAAACAACTTTTTTAATTGATAAAATTTATAGTATTAAATTACTAATTTTAAAGGTTTTGAAGTATAATTAGATTATATTTTTATCATTTAATACAATTTAGGTCATTATAAGTAATTTCAAATTTAAATTTGACATAAACACATGTCAATCTTTTGATAGTTTTTACTTTTTAAAAACCCTCTTTTTGGTTTTGACAATGGGAATTAATTTTAAATTAATAAATTCAATTTCTATGTTATTAATATGGTAAAATAGACTTCATTTTTGAATTTGTAACATCAAAATTATCTTTGGGTGAATTTTTGGTTTTTTTTCTGAAAACTTTCCATTTTTGATGAATAATGAAAAACACTACGTTATTATTTAAAATTGGATTTTTATTTAAATAATTATTTATTTTATTTAAAATTATTTTAAGTAAATATATATATATAATACCTATATACTTTCAATTTAATTAATTAGAGTCATTTTATAATAAAATTAGATGTATTCAATTTTATTGAACTTTTTAACCTCTTTTACCCACCTCCTAGAAGCATTTGCAAATTTTCATAAAACTTAATTTTACCGCTTATGTGAGTTGAATTTAAAAAATCCGAGAGACATGATTAATATCAGTAACTAAAATTTGGTTCAATAAGATGAAAATAATTTTTTGTGAATAGTAACTTTTGACTTTTATTTACCACGGTTAAAAGTAAATAGGGTAATTAAGGGTAAAAATAATATCCTAATTACCCAAACACATGTACTAATTCTATTGGATAAGTATAATTCGACCAAAAACAACCTTAGTAATAAAATATTATCCCCTTTGGTCCACTTGGATTAGATTAGGATATTTATTATTATTTTATTTAAAGAAGAGCTGAAAGAGTTAAATTCAAAGTTTAATAACTAAACCATTTTTAATATAGGGTTACACACAATATAAATTAGACTATAAATATTCATCATAAAGATAAATATATTTCATACATAATGGTATTTTATTTATAATTTATAGACATTAAATAATTTAATTTATTTATGATACAAAGATGATGCAGAAGTTACCTTATTAATAAAATATTAAAATAATTGATATTATAAATATCCAAATAAATGTAAATTGAGATTTTTGATTAATTAAACTAATTTTATAGGTAAATATGACATTTTAGGGTTAGTTAAATAAATTTTATTCAAAGTGATAAAGTTTTTATGACTTTTAAAAAAATCAAATACTAAATAGAGTCAAATTTGACATAATTGAGTTTGTAAAATAAATAATATATTATTAATTGATATAATATTTTTTAAAATCGCAGGTTCTTCCAAAGGACTTATATAAGGTTATATATATTAATAATGAACCACATTGGGTTCTCTTGTCTTGTTATAGTATGTTTATTAACCATATAATATAAAAATACAAAGAGACATGGTAAATATCAAACTATTTAACTAAGTGTTAAATCTAAAAGATAAGGTTAGTATGATGACCTAAACCTTTCTAAAAACTATTATATGAGATATTTTAGACCCATCCCAACTTTATTCACTAAATAATTTATTTTGGAGCCATTAGAAACCGAAAAATATTTTATTATAAAATAATATTTCAAGCATTTCCTAAAGTGACCCTCACCTCTCTTATAAAAGGGCACTTCCCCTTATCTTAATTTCACACCTCCAAAGCCTTTTGGCTCAGCCAAGCCCTACCCAAATTTCCTCCCAAATTTCCTCCATTAATCCTAGAGGCCTTATTTTGGTCATAAATCCAACCTAATGATCCCTTTCGATCAAATTAAATGGAAGAACCATAAGAAGAGGTAAATATTTCATCACCTCTTTCAAGTTCTTTTCTTCTTCCAATACCTCTTTCTTTGTTGTTTCCATACCAAAATAATAACTCCAGTACCTCCTATATAATGTGATGTTATTATAAATATTTTACAACCATATTCGTTATTCTATCTATCCTATAAATGACAAAGTCACCATACGTGCGTATGTAAGGCTTACCGTCTCCACGTCGTGGTGTAGTTTGTTATTCAAACAATTCATTATTTGGATGGGTATAATAATGAGTATAAATGATGTAAATAATAAATATAACATGTTAATGATTCTATATATATGATATAACATCCAATTAAATATAATTTAACCATCAATATAATGATATTTTTGCTCGTGCGTACGTACGTACGGATTACTGTCTCCACGACGCGGTGAGATTCTTTCCCATGTTCACCATTCAATGATTATTATAAAAATATATATTATTAATAAGTATGTAATATATGAAATAATAATGCTACTGGGTATATATATATATATGTATGTATGTATGTATTTATGTATGTATGTATGTATGGACTTACATATATCTTATTCACTTACTTCTGTTCAATACGATATGAAAACAGAAACAGCGTTTATGCGTACGTATGGCCTATCGTATCCATAAACGGTGCCATCCATTTCATATATCTATATATTATTAATATTTAAATTTTAAATATATATGACATATAAATAAATTTTTATATTCTGTAAGTATTTAAATCATGATCTAAATGATACAAGTTAAAACACGTACGATAAAGAAAATGATTATTACCCAAATTGTTAATTTAACATGGAAATAATTATTAAATGGGCATTATAAAGTCATAAATGAATCATGTATGATATAATAAATATGAATATGGTTCTGGTGTAATTTAATAACATACTATGGTCATTATATAGTGGGTTAAACGTACCCTCGACCAAAGGAAATTGAAAGGTAAGGGTTAATTCCTTAATATCATTATTATTCACTATTGGAAAATGATCATATACCCACGGTTCAAAACCGTGGGTATAGACCCCAAAACCGTGGGTATAGGCTATACCCACGATTTGGGGAACCATGGTCGTTGGTGGAATCGGTATAGATTCATGACCTATACCCACGGTTTGTAAAAACCGTGTGTATAGGTTTTTACACCGTGTCATAACTCTATACCCATGGTTTGGAAACCACAGGTATAGCATATTTTACAAAATAGCAACCCGCGGGATTCGATCTCACGACCACTTCTCTGTTCATGAGCGGCCTTACCACTACCCCATCACCACATATATGTATGTATATATATATATATATTATTAAATATATTTATTTAAACCTTGGGTATAGAGAAATAAACTGTGGGTATAGAACTCCTGCCAATTTTTTTTTTCCGCGGAAAATTAAATTTCCCATGCACACGCGAGAATCCTATAACCACGGTTTTTCAAAACTGTGGGTATAGGTTTTTTTATCTGAAAACTATACCCACATTTTTGGGGAAACTGTGGGTATAGGTCACCCTATCCCCACGGTTTTGGGCAAACCGTGGGTATAAGATTTTTTTGATACCATATACCCACTGTTTTCCCCAAAACCATGGGTATAAGTCCATTTTCCAGTAGTGATTTGAGATTTTTTATGTGTAAGTTTTTACTGGGATATATTTATTATCCATGTCCATGTTTCATAAAAGAGTTCTCAAATGGATTCTTTTAAGGAACTCTTTTACTAAAACATCATTTTAAATGTTTTAAAGATTTATTCTTCTAAACCTTTCTCATTAATGTCCATGTTTTTGAAATAATTTCAAGGATTTATTTATATGGACATGAATGTTTTTAAAATTTAATTCCTTTAAAAAATTTCAAAGTTCTATGAGACACTTTGATTCAAAAATATATTTTAAATGACTTTCTTTAAAAATTGTGTGACTTTTAAAATGATTTCATGAAAAAAAGGATATTCCTCTCAAAGTGTTTAACTGATCATTTTCAACTATGTAAACATCCTTTACTGAATATTATTCTTAATCGAGATTGATTTATTATGATAAAAGTATTCCATATTTTATTGAAGGTTTCGTGATATTTTTGACTGTGGATGTGTTATTTTGATACCATTCATGGTTTATAGATAAAGTATTGACATTTCGTATGTTAGTTTTAATACGAATGTTTATGTTATGTTTAAACCTGTTCATATGAGGAATGAATTGGACTTAGTAAGTGACGGTTGGAGCCCTCTATAGCTCTTTGATGCATCGGTAGGTCTCATGAGATAAACTAGTGTCTTGGCACAATGCCTTGAAAAAATCTTATTTGTAGTCTTGGCACAAGGCCTTGACTATGGGGTTATGAAGTCTGGCATTATGCATTCCATAATTATGAAATTATCTATTGATATTACATGTGATTATTCAACTAGAATAATATCCATTTGAATAATTAAATGGAATTATTTGATTTATCTTTGCCATATTATGCTAAATTTTAAGTTTAAAAGGATTTTGTTTTATTTTTATTCAATGCCTTAAATTTTTATGCTTATTTGTGAAAGTTTCCTCAATATTGTTATCCTTAATGAGCATCTGAGCTCAACCCTTTCTTATGTTTTATTTTCCTCGGATTCTTAGAAGTGTATTATGATTGATAATTAGGTTTAAGCTAGGGGATTAACGACATTCTCAAAGTATAATTTATGTTGTGTTTTATTTTCTAATTTGTAATGTAACGTTCATGTATGTAATCTATTTTCCAAGACTGCTAAATTGATCTATCTTTCGGGACGTGATTCCTTGTAATTGTTCCAATGTATTAAAATAATGCACCGACTCTGGGTAACTGGATTCGGGCGTTACAATTTGTATCAGATAAAGTTTAGCAAAAACCTTGGAAATAGATTTACATAAACTCTGATTAGAGAACATTACCCTAAGTTAGACTTTGAGGATTAGTATAGAAGAACTTTCTATAATTTTGGTAATGTAGAGATTTTTTGTATTTTCCAAGCAATACATCCCTATCTGGATATGAGCAGGAGGAGGTAGCTCTGGCACAGATGTACCTAGGAGTAAAAACACTGACAAGGAGTTTCAGGCTTGACCTGGGGTATCTAGGTACACGACAACGGGGCTTTTTTCACTCTTGTTTATGACACTCCTGGGGGATATTCTTAGGATAATTCACATTTTCTTTACAAACCATTATAAAGTATTTATGATTATATACCTCCTCAAAGAAAACATTTTTATTTTTATGGATTATATCCATAAACTGTTCAATTTATGTTAAGTGTTTTAAAAGTTTGAAATTATGTATTGTGATTCATAAACTAACCTATTGTATGTCATTGTTTAGAAATGGTACCTAGTAGAAGGAATGAGAACTCCAGCAATACGCTTGATCAGAAGACTAAGAAGGATAATGTCTTTAATGGTATTAAACCAACATTTAAAAGGGAAATATTATCCCATGTATTCTAATCATATGAATAAATAGTATCATGTCTTAATAAGATAAGTAAATAATTCTCTGATTCCTATGGCTTTGAAGGGAATCAAGAGAAGAAAAGGTTGAGAAAGAGAAAGATAGATAAAGGGAAGAGGGGAAAGAAGGATTTTTCCATATGTGATAATTGTGTAAATAATCACCTTTGTAAATTCATGAAGGGATTGATAGTTTGTTATAAGTGTGGAGAAAAAGGACACCAATTACGTGATTTCAAATGTAAGAAAAAGGTGTCAAAGGTACAATTCTTCATCTACAAGGATTTGGGACACAACATGAATCAATGTCCAAATCATCAGAGTATGCCCCAAATGATTCTATTGAATAATAATAAATTTATGATACTACCATAGATGAAGAGGAATGACTAGTATTATTATGTTCTTATTAAATAATTATTTCATTTGAGTTTTGTATCAACGATGTACTGGTTATATGAATTATGAAAATAAATAAGGACTTTACTTCAGTACTATTTCATTAAGTATTTGAGATTATATGGTGACATAGTTTCAGGTTAAACTTTTTGAAAAATACATGGTTGAAGGAAAGGTAAACCATAATATGGTCCTGATACTGAGGTAGTGATTTTTGAATAAGATATGGTTGGTTTGGATAAATTATATTGGATAATTGACTATCTTGAAACTGATTAGTGATTTGTATATTCAATCATTGTTGGAGTTTACAACATTTTTGGATAGAAGGAGTATATCCAGTATTCTATAAGGAATAAGGGAGCATGAATGTAATCAATAAGGTTTTATAGTAATTTAGGTAGATATAGTGTTTTAAAAGAATACATGATGAAGGTTTTCACATGATATTACATGGAAAAAAGGATTATCATTGTGTTTACCTTCCTAATAAATTTTGGACTGTGAGTTTGGACAGAAGTATTTTGGATAATTATAAAGGTTGCAATCGATTAAGTTTTACATTGGATAATATTGTTAAGGTTAAATCATTTCTTGAGATTTTTTTTGGATTGTCATAAAAAGGACAACCCGGAGGTCGGGCAACAACTCGTCGCGTCCGGCAAGGTCGCGAGACTTGAACCCGCAACCGAAGGGAGAAAAGGGTGCAACACCTACCATTGTCCTACGTGATGTCCTAGTTTGTTAAATGTAGTTTTTTTTAAATGGTCCGACATATTAATTATAAATTCATTTTTTTTAACCCAATACAATTAGGATAAATAGAATATTTTTGGATTCTATTATCCTTTGGTGTGAAAGATGAGTTTGTGGTAGAAATTAGTTGAAGGATGAAACTTTACTTGTCAAGTATATATATGTATATATATTCCTATTATTCTAAGAATAAATTAATTCTTAAAATTTAGGGAAGGGATATTAAAACCAAAATTTTGTTATCTTAATACCTTGTGTTTTGTTGAACTGATGATATTTTACATCATCTTAGATTGATGGCTTTGAGGCCCTCAATTTTACACTTGTTTGTGATTTATGACCTCAATCACTCCCTATAAATATTTACGTTTTCCTCCAATTATGTGTCTCTAATTTCCACTAATTTTCTTTTAATCGAGATCATAATTTGGTGGTGACTTTTTCATTCTCTTTCCCTCTTATTAAGACTAAATTTTATTCACCCAATTTCCGATGTGGGTTTTCCACAAAGGTATTTTTTTATTTTTAACCTCTTATTTTCGAAGAACAATTTCAAATTGAGAGAACGCAATTTATTAAAGGAGGGTAGAATTTAACACCCCAAGATTTCATAGTACATTATCTCATTAAAGTAATTCAATAGCTTATGCTACACACAACACCGAGTTCGAGCGCACCACAAGTTACCAAACCAGCCGTTCAAAACGCGGTTATGAAGAGTATTAACTGAATTTTAAATATTATATAATATATATAATTTTAACATACATATTATGTGTTACTTAGACATAATATAAGAACAAATTCATTTTTTCAGATAAAAGAAGTATTTTTCAAAAAATGAAACTTTACCACCTTTTAATGGAAAACTCTTTTTAAAACCAATATTTGACACTTTTATATATTAAATTTAATAAAATTAAATTCTTCTTTAGAATCGGGACATAAAAATTTAGTTTGGATAAATTTTTGGTACTTTTCTGATAACTTTAATATTTTGACGAATAGTGAAAAATACTATGTTTTAATTGAAAACAACTTTTTTAATCGAAATAATTTATAGTGTTAAATTATGAATTTGAAATGTTTTGAAGTATAATTATATTTTATTTTTATAATTTAATACAATTTAGGTCATTATAAGTAATTTCACATTTAAATTCGACATAAACACATGTCAATCTTTTGATAGTTTTTACTTTTTTAAAACTCGCTTTTTTGTTTTGACAACGAGAATTAATTTTAAATTAATAAATGCAACTTTTATGTTTTGAATTTGGTAAAATAGACTTCATTTTTTAATTAATAATATCAAAATTATCTTTTGGTGAATTTTTCGTATTTTTCTGAAAACTTTTAATTTTTGATGAATAGTGAAAAATACTGCGTTATTATTTAAAACCGACTTTTTATTTAAATAATTATTTATTGTATTTAAATTTATTTTAAGTCAAAATAGATATATAATACCTATATAAGTTCAATTTAATTCATTGGAGTCATTTTATAATAAAATTAGATGTATTAAATTTTATTGAACTTTTTAACTTCTTTTACCCACCTCTTAGGAGCATTTGTAAATTTTCATAAAGATTAATTTTACCACTTCTGTGAGTTGAATTTCAATAATTCAAGAGACACGGTTAATATCAATAATTAAAATTTGGTTCAATAATATGAAAATATTTTTTGGTGAATAGTAACTTTTGACTTTTATTTACAATGGTTAAAAGTAAATAGAGTAATTAAGGGTAAAATGATATCATAATTACCCCAACACATGTCTTAATTCTATTTTATAAGTATAATTAGACCAAAAACAACCTTAGGGATAAAATATGATTCTCTTTGGTCGACTTGGATTAGATTAGGACATTTATTATTATTCTATTTAAAGAAGATTTAAAAGAGTTAAATTCAAAGTTTAATAACTAAACCATTTTTAATATAAGGTTACACACAATATAAATTAGACTATAAATATTCATTAGAAATATAAAATTATTTCTTACATAATGGTGTTTTATTTATAATGTTTAGACATTAAATAATTTATTTTATTTATGACATAATGATGATGTAGTAATTACCTTATTAATGAAATATAAAAATAATTGACATTATAAATCTCCAAATAAATGTAAATTGAGACTTTTGATAAATTATACTAATTTTATAGGTTAATATTACATGTTAGGGTTAGTTAAATAAATTTTATTTGTAGTGATAAAGTTTTTATGACTTTCAAACAAATCAAATACTAAATAGTGTTAAAATTGACATAATTGAGTTTTTAAAACAAATACTATATTATTAATTGATATAATATTCTTAAAAATATAATTTAGGGACAAAGTACTTATATAAGGTTATATATATTAATAATGAACAACATGGGGTTCTCTTGTCTTGTTATAGTATGTTTATTAACCATATAATAAAAAAATACAAAGAGACATGGTAAATGTCAAACTATTTAACTAAGAGTTAAATCTAAAAGATAAGGTTAGTATGATGACCTAAACCTATCTAAAACCTATTGGATGAGATATTTTAGACCAATAACCACCTTATCCTCAAAATAATTTATTTTGGAGCCATTATAAACCGAAAATGATTTTATTATAAAATAATATTTCAATCTTTTCCTTAAGTGACTCTCACCTCTCTTATAAAAGGGCACTTCCCCTTCTCTTAATTTCACACCGCCAAAGCCTTTTGGCTCAGCCAACCCCTGCCCAAATATCCTACCAACTTTCCTCCCTTCATCCTAGAGGCCATCCTTTGGTCATAAATCCAACCTAAGGATCCCTTTTGATCAAATCAAATGGAAGAACCTAAAGAAGAGGTAAATATTTCATCACCTCTTTCAAGTTCTTTTCTTCTTCCACTTCCTCTTTCTTTGTTGTTTCCAGACAAAAATAATAACTTCAGCACCTCCTACATACTGTGATGTTATTATAAATATGGTACAACCATATTCATTATTCTATTTATCCTATAAATGAAAAATTCACCATACGTGCGTACGTATGGCTTACCGTCTCCACATCGTGGTATAGTTTGTAATTCAAACACTTCATTATTTGGATGGGTATAATAATGTGTATAACTGATGAAAATAATATATATAACATGTTAATAATTCAGTATATATGATATACCATCCAATTATAAATTATTTCACCATCAATATAATGATATTGTCGCTCGTGCATACGTATGGATTACCGTCTCCACGACGTGATGAGATTCACTACAAGAAAACCGCCGCTAAACAGCAAAAAAATATATTTATTTTTACTTTTTTTTATTTTTTTTATTTTATTCGATGATTAGCGGCGGTTTTTTTAAAAACCGCCGTGAAATAGCGGCGGTTTCGGTAAAACCGCCACGAAATGAAATGAAAAAATAAGAAAAACACGAGAAACCCTGAAATCACTAAAACGACCATAACTTTTGATTCGGGCATCCGTTGAAGCACCACGATCAGTAAAATTGAAGCTCATGAAGAGATATAGAGGCACATATAATCAAAACCAAGAGATGGTCTAAGGTACGGAACATATTAGAGTTATAAGAAAGTTGAAAAAAGTTCTTCAACTTCAAACGGCCATAACTTTCGCTCCGGGTGTCCGTTTGGGCTCTACCACATATCAAATCGAAGCCAGCGAAAAGAGCTATGCACTAGATCACCACAAGATAGCTTCTATTGTGTTTTTTGACCCCAAAAACCCCTCCGAAGGCCTCCAAAACCCCGTTTCCGTCACCGGTGTCCCGTCAAACTTGTCTTCAAACAGACCTAACTTTCGATCCGCGTGTCAGTTGGGCCTCCTCCACCTGCCAGATCATAGCTCGTTCTATGAGCTTCAGTTTGACTGGTCGCGGCGCCCACATGCACTCCTAGATCATATGTTATGGCCTTTTAGTGGGTATCGGGTTTGTTATGTTTTTCAATGCCTCGTTTCTAGCACTCGTTCCCCATCTGCTTTTTTTTTAAATGGTCGTAACTTTCGATCCACTTGTCCATTCGGACTCTTTCACCTTTCAGGTTGAAGATCATTTCAGGATCTTTGATTTGACAGGTCGTAGATCTAAAACGGACTCTCAGATCATAAGTTATCTCTGTTAATGTGAGTCCAATGTTTTTGTCTCTTTATGACCGTTTTGACGGGTTTTAACGGTAGCTCCATTTATTACTATTTATTTGGGTTTCCATGACTTGTTATCTTTATCAATGGTTTTTTGTGGGTTATTATGATGATTATGTTGAATTATTAAGGAGTTTTCTAGAGTTGTCACGAGTTTTCATGCGTTCTCATTCTTTCTAATGCCTCATTCCTCATATGCTTCTCCATCCTTTTTCATGCATTTTCATGATTTTTCATCCCTTATCACGTCTTTTCATACTTTTTCATGTGTTTCCTTTATTATTTATTATTTATTATTTATAATATACTTAATTTATTTATTATATATTATTTGTAACTGGTTATTTATTATTTATTATTTATTCTTTATTATTTATATTTCTTTATTAGTTATTTTTTATTTTTTATTATTTCTTATTTATTATTTATTATTTATTATTTATTATTTATTATTTATATTTATATTTATTTCTTATTTCTTATTTCTTATTTCTTATTTATTATTTATTATTTATATTTATTTATCATTTATATTTATTTATTATTTATTATTTATATTTATTTATTATTTATTATTTATATTTATTTATTATTTGTTATTTATATTTATTTATTATTTATTATTTATTATTTATTATTTATTATTTATTATTTATTATTTATTATTTATATTTATATTTATTTATTATTTATATTTATTTATTATTTATTATTTATTATTTATTAATTACATTTATTTATTATTTATTATTTATATTTATTATTTATTATTTATTATTTATTATTTATTATTTATTATTTATATTTATTTATGATTTATTATTTATTATTTATTATTTATTATTTATTTATATTTATTATTTATTATTTATTATTTATTATTTATTATTTATTATTTATTATTTATTATTTATATTTATATTTATTTATTTATTATTTATTATTTATTATTTATTATTTATATTTATTTATTATTTATATTTATTTATTATTTATTATTTATATTTATTATTTATTTATTATTTATTTATTATTTATTATTTATATTTATTTATTATTTATATTTATTTATTATTTATTATTTATATTTATTTATTATTTATTATTTATATTTATTTATTATTTATTATTTATATTTATTTATTATTTATTATTTATTATTTATTATTTATTATTTATCATTTATCATTTATCATTTATTATTTATTATTTATTATTTATTATTTATTATTTATTATTTATTATTTATTATTTATTATTTATTATTTATCTTTATTTATTATTTATTATTTATATTTATTTATTATTTATATTTAATTATTATTTATTATTTATATTTATTTATTATTTATTATTTATATTTATTTATTATTTATTATTTATATTTATTTATTATTTATTATTTATTATTTATTATTTATATTTATTTATTATTTATTATTTATTATTTATTATTTATTATTTATTATTTATTATTTACTATTTATTATTTAGTATTTATTATTTATTATTTATTATTTATCTTTATTTGTTATTTATTATTTATTATTTATTATTTATTATTTATTATTTATTATTTATATTTATTTATTTTTATTATTTATTTTTATTATTTATTATTTATTATTGATTATTTATTATTTAATATTTATTATTCCTTATTTATTATTTATTATTTATTATTTATTATTAATTATTAATTATTTATTATTTATTATTTATTATTTATTATTTATTATTTATTATTATCGAGTTTATATCTATTATTTATGTATTATTTGTTTTTTCAATTAATATATATAAGTATATTAATTTCTGTTTATTAACCACATGGCGAGCTTGCTGGAGTTGTAAAGTCTTTGGAAAATATGCAAGAGGTTAGGGGTTCAAATCTCACCAAACGCAGAATTTCTTTATATTGCATGGGCATGCATGGGCATGCATGTGCATGTGCATGGGATGTGCATGCATGGATAAATAAAGTAAATAAAATAATATGAAATAAATAAATAAATAAATAAAATAAAATAAATACGAAATAAAATAAATAAAAAATAAATACGAAATAAAAAAATAAATAATAAATACGAAATTAAATAAATAATATAAATAAATAATATAAATAAATAAAATAAATAAATAAAATAAATAAATAAAATAAATACGAAATAAATAAATAAAATAAATACGAAATAAAATAAATACGAAATAAAATAAATAAAATAAATAAATACGAAAAATAAATAAATAAATAAATAAATAAAATAAATAAATACGAAATAAATATATATATATATATAAATATATATATAAATAAATATATAAAATTAAAAAAAAATTAAAAAAATATAAAAAATATAAAAATTAAAAAAAATAAAAAATAGAAAAACCGCCGCTAAAAAACTGCTGCAAATAGTTTCCCGACGCACGATTTAGCGGCGGTTTTTGAAAACTGCTGCCAATCGATTTAGCGGCGGTTTAAACCGCCGCGAAACGAAAAAAACCGCCGCTAAATGCCTTTTTGCCGTAGTGATTCATTCCCACGTTCACCATTCAACGATGATTATAAAAATATATATTATTAATAAGTATGTAATATATGACATAATAATTATACTGGAGATATATATATATATATATATATATATATGTATTTATGTATGTATGTACTTACATATATCTTATTCACTTACTTCCGTTCAATATGATATGAAAACAGAAACAGCGTTTATGCGTACGTACGACCTACCATCTCCATAAACGGTGCCTTACATTTCATATATATATCTATTATAAATATTTAAATTCTAAATATATATGATATATAAATCAAGTTTTATATTATGGAAGTATTTAAATCATGATCTAAATGATACAAGTTAAAACACGTACGATAAAGAAAACGATTATTACCCAAAATGTTAATTTAACATGAAAATCATTATTAAATGGGAATTATAAAGTCATAAATGAATAATGTATGATATAATAAATATTAATATGGTTATGTTATAATTTAATAACATACTATGGTCATTATATAGGAGGTTAAATGTGCCCACGACCAAAGTAAAGTGCAAGATAAGGGTTAATTCCTCAATCTCATTATTATTCGAGATTGTTTATGTGTAATTTTTTACTAGAAAGTATTTATTATACATGTCCATGTCTCATAAAAGAGTTTTCAAAGGGATTATTTTAAGGGAATCTTTTCCTAAATCATCATTTTAAATGTTTTAAAGATTTATTCTTCTAACCCTTTCTCTTTAATGTCCATGTTTTCAAAATGATTTTAAGGATTTATTTATATGAACATGAATGTTTTTAAATGTTAATTCCTTTAAAAAGTTTCAAAGGGTTATGGGACACTTTTATTCAAAAATATCTTTTAAATGAATTACTTTAAAAATTGTGTGCCTTTTAAAATTATTTCATGAAAAAATGATATTTCTCTCAAGGTGTTTAACTAATCATTTTCAACTATGTCAACATCCTTTACTAGATATTATTCTTGATCGAGGTTGATTTATTATGATAAAAATCTTCCATATTGTATTAAAGGTTTTGTGATATGTTTGATTGTGGATGTGTTATTTTTATACCATTCATGGTTTGTAAATAAAGTATTGAAATTTTGTATGCTAGTTTTAATATAAATGTTTATGTTATGTTTAAAGCTTTTCATATGAGGAATGCATTGGACTTAGTAAGTGACGGGTGGAGACCGCTATAGCTCCTCGATGCATCGGTAGGTCTCATGAGACAAACTAGTGTCTTGGAACAAGTCCTTTACAAAATATTATTTGTATTCTTGGCACAAGGCCTTGACTATGTGGTTATGAAGTCTGGAATTATGCATTTCATCATTATGAAATTAGATATTGATATTACATGTGATTATTCGACTAGTAGTATATCCATGTGAAAAAGTAAATGGAATTATTTGATTTATATTTGTCATATTATGCTCAAGTTTATGTTTAAAAGACTTTTGTTTTAGTTTTATACATTGTCTTAAATGTTTATGCTTATTTGTGAAAGTTTCCTCAATATTGTTATCCTTATTGAGCATCTGAGCTCACCCCTTTCTTATGTTTTATTTTCCCAGGATTCCAAGAAGTGTATTTTGATTGATAATCATGGTTAAGCTAGGGTATTAATGGAATTCTCAAATGATAATTTATGTTGTGTTTTATTTTCTAATGTGTAATGTAACATTCATGTATGTAATCTATTTTTCAAGGCTTCTAAACTGATCAGTCTTTCAGGACTTGATTCCTTGTAACCCTGCCAATGTATTAAAATAATGCACCGACTCTTGCTAACTGGAGTCGAGGCATTACATACTCCTATATACTTCTCCTTGATAAAGAGATAAAAAATAATATATATGAATTCAGACACTAATGTTTCGCACCCCAAATATCTTTCAAAGTTCATAATCCATACTATATCACAAACATAGCAGGTAATCACCTAAATTTATTGTCATAATACATTCTGACCAAAATTATGCTACCCAGTCATCTGTAAAAAAATTTATTTCTATATTTTGAGTAACTAGGTTGTCATCAATATTTATAGTACTAAGAAAATATAGACAAAAAATGATTATGAAATATATTCATTGAAATTGTAATTACCTTTGGAAATTACCTGTTGGGTGATGCTGGTCTTTTCATGATTTATGATTTTTCTTATAAATTTTCAAACAAAATATCCATAATAGATTCTATTATCTTGTTTCAGACACTACAGAAACATTTACCAAGATAATTAAATTGTTTTGAAATGTTTTTATAGTTAAACATTTCTAAATATACCTTAATTTTTTTTCATTTTCAGTAATCTACATGCTTTCTCCCTTTAGACAGTGACTTCACACCATGATCTATCTTATATTGAGTAACCTCTCTATCATAAAAACAATTATTATTAAAACACATAATTAACATATAATTCAAAGTTTATTTATAAAATATTGATTTATGTGTATTATATATTCACTAGATTTTCTTGATTCAGCCTTTCGTTTCTTTACTACTTTATCCATCTGTAATATCATACCTCACTTTAGACCTTTTATCATCAATTGTGGCATGTTTTTCATATGAAATAATTTGTTAAATATGTACCTCATGTATCTTTATAATATTATATGGTCATTCTATGAAATCTCTAATAGCATCTTCAACCATTGTAATATTTGGACCATCAAGTGGAACAGGCAACTCAACAGTCGGCTTATAAGATACCTCAATCCCCACTCTCATGTGATCTTTTGGGAGGTCTTGATTGTGTAGCTATTTTACCAAGATATTATAAATTATACCCATTGCAACACAATGATACATGGGTGTTGACAGATAAGAATCACATACAATTGTATCCTATAGAATTTTAGTAATATAAAGTTATCAGAAACTATTTGATTCAAATTTAGGAGAAACAATAATGAAAAAATTGACTACCCTATGTGGGGTATGTGGTTGGGGGAATGACTAGACTCAAAGATAGTGGAATAATTTTGTTCATGTGTGGATCTTTAATCCATCATTGGTTCACCTTGATCCTTTCTTATACATCGGTCTACCAAACCAGACTACAACATAATATTTTACAGGGAGGCTATTTTTGTCCGTAATCATCTCACCATATTATATGTATCTTCATGTGGTTTTATCTTCTTGAAATATGTTCGAGGATAGGCTCCTAAACTTAATACTTTAACGTGGCTATATTTTTTAGGTCTCTTTAAAGCTACTAAAAGTAGATTTTCTTATGGTATGATCATTATCAATTCTTGTGTCTAAACCATATAAAAAATATAAACATAAATAGATATTTTTATGTAATATTTTTATAAATCATAACGAATTACAATTATTTCATAATTACACATACTTCCCATACTATTTTTTCATTTTCATTAACTAATTTTCCCTTTTTATTTACACGATCCTCCTTTCATAGCACATGATGTGGGATGTAATTGGATTCTAACTTGGATTCAAGAATTTTCATATAATAAAAGGAACATATGTTGTTTCATATCATGTAATTTAACTTTTATTGTTGATTTAAAATACATACCAATTTGTTCTCTAATGAAGTGTACCTAATCCATGATTTTTGATTGGGGTACGTTGGTTTTTATGCACATTCTTTATTTTCAGAACTCTTTTTTTGTTTCATAAATTAATAATTTTGAATCAAGTTGGATAAAATAAATAATGTAAAATAATATATTATCGACTGTAATGCACCTAATTTTTTTTTTCATCTTGATGATTGATGAAAGTAGTCCATGTTTCTTATTTTATAATGTATGCATAACTAAGTAGTGGGTGGGGATTTATTTTCACCTCATCATTCTTAAGATGTAACTTCGTAATAACAATCGGGAAGCCTCTATGGGATTTTATATCAGCCATTAAGACAAATTTATTGCATAAATGTTCTAAAATAAATGAATTCTACAAGTAATAATGAAAATTAAATCAATGTTTCATTATATAAGTTTTCAGTAAAATAGAGAAAGAATATTGTAACATTACCAATATATCTTTCCAAATGATTTCCTTCATTACACGTTGGATGTAGTTCTAGGAATCAATATCAATTGGAAAATTAATCCTCATTGTGACCCTAAGATAACTAATGAACATTGAATTTTTGGGGTCAATATGTTGGTCGTGTTGATTCAAACCAACCACAAATTCTATACCCTAGCTTCTTTCCTTGATAGTTTTATTCACCATTGTGATACTATATCGTGGTTGTTTTTTTCATCAACATGTTTTTGATCCCCTAATAATTCCATAGTTTCATCATCAAAAGTATATTCTTACTTAGTATTGGTAACATCATCATGTGTAGCAGACGTTGTTTTCATGAGTAGTCAAACATTTAATTTCTCTTGAATAACAATAATTAAATACACTTCATGCATAAAAGTCACATTTTCATGAGTCTTTTAGGAATATTTTACTATCTTGAATAGATATATAATACTTCAATACTCTAGTACAACTAACCTTTACAACCTTTATTTAATCCATCCTTAGACGTTAATTTTCTTCCATCACTTGATGATGGATTGGACACCCTCTTTCAAACAAGTCTCCCTCCCATCATTGTGGTTCCAAAGATCCTTAATGACATACCTCCCGGATATTTATTATTGAATTTTCTTGTTTTATATTTATCTCCCATATTTTTTGGACATCAACCTATGTTTCTTGAACTACTCTAACCAAAAATCATTCCATATTGTGTATTGGTGATCATTTTGGATAACTACTGCTCAGAGTAGTTCAAGAAACATATAAGAGATGGGGGATGATTCTAAAGAAAAAAATACAATAATAACTATTCAGTAGATAAAATTCGAGTTTCCACTGAGGTTAAAAAATAACTTAAATGTAATTTAAATTATGGATTCTAACATTTTTTATTACAAAAAATAAAGGAATGAACATTCAAATCCACATGACTTCCACTCACAGTCATTTAATTCCACTCACAAACATTTATTTTTTTACACTTCCTCTGAAATGTTTATTTTTTTGGTAGGTCTTAGAGGAGACACAAACTTGTGGTGGTATTGATATGAGGCAGATGGGAGAGCTTGAAAACTAGCCATTTCTCCAAGATGCCAAGAGAAAGTATTCTGAAGATGAAGCCAAAAAATGGGCTAGAGATCTCTACTCATTGTGGGAGGAATACCTTGAAGAGTCAGATTAGATGAATCATCATAGTATTATTCTCATCCAAGTATTCTTAACTGTAGAGTTATAATAGGATCCAATGTGAACACACTCAAAATAAAATTAATTTTTGATGAAGTTTTGTCAAAAGTAAATGAGTGAGTCATATAAGAAAATACATTTCAAAAAACTAAAAAAATCCTTTATTATGTTTTGATTAATTTTTTGGTGTCATTTTTTTGTGTTATCATAAATTATTAAATGAGATGCATGAAATTATAAAAGATTTGAAGAATGAGTTGGGAGATGGGGAATTCAAATCCATGGCAGTGGATTTCCCAGAGATTAATGAATATAATATGAGCGGGAGTTATGTCATCAAGGAACTTTGGAGCCACAATGATAAGATGAAGACTAGTTTGAAATAGAGAGCTTAATATATCATTAAAATATTGAAGGCAATCAAGTGTCTCATAATGGATTAAATAAAGGTATTGAAGGTTAGTTGTACTACAGTTTTGAAGTATTATATCTATGTTCAAGATAGTAACAATTTTCATGAAAGATGGATGCAGTTTTGGACTTTCATTATTAGACTGTATTGTATTTTATATATATCTTACCAAAATAAATCCTTATTTACACAACCTTATTTGTGAAACCCATTGTAATTTTTTATGAAAAGTTATTTATGTTTCTTATGACTATTATGAGTTTTATTCTTCTTTTATAATAATGGATGGAGATTTAGTTTTTAGTGGTATTGTATGAAGCTAGAATGAGTTTACAAAGTAGGGGTGACATTATGTAGGTATAGGTAAGGTAGAGAGATAAATATAAAAGATAATCATAAATAAAATTTACATTGATTACTATTTTTTCATATTTTTACTTATAGAGAATATTAATGTTAATAAAATTATGAAAAAGTTCTAATATCAATCCCATATGAAATATAAGATACTCCTAAATAAATAATTGGAAGCTTCACTATCCTAAGAACCAGAGTATAATATACTAGGATCGTACCTATCACTATAGAAGAACCTTGTCTAGCATCATCCATAGGCTACTCATCCATAAATAATCTACCAATAATCTCTAATGACCCTACCTAGAAGGAATATCTCAAAAGGACCATTAGAGGTTCCTCAACTAACCACATCAATAGAAATGTTTCACAACAAAGAGTCAATAAGGATTAAAGTGTCATAGGAACATGCACTGATGGAATCACTCAAAAAGTCTCCTCAATTTAAGAGGAATTGGAATACCTCCACTCTAATGGTATTGAATAAATGAATCTCACCCCAACTACATTCGACATAACTTCTGTCTACTTAAAGATTCCTCACCTTACAATTTTGGATTTTTTTTAATCCACCATAAGATCCCCCTCCAACAACATACATCCCTTTAAAGGGTGAATTTTTTAACTTATGTTATGTATTGATCTAGAATTTTTTTACTCTTATAATTGAAATGAATATATTCGTTGCAATCCTTAATTTATTATTATGATATATTACTATAAAATATTAGAGTAATCATAGATACTATATGTTACCGTCATTGAAAATTATACCACATATTTTGAAGTAGATCTACAATTGCCTCTAGGACTTGAAGATCAATATAAGTTCTAAAATACAGAGGAAGTTTATTGGCTCCTTCCTATGGAGATCTAGGGGTCATAGTGGTGACATATTCTATATTAATGTAGATATTCACATAATTTTCCCCTTCTAGAAAACAATAATATTTTATAAATAAGCACAAAATAATCTATATTAAATGTGAACCCCCTGCCCCACTCTCTCATTAATTTCCTTTTTAATAAGTATTTTTATACTTTAAATATAATTTAAATGATGTTAGAAGCATTATTTTAAATATAAGTATGAAAAAACTAACATATAGTATCGATAAAGGGGGTTACTAAATAAACTCAATCAATTAATAAGTTATATAAACCTAATCATCACTAATAATTAAATAAGAATATTCTATTTATTTATTATCTATGTTTCTATTAATATAGATTTATAATTGATTCTAGAAAAAAATAGACAAATGCACATAAGAAAATGAAATTTCATATATTCTGACTGATTCCTACCTATAAAATCCTAAATAAGAGGCATGAAACTCAAGCAAATAGGTCAAGGAAAAAATAAACAAAAAACAACCTAGACTTCATATGATAACTCAAGTATCCAACATAATTATGTTATCTATACATATTTATGGATTAATTTTTATGGATGGAAAGTTTTTTTCTTTTGGATATAATCAATACCAATATCCCTAATTTCACTATGATTCCATTTTGTAACATTTTTGACCTAGTATACCCAAATAGTTCCCAATTTAGGTCAGCACATTGCCTCAGACACACTTCACAATCATTAAAGTCATGTGTCAATGCTAAGGGATATAGATAACATTAACTTTGCAGTAGTGTGTGGTGAAAGATCTATTTTATTTATCCATATAGGTTCATACACATATGTTTACTGACCTTACCATATAAAAACATCCTTCTCTTTCTTCGAAACCATTGTCTATAGAGGAAAAAGATGAAATAGAACCACTCGTTGTATTTTAGTGGTGAGGAGATGTGATGTAGGGTTCATTATGGTTAAGAACAGTAACAAAACGCAAAACGTGAAACCCAAAAAATCAAACAATAATAGAGGTAAAGTAAAAAAATAGCATACATTAGATTTTATCCTTGATTCGTTTGAGGGAACAAAGAGGAGTCACTCTGAAAATAGAGGAGTTCTGTGAGATCTTGAGAATCGCAAGTGACTAAGATGTGGTTAGGGTTCTTTTAAATAGATCGGGGACACTTTTAATAGAATTATTAGTAAAGTGCAAATAAAGATCCTTTTTTCCATCATTAAATTGATAAGTGCTGGTAAAAGGGATATTTATCAGTGATTTTTTTGCAATGATAAAAAACATCTTTATCAGCGCTAATGTCTTAGCGCTCATAAAGATTTTTTTAACGTTTTTTTGTGCTGATAAGTATTCCTTTTATCAGCACTAAAATTTTAGCACTAATAAAGGATTTATAGTTATAATTATTTAAATAAATTTATTATAATTTTATAATTATTTAAATATATATAATTATTTATTTAAAATTATAGAAATACTTATTTTAAAACTAATAATTATTTATTTATAATAATTATAAATTTATAAATTTATAAATATATTAAATATACGTTTATAAATATATTTATTTATAAATACATTTTTAACAATATTACTGGATTTATAATCTTAAATAAATTCATTTTAAAAATGATTGAAATTGAATAATTCAAAATGAGTACCCTTTAAAAATATTAAAAAATGGATAAGTTTTATTAATTAAATATAAATTATTAAAAAAATATGGATATATATATATATATTGAATTAAAGATGAATACATATTGAAAATACTAAAACATAGTAAATATATATATATATATATAATGATAGAAAATTATCAAATTTAAAAATAAAATAAAAAATAAAAAAGATATTATAAATGAATACCCTAACTGTAATAGTTTTAAAAATAAATAAATAAAATTGATCGATTAAAAACATAATATATTAAATGTATCATGTTATAATGAAATTCTAAAATATACTAAAATTTGAATAAATTACCAAAATATTAGGTGTATGTGTTTCTATATATTGAATATATATATTTTTGTGTGTATTTGTATTTAAAAATACATTAATTACATATATCTATGTACGTAAAATCAATGTAACACATGATGTTTAATATATGTTAAATTGAAAAATCAAACAATATTAAAAATGAATAAGACATTAATATGTATTTAATTAAAATTTTATGCATTTTAAATATATTTATATTTAATATATGTTATTTGTTACTATTTAAAATTAATATATATATATATATATATATTATACTTATTTTTTATCAATAATTATTTCATTAATAAATTTTTAAATATTTTTTTAATTTATTCATTTTTAATTTTTTTTTTAATTATTACAATCTATTAATTTTATATATTTATATTAAATATATAATATTTATTAATATTTATAATCTATATATATGTATATTAAATTTATTTATTTTTACCAATAATTATTTAATTAATACTTTTTTTAATATTTTTCTTAATTTACTCATTTTAAATTTTTATTGGTTTAATTATTTTATTTTATTCATTATACATATATATATATATATAATATACTACTTATTAATTTTTAAAATTTGTATATATGTATATTCAATTTATTCATTTTAATAATAATTATTTAATTAATTAAATTGTTAAATTTTTTATTTTTATTTGTTTAATTATTTCATTTTATTTTAGAGCTTTATCATCACATTTTTCTAGCATTGATAAATGTCAACGCTGTTAAAGGCATGTTTTGTAGTAGTATACGATGCCACATCCACTACGCCACAACCATTGTACCAAAACCACTTCACCACAACCACTACGCCACAACCACTATTCCATAACCAATGCTCCACAACCACTGAGCCACAACCACTGCACCACAACCACTACCCCACAACCACTATGCCATAACCACTACATCATAACCAATACACCACAACCTCAACGCACCACAACCTCAACGTACCACATCGCATAACTGACCACATCACATTTATGCTAACCAACCACCGTGACACTGACCTGTGTACTACACAACCCAACTAATCACTAACATCACCACACAACATTCTAAACCATGTAAGGAAAATACAGTAAGAACAAACGCACAACATCAATTATTATCCAAATATATTCTCTTTAACCTTTTATTTAGGGTGCAATTGCACAACATAATAACAATGATCATTAAATCATAACAACTAAAGAAAAAATAAGGCTCCAAATAGCTTTTATTTTTAAAATTGGTAACAGGAATACATTAAAACATCAATAACTTGTATCAAAATAGTTAATCATGAGATAACTCCCCATAACCATAAATTTTAGGAATTCCAATTAATTATATAATTATATAGACCCTTACTATCCACCCAAAAGAAAAAACCATACATATCTCACATAGGTCACATAAACAGGTGAGAACAAGGATCCCTTATCGCAAGGAAGCTTTCCAATCTCACTGCACACCATAGGGAAAAGAAAAAACTCCCTAGAAACCACCACCGCACAAGGAACTCAAAAATCAACCTATACCACACCAAAGGGATGTCAAAAATGTAATCCATAAACACACCAAACCAAAACCTCACCACCATAATGGATCTCTGAAGAAGAACTAAATGAAACCCATAGGAAATAAAGGATAACTCACCACAGTTCAACAATGGGCATCCACCCGAACCAACTGAATGATGCGGGAGGAAGGTGGATATAATATTTCCTCAGGGTGCCTAGGTTTTGCACAAAATAAAAGGGAGAGAATCCAAATGAAAAGAAAAATTTTCAAAAAGGTTATAAAATAACATAGAACCCAAAAATTTCACATTGTGTAACACATTCATGATGTGAATTCCCATTTTTCAACTTCAATCAAAATTTTCATCGCCTAAGCCTTTAATTAATTACACGTCATGAATTCAACATTGCCGATGTGAATCCATTTTACATAATCCCCCCTTTCTTGCATATAATCTATGAAACTCATCTATTATACATGTCATGAATCACCAATTCATGATGTGAATCTATTTTACATCATGAACCACCACTTTCCATAATAAAATAGCTCCGACACTACTAATCCCTCTAGACCTCCTTTAAATGCCTCTAAATTCCCAAATAAAAAATTAATAGTCAGGGAATTCACAGACCATTGAATTAGATACCACTCAAATGATTATTTCCTTCAAGAATCCAAAACCAATCCTAGAAGGAAATTGGTTCAAGGAAACACCCTGTGAGATACCTTCCAAGGATCTTGTTACTCCTCAATGCTACCACCGTCCAAGAATTCCAAACCAAATAGCCACAAAACACACTGCACAGCTACATCACCACCTATCACCGAACACCACAGTGCATAATCTGGTATTAGCCACACATTTTGATACAACCACACCAATCTTCACACATCCCAAACCAACTATTGGAACAACCAACACATTGCACCACACCAAACACAAAAATCAAGGAATCCCTTCTCCCATATCAAGATATTATCCACTCTGGGTGGAGCTGACTCAACCAAAAAAGTTTAATCACATAATCGTATAATGTGCCTCTATTAGGATTAAATTCCTCCCATTTTTTATATTTTGAGGATTTTATTACAAATTAAACATCAAGGGAAAAAAACACATCTCATAACATAGTAGGATACAGACATTACATCACAAGAAAAACAGATTAAATAAAAACTTAAAACAACTCTGGGAACTGGGAAAACATCTGTGTCTCTCTCTCCTAAGTACTCTTATCCAGGACACTATTCCTCTATAACACACATTCCTATGGAATGGTCCTACCCCACAAAACCTTCTCTCTATGATCTTGGATCTCTGTTGTCTTCTCCAAAAATGTCGTTTCATCCTCAATATCCAACTCTCCTTAGTCAATAAAGTGGGAGTCATCCTGAAGATAATGATGAATTTGGGATGCATAGAAGACATCATGGATCCTATCCAACCATGGTGGTAAGGCCAATCGATACTCTGCCTCTCTAACACACTCCAACACCTCAAATTTCCCAATAAACCTAGTATAAATCTTCATCCCCCTAACAAACCTCTACTACCCATGTGGAGGGGAGACTCTCAAAAACACATGGTCTCCAACATCAAACTCTAAGGGAATATAACTATGATCATAATAGGCCTTTATATGGTCTTATTCCATACACATATACTCAAAAACCAATTGGATATTCTTAGTTATGCTCTGCACCACATCAGGACCAAGAACTCCTCAATAACCTCCATCCAATACAATGAAAAAAGAAATGACTGCCCATACGATGCCCCAAACGAAACCATAAAAATGGATGATTGATACCTATTATTGTATGAAAACTCAAGAAATGTAAGTTTTCATACCCAAGATCCACCAAATTCCAATACGCTTGACTGTAAAATATCATCCAGCATCTGGATGGTTCACTCCATCTGATCATTTATCTAAGGGTGGAAAGTAGTGATAAGGAACAATTGGGATCCAAAAGCATAATGAAATACCATCTAGAATCACAAGTTAAAATTATGATCCTAATAATAAATTATGGTCCACAGTACACCATTAAACCTAACTACATCATCCATGTATTTAATCACCAAAACACCCATGTCACTCAACTCATGGATCACCTTGAATTGAGATGATTTAATCAGTCGGACCACTATCACTCAAACTGCATCACATCCTCCTTAATATTAGAGAAACCCTATAATAAATATCATCAATATTTCTTCCCATTTCCACTCAGGGATATCCAAGGACTGCAACAAGCCTCTCATAACATTGTGATCTACTTTCACCTGCTAAAAAACTAAACACTTGGCCAAAAACTCCACTACTGAATGTTTTATCACCAACAAAAAAAGTTTTCCCCTCAACCCACAATACATATGTGTCACACCCAGATTTACCACAAAATATGAGTTGTTAAACTCATAGAGAACTCCCTCATGCATCACCTTTGGGATAAACAACCTCTCCTGGAACAACACCCATTTTCAATCGTCCTCTGACCATCCCTCAAGAGCATCACCATGGGAAACAAGATCATGAATTTCCTATACCTATGAGTTTCCCCACTAAGACTCCTCTACCTTCTATATAAATGATGAATCCACAGTCATCTAATAAGGACAACCTTATCCAATTCTCTCTACCATGTCAAGATTAATTGCTGAAAGATCCTCCATCACTTTCCAAATATCCACAAACTCCCGATCCACATAATCTTAGGACTTCACATTTTAAATACATTAACCTTCCTAGAGTGTAAGATATCTCAAAATTATAATCCTAAATAAAATCTATCCACCTCCACTAGTGTAGATTCATATCACACTGAGAAAAGATATAACTCAAACTCATATGATATGTGAAGTCCATAAAGTGCCCTAGAATAAAGTAATGTTGCCATAAATTTATTGTGAACACAATGGTTTCTAACTCTAGGTCATAGGTGGAATAGTTATGCTTGTGGGGATTTAACTACCTAAACCCAAAATAGATCACCACTCTCTTCTACATCAACATGCATCCCAAGACCAGACATGATGCATGATAGAAAATCTCAAACAACACACCCTCCTCAAGAAACCAAAGCATTGGAGCACTAAACAACTTCTCCATCAGGTAACCAAACGATGCTTAGAAATGATCTTCCAACACAAATGTTTAGTCCTTCCTGGTCAACACTATTAGCAGGGATGTAAAATGAGAGAAATAAGGTACAAACCTCTGATAATAGCCTATGATCCCAATAAAACTATGAACCTATGCCACATTATTGGGTTCTTCACAAGAAACAACTACTTCTACCTTCGATGTGTCAACTTCCACACCCTACCAAGACAACACGTGTCCAAGGAAACACACCTCTCACATCTATAACTCACACTTCAACATCTTCCCATAAAGCTAGTGGTGTTGAAGGGCCTGCAAAAAACTTTGAGATGATTGGAATTCTCATCCTATGAATTTGAGTATAATAAGATATTATTGATGAATATAACAATGAAACGGTCTAGGAACACACATAACATGAAGTTCATAAGCCCCATGAACACAGCTAGTGAATTTTTAACACTGAATGGTATTACTAAAAATTTGAAGTTCCCATACGTGCATCTAAAGTTAGTCTTCTAAACAACCTCATCTTTCACCCTCAACTAGTGATATATAGACCAAAAATCAATTGTAGAGAACTAGTTACCTCCTCTCAACTAGTCAAACATATCATCGATCCTCAAAAGAGGGAAATAATTATTGATTGTTATAGGATTCAACCTCTATTATTCTATACACAACCTCATACTACCATCCACCTTCTTGGTGAACAAAACTGGGCACCCCAAAAAAACACAGTGGGTTGGATTAAACCCCTCTTCATCAGGTCATCCACCTACAACCTCAACTCAATCAACCCCATGGACATCATCCGATAGGGATTCATTGAGATCGTAGATGTACCCAGTTTCAACTCTATCACAGACTTAATATCACACCGAGAGGGTAGTTCCATAAACTCATCTGGGAAAACATCCAGGAACTCCTCCAAAACCCCAGGGACACCCCCAACTTAAGATTCTACTAATATCTTAACCAACTATGACAAAACATATCCACTTTCCTACCACCAAACTAATAACATCACTCACCAACAAACTCCACTTGATGTACCTCCACATTGGAAAAAAAACACTTATCTAAAATCATTTGATGATTGAATGTATATAATACAGGAAATAAATACCAAAGATAATATCATATGGTTGTATCTAAAATAATAAGAATTCTCCCACTAACTGGCGCTTCCCAATCACCAGTCTACTTTCTCGAGACACATCAAAAAAATAAACCTGACCTCCAACTGGATTAGATAACACTAGGGGAACTAGAATCCTCTACACATCATGTACCAACATATAGAAAAAATAAGGAGTTATGAGTGTAAGTATCATAAATAAAACAAATCACACATAAGGTTAGATGATAAAATGGTCATACCTCGAATAACTCTTGGCTCCGTTGGCACTACTACCTATAATGCATGCATCTTACCATGAATATCTCCTATTCCTCCCCAATAACATTCTCCATAGATGTGATCTGACCTAGGTCCCTATGGATTAGGACCATCACAATGTTCTCTTCTATTGACTTCACTTAATCTCAATTTCTAAACAACAACATGCAGCCCATACCACTAAAACAACCTTAGAGGCAACTGCTTCTGCATAAAAAGGGTCTGATTTCCCATCTGAAACTGACCTTCATGGGAATTTGGATACTAAGCTTTGAAGTTCCCATATCTCCCACATATATGGAATGAAAATTTAAAATCACTAAAAGGAACTAAAAAACTACCTTTCCCTGGTGGTTGGGACAGAAACTATTGCATATGGGTCCTCATTGAATAGAACCATGACTTCTTGAACACCCATTCCTCGCTACTAGAATATCTACCCCTAGAAAACACATTTTCCACCCTGATGGGGATTTAATCCCAAGGATATAATCCACAAAAAACATTATTTTTTTCTTTCACCTCTATATATTTCAGGATCATAAACAATGTGACTGCATACCTAATCACTAGGCGCAAAGCCTCCTCCTTACTCCATGATTTAGACTCATCAATTGAGAAAACATCTTCAGTAAAGTATAGGAGATATTTGAACCAAATCAAAAGATACCGCACAATCAGGCTCCCCTATTAAAGGGAGAGAATATATTGACTCTTAATTTCCCTTGTCATCAATAGCAGATACTCTGTCTGAAACTCCCTCTGAAATTCTGGCCACAACACATATACCTCCTTATGGTCACCAATAAATGGTGTCCACCACTGACATAAAGCTCCCCACATATGAATAACATCCAATGAAACCCAATGCTTAAATAATTCTTGGATATGACCAAAATCAATCTGAAGATTCTCTATCCATCACTCTAACAGTAGATTTGAGACACTCCCCTCATACTTACCCAAACTCTGCCACTAAAAGGAATGAAAAATCTCATTACCATGCCTCATCCTTCTCTATCAGTTAAAAAATATGAAGATAAACTAGATCATCATGATGAACCTAAATTACATGAGTGAATCAAAAAAAACATGATCCACTCTTGGAAACAAGAAGAAAACTCTAATCCCAATATCATGGAATTTTATTGAATATTATTTAATTTATTCATTTTATTTCCCCAAAAAAACCAAAATAAAACATTAAAACAATTCATCCTGATGCATGTGTGCAACACATCTACCCTAGAAGCCCAGATCTCATGCATTATTTTAATACATTGTCATGATTACAAAGAATCAAGCCCTGAAGTACAAATTAGTTTAGTAGTCTTGGAAAATAGATTACATACATGAATTTTACATTACACTTTCTAACATAAAAAACAACACAAATAATCCTTTGATAACTTCATTATTATCCTAGATTAACCTTTTATATCAATCATAATACACTTTTTGGAATCCTATGAAAATAAAACATAAGAAAGGGTTGAGATCAGATGCTCAGTAAGGGTAAATAATTCAATAGAAGCTATAAACTTTTAAGGCAAGATGTATAATAAAAATAGCCTTTTAAACATAAACATTAACATAATATTGAAAAAATAAATAAAAAATTACCATATAAACATGCACATGGATATTATACTAGTCGAATAATCACATTTAATAACTAATTTCATAACGATGGAATTCATAATTCCTGACATAATAACTACTATGTCAAGGCCTTGTGCCAAGACCATTCACTAATATTCTATCAAGGACTTGTGCCAAGACACTACTTTGTCCCATGAGACATATCGATGCATCGAGGGACTATAACATGATTCTCCCTTCACATACTAAGTCCAATTCATTACTTATATGAAAAGGTTGAAACATAACATAAACATTCATATTAAAACTAGCATATGAAATTCGAATACTTTAACCATAAACTCTGAATGGTATAAAAATAGTACATCCACAGTCGAACATATCATAACTCATTCAATACAATATGGAATATTGTATTTATAATAAATCGACCTCAATCAAGAATAATATCAAATAAATTATGTTGACATAGTTGAAAATAATTAGTAAAACTCTTTTAAGAGAAATATCCCTTTTCCATGAAATCATTTAAAAGTCTCACAATTTATAAATGAATTAATTTAAAATAGATTTTTTAATAAAATTTTCCCATACCACTTTGAAACTTTTGAAAGTAATTAACATTTCAAAACAATCATGTCCATATTAATAAATCCTTAAAATCGTTTCGAAAACATGGACGTTAATTAAATAGATTTAGAAAAATAAATCTTGAAAACATTTAAAATGTTGATCTAGTTAAAGAGACCCTTCCATAAAACATTAAAATATTATTTTTTTAAACATTTTTATGAAACATGGGTATAGATGATAAAAATTTTCCAGTAAATACTTACACATAAACAATCGCAGATAATAATGATCTTGGGGAATTAACCCTTACCTTAGATCTGATACTCTCCATATGTGTCTGAAACTCCTTTATAATATTTTTAAACATATTATTAACTTATATCAGAATAATTATAATATTTATGATATCATATATGATTATTTTATGACTTTATAATACCTATTTATTAATAATTCCAATTTAATGCAACATTTTGGGTAATATCGCTTTGTTTATCGTACGTGTTTTGACTTGTTATTCTTGATCAAATTACTTAGATCATGATTTACTTACTTAAATAATGTATAATATGATGTATATATCATATATATTCATAATATAAATATATATATAACAGATATATATATATATATATATAATTGAAAACATCGTTCATAGAGACGGTAGGTCCTACGAACGTATGAACGTTGTTTCCATTTTCTTATCGTATTGAATGGAAGTAAGTGAGTGACATATATGTACATATATATATATATATATATATATATATCATTATATTAGACATATTATTTAATATATTTTATAATTATGAACAATATATATTGTTTTTAAAATCAATCTTGGATGGTTAAAGTGGAAAATGAACATCATCGCGTCGTGGAGATGGTAAGTCGTACGTACGCACGAGTGAGAATGTCATTCCTTTAATGATTAAATGATATGGAAATGGATGGTATATTAATTATAAAGTGTCATAATAATTTCATATTAATTATTTATTTCTATTATACTCATCGTTATACTCATTAAAATAATGTAATGTGGAATAAAAAATTACACCACGGTGTGGAGATGGTAAGCCATATGTACGCACGCATGGTGATATTATTATTCATATGATGGATAAAAAGATGAATATAGTTGTACCATGATTATATTAACATATAATTATATGGATGATATTGTATTTATTACTTTGGTATGGAGACAATATAGAAATAATAAGTAGAAGAAGAAAATAACTTTGAAAGAAGGGATAAAATGATTACCTCTTCTTCAGGTGTTTCCTTTTGATTTGAACAAAAGGGATCCTTAAGATGGCTCTCTGACCAACTTTAGGCCTCTAGGATGAAGTGAGGAAGGTTAACAGGATAAATTTGTAGGGTTTGTCTGAACCAAAAGTCTTTATAGGTGTGAGCTAAAGAGAAAGGAAGGAGCCCTTTTATAAGAGAGGTGAGGGGCACTTTAGGAAAAATCATGAAAAATTAATTTACTATAAATTTATTTTCGGTTTAAAATGGTACCAAACTCATTTATTTAAAATATAATATGATTTTGGGTTGAAAAAATCTCAACCAATATGTTTTATACAAGTTTAGATCACAAAATTAACCTTATATTTTATCTTTAACCCTTAGTTAAAAACATTAACTCTTACCATGTCTTCTTGTATTCTCATAATATATGGTAACTATATTTACTACAAAATTCCAAGAAAACCATAAGTGGATCATTAATGAAATTTTTGACATTATATAATTTATTTTACCGAATATTAGATTTTTAAGACTATTATATCATTTAATAAAATAGTATTTTTTTTAAACTAATTTATGTCAATTTTGATGCTATAAATAATTGATTTTTTAAGTCATAAATACTGGATTACTTCAAATAAAAGGAATTAACTCAGAGATAATACTTCAATATCATACATAAATTTTTTTTATGTAATAAAAATAAACAAATTACATTTATTTTAATATTTATAATATCATTTAATTTAATCTTTCATTAATGAGGTAATCACTGCATCATAATTGTGTCATAAATAAATATATTTATCTAATGTATAAAAATGATAAATAAAATATAATAATGTAGTAAATATTTTTAGTTTTATAATTAATATTTATAGTTGAAGATATCAGTTATATAACCCTATATTAAAATTGATTTACTAAGAGATATATGTTTATGTTATAATTATTTTTACTTTAAATTAATTCTTATAACATGTCATTATCATACCCAAGTGGCCCCATGGGGTCCTAAAATAGTCCTAAGGATTCTTATGGTCTAAAATAACTCATATAATAGGATTAGAACATGTGTTATGGTAGTTTAATATTATTATAATATTATTTTTTACCCTTATTTACCTGATTTACCCTTTAACCATGGTAAATAAAAATAATTACTGAAGTTACTATTCATAATGTAAAAAACTAAAAGGTAACTATTTACACAATTTTGAACTTATGATTCAAAATATGGAATCAATTTTTAAAAATTCAAAACAAAGATTTGTTATAAATTAATTTAAATTTAATTCCCATTATCAAAACTAGAAAGTGGGATTTTAAGAAATAAATACTATCAAAAGATTGACATGTGTTTACGTTCAATTTAAATGTGAAATTACTTCCAATGACCTAAATTGTATTAAATTATAAAAATATGATCTAATTATAATTTAAAACAACTCAAATGTATAATTTAACACTATAAATTATTTCTATTAAAAAGTTGTTTTCAATTAAAATTTATTATTTTTCACTATTAACCAAAATATGAAAGTTATCATAAAAGTACCAAAAATTTATCCAAACTAAATTTTTATGTTTTGATTCTAAATAATAATTTAATTTTGTCAAATTTCATATATAAAAGTGTCAAATATTTTATTTAAAAATGGTTATCCATTAAAAGGCGGAAAAACTATATTTTTTGGAAAATACTTCTTTTATCTAAAAAATTGAATTTGTCCTTATATTATGTCTAAGAAACACAAAAGATGAATGTTAAAATTATGTGGGATATATAAAATTTAAAATTTTATTAATATTATTCATAACATATTTTTTGAACGGCTAGTTTGATAAGTCGTGGTGCACTTGAACTCAGTGTTACGTACATCGCATGCTATTGAATTATTTAAAAAGAAGTGTACCTTAGAAGCTTGGGGTTTTAAAATTTACCTCTGTTAGTTATATACCATAAAAACAGGTATGCCTTACTTTTTCATTCATTGAGCTCTAATCCCATGCACTGGATCATGGGGGGGCTAAAATCTCATGTCCAACCTGGTCTCCCTAGCCTATGTCAGGCACCAAGGTCAACTGGAACTATTTACATACGAACCCATGAAAACCACGCTATAACTAACCCCAAATTTCATCATATATATCAACTAGAGGCCTTTAATACCACTCTATCATGACCCCATACTTCTAAAGATGCCATAATGAGAAGAGACATATGATGTCCCCTGAGTCCCGCCTCTAGTAGGCTTGAGATTGGAAACTAGCACCATGGGTATAAAAAACTATGTATGGGAGTCATTAACCTCTATAAATGAAATAGGATTGGGAGAAAGGATACAAAATCACTAAAAACTAAAAAAAATATAAAGGTAAACCAAAAAACAATTCCACAATACATGAATAATGTAAAATTGATACATATAAAAGTGTCCAAATTAAATACCAAAAATAAAATTCTATAGCACTGATTCAACGGAAGCTACAACCCAGCTAGTAATGTCCATATAGGTCCCCAAAGTCATCCTATAAACCTGAAAATCAGTTTATATATGTAGGGTGAGGGAAAAAGGTAAGGAAATAACCTAGGCCTCAAGTGCCCATGTGAAAAGAGCATACTAAAGTGTCGTTGAACAAATAGAATAAACAACAAGAACCTATATAGGTCATCTAACAAAATGCAACATCACCATGGATAACTCACCAAATCACACATCTAATATAATAATATAGCATCGAGATCATAACAAATCAAGGAACCCTATTACTTCTTCCCCACTGATTTTTCACTCTCACGCCCCAAAAATGAATGCCCTATACTCCCATCCCTTCCAGACATATCACATCACATCACATCCCATCCATAGACACTTAGGACACAAATCACAACACACCTGTAGACACCTAGGCCACAAATCACATCTCTCCCATAGACACATGGACCACACATCACACCAAACCAAAACTAGAGAAATAGAGTATCATGAATGTGAATAACATCAACATCCTTACCTCTTACCACACATGACCCCCACCACATATCATATAACACCACATCACATCTCTCCCATAGACACTTGGGCCAAAACATCACATAAAAACACATCCCACCCACAATCACCTGATCCAAAACATCACATCTCACCTATAGACACTTGGGACATCACATATCTTCTAAAGGAAGAGCATGGGAGAGGGGGTATGTGGCCATCTATATAACTAACATCCTAGATATTGGGGAAAGTAACCAAAAATCATCACCTCTAAGTGTTGGTAAGTTCATCCAACTCAGGTAGGGAACGTATAAAAATAACATAAACATGCATGGTATATAGATAACACACAATACCCAACCTATGGTTTCACATAAACAACACTAGCACACACCACATCACCACCACGTACTACACAATAACTATCTCAACTGCTTCCTCCACAATATTAAACACTACAAAACCACCATACGATCCACACAACATTTCCCACATTCAATTATAGGTTTCGCCACATTTTTTCATTAGCCATTTCATTTAACAATACCCAATTAATTCTTACATTTGATTCAATTTAATACAATTACAACAAATCTAATTCTAGTACACCTTATTTATTTACCTTCCCATTTGGTTTTTTAAATCATCATAGTTCATCTCATGGCTATCCAGGAAACTCATGTAACCATTCCACACAACTACTCACCCAAATTACACAACCACCACCACAACACCATGAATCCACTATCATCATCGTGTCACATCGCCCAAGCCATATCACCAAAACAACCACACATCTCATCCATTGCATTGTCAAAACCACCATGCACCACAACCATGGAACCACAACCACTGAGCCATAAACATTGTGCCAAAACAACTATGCCAGAATCACTATGCCACAACCACTACACCAAAACCATGACGCCACAACCACTATGCCACAACCACTATGCCACAACCACCAGGACACAACCATAGTACTACAACAACTGTGCCACAACCATTGCTCCATAACCACTACACCACAAACATTATTCCTCAACCATTGTTTCACAACCACTATAATACAACCTCATTGCAACACATCTCACAACTTCCCTCATCGTATCCATGTTAACCAATCACTATGTCACTACCCTACATATGAAATAATTGATATGGACACAAACATCACCATACAACAACACAAACCATATAGGCAAAACATAACAAGCACAAACACATAGCAACAACACAAACCAACTTCCACAATTATTCAGGGGTATTATTACATATCATCTTTATTTAACATGGGTATTATCACACAAACCAGATATATAGAGGTAACCAATTATTAGACAAATATACATTCTTTAACCTTTTATTCAGGGTGAAATCACAAAACAACAATGTAAGGGTCATTACAGCATAACAACTACAGAGAAAACAAGGCACCCAATAGATTTTATTTTTAGAATTGGAAACAATCTTTCATAAAAATATCAATAGCATGTATCAAAATAGTAAAGCATGCGATAACTCACCATACCCATCAATTATAGACATTCCAATTAATTATCTGATTATTATGACCCATACTATCCTCCTAAATGAAAGAAAAACCATACAGATCTAAGATATAACACATAAAAAGGTGAAAACAAGGATCCCCTACCTCAAGGAAGCTTTCTGATCTTGTTACAAACCGCAGGGTGAAGAAGAAACTTTGAAGAAACCCCAATTGCACAAGTAACTCACAAATCAACCTACACTGCACCAAATGGTTTTCAAAAACACAACAAATACACACCCCAAACCAAAATTGCACCACCATAATTGATCTATAAAGAATAATTAAAGGAAACCCATGAAAAAGAGAGGATAACTCGCCACAGATCACCAAAAAGAATCCACCAAAACAAATAGATTGAAGGAGGGAGGGGATAGAAGATAACCATGGGATGACTAGGGTTTCACAAAAATGAGAGAAATATATAGTGGTTGAATAAAAAGAAAAACATCCAAAATGGTTATAAAATAACATGGAACCTAACACTTTCAAATCATGTAACTCCTTAATGATGTGAATTCCTATTTTTTAACTTCTGTTGAAATTCACATTAACTTGGACTTTAATTAATTACATGTCATAAATTCACCTTTCATAGTGTGAATCCATTTCATATAATCCCCCTTTCCTACATACAATCCATGAAACTGGCTGACTATATAAGTTATAAAACCATACAGTTATACAAGCTGTGAATAACCAATTCCTGATGTGAATATGGTTCATATCGTGAACCACCACCTATAATACTCCTATATATCCAGCTCTAAAAATACCTCTAGAACTCATTTTAACACCTTCAAATTCCCAAATATCAAATTCACAAGTCAGTAAGGCATGGATATTTATAAGGACACTACTCTTTCATCAGTGCCTCACACTCCCAAGTCACATGCGAATTAGAACCATGATTCCATAATACCCAAACCATGGGTATAGACATCCCATGAAGAACCCTTATCTCATAATCAATAATCTAAACTATTTTTTCAGTTATAGATAAATTAGGTTCAACATCAAGCTCCTCCAAACTCAAACATGAGATAGCCTAGAGAGATACTTTCAGAGCTGTGACATGTGAAACACAGTATGAATTGATGTTAAATTGAGGCGGAAACACCAAATTATAAGACAGATTTCCAACATACTTGACAATATCAAAATCTCCAACATATCTAAGTGAAATATTTCCCTATTTTCCAAGTCTTCAATGACACAACCAAGGTGAAACGATAAAAAACACCCAATCACTAACTAAAAAATCCAAAGGGTGATGATGATGATTAAGATAGGATTTATGCTAGATCTATTTTTTCACCATTCTCTAATGAATCGTCTAGATCATTGATGTAATATCTTGGAACAAACTAGGCCCAATACGGGAAGCTTCACCAATCTCCATCTCGCATAATAGAGATTTACATGTGAGGAATTACAATGACTCAAAAGGTGTCATTTTGATGGATGACTGGTAATTATTGTTATATGAAAACTCTACCAGCCCAAAGTGGCTATCCCAATCTCCACCAAAGTCATGAAACAAAGAACAATAATGTATTATAGGATTTTTATAGCTTAATTTTTCTGGATATCCATCTATGGATGATACTCCATACTCAAACTAACTCAATATCACATTGCCTCCTATATACCTCTCTAAAAATGAGAATTAAAACATGGATCTCCATTAGAAACTATAACATATTAAACTCCATGGAATATGATGATATTCTATATATACAGTCTTCCTAAGTACAAAACTTTTTCATATCTTTAATGGGTATAAAGTGAGATGATTTGGTCAACCGATCAATCACTACCCATATCTCATTCTTCCCTTGAGGGGTATGAGGAATCCCAACCATGAAAACCATAGAAATCTTGTCGCATTTACAATTAATATTTGGAAGGGGATGAAGAAAATTCAAAAGTTTTTTGTCCTAAAAGTTGACTGTTGGTAAGTATAACAATGAGAAACAAAATTAACATTGTCTCATCTCTTACCTGGCCTCTAAAATGATCATTGAATATCATGGAACATCTTCATAGTGCCAGGGTGTATCGCCTACTGGGAATTATGGAAATCCACCATCATATCATTTCTCATAGGAAAAGGTATAATTCACTTGCTACAGAAGTATAGGATAACCTCAGAAGATAATTAACACACTCTGTTGGCATCTCCATCAAAATGAGAGTCCCTAAATCCATTGAATTCATTATAAAGTTGTTGCTCCTAAGGAATCATCTTAATAAGATATGAGGCCAACTAGAAAATTTTCAACACAACCTTTACCTCATACTACAAAACTCCCAAATGCATGTGAGCAAATAGATCCATAAAATTCCACTCTTATGATGATTATTTCTCATCCTAGGTTAGATGTTTTCTACGCAATCCATCAACAATGACATTTCCCTTACCATGGGTGTTGGAATTGATAAAATAAAAAGACAATAGGTACTCCAACCAATGTATTTTCCAAAGATTTGGATATTTTTTAGAGAAGATAGAACTCAGCCTCTTATGATTAGAATAAATGGTAAACCTTTATCTAAAAAGGTAATTCCACAAAATATTTATAGAATACATCACATCTATGAGTTTGAGATCATGGGTAAGATATTTATTCTAATATTTTCTAGTCCTTCAGGAACTATAGGACACCACATGATCACCCTGTAAGAGAATTTATCCCAAACCCAAACTTAAAACGTTACAAAAGAACACATAGACCTACCTATCCTCTAGAAGATTCAACACTTGTATAAAATAAAAAAGATGATTTAACTCATCAAAATAATTCTGAAATTTTGAATCTCATATTAACTTTTCTCAATTTTGAGTGAGAGTATTAATTGGAGAATACAACTTAAAGAAATATTTAATGAGTCAGTGGTAATGCCCCTCAAATCCTAATAAGTGTCGAATCATGAAAATAGTGCATGGTTATTCCCATGTAATCATACCCTTAACCTTCTTAGGATTCACTAAAATACCAAGTTATGGGAATATGTTTCCCAATAAATTCACTTATTGAATCCAAAAAACTAAATTTTTATAGCTTGGTATAAATCAAGTGATCTCCCAAAAAATTTATAACTTCTCTCAGATGATGCACATGATCCTCCTTATATTTAGTGAAAACCAAGATCTCATCCTCAAAGTCTACTACAAATGAGTTGAAGTACTTATGGAATATTCTTTTCATCAATTTCATGAAAACTACAAGATCATCGGTTAGAACAAAAGGTACAAAAAGGTACTCATAATGACCATACCTACTCCTCAAGGTGGTATTTGGGATATTAGATTCCTTGATTCTCAACTGGTGATAACCAGACTGAAGATAAATATTCAAGAAACACTTCACCACTTTAAACTGGTAAAAAAAATCTATTTGAGTAAATAAAAAAATTTTATTTATCATTACTCGATTGAGTTTTTGGTAATCAACACAAAGATTAAGTGTTCTGTGAGATTTATTTACAAAAAATAACAGGACTCGCCCAAGTTGATGCACTTGGGTGTACAAATACAATATCCAACAAATCATCTTCTTAGGTTTTTAAATATTTAATTTCAAATAGTTTCATATAGTAATAATAAATAGAGATAGGTCATATTCTTAGTACAATGATATCCCACATTTTTATTACATAACTTTACATATCATTTTCAAACAGGGGATCTTTTAAGGCTTAGTGTTTTAGAAAAAGGGTACATAATACATGAAAACTTTAAACATTCTTCTATTACATGTGAAATTATTATTTAGGGTTAATCCTAATTATATTTATTTCATCTTATAACCTGATGTCATACCTCAATGGAAAGGGTGATAAAATGGCCCAGTATGGGAAAACAAGTGAAACAGTTTACAAGTGATCTTGAGAAATATTTATAATAACTTGAAGAATATCAACATGGCATAAAAAATAGAACATGAGGGATATCATAAATAAAATAACATCAATAATAACTTGTAAAATTTTCTACAAAATTTAATTTATACATTCATAATAATATCATCAAGTTCCATCCCCAAGGTGTTATAAAAATTACCAAGGTTATTCACTAAGGTATCATAAAACTTATTATCTCAAGATATTAAATTATTTAACCAATTCATTGAAGATCTATAATGGAAAACCCTTAATATATATTTATTTTCATGTGATCCACATAGATAATAATTAAACATTTCATAAATAACCCATATAGAATAACATAAATGTGTTTCATATCAAAATCATGGCATTTTAAAAGTGCTTAAAAACAAGATCTTTATGTCATTTATAACCCACAGAAAAGGAATGAGGGTTTTATGTATATAAATTCTAAAATAAAATAAATAATTTTCATATATTGATTAATAAACCTATAAAATAAAATGTTTTGGTTATTCACATAAATAAAATAAACTAATTTCTTGAGAAAAAGAGAGATATTTTGAGACAGAAATTCTACAGCATAATGGGTATGAAACATGGTTTTATAAAACATTAAAAAGAGAGGGGGAAAGGGTCACCCATTAATAAAAAATAATATTAGAGTATAGGTATATATTAAAATGTAAATAATAACATGTTATGGAAATTTTAAATACATACCACATAAAAGAGAACTTGAAAGAAAAAGAGAAGTTGAGAATACCCTTACGAAATTTCGGTAGCCTAACGACGTTACATAAAAATTCATAAAATGTGTTGATGATAGAAAAAGGGTATCTCATTATTTTTAAATAATATTTAAATTAAGGGGGATATGTAATGGTGTATCCTAACATAAGAAAATAGAAATAAAAAAGGTATAACATTAAAGGAGTGCTTGAAAAAAAGAAGGGTGGTAGATTCTCTTACCTTGAAAAGTGACTTCTAAAACTCAAAGATTGGGACCTTGGGGACTTGATGAAACATTGGGAGGACTACTTATAAGGTAATACTATCAGATATTATAGGATAGTGAATTGGTAATGAAATATAATGGAGGAATTGGTGGGAATTTATAGAAAAAGAGGGGGAATTTTTTATTAATTTCTGAGGACACGTCATTAGTGGTATTTGAAAAATCAAGAGATTTCCCATGATATTTTCCCATGGTATTGGCCACTTGGGACACCTAATATCATATTTTATTCCTAAAGATTCTACCATAACTATTAAATCATTATTAAATCACTAATGATGTCATTAAACATACTGAAAACTCAAAACTGTATTTTTACTATTCGTCAAAAAATAAAGTATTTTGTAAAAATATCATAAAATCACCATAACCTAATATCAAAATTCTGAATTCAAAAATAAAATTTATTTTATCATAATAATTCTCTAAATATTATAAATTCAACTTTTAACTATAAAAATACTTATTTATTAAAAATAATATCAAAGAGAAAATGCATAGTAAACTGCATACAAAAAATTTCGACACTTGAAAAAAATAAAATTATTTTATCATTTGTAACTAAAAATGAGGATTTTTATAGAACAGTTTAATTATAATTAACATTATTAATAAAACCATAGTTTAATATAATAATTTATATCTCTCTACAAAGTACAATTTTTACCCAAAAAACAATTTATAAAATTCCATCTCAATTTTTAAGAAAAACTATTCTTAAAACTGAAATGATGAAATAAAAATTTTATTTAAACAAAGGGGTTACATTTTAAGTAACTAGGGCCTTGAAACATAACCCCTTAAAACACTCGCATGTGATCTAAGGGTAATTTGTGAAATGTTGATGGACTCTTAGGGAGGCTCGGATAACATCACCTGAGTGGTAATCTATACTAACTTGAACTTCTCTCGTAATTGATTTCATTCAAGCTTAACATGTTGAAGCTCGGCTTGGGCTTGGTCCAGAGTGAATCCCAGTGACACTACCTCCTTCCCAAGCTCATAAAAATGGGATTTTTATGAACTGATTATACTAGATGAGGCCATTGACTCTTCTGTGTAAATTATTTAACCATTATCATTTCAATTTATAATCAATAATCTTAATGTTAAGAGTATAGTTTCCAATAGACAAATTGACCAATGGTCATATTGACCAATGATCATATAACGACTCAAAACTTATGGTTATATTAAAATATACTTACTTCATTATTAATGATATATAGTTTTGTTGTGTAATAATATAACACACATTTTCATTAAACAATTTCTATTCAAAAAGTTTGGGTTGTTACAAGTACCAAGTCAATAGAGAACTCTAGTTTTCTTACTAGTAGAAAGAGAGAAAATTTAGATGGAAACACGTCAATAAATATTATTCCCATATTATAAATATCTTCACTTAATTATTCTCACTCTAGATAAAAAATAAAACACATATATTTCCCTACCCAACTCCAAAAGAGGATGTTGAGCTCTACTCGATCTCGGGTCACATTCTCCCTAGAAAGCATGACACACCCCATTATGGGAATTAAAGGAGAGCCAAAGAAGATAAAAATCATTCTTTGATATTTGGTAAATTAACAAATCCATACTGAGAATGAAATCAAATGGTTTTATGTTGAGAACTATAAAATCCTAGTTGAGTTCAAGCTTCGATAAAGAGAAAACACTATAAGGGTGTCAGAGACCCTGATCTCTCTTTATTCCAAGGGGTGTAGTGGTATCTATCAAAAAAGACATAGTCTCAATAAGAAGGCTTAGAAAATAAAAAAGAAGGCTGATATAAATTAATGATATGCACCAATATCAAATAAATTAATCACTAAAGATGAAGTTATAATGATGGTGCCCCTCACCATTGTTGGACCCGCGTCAGCTTTCTCTCGAGACTCTTCTACTGTGTAAATAATCTTAGTTATAAATTCTTGTGGCCAAAACCACTTATTTATTTAAGTATTTTATTTCAAAATAGTAACCTTAGGTACTGATGATCCCATTCCACTATAAATGGTATAAAATACATGATATAACCTCTATATGTGGCCTAAATAACCGCATAAACCATGGATCTTTGATCCATTAGTACAAACTCGCATCGAATGAACAACCTTTCCACACTGAAAGTAAATAAAAGGGCCTATTATAGACACTATATAAGTTCTATATGATGCCTATTATGAAGATCCACCACAATACTCATCACACTTTCTCTTTCCTTTTAAATGAAAAACAGAACTACCACTAGGAGTAAGAGGAACTCCCACTAATCCTGACTTACCAAACAGTTCAAGCTCATCCATCAATGATCCATTTAGAAATTCCACCTAATAATTGATATTAAGAAGAAAAAAATATGATTTAATGTCAAATTTAATATCCATATTGAATCTTCAATCCTTCAGCTTCTCATTTATAACTACCTCATGAGGAAATTGTTTAAGTTCATCAAAGTGGTTCACATATTGAGTTGTAGTATTATCACCTTTTTGAAGGCTAATAGATTCCATATATTTTAAAAAGACCAAAGAATATATATATATATAAGTGTTCCATGAAAATAGATATAATTTATTTACTCTCTAATCCCTCATGTTTTTTCATTGTATCCATCTAATCCCACCATCTCTTATTAGGCCATTCAATATTAAAGGTAACACAATTCACTTTTATAGCATCTAGAATTTCCAAGAACTAAAAAATCACTTAAATATTTTTCATCTAATCCTTTACATATTGAGGATCATTTGAGACTTGGTAAGAAGGTTTTTTATTTTGAAGAAACACTTAAGCATGATCTCTATATTCATTCCATCGAGGTTCCACAATTAGAGCCTAAATTGAAATGGGTGAAACCATATATCCCATAGCTTGTATAGCATGCAACACTATCTCAATAAGATTCTAATCAACTAGAGGGATCACTTATTATGGTTCATCAGCATCTACCCCCCATAGGTATATTCAAATGTATTCTTAGAGGCATGGTATTATACAACATCAAAAGACAGTACAACAACATCTACAAAGATACTCATATCATCAACTCAATAAAGATATACAATAATATCAATTTTATCAAAGGGGATTAAAACTTTTTGGATTGTAACATACTTAGATAAAATTTATGGAAATGGATATAATCAAATCTATTTATTTATCAAGTTCATTTTTTCAAAACACCTATGGTAACTTAAGACTCACTACGATGAGAGATGTCTAGACACTCACTCGCAACAACCCCTTAAATCTGGAAAATCCTACCTCCTATCTACTAGAAAATCCCCAAACTATATAATAACATCAAGGGAAGATGTAAAAATACTCGCCTTTGATATATTTTTGTCATAAACCATCATGAATACCCTGATACACCAATACCCAATACAAATATGACATAGCTCAAAGGGCGTTCCCTATCTCCACAGGTTGATGACTAACACCTAGAATCAATTAAAAGTTAAAAGAAATGGTTTTGACACAAAAAAAAATGGTGAAAGATAAATTAATGAATGGTCGGTATACCAAACACTCCTCAATGAGAAAAGAGTATCAAAAATAGTCTAGATAAACAACCCAAAGAAAAACATTATCCAAAAGATGACATAATAGTCATGATGATAAAGTCTCAAAACTCATATGCAATAAGTGGACCATAGCTTCCCTAATAACCACCATTACTCTAGGTCCCATGAATCAAGAATTACTACCACATCTAAGTGGTTATTTACCTTTTCCTAGACCTAGAATAACATAATCTATTAACTTCCAAAGGAAAAGGTAGGTCATGAGAAAAAATATCCCAGTAGGATTCAACCAAATGTTCTATAAGCAATTATAATAAAAAAATCATTTATGATTCCATTTAAATAAAGACAGGGCATGGTAAATCATTTATGTATTTTCAATCAAAAAATTATCTCAAAATAAGTAAATGGTATATATATATATTATTTTTAAATAATCATTTTTCATAAAAATAGAAAGGACATGAATAAAACAGTTATATAATCACTATAATGTAATAATCAAATAAAAACTAAGAAATATATCATAATCCCTAAGATAAGTTAGTTTATGTCTATAGGATCCTCCTGATACTTCATAAAAATCACATATAAAAATGTTTACACATGTACCTAAGGCTCGGGCCATCGATATAATCAACCAACACCCTATTTGAAAAATCAAATTGAATTTTGTTTAGTTATTGTTTTCATCATAAATCCATTAATAGGGAGTCAAAGTCCAAGAATTCTTATCTTAATCACCCAATAACTACTTGGTGTCATATGTTCTCTAATCAATCAAACAATCAATCAAGTGTAAATTCATTCATTTCAAATCAATTAATCATTCAAAGTTTCAATACCCAATTTTAAGTTCAACATTCCATTTCAATTTCAAAACCAAAAGAGAGGTTTTCTTCAAATTCATTCCATTCAAATTAATATTTTTTTAAATCCATTTTTATCAAGATTCAATATCAAATAATTTCAATCCATATTTTCTCAAATTACAACATATTTCCAAATCCCTATAAAATTGGTTTTATATCAAAAATCACATTCCTTTTGAAATCAGTTAACAAATCATCACAGATCAAGGTTTATAAAACAAATGAAAATACATTCAATTCATGCAATAAATTTAGGTTTCAATTATAAGGAAAATCCTTACAAAACCACCTACCTTTAATCAAAATATTAATCAATAAATCACCCAAAACAAGAAATGGAAATTGCAAATGGAGACTTAAAAGTGGTGAAAATAAAATAGGAATCCCTAGAATCACAATCCATAAAATCGATGATCTAATCCATCAACAACATTATGATTCATTTCTCACTAATAAGGACACAAGAGAAGATAAGAGGAATTAAAAATCAAGGGGAAAACACTTACTAGAGAGAGATCAAACACATCCACCCATGCTTTGTTTTGATAAGAATATAGGTTAGAGTATTTAATTCACATCTTAAGAGCCTCTATAAGACAATGTAAATACCCGTAAATTTCAAGGGAAATTTTTTCTTAATTTTATTTGGGATTTTACGAGTACGTAGTATCTAACAGCACCTGATTCCGAGGCTCGGTTTGCTGGGAATCAATTTCCAAAGTTTATCTCGGGTACGTTCAGTGAACGAATGAGCGGGTTTTCTTAACTTTTGAACCAGTGCTCAGAATTGAAAACTTAGGGCACCAATGAAACCGCAGCGTTAGTTTTTGCTTAGGAAGACCTTTTCTAGAGTTTTGTTTTCTCAGAATTAGTTGTTTAAAAAACGGGATTAAGATTAAAGTGAAATAAAAATCGTGTTATAATTTTTATTCCACATTCTTAAGTGGTTTATCCCATGTGAGGGAGTTGGGGTGGGACCCACTGAGGTTCTAACCCCCCTTGAGAGGATTTAAGATGATGTGGGGGCCACATGAGACAGTGGATATCGGGGTTGTCCCGGGGTAAAGGTCAATATAAAATTCTACCTCTCTGCGATGAGGTAGTCCTGGAACATCATTAGGAAAAATGTCCGCATACTGATCCACCACTACAGGAAAACTCGGACTCCGCACGTCAACTACTCCAAGGATGAGGCTAGCCAACTAATGAGTGATGGGTTGTCCTCTCCTCTGCATGAATCCATCCTACGCTGCAAAGGTTCCCTTCTCGCCGGTGAAGGTGAACCTGCTCCCGTCGGTGCGAACACACCGCACCTTGCGCCTAATATAGTCAATCTGAGCATGGACTATTTATAACCAATCCATGCCCAAGATAACGTTGTAAGGCTTCGACGTCGCTACAAGAAGATCCCAGCCGAAGCTCTCGCCTCATAGACTGATCTCACACTGCCGGCACCAGTGTGTAATCGTCGAGTATACTCCGGTAGGAGTCTCTAGCCGTAAGGATCGAGCCAACGACTCCGTTGGAATCTCCGAGATCTGAACAAGGGAAGCGGCAATAAAATAATGATTTTCTCCTCTTCACGGCGGTTTGAAGAGGCACAGCGTGGGGACGTTGACTGTGAGACGCGGCGTGCACAGATATTCTCAGGACATGCACCTGATAGATTCTCTGTAGGAGGGGAGCACGTCGTCCTTTTCAGAGGACGTACCATGGTACCAGATACTTTGTAGGATGAGGTGCTGAGAGAGTTTTACACTTTCCCTTTAGCAGTACATCCAGGAGTGGCGAAGATGTACCAGGATCTCAGACGTCAGCACTGGTGGCTGGGTATGAAGAAGGTTGTGGTAGAGTTCATTTCTCAATGCCTCACCTGACAGCAGGTGAAGGTGGAGCACCAGGTACCAGCAAGATTGGTACAACCCTTGGAGTTCCCGGAGTGGAAGTGGGATGGGATATCTATGGATTTTGTGATTGGAATTCCACATACTTCCAAAGTTCACGACTCCATTTGGGTGATTGTCGACCGACTCACCAAGTCGGCCCACTTCTTACCCATTAGAGAGCAGGGCTCAGTAGAGAGCTTGGGACGTATCTATATTCGGGAGATTGTACGGCTTCATGGTGTTCCATCATCTATCATCTCCGATCGAGATGCTTGCTTTACTTCCTGGCTTTGGAAGGGGTTGCCGGAGGCATTCGGAACGCAGCTACATCTGAGAACCTCCTTTCACCCTCAGATGGATGGTCAGATGGAGAGGACCATTCAGACCATCGAGGACATGCTCCGTGCATGTGTTCTCGACTTTGGTCACAGCTGGGAGGACCACCTACCCTTGGTGGAGTTCGTGTACAACAACAGCTACCACTCCACCATCGAGATGGCACCATATGAGGCATTGTACGGATGACCTTGCAGATCACCATTGTGCTGGAAAAACCCTGGGGAGTCAGCACTTGAGGGATCGAAGATGGTCCAGGCCATGACAAAGAAAGTCCAGGTCATCCAGAAGCAGATGAGTACAGCTCAGAGCTGATAGAAGTCTTATGCTGACAGGAGGTTGAGACCACTAGAGTTCGAGGATGGCGACCATGTCTTCTTGCGGGTCTCACCTTGACATGGATTACAGAGATTTGGCTGAGGCAGTAAGTTATCTTAGTGCTTCATCGTACCATTCTAGGTTCTCAGAAGGATAGGCGTGGTGTCTTATCGCCTGGCTCTACCACCTCAGTTGCACCGGGTGCACGATGTATTCCACATATCTCAGCTGAGGAGATACGTGCACGACCCGACGCATATCATCAAACATGGGGAGCTGGACCTTGATGATGGGGAAACTTTTGCGGAGGTCCTGGTGGAGATCGAGGATCAACAGGAGTGGGTCCCACGTGGGTGGTCAATTCCTCTAGTGCGCATCTAATGGCAGCATGGGAACCTCTAGGAGATCACTTGGGAGCGGGAGCCTCAGATGCGTGCTCAGTACCCTCATTTGTTCCCCTAGATTGTGATGTATCTTTACGGGGACGTAAATCCCTGAGGTGGGAGTAATGTAAAGACCTGTAAATTTAAAGGGAAATTTTTTCTTAATTTTCTTTCAGATTTTATGAGTACGTAGTATCTGACGGCATCTGATTCTGAGGCCCAGTGTGCCCGCAATCAATTTCCAAAGTTTAGCTCAGGTACGTTCAGTGAACGAATGAGTGGGATTTCCTAAATTTTAAACCGGTGCTCGGAATCGAAATCTGAGGGCATTGATGAAACCGCAGCATCGGTTTTTACTTAGGAAGACCTTTTCTGGAGTTGCGTTTTCTCGGAAATAGTTGTTTAAAAAAAGGGATTAAGATTAAAGTGAAATAAAAATCGTGTTACAATTTTTATTCCACATTCTTAAGTGGTTTAGCCCATGTGAGGGAGTTTGGGTGGGACCCACTTATGTTTTAACCCCCCTTGAGAGGATTTAAGAAGAGGTGGGTCCCACAAGAGCCCCCACCTTTTCATTTTTCCTTAACTCCTTTTTAAAACCTCTTTTGTCATTAAAGTTGCCAACTTATCACTTCAATTAATTTTGACAAGTTATGTTTAATTAAATGAAGTGAATTAAATTATGAATGTTTGAATTTTAAAAGTGTTAGAGAAAGTAATAAAATAAGGCTAAAGCCTTATTTTATTTTGGTTGCTTCGTTGTGTCGAGAGAGGGAGATTTCTACCATCTAAGAACTTCATCATCCTCCTTGAAGAATGCGAAGAACACCGACGCGCCTTCCTTCATTCTTTTTCCCGTGTTAAAGGAAGGGAGATGTCGTTTCAACTCAGACAATCTCTGTCAATGTGTACGGAGCCACACCCCGCGACGCTTTTTTCCGCGACGCTCATCGATCGTCAACTCGTTATCGAGGTAGGGGTTTGATTTTGTTCGTGAATATTCTTTAACGTTCATCGTCAATTTCTTTGGGCCACTTGTTATCAATTTAACGGGAGGAGGTCGGACCACACGAACACGGCCGACCCTCCTCCCCCTTTTTTGTTGTGTTCGTTGTGGCTCGAAAGAAGGTGGCGCGGTGCAACGGCACCGCGCGGAAACTTGGAGGAATGCGTCGAAGAAGCGTGGCATCGTCGCGCCGTGCCGTTGAGGCCGAAAGAAGCCGCGACTGGAGCGGGGCCGCGGCAAAGGGGCGTGGTGCCGTCATGCCACACCAGAGAACCATGAAGAGACCATGTTCGGAACGGGGCCACGGTGGAGGGGCGTGGCGTCGTCGCGCTGCGCCGGTCAAACCAAGGTTGCGACCGAGTAGGGAGCGGCAGTCGGAACCACTGGCCACCGGCGCGTTGGAGGGGCGGGACCGCGGGGTCCCGTGGCAGTGGTACGGGCTGGCTGTTCAAAGAAGGCTGGGGGTCGTAACCCCCGGTTGGAAAAAGGAGCGGCCCCCACGTGGGTGTCATCATTTCAAAACAGGGGGGTAGCCCCCCCCCCCCCCCCTTCCGCGACATCTCGGCCAGCATCGAGCTGTCCATGCGGGTCGCGCCCGCGCCAGGCCAACCGGCCGCCCAGGTCGGGCCGGGCCGCGCAGGTCGGGCCACGCTGCGCCGGCTGGGCCAGGGCACACCCTATCGAGCCGGACCCGGACCCGGGTCTGGTCGACCCAGTTCGGGCCGACCCATGGGGTCTTGGGTCGGGTCGGTCCGGGCCCAAAACCCCCTAAAACCGGACAGGTTCGTTTAAATGCTCGTAACTTGGGCTACGGACCTCGGATCGACGCACTGTCAGTTGAAATGTGATACTTGGATCGAGACGTTGGTTTAGGTATATTATACTCAAGGTTTCGGAGAACTTTGGAGTATGGATGGGTTGGTTCGAACACGAAACCAACCGGGCCCTCGGAGCGGAAACACTTATAACTTGAGCTCCGGACGTCCGATTGATGTGTCGTCGACTTTGTTGGATTCCTCATAGTGAGAAGAACCTTTTGGCTTACTCCACTCGAGGTTTGGACGTAGTTGGAGTACGGTCGGGTTGGTTTTGACTTAAAAACAAAACGGACCCCTGGAACAAAAATGCCAATAACTCTCAGACCGGGCGTCCGATTGACGCGCCATCTATCACGTTGAGTTCCTTTTGTCGAGACGGAACTTTGGGATACATCAACTCCAGACTATGTGTCAGTTGATGTATCGACCCCCCTTGGCTCGTAGAGCGGACCCTCCCAGAATCGAGCATGTTGTGTGCGGGAACCCTAGAGCTGGCTGTGACTGCGACGACGATGACGACTACACTGAAATCCTCCGTGGGTTCGGCAGCGACGACGATTGCACTGAAATCCTCCATGGGTTCAGCAGTGATGAAGACCATACTAAAATCCTCCGTGGTTTCGACGGCGATGACTACTGTTCTTGTATCCTACGTGGGTCTGGCAGTACTACTATTCTTGTATCCTATGTGGGTCCGGTAGTATTTGACCTCTATTGTAGCATCCTACGTGGGTCTGACAGAGTGGCTGGTCTTGTATCCTACATGGGTCCAACAGCTTATCTGGTCTATTATCCTACATGAGTCCCAGCTTAGATGAATCAGTGGCTACATCCGATCATCTCTATCACCTTACAAAGAAGTATACCTATGTGAGCTGAGTCTTGACTTTCAATCATTATATTCGATATGATTGAATTTCTTCCTATGTGGATTTTGGTGTGATTTCCTGTGTGGATTGGGTTGTACTATCCTGTGTGGACGTAATCAAACTTGGGATCGTATGTTGGAGTCGAACTAGAATTGATGACTTAGGTATATGTATGGGCATATACCTAAGTAGTGTTGGATGTTACTTCGTGATTGTATCTTTATTTTGTGGATTATCCTTTGTGGATTCTAGGAGACCTTTGAGGGTCTCAGGGTCCCTAATGAGTAGCGTATACTCACCCCTGCATAGGTTATGCCCGCACTACGTTGTGTTGGATGCAGACGACGGACAGTGCTGATCGTGGTTGAGGCTTGTGGAGTAGTCGGTATCTGGAGGTGGACCACTAGGCAGGACGTACACGGAGCAGACGGCTAGACCCGAGGAGATGAGGAGGCTATCTGTACCCACCCTTCAGGTGGGAATTCTAGTGGATGGATCGACGTTGGTTCTTTACTTTTAGTTGTTTTAATTTCTTTCCAGTTGTACTTTACTTTCAGTTTGGGTTTGTATTCTGGCTCATTTACTTTCCGCACTTACTATTGTACTTAGTTTACTTAGTGTTTACTTCCGTTGTCTTACTCTGTGGTGTGTGTTTACTTTATAAAGGCAATGCCTTCCCCTTTTTTTAGGGATTTATGCCTTGGTTCTAGTCGCCAGCCCCTGGCCTATGGAAGGCGGGCTTGGGGTAGTCACGGCACGAGTCCCGAGGACGGGTCGTGACAAATTGGTATCAGAGGAGTTTGGTTCTACCGTAGAACTCAGGACTCTGATCTTTCTTCTATGTGAAGCAATAGTGTTAAGGGTATTGAGGGTGGTTAACATTCCAGGGAGTCCATTGTTGGTGCGGTGGCCGACGTATCCGTACACCAGGACACTGACTTCTGATTTCTGACTCAATGCATGAAAACATTGATTGTATGTGTGTTTCAAAAGTTTTCTTTGTGATTACTTTGTGTCAGCCCACCAGGTATACTATTTTGACCATGGTGCACCTATTTCTTTTTAGAATGGCCAAATGATGGCAGCCAGCTAGGGTTCAGAGCTTTGTGCGAGACGACAGCCCACCGAGCGACAAGGCCTCGGTGCAGGTCCCTTTTCAGTGGAGGCACCGGTGGTACCTCTACCCGCTGAGCCACCGATGCCACCAACCCCACCCTCTAAGAGTGCATGTCGCCTTAGTGCACTGCACGAGTTTCAGCATCAGATACCGCTCAGGTTCCATGGGGAGACGGACCCTCAGGCAGCCAGGGATTGGCTGGAGCTAACCTCATGGTGATCCTTGCTGCGAGCCTCCTACACGCGGTAGCAGGCAGATGGTGGAGCTTGATGCTCCAGGTGCACGACAAGGTGTCTCTCCTCTAGATGGACTTTGAGAGCCTCTTCTGCTCGGAGTTCATCCCAGCCACCCTCCTTACGGTGCGCATTCAGGAGATACTACAGCTGCGGCAGGGCAGCATGACGGTCGCCCAGTACTCGGTGAGATTTACCGATCTCTCGCGCTATTTGATGGACATGGTACGAGACCCATTCTTCTGAGCTCGGACCTTAGATCAAGGACTGATGCATGAGATCAGGGCGTCGATGATCTTCCTCAGCATTCCGACCCAGGAAGGAGTACTGGAGCGAGCCCTTCTCATAGAGAGCTTTCTTGCTGAGCCTACACCAGCAGCGAGACCTACCGCAGGGTGGCACGTAGCAGAGTCGTCTGCAGCTGGCAGTCGACAGACATCACAGGGGTCCATGCGGACCAGACCATCAGGCGGATGACCTTAGGACACTAGCTCAGAGGTGTGGGGCACCCGGGGCAGAGCCAGCCTTCCGAGGAGCAGAGAGTGCTACGCATGCGGCAGGCAGGGCCACATAGCTCATGACTGCCCGACCCGCCGTGAAAAGGATCAGTAGACGGTTGAGGGGCCACCCAGGCAAAGGCAGAGGGTCGAATGTGGAGGTCCTTAGGGAGCAGGTGGACGAGGAAGAGGAGCTGGACGAGCAGCAGGTGGTGGGAGACGCTTTGAGGCTTTACCACCACCACCACCAGGAGGTCCACCCTGACCACAGGGAGCTCGCGGACAGAGGCAGGCTCAGCTTTAGGCAGCGGAGGCCTAAGACATAGCGCGCTAGAGATGATTCAAGGTACTATCTGTGTCTACTCCACCCTTTCTGCAGTTCTTATAGACATAGGAGTGAGTCATTCTTTTATTTCTGCCGCCCTTGTTCAGAGCTCGGAGATTCTGACGGAGCCGTTGGCTTGATCCTTACGGCTAGAGACTCCTACGGGAGCAGACTCGATGATTAAACGCTGGTGCCAGCAGTTTGAGCTTACTCTAGGAGGCGAGAGCTTCGGCTGGGATCTTCTTGTAGTGGCGTCGAGGCCTTACAACCTCATCTTGGGAATGGATTGATTATCTACACTCCATGCTTAGATTGACTGTATTAGGCACAAGGTGCGGTGTGTTCACACCGACGGGAGAAGGTTCACCTTCACCAGCGAGAAGGGAACCTTTTTAGTGCAGGATGGTCTCATGTAGAGGAGAGGGCATCCCATCACTCATCAGTTGGCTAGCCTCATCCTAGGAGCAGTTGACGTGCGGAGTCCGAGTTTCCCTGTAGTGGTGGATCAGTATGCGGACGTTTTTCCTGATGACGTTTCAAGACTACCTCCTCGCAGAGAGGTAGACTTTTATATTTACCTGTACCCTGGGAAAGCCCCAATATCCACTCTAGAATATCGGATGGACCCTACTAAGCTTCAAGAGCTACAGTTACAGTTGGAGGACTTGCAGGGCAAGGGATTCATCCAACCCAGTGTTTCACTCTGGGCTTCCCTGATTTTGTTCACCAAGAAGGCGGATGGGAGCTTGCGACTGTGTGTCGACTATCATTTCCTAAACCAGGTGACCATGAGGAACAAGTATCCGCTACCGAGGATTGAATACCTCTTCGATCAGCTCAAGGGAGCATGGTGGTTCTCGAAGATAGACCTCGGGTCAGGCTATCATCAGCTCAGAGTTCAGGATGAGGATGTGCAGAAGACGACCTTCAGATGTCGGTATGGCCACTATGAGTTCTTGGTGATGCCTTTCGGCATGACCAACTCTCTAGCAGTGTTCATGAGTTTCATGAACAGGATCTTTCAGCCATACCTTGATCAATTTTTCATGGTTTTCATCGACGACATATTGATATACTCGACCACTGAGGAGGAGCATGCCCACCACTTGTGAGTTGTACTGGACACACTCCGAGTGCACCAGCTTTATGGTAAGCTCTTGAAGTGTCAGTTCTGGTTATGTGAGGTCCACTTCTTGGGACACTTCGTCTCTGAGGCGGGATTTGCGGTTGATCTTGTAAAGATCGAGGCAGTGCTAGCTTGGGAGCCACCCAGGAGTGTGACGGAGGTGCCGAGTTTCTTGGGGCTAGCTGGGTACTACCGGAGATTTGTGCCAGACTTTTCCAGAGTTGCGGCACTGCTCTCAGCTTTGACGAAGAAGGGGAAACCCTTCGTGTGGTCAGATAGATGTCAGCAGAGCTTCCAGGAGCTGAGACATAGGTTGACCAGTGCACCTATCTTGAGGCTACCAAAGGAGGGAGTAGGGTACGTAGTCTACTGGGTTGCATCAGGGACCGGAATTAGATGTGTCCCGATGTAGGAGTAGGCTTTGATCGCCTATGGATCATGACAGTTGAGGCAGAATGAGTAGAACTATGCTACCCATGACCTGGAGTTAGCAGCAGTGGTCTTCGCTCTGAAGATGTGGCGACACTATCTAATGGGCGAGCGCTTTACAGTCTACTCTGACCACCAAAGTCTCAGGTACATCTTCTCACAGAAGGACCTGAATCTGAGATAGCGGCAATGGCTCGAGTTCCTCCAGGACTATGACTTTGAGATAGTCTATACTCCTGGAAAGGGGAGTATAGTGGTCGATGCTCTCAGCAGGAGGACGGGCATTCAGCTACTTGGGGAGGCGACAGAGCAGCTAGCCTCTTTGCAGATATCCTTCGTGGATAGAGATGGATCAGCCTTTCTTCAGTCACTCACAGTCACTCCTCCACTTCTTCAGCGGGTCAGAGAGGTACAGCGTGGGGACGTTGACTATGAGACGCGACGTGCACAGATATCCTCAGTACAGGTACCTGATGGATTATCTGTAGGAGGAGAGCACGTCATTCTTTTTAGAGGACGTACCATGGTACCAGCTGCTTTGCAAGAGGAGGTGCTGAGAGAGTTTCACACTTCCCCTTTAGCGGTACATCTAGGAGTGGCGAAGATGTACCAGGATCTCAAACGTTAGCACTGGTGGTCGGGTATGAAGAAGGCTGTGGAAGAGTTAATTTCTCGATGACTCACCTGCCAGTAGGTGAAGGCAGAGCACCAGGTACCAGCAGGCTTGGTACAGCCCTTGGAGGTCCCAGAGTGGAAGTGGGATGGGATATCTATGGATTTCGTGACTGGACTTTCACGTACTTCCAGAGGTCACGACTCCATTTGGGTGATTGTCGACCGACTCACCAAGTCGGCCCACTTCTTACCCATCAGAGAGCAGGGCTCAGTAGAGAGATTGGGACGTCTCTATGTTCGGGAGATTGTACGGATTCATGGTGTGCCATAATCTATCGTCTCCAATCAAGATGCTCGCTTTACTTCCCGGCTTTGGAAGGGGTTGTAGGAGGAATTCGGAACGCAGCTACGTCTGAGCACCGCCTTTCACCCTCAGATGGATGGTCAGACTGAGAGGACCATTCAGACCCTCAAGGACATGCTCCGTGCATTTTTCCTCGACTTTGGTCACAGCTGGGAGGACCACCTGCCCTTGGTGGAGTTTGCGTACAACAAAAGCTACCACTCCACCATCGGGATGGAACCATACGAGGCATTGTACGGCTGACCTTGCAGATCACCGCTGTGCTGGACAGACCTTGGGGAGTCAGCACTTGTGGGACCAGAGATGGTCCAGGCCATGATAGAGAAAGTCCAGGTCATCTAGGAGCGGATGCGGACAGCTCAGAGCCGATAGAAGTCTTATGCTGACAGGAGGCGGAGACCGCTAGAGTTCGATTATGGTGACCATATCTTCTTACGGGTCTCACCTCGACGTGGATTACAGATATTTGGCCGAGGTGACAAGTTATCTCCATGCTTCATCAGATCATTCCAGGTTCTCAGTAGGATAGATGATGTGGCTTATCGCCTGGCTCTACCACCTCAGTTGCACCAAGTGCACGACGTCTTCCACGTATCTCAACTGAGGAGATACGTGCATGACTTGATGCATATCATCGACCATGGGGAGCTGGACCTTGATGATGGGCGACTTTTGTGGAGGTCCCGGTGGAGATTGAGTATCGACAGGAGCGAGTCCTACGTAGGCGGTCGATTCCTCTAGTACGCATTAGGTGGCAGCACGGGAACCTCTAGGAGATCACTTGGGAGCGGGAGGCTCAGATGTGTGCTCAGTACCCTCATTTGTTCCCCTAGTTTGTGATGTATCTTTATGGGGACATAAAGTCTTGAGGTGGGAGTAATTTAAAGACCCATAAATTTCAAGGGAAATTTTTTCTTAATTTTCTTTGGGATTGTACGAGTACATAGTATCTGACGGCACCAGATTTCGAGGCCCGGTGTGCCCGAAATCAATTTATAAAGTTTAGCTCAGCTACGTTCAGTGAACGAACGAGCGGGTTTTCCTAACTTTTGAACCGGTGCTCGGAATCGAAAACCGAGGGCACCGATGAAACTGCAACGTCGGTTTTTTCTTAAGAAGACCTTTTCTGGAGTTGCGTTTTCTCAGAATTAGTTGTTTAAAAAAAGGGATTAAGATTAAAGTGAAATAAAAATCGTGTTACAATTTTTATTCCACATTCTTAAGTGGTTTATCCCATGTGAGGGAGTTTGGGTGGGACCCACTAATGTTCTAACCCCCCTTGAGAGGATTTAAGATGACGTGGGGCCCACACAAGCCCCCACCTTTTCATTTTTCTTTAACTCCTTTTTAAAACCTCTTTTGTCATTAAAGTTTATAACTTATCACTTCAATTAATTTTAACAAGTTATGTTTAATTAAATGAAGTGAATTAAATTATGAATGTTTGAATTTTAAAAGTGTTGGCAAAAGTAATAAAATAAGGATAAAGCTTTATTTTATTTTGGTTGCTTCGTTGTGTCGAGAGAGGGAGAGTTCTACCATCGAAGAGCTTTATCATCCTCCTTGAAGAACGTGAAGAATACTGATGAGCCTTCCTTTATTCTTTTTCCTACAACAAAGGAAGGGAGATGCCGTTTCACCTCGGACAATCTCCGTCAACATGTACGGAGCCACACCCCGCGACGCCGTTTTCCGCGACGCTCATCGATCGTCAACTCATTATCGAGTTAGGGGTTTGATTTTGTTCGTGAATATTCTTTGTCGTTCATCGTCAATTTCATTGGGCCGGTTGTTATCAATTTAACAGGAGGAGGACGGACCGCACGAACACGGCCAACCCTCCTCCCCCTTTGTTGTTGTGTTCGTTGCGGCTCAAAAGAAGGTGACATGGTGCAACGACACTACACAGAAACTTGGAGGTATGCGTCGAAGAAGCGCAGCGCCATCACGCCGCGCCGTTGAGGCCGAAAGAAGCTGCGGCCGGAGTGGGGCCACAGTAAAGGGGCGCGGCGCCGCCGCGCCGCGCCCGAGAACCACGAAGAGACCGCGGCCGGAGCGGGGCAGTGGTGGAGGGGCGCGGCATCGGCGCGCCATGCCAGTCAGACCAAGGCCATGGCGGAGAAGGGAGCGGCGGCCGGAACCGCCGGCCACCGGCACGTCAGAGGGGCGGGACCGCGGGGTCCCGTGGCAGCAGCACCGACCAGCCAGTCGGGTCGGCCGTTCAGAGAAGGCCGGGGGTCATAACCCCCGGCTGGCAAAAGGAGCGGCCCCCACGTGGGGGCCGCCATTTCAAAACAGGGGGGCAGCACCCCCCCCCCCTTCCGCGACAGCTCGGCCAGCGCCGAGTTGGCCACGCGGGCCGCGCCAGCGCCAGGCCAACCGGTCGCCCAGCCCGGGCTGAGCCGCCCAGGCCGGGCTGGGCCACGCAGGCCGGGTCGAGCCGCACTGCGCCGGGCCGCGTCGGGACGCGCCCTATCGGTCCAGTCCCGGAAACGGACCCGGGTCGGGTCGATCCGGTTCGGGCCGACCCCAGGGGTCTTGGGCCGAGTCAGTCCAGGCCCAAAACCCCCTAAAACCGGACAGGTTCGTTTAAAATGCCCGTAACTTGGGCTACGGACCTCCGATTGACGTACCGTCAATTGAGATGCAATCCTTGGATCGTGACGGTCATTTCGGTATATTACACTGAAGGTTTAGGAGAACTTTGGGTATGGTCGGGTTGGTTCAAACACAAAACCAACCGGGCCCTCGGAGCGAAAGCGCTTATAACTTGAGCTCCGGACGTCCGATTGACGTTTCGTCGACTTTGTTGGATTCCTCTTAGTGAGACAGACCTTTTGGCTTACTCCGCTTGAGGTTTGGACATAGTTGGAGTGCGTTCGGGTTGGTTTTGACTTAAAAATCAACCGGGCCCCTCGAACGAAAAAGCCAATAACTCTCAGACTGGGCGTCCGATTGACGCGTCGTCTGTCATGTTGAGTTCCTTTTGTCGAGATGGAACTTTGGGATACATAAACTCCGGACTACGTGTCAGTTGATGTATCGACCCCCTTGGCTCGTGGAGCATACCCTCCCGGAATCGAGCATGCTGTGTGTGGGAACCCTAGAGCTGGTTACGACTGCGACGACGATGACGACTGCACTGAAATCCTCCGTGGGATCGGCAGCGATGACAACTGCACTGAAATCCTCTGTGGTTTCGGCAGCGATGAAGACCATACTGAAATCCTCCGTGGGTTCGACAGCGATGACTACTGTTCTTGTATCCTACGTGGGTCTGGCAGTACTGCTTGTATCCTACGTGGGTCCGGCAGTATTTGACCTCTGTTGTAGCATCCTACATGGGTCCGACAGAGTGGCTGGTCTTGTAATCTACATGGGTCCGACAGCTTAGCTGGTCTAGTATCCTACGTGGGTCCCAGCTTAGATGAATTAGTGGCTACATCTGATCATCTCTATCACCTTACGAAGAAGTATACCTGTGTGAGCTGAGTCTTGACTTTCAATCATTATCTTTGATATGATTGACTTGCTTCCTATGTGGATTGTGTTGTGCTTTCCTGTGTGGATTGGGTTGTACTATCCTGTGTGGACGTGATCGAAATTGGGCTCGGATGTTGGAGCCGAACTAGAATTGGTGACTTAGGTATATGTATGGGAATTTACCTAAGTAGTGTTGGATGTTACTTCGTGATTGTATCTTTCTTTTGTGGATTATTTTTTGTGGATTCTGGGAGACCTTCAGGGGTCTCGGGGTCCCAACAGAGTAGCGTATACTCACCCCTGCATGGGCTATGCCTGCACTACGTTGTGTTGGATGCAGATGACGGACAGCGCTGATCGTGGTTGAGGCTTGTGGAGCAGTCGGTATCTGGAAGTGGACCACTAGGCGGGACGTACACGGAGCGGACGGCTAGACCCGAGGAGCTGATGAGGCTATCTGTACCCACCCTTTAGGTGGGACTTCCAGTGGACGGCTCGATGTTGCTTCTTTACTTTCAGTTGTTGTACTTTCTTTCCATTTGTACTTTACTTTCAGTTTGGGTTTGCATTCTGGCCCATTTAATTTCCGCACTTACTATTGTACTCAGTTTACTTAGTGTTTACTTCTTCTAGCCTACTCTGTGGTGTTTTTTTACTTTATAAAGGCAATGCCTTCCCCTTTTTGTTGGGATTTAGCCTTGGTGCTAGTCGCCAGCCCCTGGCCTATGGAAGGCAGGCTTGGGGTAGTCACGGCACGACTCCTGAGGACGGGTTGTGACAGCCAAGGAATTGTATTAGGGTCGATTATGAGTGATTTAGGATTTATAATGTGGGTTTGGGATTTTAATTAGAATTTTGTGGGGTTTAAAAATTCATTCACATGGTTTTTTAGGTTAGGCCCCATGGTGAGTTCTAACCATGCACCTATGTCATGACACCCTCCCCCAAAAGTGTACCCCTCCTAGGATGACAATGAGGGAAGGGAGATGGTGACTACCTGAGTGTTGCCTCTAGTAGTCCCTGTGTTGATGAATAGAACTGAGGGTATAATAAAAATACAAATGGGATGAATTTCCTTCTAAGAGAACATGAAAAGGAGGGAGATATAATAGATATAATAATCAAAAAATTCTTAGATATATAAAATAAATCCCATGTGCATATATGTAATGTCATAAAGTAATAAAACAACTAAAAGAACAACTACAAACACAAAAAAGGTAAACTTGATAGCAACCATGATGCCCAAATATCTCTTACAAAATTCACATGCTAGTAATATCCAACCCGTTCTCTAACCTTCTCCCACTAACCTGAAAAATAGTTTATATATGCATGGGGTGAGCATAATATTATATTTAGTAGGATTATCCTTGGAGCCTCAACTGTAGCTAATGTCACCCAGGCACCCAGCTTCCACTACTAGGTACTATATATCCTACAAGCACACAACCATTTTTAGAAACTACATTAAATTACTTTATTTTAATTAAAAAATTCAATTTACTTTAATTAATTAATTAGACATTAATTACAAATCAATATTATTCCATATTAAACATTATTATCCATCAAATCTAAGTCCATGCCATTTAGGCATAATCCAAATTGATTCCATGGTTTCTCAATATTAGCACCTCTTTTACATTCCAGCAATACCAACCTTGGGGGTGAGGCCATTAAACATCATTACTTTCTATAATCCAGTTTCTTTAGGAAAAAAATCCTAAGATACTATAAAGAGGAAACATAAAACTAGGCACATACAATTGCCTCATGCAATGGGGAATGGAATTCATATAAAATAAGAAACTAGTCCATTAGCCATTAAATAGAATCATATCAAGTAAGTATCCATATTTAAGAACATAAATGGGTAAGCCCAACTTCAAACATTCCAATCATCTATGGTTCCATCCCGGACACCCTTATGTATTTCCCCATGTATCTAACAATCATAGGCATCAACTACTACCACATTGTTCAGGTCTCCCCGCCCTATATCACATCAGTCATCCCAATATTAGATATCCCAATCTCACATCACAAAGCTTTTATCAAGATCACATCACAAGGCAGTGAGAAACAACCATAAACAACATGTAAACTTGGCCCTAAAATAATGCATTCAACCTTTGAACACAAATGAGCCCGTGTGGCCCCAACACAAGGCATCCAACCATTACAAGAAAATAGGCACTCATGGAACCAAAGATTTATCTTTATCAAACAATTGGATCATATACCATATCTAATTAACTAATTTATTATTCATAGGTTCCAACTATTAGAAACCTAATGTGTCATTCTATAATAAGATATCAAAAGTTAAACATGATCTTAGAATTAATTCTAGTTATAAAAGACTTATAGAAGTACCATTCACATTTAACATGCCTTTCCATTTTATCAATAATGAGAATTAACATGATTAACATTCTTTAGAAAATTCCATTAACACATGGAATAACATATTCAATTAAACATGCATACATGAATCCATTTTATTACCATCAAATTACCAGAAACACTAGATTTAAGCACGTCTCTTCTTTAAATTATTAAACCAATTAATAAATTATTTATTTATTTATATTTTTTACCATTTTTTTAAGAACAACATGATAATCCAAGAATAACAACATGCTACAGAATTATAGTATAGATATCACACTATTTATAAAATCAAGAGGCAACCTATTATCATGGTATTAAACATCGACATGTGATCGTTATCCAAATTCCATTCTTTAATTCAGTTAAATAGTTATAAGGTTAATTCCATTTCTATAAAAAGGGATAAAACATGCTAAATTTATGATTTCATATAAATAAATAGGAGAAGTAATGAATTCCCTTCCTCAAAATCATCAATGTTCTTTGCTAAAGAAAAGACCAACATTGAAAATATATGATCACCTATCCCATGAGGAACTAGGATATCTTGAAGATTTCGTTACATGTACACATTGTTAATTGATAGAATAAATCCCATTATAATAGTGGAGATCAAACATCAAATCATGGAAATAAAAAGTGGGAGGAGTACAAAACTAAAATGAGAGAAAGTGATAAATAAAAGTTGTAGAACTCACCTTGGATCACCATAGATTGGTATCTTGGATCACCTTGGGTTTTGATAGAGGGAAGTAAAAAAGAATGTGGTTTGGAGGTATCAGGGTATATATAGATCCATTGAGAAACTAAATACCAAGGTGCAACCCCTTATACCATGCCATAATCCTCTAGACATGGGGTATTCTATGGAAGATCCAAAAGGACCATTCCATCGCTACCCTCTATCAAAGGTGGTTCTGAGAATCTAGGATAGATCCTTTAAAAGTGGTTATGGAGGCTATGATATATCTATAAGAACCACGCTATAGGACTCCCTCTGCCAAGAATGAGACCATGTTGCAGCCTATAACCCATAGTGTAGCTACCCCCCAATTTTGTAGTGGCCTCATTTCTCTCCTGAGCTCCCCTGTTTCATATCTACTGGTTCTATGGTGAACCACACCTCTCTATGCTATATCTATTCCATTTTTAGTAGTGACTCTTCAAAAGCTCCTCAAACACCCTCTAAGCCACATGGAACCTCCTCCAAGTGCCTACAAAATCTAAAACCTAAAAAGGATATGGATTTCAGGATCTGGTCCATTATATCCTAACTGTGTTACCTCACTGGTCTTCTATAAAGGGTGCATGGTTTGTCCATATTGTTAGTCTAACCATGCGCCAACTATGTAAACCCCAACTGCCCAAGGTTGTACAATTTGGATGGGTGGCCACATAGTTTTTATTAATCATACATAAACCATGAACCACCCTCCATACCCTCTAAATAGGGCACACTGTTTTTTGGTACAAACCACATAGTTTTTCTTAACTATGTACCAACTATTCACATCCCCAAAACCTCAAAAAATCCCTTATAAATGATCTGGCATAAGACCAAAACAAAGGATGGTCAAAAAATGGTCAATAAATACCTCAAATAAGGTAACTGAAGGTATTATTCTATATAGAATAGATTTTGAATATTATGAATAAGAAAGGGGGAAATATAGAGAAGAATAAGATGTTTTGGATATGTGTAATATAATGAATATTCTATGATTATCCAAATTAAAAGTAATAATGAAAAATAATAAGGTCAAAGTGGTTGTGTTCGTGTGCTTTGTATACAAAGTGAATAAGAAACTTGTTCCTCTACAATTTTGAAAGATAATTTATTCTTGTTTCATGTAGTGAAATTATATTTGAAGTGGAATAATTTAACACACTCAATGAACTAGAGTAAATCTATTTAGTTGAAGTCTCCTCATCTATTTTTCAAAATTTTATCATTATAAAGTGTGAGGTGAACTTGTATGTGGGATTCACTAAATCATAGTCAGGAAACATGAAAACATGAATTTCAAGGTTATATTGAGCTATTTTATACCCACATTAATATTTTAGTGGGTAGTATGATCCTAGAGGAATCCATATCACACCAAGGACTATCCCTCTCACATTTAAAGGTGATCCTTGTAAATATGATGTGTTATCTTATGTTGGTGTGTGTTTGGGTATGTTGCATATATCATCACTACATCCTAACAGGTGATGAAGGTTATTTTTTGAGAGAAAAATATAAAATAGTATAGATAATGGATTCTCCCCTAGTGATCATTCATTGATCCTCAGGTGGTTCTAAAGTGATTTGTTTCACACCAAATTGGGGTCATGGATTAATGAAAAATAGATATTGTTTCACTAAATGAATATAATGTATGAGGTCATTATTTTTAGTGGGTATAATTTCATTAAAATTACTTGATGAAAAGACATAAGATATTATATTCATCTAATAAAAACTTATTTTACAGATAATGGAATCATCATCATTTAGTTTGACCCTGAGATCTATTTTGGACAAATAAAAACTAAATAAAAGTAACTTTTTTTTACTTTTAATGAAACTTGATAATCGTTATTAAGAAAGATAGGAATGTATATGTGTTGGAACACCCACCTACAAAGAAAAAAACTGGTGAATCTATTCCAAAAAAGGTTTTATATTATTATAAAAATAATTTAAATCATTTTCCAAAGGTCTCTACACTCATGATTTTCACTATGGTTTCTTAGTTGAAAAAGCAACATGATACTCTGAATGAATATAAAATTATTGATAACATTAAAATGATTTATTATGAGAAAAATAGGAATAAATAGTATGTGTTTTCAAATACATTTTTTTGATGTAAAATAATATAATGAACCTCAGTCTTAACTCATATACTCAATATGAATTTTTATGACAATGATTTAGAGAGGCTAGGTTCACCTCTTAAAATTTGACATTCTATAGATTTAATTCTGAAATCACTACCAGAATGGTTCTTATAGTTTATTTTTAATTATAATAGGAATGAATTATGTAAATATTTACCAAATCTCCTCAATATGTTGAGGATAGCTGAGCAAGATGTGGGTGGTTCAAGCTCAAGTTCCATATTGATGATATAAAAAAATTAAGGGTGAAAGTTTTTCTAAGAAAGGAATGAAAATAGTTTTTGAAGAGTTATTAATGAAAGTTAAATTAAATAATAAGAATAAGATTCAGTTAAAATGATATCATTGTGGAAAAATTGTCCATTTGATAAGGGAATAGTCCTAAATACTTGAAAGTTCAAAAGAAGTTATGTAGAGAATCTACTACAAGTATTATATTCTAAAGGGTATATGTTACAAACTATATATTTTACAAATATTTTAAATATATAGGATTTCAAAAGTGAAATAATAATTGAAGGTTTTAGATTAAAGTTATAGAGAAAGAGATTATTACATTAAATACTTGGGTGAAAGGAACACTTCAAGCTGGGTTGAATTTTTTATGTTTATTGGTTTGTTTCATTTTAGTTCTCTTATGTAGATCTCATTAATAGTTATTGTTTGAATAAATGATATATTTTTTTATACACATGGGATTTAGCTAAATTCTATATTGAAAATGATACAAGAGGAAAAATGATTCAGACACATGGAGTATCGTATATGATAAGTAATAATAGTTTATTTGTTAGATATTCCTATTAAAAGTAAATAAATTTCATTTCCTAACACAATTTATTTCATGTTGATTCCTATAAAAAAATATTCTAACATAGAATTCAATTTATAAAAGTCTAGTATGGGTATATATAAATAACACTATTTATAAAAGGGGTTATTTCAGACAATTTATAAATTGAATGAAACTTTTTTCTAAAAGATTTTAGGATTTATGTTGGCTATTGAAAATGTAAATGGTTATATTTATTTATAGTAAAATTTTGATGATATAAGTTCTAATTATGATGATGATGTTAAGACTAGATAGAGTTTAAGTTAATAATGGAAGTTAACATTGTAAGATCTAATGTTATGGAGTTAAAGAGTTTAAATATATGTTCAAAGATTTTAACATTGGGATTATGATTCATAAGTCACACCATTATTAAAAATTTATTTCTTCATAGATATTACTCACTAAAGGTTTTAGTGATAGATTTTTTTCAGATGGTCACATATATATGTGACAAGTATTATATATATATATATGTAATGAGTTAATAAAATCCATAAAATGTAGTAGACATAAGTATAAAATTGTATTTTATAATATATGATATGATGAAAAAGCGATTATGTATGGTTTTGTTAAATATTATTAAAGAATTCGATAATATAAAATAAATACATACCATGATTTTAAAATAAAGGAAATATAAATTTTAATTAATTTATAAATTTTGTAAATTTACATGAATGGTAAAATGATAATTATCCCCTCAAAATATAATTTTGTGTTTTCCCTAATCAAATACCATCGTTTAGTATAATGGGTTGTGATGATATGTTGAGATTGGATTGAATAGATTCTTATACTTTTTATAAAGGGTTTTATGTGGTATATGAAGACTGGATTCATGAGGTAATAATTATAGACTTATTGCATGGATTGACATGCTAAATTATATCTCATGTAATTCCATACATTCATCGATATACTTATAGGTGTATTCTTATAATCAATTCTTCCTACTTGAGGTTGGAAAGATACCTAGCATGATAACCATTATACTTTGATAACTTATTAATGCATGTCTAAAAATTTAATTAGCTAATATGAGGTTGGTTGTGTATATTGTTGATCATGTCATCAGTTGGAGTGCAGCCAAGATGGGATTTGTCCTCTTATATGATGAATAAAGAAATCCAAACCTTGATTGAATTAAACTGAGGAAATTCATGGATATGCGTAGTTGAGTCACATAGGATGAGTTCAACCACTTAGTTGAGGGGTGTCTTATATACTTATCTATAAGATGAATGACATGTGATGTATTCATTGACTAGGTCAGTCTATTTTGAATAATCAAGAAAATATGAGTTGGACTATATTATATTGGCATGTTCCATGTATAGTGGTCACTCTATGTCAAGTAAAAAGGTATTATATAATCATATATATGATTTATATGATACATCTTGTGGTGTACATTTTCATATAGATATATGAGTATGTTTTATGGTGGTTGCACCAGACCCCATAGTAGATTGAGTAACATTAATTCATTTCCAGAGGCTTCTCTTTGCTTAAATCTATGAAATATGTATTTTATATCAATGATACTAAGGCCCACAAGGTTACATAGTTAGGCCCTTGGATATGGATAAAACATTGGACAAAGTTTTTGTTCCAAAATGAAGAGATCTTGATGAAACCTTATCCAAATTGTTTGGATGGAATCCTAAAAGTTGTGTATTTTGGCACTAAGTCTCAATGAGATTTTATTGGAAGTGGTATATTATTGGATGTGCTCTAAAATGATAAAGCATATGATGCATGTACATATAACACATTCATATGATGCATGTAGTATATGTGTATAAATATATGTAATGAATATAAATATATATAACCTGATAATGTGTTGTATGTGATATTCTCTATAGTACACACATAATACATGAACATAATGCATGTATATGACCATCCATATAACACATTTACATAATATAAATATGATGCATGTACACATTCATATTGTTTCATGTAGTATATATACAGAAAATTCATGTAGTATACATTCATACAATTCATGTATTATACATGCATACGATGCATGCATGCACATGATGCAGTCTGTGTATCCCCTCATTGAAATAACTACAACCCCGTGCATGATTTACATTTGTTTTAATCCATTATGAATGGATTAAAATATTTTAATAATGATTATTGAACACATTCATCAGTGATTCATAATATATGGGTGTCATTTGATGACACACGATGTGGTCGATTCATTCTTTATTCATGAAGAATTTTTAGTTATCACCTATTTAAAGAGAATCATATCTCTTCATTGAGTGTATGAGAGTCATTTGGAATGATCATGTTTGATATTTATATGATCATTGGTTTTATACAAAAGATTATTTAATCTTTCTTCTTCTCAGTCCTTATTCATCACACCCTATGAAGGCACTAACATCCCTCTCAAGAGTTTGGGTATAAAATGGTTAAAACCCAATATATATTGGTTGGTGCCCCCACCCCACCCTCCCTCAAAATTAGTAGGGTTTGATCTACTACTCCTTTTGATCATCATAAATCATCATCTAGTGCCCAATGAAGAATAATGTCACTACACAGGTGAACCAACTATTCTTTGTTTTATGTGTTTTTCTTTTATTATGCATGTTTCTTATATTAGGGGGTATATTTAACCTATTTTTTGTGTTTTATTTCACTAATAAGGATTATATGATGATCCTATAATACCCATAAGTTTTAATACTTCTTTATAATGGTTTAGTGTGTTTACCTAACAAGTGAAGTGATAATGTTAGCTATGATTAGACTCTGTTGGCCAATATATAGTGGTTTTATATGATTATGGATATTGACTAGCATGTAGATCATGTACTACCTTGACCTTTTTTTTATAGGTCCACTCCCATGATATCCTCTACTTTTAGTTTTCTTATTTTATTTCTTAAAAATTATCATAGTTTACTCTCATTTATTCTTATTTTAATGTTTGAATTTTGTTACTATTTATATTTAGTTTCTTTTATTTACCTTAGAGATGTTATTTATGTTTACTTCTATTTCCATGTGGTGATTTATTCCCACATGTATTATTTAGTTCTAGTTTTTTATGGTTGTTGAATTATAGATTTTTATCTTTGTTAATTTTCTTTGTTTTAAAAGTATAAATTTATCTCTCTTGTTAATTTTTGGTAGAATTTAAAAATGGGTAGTTTTTTCATTTTCATTTACTTCAAAAATGTAATTATTTTAAAAGGCATGTTTTGAATTTTTTTATTTAAATGCCTTTTTTTATCTAAAATGTTTTCAATGTTTGATTATATTTAAATATGTTAAATGGTTACTCGGATAAAATTTATTAAAGTGGTGGTTTTATGTGATTTTTTTTAATTAAAATTAAAAGGAATACCTTTATAGTTGTGTTTTCAAACTATCATTTTTTTAAAGGTTGGGGTCGAGGCCTCAATTTATTAAAGTGGTGGTTTCAAGTGATTTCTTTTTCTCATGCCTTTATGTTTCATATTATATTAAAATTAAGATTAGATAGTAGTTTTTCTTGGGTATAATGTTCAAGTATAGTTATGGTTCCAATAATTGAAGTTTATTTCTTAACACGTGGATATGGGTGATCATGGTCTTCATTTCCTTTTAGTATTTTATTCTTATGGTGTATTCTTTCACAACATTTTATATCTTTTCTATCTATTTTGATTATGCTTATTGGATTTCATTTGTGACTTGATGAGTCACATTGTATGATTATTTCTTATTTCATTATTTTTATTAACGAAACTATTTATTTTGTATATGTGATCATCTAACTTACGGAGTGTCCATGTCAGACTTTTGAGTGGAATTTATATTTTATTCTTCTTTCATTAGAAGAAATTATTCCCACTTATATATATTTGATTCCCAAACACTAGTTTCTAGTCTGTGGATATTCTTAATTCCCTTCAATCCATTTCATGGGTTGGATCAGGTGCCCATATTAGGGATATCATTGGTTGGATCATGAAAAAATAGTATCAAATCTCAGTTTTGTTTTATACTATTTTGGGAGTAAAGGTAGAAAAAAGATAAGATCATCAAAACATAGATTGTAGGTCCTGAGAAGGTGCCTAATCACCACTATTCATACTGAACCTTGAGTTTCCGAGAGAATTTGGTAATGTATAATTTTATTTTTGATTTTGATTTAACATTATTTATGGGTACAATTCTATCTTTGAATAAGGTTGGAAAAGGAACCAATGAGCTACATAGGCAGGTTGCATGGGTTGTAGACTATGCACACTTACCATGTGTCCTAGAAGGGTGTGGGTTGGTTTCAATTTTCCTTATTTTGATTATTTATGATGATTTCTATTGTTTCCATGGATTTATTTTGATTAATGTTGGTGATATATACATGATCTTTAGTTGTTTTTACCCTATTTGATTTGAAAATTGAGATGAAATTGGATGATTTTCCTGAGATATTGTTGTTGTTTTATTATGTTAGTTATTATATTTATTTTAGTTTATTTGGTATTAACTATTCAATGATAAATTTTGGAAATTAGTTTTTACATGAGTGGAATTGGAAAATTTTAAGTGAATTGATGAAATAAAGAGTATTATTTTATAATATGTATGGGTTTTAAATTGATGGTCTCCTAGTTTTAAAATTATTCAAATGGTAAAAAATATTTTAAAGGGGTATTTTAATTGGGAATATTTAAAATGTTTTAAAATTTTAAATTTAAATTAGTGTGATAGTAGTGTTTTAGAAATTGAATATTTTTAAAAATGGTGTGAAATAATTTAACATATATGGAAAAATGATTTTATAAATTTGAAATTCTTGGTGTTTGGTGAGAGGGTATAAGGTATAGAAGGACGTAAATTAATTTAATCATCACTAAATAATTTTCATAGCTTGGGATAAAATACATATTTTAAAGGAAAACAAATTTTAAAGGACTTACCCATCCATTTTATGGACTGGTATATTTTAAATCATGGTTTCCTTAATAAATAATAATAACCAAGTGTTTAATTAGGGATTTAAAATTTTTAAAAATTGTTTTTTATATTTTTTTTGGATAAATAAGTAATTAATTCCCATGGTAATGAAATAAAAAATACATTAGTTAAACTTTTTATAGAAAATGGACTTGGAATAATTTAAGGGGTTAAGATTTTTATCATGGGAAATATTAATTTTGGACTTATGAGGTAAATAATAAATATTGTGGTTTTATGTGATTTTTTGTGGGTTATGTTGTTTTTGGTTTTAAAACAAGTAAACCCTTTTATTTCAAAGGATATGATATCTACTTTATTTTCTTTTAGATTTTAATTGTGTTGAAAAATATTTTATGTATTAAAGATGAGTTATGTTTCCAATAGTATGATATTTATTGTGATACATCAGGCTTTAGAGTATGTAGTTCTTTGAATTGATTCCTTTATGACTAAATTATTCCTTATTGATGAGTTTTTATTATTTTGGATATCATTTAGATGTTATTATGTTAATTTATCAAATTTGGTTATCATTTTGATGATATTTGGTTTTGGATTAAGGGAATGTTCATTTTTATCATGGGGAGAACTCCTATTGTGTAAAAAGTCTTGATGATTTTTTTTATTATGTTCTGGTATGAAGATTTCTAGTACATGTAATTTTCCCTTTTCACATTATTGGTTTCCTTTATAGGATATCTATGAGATTTTCTTGTGATGGAAAGATTTATATTGGGGAGGTTATAATGAATCATGTTTTTTCATGTTGTTATTGTTTGGTTGAAATTTTTTGGATTTTTATTGGGGAGTGAGAGTTTATTAACATTTTAAGTGATTATTAAGATTTTTTGGGGGTGGTGGTTTGGTGGAGGGACACTCAGAGTGAGTCATGGGTGTTAAGTGGGAGTTCTGTAACTCTAGGCTGGTAGATTTGTGATTTTCATGTCACTATGTTAGGGTTATGGAACTAACATGGAATGAAGGGATCCCTTATGAAAAAATACATGTTGTATTGGTGTATTTGTCATAATGGAATCCAATTCCATGCTATAGGAATTTTGGGTGACCATGGTGCTCGGTTATGTCTAAGTGGATCCTTGGTGTGAAACAACAAAGGGGTTAATGCTATGGTCGAGTAATTCTATCCATTTTGTCCAAACCATAGGGAGATCCATACTATGGAGCATGTAGTTCCAAGTAGGGTAAGTCCCTATCTGAAATAGAGAGATAGGGAATTTCTCCATGGTTCACCCTAGATTCAGGGTTCTATGTGAGATATGTGGAAGTTTCACTATGCAATAGAGGGGGATACCATGTCTTATTTCGATTAAAAAACTCCTTTTAATTCTTTTGAATATATATTATTACCCTTATCTGAATTTTAAATTCCCTTCCCACTTTTCCCCTTGTTTGTTCAACCGACAAGCTTCCCCAACTGAGGAATTATTCTTCCTTTCTCCTTGGTGATTATTCGTCGATTTTAGTGGAAAACTTCAAGGTTAGTCTTTATATCTTTTGATTCTTACTCTTCCTCTTCCTTATTCCCATTCTTTATTCTTTTCTGATTATTTTTTTCTTAGTTAGTATTTTGGGGAGACTACTCAACCAAGGCATAGAGGAATCATCCTTCCTATTGAGACTTTGGTGTGTAGCCTATAGAGGAGGTCCTAAAAGGTGATGATAAATCTTCCATTCATAGTTATCTTGAGTTATGTCTTCCCATTAACGGTTTTAAGGTTTTTGTAAATTTGGGTTTAATTGGTCATTGATTTGAGGATAATTATAGAGTATTTTATGTGGCTTATGTTAGGGTGTGAGTTGTGAGTGGACCACACCATTTTGTTCATGTATTAGTGTTATTATGCCATCTGGTGAGTTTTATAATTAATTATTCCATGGTGTAGTTTTGGTTTTGGATGTTTTATTTATTTATTATAGGGTTTTTATGGTTGGTTTAGGTGCTCAAGGACCCAAATAGGTTTTCTAGGATCTTGGGATCGATTTTTGAGTCACAAGTCAAGGTAGGTTGCTTAATGCATAACTCTTTAAATTTAAAACCATGATTTCTTTCCTACTTTTAACCCATGATTTAAATTTTTAAAAAATAATATGATGGATATATATATTTATTCTCTCCTAAATATCTTGGTTTCTCACCTGGTTTCTATGTGGTTATAAAAATGGTTTAATTTGTGAGTTATAAATCAGTCTTCATGCGCAAAGCCAACATTTATTGAAAATGAATTAAAGGCTCTTTTGTAACGCCCTAACCCCAGTTACCAAAAGTCGGTGCATTATTACATAACATTGGCATGATCACAAGAAAGATCAAATCTCGAAAGACTGATTGGTTTAGTAGCCTTAGAAACACTAGATATATTCATAAAGTTCTACATTACATCATAAAGTGAAAAACTACTACAACAACGTAGTCTCCATATTCCACACTCATATCCCCACATAAAAATCCCTGCAGGTCATTCATAACTTACTTCTTCACATCCTGGGAAAAATAAAACATAGAAAAGGGGTGAGCTCAAATGCCCAGTAAGGATAACAATATAGCGGAAACTTTCAAAAATAAGCATAAACATTTAAGGCAATGTATAACTAAAACAAAAGCCTTTTAAACTTGAACTTCAACATAGTATGGAAAAAGTAAAATTAAATAATGCCATTTACTTATTCACATGGATATTCTACTAATCGAATAATCACATGCAATATCGATAACCACTTTCATAATGATAGAATTCATAATGCTAGACTATCATAACCACATAGCCAAGGCCTCGTGCCAAGACTACAAATAAGATTTTGCCAAGGCCTTGTGCCAAGACACTAGTTTGTCTCATGAGACCTACCGATGCATCGAGGAGCTATAGCGGGCTCCACCAATCACATATTAAGTCCAATGCATTCCCATATGAAAAGGTTTAAACATAACATAAACATTCGTATTAAAACTAGCAAACGAAATGTCAATACTTTCACCATAAACTATGAATGGTATAAAAATAGCACATCCACAGTCAAAAATATCACAAAACCTTCAATACAATATTGAAGTTTTGTATCATAATAAATCAACTTCAAATAAGCGTAAAATCCATCAAAGGATGTTGACATAGATGAAATCAAAACTCTTTTAGAGAAATATCTTTTTCTATTTTGAAATCATTTAAGAGTCATATTTTTATGAAATAAAACATTTTCTTTGAAAATATTCTTATAAGATTGAAAGGGAAGCTTCGACAATTTTATAACGGCGGAAAATAACCGCACCCACCGTATAAGTTAAAAAAAACATTCTTACCTTAATTCTGTCAAAAAGGTTAAAAGCACCTTGTTTGGAAAACAATGGAAAGATTCCTTTATAAACCACTTATAAAAAGTCAAACAAGGGTATAAATGACTTTAACCCATATTCTTGTAAATAGTAAAAATGTTTTGAAATACATTATTAAGAAACATGGATGTGGATGATAAAGAGATCCCAGTAGATTATTACGTATAAACAACCTCGGATAATGAAGAGATTGTGAAATAAACCCTTACCTTGTACTTTTCCTTGGTTGGGGTAGGTTAACCTCCTTTATAATGGTGAAATAATTGTTATTAAATTATACAAGAATCATATACATTAATATGATATCATATATGATCTTTTAACATTGATTTGTTAATAATATATTAGTACTATCGTTGTTTCGGGTGTTAACTTACTCATTTTCTTTTATATGTTTTGTTACGTAAGCCATGTTTATAATGGATATGTTGTATCTTAATCATATCCAGAATGATATCAAGTCCTTATATACTATTATTAATCATCAAATGAGAATTATACTTGAATAGATACGATGGAGAATGAATCTCATCGCGTTCGTGGAGACGGTAGTCCGTACGTACGCACAAGCGACAATATCATTATTTTGATATTAAAATAATATATAAATTGATGGTATATCATATATACAGAATCATTGACATGTTATATTTATTATTCACATGAGTTAAACATCATTATTATACCCATCCAAATAATAATATATTAAATAACAATTACACCACGACGTGGAGACGGTAAGCCGTACATACGCACGTATGGTGACATGTTATTCAAAGGGTGGATAGAATACTGAATATGGTTGTAACATATTTATAATAACATAACAGTATATATATGATACTGGAGTTATTATTTTATAATGGTAATAACAAAGAAAGAAGAAGTGGAAGAAGAGAGGAACTTGGAAAGGGGTGGTGAAATCATTACCTCTTCTTCGGGTTCTTCCTTTTGATTTGATCAAAAGGGCTCCTTAGGTTGGCTTTTGGATCACACTAAGGCCTCTAGGTTGTAGTGAGGGATGTTGGCATAGTATTTGGGCAGAGTTTGGCCGAAACAAAAGGCTTTGAAGGTGTGAATAAATGAGAAGGAGGAGTGCCCTTTTATAAGAGGGGTGAGGGGCACCTTTGGAAAAGCTAGAAATATTAATTTATAAAAAATTCATATTCGGTTTCTAATGGCTCCAAAGTGTATTATTTAAATTTTAAGGTGGGTATGGGTCTAAAACCACTCAACCAATATAATTTAGACAGGTTTGGGTACTTATATTAACCTTATCTTTAAGTATTAACTCTAAGTTAATTAGTTTCACTTTTACAATGTCTCTTTGTATTTTTATATTATATGGTTAATAAACTTACTATATACATCCAAGAGACCCCCAAGTGGTCCATTAATAATACACCTATAATTATATAAGTCTCTTGGCCGAAACTTGGATTTTTAGGAATTTAATATCAATTAATAATATAATATTTGTTTTAAAAACTCTTTTATGTCAATTTTGACACTATTCAATAGTTGATTTTTTTGAAACTCATAACAGAATGATTACTTCAAAAAAAGTTAATTAAATAAATCCTAATATTTAATATTATCCTAGAAAATTAGTTTAATTCATTAAAAGTCTCAAATTGTATTTATTTGGGTATTTATAATATCAATTATTTAAATTTTTCACTATTATGGTAATTACTGCATCATCATTATGTCATAAATAAATTAAATTATTTAATGTCTAAAAATTATAAATAAAATATAATTATGTATTAAATCTTATTATCTTTCTAATGAATATTTACAATAGAATTTATCTTATGTATAACCCTATGTTAAAAATGTTTTAGTAAATAAACTTTGATTTTAACTCTTTTAACTCTTCTTTGAATTAAATAATAATAAATGTCCTAATCTAGTCCAAGTGGACCTAAATGATAATATTTTATTCCTAAAGTTCTTTTTGGTAGAGATACACTTGTCCAATATAATTAGGACATGTTTTAGGGTAATATTAATATCGTTTTTACCGTTAATTACCCTATTTACTTTTAACCGTGGTAAATAAAAGTAAAAAGTTACTGTTCACCAAAAAAAATATTTTCATCTCATTGAACCACATTTTACTTCTTGATATTAACCGTGTCTCTCGGATTTTTGAAATTCCAATCACAGAAGCGGTAAAATTAAGTTTTATGAAAAATTCAGTTTTTTAACTACCACTTAGTAGTTTCACTATTCATCAAAAATTGAAGTTTTTCAGAACAATGCCAAAATTTCACCCTAAGCTATAATTGATATTCCGAATTCAAAAATGATGTCTATTTTACAAAATTCCAAACATATAAGTTTCATTAATTAATTTTATAATTAATTCTCGTTGTTACAACAAAGAGCATGTTTTTAAGAAACAATATATATCAAAAGATTGACAATTGTTTATGTCCAATTTCAAAGTGAAATTAATTATAATGAACACCATTGGATAAAATGGTAAAAATATATTCTAATTATACTATAAAACCACTAAATAATATAATTTATCACTATGAATTATTTTGATTAAAAAAGTTGTTTTTAAGTATTTTTCACTATTCATAAAAATTGGACGTTCTCAGAAAAATTCAACTTAGGATAATTTTGATATTCTGAATCCAAAAATGAAGTTCATTTTGAAATATTAAATATATATAATTTCAAAAAGTATGTATTACTATTCATAACGTCTAGTTTGATTGGTTATGGTGTGTTAGAACTCGGTGTTGCATACAACACACACTATCACATTATTCAAAGAGAAGTGTACCGTAGAAGCTTGGGGTGTTACATTCTCCCCTCCTTCAAATAATTTCGTCCTCGAAATTTCTAGAATACTTATCACATTAAAAGACTCAGGTGGTTCTTCATCATAAGTTCCTCGGGTTCCCACGTTGCCTCTTCCATCTTATGGTTTCTCCACAAAACTTTTACTAGACGCGTCGTCCAGTTTCTCAGTACTTGTTCTCTCGTATCAAAAATCTTGACGGGCTCTTCGCAATAAGACAGATCGGGTTCCAGTTCTAACTCCTCGTAGGTGAGTACATGCGTTGGGTCAGGCATGTATTTCCTTAACAGAGATACGTGGAACACATCATGAACTTTGTAGAGACTTGGCAGCATTGCCAATCGGTAAGCTACAGCCCCAATTCATTCTAGAATTTCGAAAGGTCCGATGTACCTGGGACTCAATTTACCTTTCTTACCAAAACGTATGACTCCCTTCCATAGAGATACCTTTAGGAAAACATGATCACCGACTTGAAATTCCAAATTCTTCCTTCGATTATCGGCATAGCTCTTCTGCCGACTTTGAGCTGCTTTGATGTGATTTTGGATTACCTTCACCTTTTCCATCGTTTCCTCCACCAGTTCTAGACCTATAAGTTTTCTTTCACCAACGTCATCCCAACAGGTTGGTGTGCGACATCTCTTTCCATATAACGCTTCATATGGTGTCATCTGAATACTCGAATGGAAGCTATTGTTATAGGAAAATTCTACCAAAGGTAAATACTAATCCCACATACCCTGAAAGTCAAGTGAGAAGGATCTCAACATGTCTTCTGAGGTTTGAATAGTCTGTTCTGATTGTCCGTCTGTCTGAGGGTGGTAGGCAGTGCTCAAATGAAGTTCAGTATCCATGGATTTCTGAAGACTCTTCCAGAATCTTGAAGTAAAATGGGGATCACGATCAGAAACAATTGATAGGGGTACTCCATGAAGTCTCACAACTTCATTAATATATAGTCTTGCTAGACGTTCCAGTGGTAGATCTTCTCTTATAGCAAGAAAATGTGCTGACTTGGTAAGACGATCAACAATAACCCATATTGCATCATTCCTTCTAGGAGTCTTTGGTAGCCCCATGACAAAGTCCATCGTAATATTGTCCCATTTCCACTTCGGTATGGGAAGAGGTTGCATGACTCCTCCAGGGTGTTGCCTTCCAGCTTTCACTTGTTGAAAAACCATAAATCTTGACACAAAATTAGCAATCTCTCTCTTCATGCTGTCCCACCAAAAATGTTCCTTCAAATATCTATACATTTTGGTGCTCCCAAGGTGTATATAGAAATTGGAACTATGAGCATCATCCAACAATTCCCTTTTTAGATCAGGTATATCGGGAACACAAAGTCTCTTCCCGAATTTCAAAATTTCATCTTCATACACAAAGTCTCTCAGTCTCCCATCATTCACAGCTTTAATCTTCTTTTGAAATTCTCCATCATTAGTATGAGAACTCTTAATCCTTTCTAGTAAAGATGGTTTGGCAACCATTTGAAAAAGAATTGATGTTTCTCCTTCCCTGGTTATTCCCATGTCCATCTTCACTAGATCCATGAAAATTGGATCCCTTTCAATTCTAATATTGTTCAAAACTCCATGATCTTTTCTACTCAAAGCATCTGCCACCTTGTTTTCCTTCCCCAGGTGGTAGTGTATCGTGCAATCATAATCCTTGAGTAATTCAAGCCATCTCCTTTACCTCATGTTGAGTTCTTTTTGTGAGAAAATATACTTCAAACTCTTGTGATCAGTATAAATCTCACATTTTTCACCATAGAGGTAGTGCCTCCATATCTTCAAAGTAAAGATCATAGCTGCTAACTCAAGATCATGAGTAAGATAGTTTTGTTCATGAATTTTCAACTGTCGTGATGCATAGGCAATAACCCTATCATTCTGAATAAGGACACAACCAAGTCCTTTCTTCGATGCATCTCTATAAATAACGAACCCATCATTCCCCGATGGTAGAGTCAATATAGGAGCATTGACTAATATTCTCTTCAGTTCTTCGAAACATTCTTCACACTCTTTTTTCCAAACAAATTTAACCCCTTTACGTGTGAGCTTTGTTAATGGGTTAGCCAATCGGGAAAAATTCTGGACGAAACGTCGATAATAACCTGCTAAACCAATAAAACTACGTACCTCATTTATACTCGTCGGTGCTGGCCATTCTTGGATTGCCTTAGTCTTAGAAGGATCAACAGACATTCCATCTTTAGAGACAATATGGCCAAGAAAAGAAATCTCTTGAAGACAGAATTCACACTTGCTAAACTTCCCATATAATTCATGTCTTCTTAGAATCTTCAGGATAATGCGCAAGTGATTTTCATGATCTTCGTAGATTTTGGAGTATACCAAGATATCATCAATAAATACCACCACAAATTCATCGAGATACTCCTTGAAAACTATATTCATCAGATCCATGAATACATAGGGTGCATTAGTCAATCCAAAAAGCATTACAGTAAACTCGTAATGCTCATACCTGGTTCGAAATGCTGTCTTCGGAATGTCTTCCTTCTTCACACACAACTGATGGTGTCCAGATCGAAGGTCAATTTTTGAAAAGTATTGAGTTCCATGCAGTTGGTCAAATAAATCATCAATGCGTGGTAGGGGATACTTGTTCTTTATTGTTATAGCATTGATCTCCCTGTAGTCGATACATAACCTCATAGATCCATCTTTCTTTTAAAAAAAAAGAACAGGGGCTCCCCATGGAGAAACACTAGGGTGAATAAATCCCTTATTAATCAATTCCTCTAGTTGTTTCTTTAGTTCAACTAATTCTACAGTGGCCATTCTATAAGGGGTCTTCGATATAGGCCTTGATCCAGGAATTAAATCAATGGAAAACTCAACTTCTCGTTCTGGAGGATGTCCAGGTAAATCTTCCGGAAATACAACTACATATTCTTTCACAACAGGTACATCTTCTATTTAAACATTCCTTTCCTCACCCACAGTTATTTCATTCTCTTCCTCCCCAATAATTGAATTTAGTTGAGCTACTGGGGGGTGGATCTAAATAAGAATTAGGTGGTGACGATTCTGCTCTAAAGATAAGGTGTTCCTTATCATCATCATCAAGAATCGTAACCTCTTTATTCTTACAATAAATCTTCACATCATAGTCCGAAATCCAGTCTATACTGAGGATTATATCAAACTCAATCATAGGTATGACAACGAGATCAGTAGATAAAGAACATTTATGTGCTCTAATGGAGACTGATTCACAAAACATTGTTGCAATGATACTTCCCTTAGGAGTTTTAACTGACAACTCCCTTGTTAAATAAAATTGGAAATATCTAATTTTCTTATCAAACTGGGAAGATATGAAACAATGCGATGATCCAGAATCAAATAATGCATTTTCTAAACTTGAGGAAACCATTAAATTACCTGCCACCACATCTTTCGGAGATTCTACCTCAGCAGTAGTGATAACATAAGCTTGGCCTTGATCCCTTGGCCTTTTCTGAGGTAAGTTCTCTTGACTCTTAGGAAATTCATTTGCATAATTCCCCAGCTCCCTGCAATTGTAGCACTGAACATTGGTAGCTTCCTTCTTCCCCTTGCAATCACGAGCTTGGTGGCCTTTTTCACCACACTTGTAACAGACTCCCATTCCCTTCAAGAAAGTACCGGGGTGTTTCTTCCCACATTTACCACAAGATGGATATTCAACCTTTCCCTTCTTCCCCTTATTTCCATTCCCAGATTGATCAGCAGGTCAATTCTTCTCTTGCTTTGCTTTAAAGTCATAAGACTTAGAGAATTCCTTTTCGGTCTTGATAGCACATAATACAATGTCTTCGTACGATGAAAAGGATTTTGAGACTAATGATCGACGGAGAAATGGTTTTAACCCATCAAAGAAATGATCAATCTTACTTCTTGGGTTACGTATATAATCTCCTGTATACCTTGCTAACCTTGTAAAGTTAGCCTCATACTTTACGACATTCTCATCCTCCTTCTGTCTCAGACTCAGAAACTGCCTTTCCATATATGCTCGGTGGTCGCGAGGAAAGTATTTTTCTAAAAACAGATCTTTGAACTCCCTCCATTCCATATTTGATACTTCATCATCTTACTTAGTATTTTGAATCAATGACCACCATTGATCAGCATCTCCAGTGAGGCGGTAAACTGCCATGATAACTTTTTCCCTTTCACTACTCCCCAAAGCCTGAAATATTTTCTCTGGGGAATATATCCATTGCTCAACTACTAAGGGATTTGTACTCCCATTGAACGTTGGTGGTTGTTTCCTCATGAATCGATCTAACATTGAACCTCCATGCTGTGGATCAGGGTGCTCCATACGGGTAAGGTTATTATTCATAAACTGAGTGAGTTGTCCCAGTATGGTGATTAGCTGATCGGCACCAGTTACATCACCAGCTCCACTATAATTATCTTGAGCAGGAGGGAAATCCCTACATGGAGTGAGTGCATTGATACAGTTTCCATTTCTTCTACTAGGCGCCATTTCTAAACAATGGCATAAACTAGATCAGTTTATAAATCAAAATACATAATCCCATACTTATAAAACACTTAACATAAATTGAACTATTTATGGATATAATTCATAATCATAAAAATGTTTTCTTTGAGGATGTATATACTCATAAACCCTTCATAATTATTTGTAAATAAAATGAGAGTTATCCTAAGCATATCCTCCAGGAGTGTCGTAACCAAGAGTGCAGCAAGGCCCGTTGTCGTGCACCAGTTCCCGTTCGAGTCTAGCTCAAAACGGTGTTTTCAGGTTTTACCCCTAGGTACATCTGTGCCAGAGCCGCCTCTACCTAATCATATCCAGACAGGGATTTTTTGCTCAAAAAACTCACAAAATCTCTACAATACCAAAATTCTAGGAAGTTATTCTATACTAATCCTCAAAGTCCATCTTAAATCTATGTGCTCTAATCAGAGTTTATCTAAATCTAGCTTCCAAGGTTTGTACTAAACTTCCTCTGATACCAACTGTAACGCCCCGACACCAGTTACCCAGAGTCGGTGCATTATTACATAACATTGGCATGATAACAAGAAAGATCAAATCTCGAAAGACCGATTGGTTTAGTAGCCTTGGAAACAATAGATATATTCATAAAGTTTTACATTACATCATAAAGTGAAAAACTACTACAACAACATAGTCTCCATATTCCACACTCATATCCCCACATAAAAATCCCTGTAGGTCATTCATAACTTACTTCTTCACATCCTGAGAAAAATAAAACATAGAAAAGGGGTGAGCTCAAATGCTCAGTAAGGATAACAATATAGCGGAAACTTTCAAAAATAAGAATAAACATTTAAGGCAATGTATAACTAAAACAAAAGCCTTTTAAACTTGAACTTCAATATAGTATGGCAAAAGTAAAATGAAATAATTCCATTTACTTATTCACATGGATATTCTACTAATCGAATAATCACATGCAATATCGATAACCACTTTCATAATGATGGAATGCATAATGCCAGACTATCATAACCACATAGCCAAGGCCTCGTGCCAAGACTACAAATAATATTTTGCCAAGGCCTTGTGCCAAGACACTAGTTTGTCTCATGATACCTACCGATGCATCGAGGAGCTATAGTGGGCTCCACCCGTTACATATTAAGTCCAATGCATTCCCATATGAAAAGGTTTAAACATAACATAAACATTCGTATTAAAACTAGCATACGAAATATCAATACTTTCACCATAAACTATGAATGGTATAAAAATAGTACATCCATAGTCAAACATATCACAAAACCTTCAATACAATATAGAAGTTTTGTATCATAATAAATCAACTTCAAATAAGCGTAAAATCCATCAAAGGATGTTGACATAGATGAAATCAAAACTCTTTTAGAGAAATATCTCTTTCTATTTTGAAATCATTTAAGAGTCATATTTTTTTGAAATAAAGCATTTTCTTTGAAAATATTCTTATAAGCTTGCAAGGGAAGCTTCGACAATTTTATAATGGCGGAAAATAACCGCACCCGCCGTATAAGTTAAAAAAACATTCTTACCTTAATTCTGTCGAAAAGGTTAAAAGCACCTTGTTTGGAAAATGACGGAAAGATTCCTTTATAAACCACTTACAAAAAGTCAAACAAGGGTATAAATTACTTTAACCCATATTCTTGTAAATAGTAAAAATGTTTTGAAATACATTTTTAAGAAACATGGATGTGGATGATAAAGAGATCCCAGTATATTATTACGTATAAACAACCTCGGATAATGAAGAGATTGTGAAATAAACCCTTACCTTGTACTTTTCCTTGGTTGGGGTAGGTTAACCTCCTGTATAATGGTGAAATAATTGTTATTAAATTATAAAAGAATCATATACATTAATATGATATCATATATGATCTTTTAACATTGATTTGTTAATAATATCTTAGTACTATCGTTGTTTCAGGTGTTAACTTACTCATTTTCTTTTATATGTTTTGTTACGTATGCCATGTTTGTAATGGATAGGTTGTATCTTAATCATATCCAGAATTATATCAAGTCCTTAGATACTATTATTAATCATCAAATGAGAATTATACTTGAATAGATACGATGGAGAATGAATCTCATCGCGTTCATGGAGACGGTAGTCCTTACATACGCACGAGCGACAATATCATTCTTTTGATATTAAAATTATATATAAATGGATTGTATATCATATATACATAATCATTAACATGTTATATTTATTATTTGCATGAGTTAAACATCATTATTATACCCATCCAAATAATAATATATTAAATAACAATTACACCATGATGTGGAGACGGTAAGCCGTACGTACGCACGTATGGTGACATGTTATTCAAAGGGTGGATAGAATACTGAATATGGTTGTAACATATTTATAATAACATCACAGTATATATATGATACTGGAGTTATTATTTTATAATGGTAATAACAAAGAAAGAAGAAGTGGAAGAAGAAAGGAACTTGGAAAGGGGTGGTGAAATCATTACCTCTTCTTCAGGTTCTTCCTTTTGATTTGATCAAAAGGGCTCCTTAGGTTGGCTATATAATCACACTAAGTCCTCTAGGTTGTAGTGAGGGATGTTGGGAGATTATTTGGGCAGAGTTTGGCCGAACCAAAAGGTTTTGAAGGTGTGAAGAAATGAGAAGGAGGAGTGCCCTTTTATAAGAGGGGTGAGGGGCACCTTTGGAAAAGCTAGAAATATTAATTTATAAAAAATTCATATTCAGTTTCTAATGGCTCCAAAGTGGATTATTTAAATTTTAAGGTGGGTATGGGTCGAAAAACACTCAAACAATAGAATTTAGACAGGTTTGGGTACTTATATTAACCTTATCTTTAAGTATTAACTCTAAGTTAATTAGTTTCACTTTTACAATGTCTCTTTGTATTTTTATATTATATGGTTAATAAACTTACTATATACATCCAAGAGACCCCCAAGTGGTCCATTAATGATACAACTATCATTATATAAGTCTCTTGGACGAACCTTAGATTTTTAGGAATTTAATATCAATTAATAATATAATATTTGTTTTAAAAACTCTTTTATGTCAATTTTGACACTATTTAATAGTTGATTTTTTTGAAACTCATAAAAGAATTATTACTTAGAAAAAAGTTAATTAAATCAATAATAATATGTCATATTATCCTAGAAAATTAGTTTAATTCATTAAAAGTCTCAAATTTTATTTATTTTGGTATTTATAATATCAATTATTTTAATTTTTCACTATTATGATAATTACTGCATCATCATTGTGTCATAAATAAATTAAATTATTTAATGTCTAAAAATTATAAATAAAATATCATTATGTAGGAAATCTTATTATCTTTCTAATGAATATTTAAAATATAATTTATCTTATGTATAACCCTATGTTAAAAATGTTTTAGTAAATAAACTTTGATTTTAACTCTTTTAACTCTTCTTTGAATTAAATAATAATAAATGTCCTAATCTAATCTAAGTGGACCTAAATGATAATATTTTATTCCTAAAGTTGTTTTTGATAGAGATACACTTGTCCAATAGAATTAGTACATGTGTTAGGGTAATATTAATATCGTTTTTACCCTTAATTACCCTATTTACTTTTAATCGTGGTAAATAAAAGTAAAAAGTTACTATTCACCCAAAAAAATATTTTCATATCATTGAACCACATTTTACTTCTTGATATTAATCGTGTCTCTTGGATTTTCGAAATTCCAATCACAGAAGCGGTAAAATTAAGTTTTATGAAAAATTCAGTTTTTTAACTACCACTTAGTAGTTTCACTATTCATCAAAAATTGAAGTTTTTCAGAACAATGCCAAAATTTCACCCTAAGCTATAATTGATATTCCGAATTCAAAAATGATGTCTATTTTACAAAATTACAAACATATAAGTTTCATTAATTAATTTTATAATTAATTCCCGCTGTTACAACAAAGAGCGTGTTTTTAAGAAACAATATATATCAAAAGATTGACAATTGTTCATGTCCAATTTCAAAGTGAAATTAATTATAATGAACACCATTGGATAAAATGGTAAAAATATATTCTAATTATACTATAAAACCACTAAATAATATAATTTATCACTATAAATTATTTTGATTAAAAAAGTTGTTTTTAAGTATTTTTCACTATTCATAAAAATTGGACGTTCTCAGAAAAATTCAACTTAGGATAATTTCGATATTCTGAATCCAAAAATGAAGTTCATTTTGAAATATAAAATATATATAATTTCAAAAGGTTGGTATTAATATTCATAACAGCTAGTTTGATTGGTTATGGTGTGTTAGAACTCGGTGTTGCATACAACACACGTTATCACATTATTCAAAGAGAAGTGTACCGTAGAAGCTTGGGGTGTTACATCTTTCCAAATAAAAATTGGAAAAAATGTCATATTAGGTCATTAATGATTTTAAAATAGGTGAAACTTATGTTTTTAAAAAAAATGGAATATGAACTAAGGATGGGTTCATTTTTCTTCTAAGAGTTTTATTGTGTTTTTTTTAGGAATATTTATTAATGTTTTTGTAATGTTTGATTTTAAATGTAGTCATATGGAATTTATAAAAGAATATAGTATTTTTAAAGATTTTAAAGTGTTTTTCCATGGGTTAGTTTTTAAAGAGGTTAATTCTAAAATCTATCTTTATTAAGAATGTCCCTGAAGGCCTGGTTAACACTTTTAAAAATAAATTGGGTTTATTTGCACTATTTGAGTGTTTCATATTGACTAGTGAAGTTGTAATTTTGTCCCATAAAGTCCACTGCACTATCCTCACTAGTAAAGTGATACTATTTCTTCCCACTCATTTTTTATGTCTGCCTAACTAGTGAATTTATACTACTTATTTCCATTAGCTCAGTGTGTTTCCCTTACTAGTGAAGCTACACTGCTTCTCTCCACTAGTTTAGTGTGTCATCCTAACAAGTGAAGTAATACTATTTTATATGATTAGACTCAGGCTGGTGACTGACATATGATGGTTGCATATGATTATGGATATAGACTAGCATGAGTGTCATATATTTCCTCCACCATATTTTTCCTAAGGCTACTCCCATGATGTCATATAAGTTTAGTTTTCTTATTTTTCTATTTAAGATTTGTTTTCATTTAATCTTAGTTATTCTTATATCATTATTTTTATTTTTTTTACTATTTATATATAGCTTTTTTCTTTACCTGGTTGATGTTGTTTATGTTTACTTTTATTTACAAGTGATAATTTATTCCCACCTATATTCTTTAGTGTTATTATTTTATAGAGGTTATATTAGTACTTGTTATCTTTAGGAATTTACTTTGTTTGAAAAGTATAGATTTATCTCTCTAGTGATTTATTTGTGGTATTTAAAAAGGGGTGATTAACTAGTTGGTCTAGGGTGGGTTGGACCAAATCCCACATCTTGCAAGATGAAATTTATAAATCCATTTTAACCCACATTATATAAAATCTTCAAAAAATAAGTCTATTCCACATATAGATCAGACCAGACCAGCCTATGGGATAGACCATATTATATTAAAAAATTAAAAAAATATATAAAAATAAAAATGTTTAAAATGAAATAATATTGAGGCTACATATTTATTTTTTGGCCTTAAATACTCTTTATTGTCTCGACATGAAGGCCTACAATAACTTTCCTGATGGTCCTATAACTTTGTTAAAGCTCAATTGCATGTGAATGTCTTGTTCCATCCTTTATTTTAATCGCACATCACTACCAATTTTCAATAACACACATCAGTCAGGTCTAATTTACTCTATGAAAACCCTTACACCAGACCATGTCATTACCCATGTCATCTCTTGTAACCCAAATTCCACACTACTAGAGTTTAGCTGAAACTCACACCACCATGCATCATCACTAAATTACACCTCCCCCCCACTCTTGTTGGATGCCTCAACTTGATTTCACATGTCCACCAACCACTATGCAACTAATTTTTTTATTTAGTTTTTTTTTGAATTATCACTAATACTAGTCACCTATAGGCAGACATACCAAAATATTTTTTTTAATTTGACACCAGTCTGTGTGCTAGCTCATAAATCCATGGACTAGTTTTCAAAGATTTTTTGTTTTTTAATAAATAAGGTACTTTTTTAAGTCTGGTCCAGTCCAAAAATGTGGTCAAGCCTATAAAACTTATGGGTTTCTGATCTGTTAATCACCCCCTAGTTAATGGTTGGTCATTTTTTATACTTCTAAAGTGTGGGTATTTTAAAAGCATTGGTTTCGAAATTTTTTATTTTTCTTTAAATGAATAATTTTTTCCTAAAATGTTTTAAAATTTTGATTACGTTTAAATAGTTTCTTGGATAAAATGGATTAAAGTGAAAGTTTTATGTGATTTTTTTAATTAAAATGAAATTTTTACTTTTATAGTTGTATTTTCAAACTAGAATGAATGATATTTACCTTTAAATAATATTTAGGGGGTGTAGGGATGTTACCTACATAGATTTTTATCTGGTCTATATACTTTAGGTTCTATTTAGGTTCAAGTTGGATAATGGTTGGCCTTAGGTTTCTAGTTTTAGTATAGTGGTGGTTCCATAAAATGAATCATATTTCTTGACACATGGAAATGGTTGATTGAGGTATTCATTTAATTTTGGTATTTTATTCATTTTTTGGGGTGTTACATGATGGAAAAATCTTTTTTGTCTCTTTTGATTATGCTTATTGGATTTCATTTATGACTGATGAGTCATATTATATTCTTATGCCTCATTTGGTTCTGTTTATTACTGAAACTTTTTATTTTATATGTGTGATCATCCAAATTATGGAGTAATCATGTCGTAATTCTAGGTGTAAGTTATATTTTATTCTTCATTCATCAAGTAAAATCATTCTCACTTGTATACATTTTATTCCTATGAACTAATTGATAGTTTTTGAGGATCATAAACACCCTTTGGGCCTTTCCATGAGCTAAAATAGGTACTTGAAACTGTGTTATCCCAGGTTGGTTCATGATAAGAGGGACTTGGATGACTAAGTGATCATAAAATTTTTATTATAATAAAATTTGAGATGGAAAATTATTTGGAAGTTGGTTTAATGGAATCCTATTTAACATCCCCTGATTTGGTACTCTCACACATGACCAAAATAGGTTTCTTACAAGACTTAACGAACACCTTCCCATACAATAGAGGATGTCAACTAGTAGCGGTGGTGTGATAAATATAGTGGGGAGACTATACCCCCTGGTTATATAGTTACAACATAGTGGAAACAAGAAATATAAATAAATGAATAAATATCAGAGTGTAGAAATAATGGAAACAATATGATACTTTAAAAAATAAACTATAAAGACAATTGAATAATCTAATAAATAATAAAGGAATAATGTAATAATGTTCCATAATGTAACTAAATGTCATAATAGATGTAATACAAGTAAAATACTAGAAGAATCAAATAAAGACTCAAAAGTTCTCGATCCCAAACCCCAGGTCGGTCCCATATCCAAACTCCAACCCATCCAGAAAGAAAACGATCAACAATAAGTTCTTTTTCCTATGTCCAATCCTACATCCATGTAATATTATCAATTACCAAATGGCATCCCTATAAGAACCCGATTTTTTTTTTGAGGTACGGGTTTCTTCTATTCTATTTTTCTTATGTGTTTTTGAGAAAATAATGAAAATGGAGAAAATTCCTAAATTTCATGACTACACACCGTGTACTATTCCACACACCATGTACTTTGGCCATGTGGGATGAGTACACAGGGTGTGAAGCCATGTCGGTGACAAAGGGTGTAAAAACCGACTACATGCCGTGTAGTGGATATTTAAACGTTGTGTAGTCAGTCAGCAGGTAAATAGTAAGGCGGTGGAAGCATCTGCCAGTGGAGTGGCAGTACAATCTGTGTAATTAGAAATACATGTCATGTACTCATGTCGAAGGATGAACAGTGCAGCGGTGCCACCAGAGGAATAGTTAAATGAGAAAAGTACACGCCATGTAGTCAATAGTACACGTCGTGTAGTTTTTTTCAATTAAAATGGATAGTATCCAACCATGTTCACAGTATTGGCTTAGAACTAGAGGAAGGAGTTAGGAGAGGAGGTCGGACCTTCTAGGATCTCCAGATCAAGTGTCGGGAATCCGTTTTCACCTCTGATGATCTCGTTGGAACCGCACGGGTAAGCCCTCCACTATCCTTAAGTTTTTCTTGCCAATTCTTTCTATAAGGGAAGTTATTTGAGTTTTAATGGGTATTTATTTCACCTCAGATCTACGTCGTTCTTGGACGATTCGAGGATCATCGTTTGCGTATACCGTTCATGGGTGTTTAAGGTAGGTGGCTCGGTGTTTAAATTCCAACTATTGTGCGTTTTTGTGTATTATTGAACTACGAACCCATGTTGGGGTGTCATGTGGATGATGGATTAGCTGTTTTAAATACCTAGAATTGTATAAGTAATTAAATGTGATAATAAACTACTGTTTGGGATCACTGCTTGGATCCAGGACCACCCCAGGGGTGCATTCCTCTGTTTAGCCGTTTGGCCAGGATACCCGAGGGTATTCCACGTTTATTTTGAAAATTAATTTTGCCTCAAGAGGAATTGTATGTGAATTGCTTGTTTATATGTTGGGCATGGACCGGTTACTTGATTAGCCTGAGGGAAGTGCTTTACTTAGTTTGAGGTCAGTGTTACCTTTAGCCTGAGGGCAGTGGTTATTTCGGCCTGAGGGAAACTTCTTTCATGCATGTGGGCAATAGACTCTGTGCCTGAGGGCGACACTTCGTACGCTTGAGGGAAATATCTGTTATGCCTGTGGGAAATTACCTGCGGGTTACGTTTATGATTAACTGAGGGTAAGGGATTGCGTGTCTGAGGACACTGACTGTTTATATAGAAATTCACTATGGTGGTTTCCTTATAATGAATGATTAAATGAATAATAAAATGGAAATATAACTGGTAAAGTTACTTACTTTTGAGTACTGCTTAGTTTATTGCATTTTACTACTGCTCACTGTTGTTGCATATTTTCACACAGTTGGGCACGGGCCTTTAGTGGGTGCCTACTGGGATTTATTTCTCACACCCTATTTGGGTCATGTCTTCGTCCCAAATAGATTACATTTCTGCAGGTGTGGATAAGGGAAAGGGTCCCTATACAGGTACTTGATTGCTGCTGAGGAGTAGGGGAGCATGGGATCGGTCTTAGGCTTGCGATGCTACCGACTATTTTGTTTTGTTTTGTTGTACTCTTTATTGTACTATACTGTATTGTTGTGTAACATGTTCTAGATGTTTTCTTAGAACTTGAGACATATTGAATCATTATCTATATAACTGTTGGTTATCTTTTACTGCAGTTTTTTATTTTAAATGTGTATGGTTTATTTCTTCCGCTGTTGTTGAAAGTTTTTATTATTCTGCTACGCTACACTTTGAAAAATGAGGGCATAGTTTCCCCACTATCATACTTGGGCCCTCGCTGCTAGTCGGTAGCCTCTGGCATTTGGGTAAATGCGCTTGAGGTCATGTGACCAACCGGGTGTGGGGCACCCATTGAGTGGAACCAGGATCCGGGACATTACAAAGTGGTATCAAAGGAGAGTTCTTTTCTTTGACTTACTATTTGGATCCTTAGTCAGATATTGGACGGGAATGGTAGTTGGTAATAAGTTGTACCCGGGAGTAGCTAACCCATGTATAGGGAAAATCCAATTTACCTCGTGTTGCAATTTTATTGATTTTGCAAATTACAGTTGATTTGATTTCACCGTCGGGTGACACACTTGTGATTGTGCTGTTATATTTTATCTATGGGTTCTATTTAGTTGCAACTCGATGAGATGAGGGTATTCCATCTCATGCATTATTTATGAACATGCTATGAATCACATGTCATGCATAGTTTCCATACCATGTAGGTGCATTAGAAATTGTATGTTGTTGTGATAGTTGTGGTGCTAGAAAAAGTATGTTGTTGTGATAGCTGCTTTGATAAATACCTGCTATGTGATAGGGTATTTTTGTGTGAGTCTGTTGATAGAATGGATTCCGAACTTTGGTTTTTGGGGAGTATGGGCCCTCAATAACCAGAATTTGGTGGATCATTGACTTGTTTATTTGTGTATAACATGTATAAGATGTCAAACTTTGATTCTCGGAGAGTATGGGCCCTCGCAGATCGGAATTTGGCACTTAGGTGTTGTTTTTCGGTATTTTCTGGGTTCCGGAGTAGTATCTGAGGATTATTGTCCAGAAAACCCAGTATACACGCCGTGTAGTTCCTTGGACACATGCCATGTGATCTTCTATTTAGGAAGAAAATAAAACTTTTTAAGTACAAGCCGTGTAACCTCAGTACACGCCGTGTAGTCTCTTTCTGTGTCATAGACTGTGTGGGCGGGGACACGGGGAAGGTAAATGTTTGGGGAAAACACGTCGTGTACCGTATATACACGCCGTGTAGTGTTGACCTAGAGTTTGCCCGTGTAACTAACAAACACGGATGAAGGAGACCTTAAGACATACACGCCGTGTCCACTATGGAACACGCTGTGTAGTCTGACCTAGGATCTGTCCGTGTAACTAACAACACGGGTCGGTGTAATCCTTTCGTGTACACGCCGTGTAGTGTGAGCTGTGTATCCAGCCATGTAACTAACAACACGGGTCGGCAGAGCTCTTCTAGTACACGTCGTGTGCCAGAGGGACACACTGTGTAATCTTGTCTGAGGACAGACCATGTGGTTTTAGCCATGTGTCTGGGGAAACGGGGTAGTGTACACACCGTGTGTGGGTGTAACGTGCCTTGTAGTTTCAATCCGAGTAGTCAGCTATGTCACAAACGACATAGGCAGTTAGAAAATTACACCATACACACTATGTAGTCAGTATACATGTCGTGTAGTTTTGTTTAACGGGAGTCGTGTGGCTTGGTCGTGTAGAAGGACCCGGGTAGGGAAAGAGAAGTCAGGTACACGTCGTGTAGTCAGTATACATGCCGTGTAGTCTTGTTGTGAAATATTGAATGCCTTCTTCCTCCTGTTCCCCTTTTTGGTCCCCTTGTTTTTAGTCTGAGGTAATCTTGATCTAAGGTGTGTGTTTGACCTTGTAGAGTCATGTCGTCGAGACGACCATGTGTTGTTTGCTAGGAGAGCGGAAAAAATTATACTCCAGAGATGGTAGGCCATGGGCTACTAGTGGATCCTACAATAGAACTAGATGTGGCACCAGCCATTATAGTGGACACAGGCGCAGAGGCGCAGTTCCATGAAGGATTTATGCGGTTCATACAGATCTTTCAGGGAGCACCGCCGACTGCCACATCTATGGCTGAGCTGACTCGTATATTCCAACAGCAGCATTCGCCTATGTTTTCAGAGGATGGTGGACCACAGGCTGTAGAGTCTTGGCTGGGGTCTATGCAGACTATTTTCGAGCATCTTGAGATTCCTCTAGGGTGGAGGGTCAAGCTCACGACGTATATGCTACGTGATTCCACCAAGAGGTGGTGGGATGTTACCACCCAGTTAGAGCATCCCAGAGACATGGCGTGGGAATATTTTCAGACATCCTTCTATGACTTCTTCTTCCCAGAGACGCTGAGGTCAGATAGAGCTCTAGAGTTCATGAATCTGCAGCAGGGTGCTATGTAGGTGATGGATTATTCTGCTCGTTTCACCGAGCTTCAGCGTTTTGCACCCGTTCTGGTGGGTGATGAGATGTTGAGAGCCAGACGCTTTGAATGTGGTCTTCGATATGACATCCGAGCACTGGTGAATTTTTTCAGGTTGCCTTCAGTACATGCTATTGTGAACCAGGCACTAATTACTGAGCGGAACCTGCGGGAAGCTAGTGGTGTGGGCCAGGGCGGTTCAGCACCAGTTTCTAGTACTATTTCTACTGGCAAGAGGAAGAGACAGATGGACTTCTCTCAGGGTGGCAGTACCAACCAGAAGAATGTTTCAGGTGGCCAGGTCATGTGCTAACAGTGTGCTAAAGAGGGGCACAAGAGACCACAGTGTCCACGAGATCTAGTGGAGTGCCGAGCTTATGTCAAGATGGTTCATCTGCAGTGATTTTGTAGGGCTTTTCCATCAGTGGCTAGTAAGAGGGGTTCTCTATAGACTCCGCGTGCGGGAGCAGGACCAGTAGCTTCTTACCAGTCGGGGAACTGGTATACGTCAGGGCATGCAGGCGGGGATGGTGGTCATGGTTGTGGTAGTCAAACACCTGGATCTCAGAGGCAGCAGGGCAGGATAGCTCCGGGTAGCCATGCTGTGTTGCAGGGCCATGGCACTGGTCAGGAATATGCAGTGCAACAGACCTAGCAGGATCAGGATCCTGGACCTTCTACAGTCAAAGGTACTATTCTAGTAGCTTTTGTCTTATCTTCAGTAATTTTTTATACAGGTGATACACCTAGCTTTATATTTGTACCCATTGTGGAAAGCCTTGGGCTATGTGTTTCTTCTTCTTTTGCTGTTATGATGCTAGACACTCCGTTGGGAACTAGAACGGTTGGTGTGTGCCAGTGCAAGGAATTCCCCCTTGAGGTTGGAGGGTGTCACTTTCTATGGGACCTCTATGTCTTAGAGATGACATCTTATGACGTTATTCTTGGGATGGACTGGATGGTTCCCTTTTGAGCCTTTTTAGATTGCTATCGTTGCAGGGTGAGGTTCACGTCACCAGAGTGTGGAGAGTTTCTATACAAGGGTGAGTGGGATGTTCAGGCGAGTCGAGCTGGACTAGAGCATCATGGGCGAGGTGGAGTCACAGCCCAGATTCAGAGTTTATATCTGTATGATCAGGGGACTTTTCAGTAGGATTTCCCTCCAGTGGTTGATCGTTTCAGGGATGTCTTCCCAGACAAATTTTTGGGTCTACCTCCAAAGTGTGAGGTGGATTTCTCTATTGAGATTGTGCTAGGAGCAGCACCAGTATCCATTCCTCCTTATAGGATGGATACACCAGAGTTGCAGGAGCTCAAGAGATAGTTAGAGGAGTTACAGGAAAAGGTTTTTATCCGACCCAGTACTTCTCCTTGGGGTTTGCCTGTCCTTTTTGCGAAGAAGGCAGACGGTGCCCTCAGACTCTGTGTGGATTATCGGAAGCTAAACCAGTTGACGGTCAAGAAACTATAACCCTTTCCGAGGATTGATGATCTTTTTTATCAACTTCGTGGAGCACGAGTGTTCTCGAAGATTTACTTGAGATCAGGATATCATCAACTGCGTGTGAGACCATCGGATATACCGCTTATAGCTTTTCAGAGTAGGTATGGTCTATGTGAGTACTTGGTTATGTCGTTCGGAATCACGAATGCACCAACAATTTTCATGGATCTGATGAATCGTGTATTCCATCCTTATCTGGATTCTTTTGTGGTAGTATTCATGGATGATATCTTGGTGTACTCTCACACTCGACACGACCATGCCACCCATCTTGAGATCATATTGAGTACACTGAGAGAGCATCACTATATGCTAATCTCTCAAAGTGCCACTTTTAGATGGACTAGATTTACTTCCTGGGTCACATCATCTCAGAGGCAGGAGTTGCAGTAGACCCAGAGAAGGTGAGTGCAATAGTTTCCTAGGAGAAGCCTAAGAACGTGTTTAGATACGATGTTTCTTAGGGTTGGCTGGTTACTACAAACGCTTCATACGGGACTTATTTCGCTTAGCAGTGCCATTCACGGGTTTGACTAAGAAGGGTGTGAAGTTCATTTGGTCAGAATCTTGTGAGAAAGCCTTCTAGGAGTTGAAGGGAAAGTTGAAATCAGCACCAATCCTGATACTCCCAGAGCAGGGAAAGAGCTGTACAGTTTACTGTGATACATCAGGTTTTGGACTGGGAGCTGTGTTGATGTAGATCGATCGAGTTGTTACGTATGGTTCTCGATAGTTGAGGCCACATGAGAGGAATTACCCGATGCATGATCTCGAGTTGGCTACAGTTGTTCATGCGTTGAGCTGTTGGAGACATTATCTCTTGGGAGAGCATTTTGTGGTTTTCACCTACCACAAAAGCCTCAAATATATCTTTACTCAGCGTGACTTGAATCTGAGACAGAGAAGGTGGGTTGAATACCTTTATTCCTTTGACTTTGAGCTTTCCTATACACCTGTTAAATGTAATGCAGTAGCTGATGCACTGAGCAGGAAGACTTAGATACAGGCAGTGCAGGAGGCCAGTGGTGAATGGCAGCTTATGGCTTTGTTCTCTGAGATGCATCTGGAGGTGCACGATAGTCAGGGGTAGACCTATCTTTCATCTTTAGCTGTGACTTATACCCTCCTAGATAGAGTGAGGATGAGACAGTTATCTGATTAGGAAGGCCTAGTTGTACGGGAGTCGGTGGAAAATGAGGACCCTCCTCCTGGTTGGACGATAGGCGATGATGAAGTATTGCATTTCCATGGATGAGTATGGGTTCCAAGGGATATATGTGAGGAGATGATGCGGGAGTTTCATGCTTTAGCTTGGGCAGTTCATCCTAGAGTTACCAAGATGTATCGTGACTTGAGACTTCAGTATTGGTGGTTGGGTATGAAGAGAGAGATAGCTGGTTTTGTTACAAGATGTTCCACCTGTCAGCAGGTGAAGGCAAAGCATCAGAGGCCAGCCGGACTGTTACAGCAGTTACCCATCCTGGAGTGGAAATTGGATGATGTCGCGATGGACTTTGTGACTGGGTTTACGAGGTCACCTCGAGGCAATGATGTCGTGTGGGTTGTTGTGGACAGACTCACAAAGGTAGCTCACTTTTTTCCGATCAAGGAGACCATCAAAGTTGACGAGCTCGGGAAGTTGTATATCCAAGAGATTGTACATCCTCATGGGGTTCCTCGTTCTATAATTTCAGATAGGGACGCCTGTTTTACATCTCGTTTCTGGAAGAGTTTTCAGAGGGCACTAGGTACACAGGTGCTTCTGAGCACAGCTTACCACCCTCAGACCGATGGCCAGTTAGAGCATACGATACAAGTGCTCGAGGACATGTTGCGTGCATGCATCCTAGATTTGGGGGCTCTTGGGAGAAGCATATACCCCTAGTTGAGTTTGACTATAATAATAGTTTTCAGGCAACTATTGAGATGGCACCTTATGATGCTCTATATGGTAGGCCATGCCAATCACATTTGTGATGGTTAGAGGCAGGTGAGTCAGCTTTACTTGGACCACGTCTCGTGCAATAGACTTCTGAGCATGTCCAGTTGATTTAGAAGGGGATGGATACCACACAATCTTGTCATAAATCTTATGATGATCGCCGCAGACGACCCTTGGAGTTCATGGTCGTGGATCAGGTTTTCTTGCGTGTTTCACCGAGGTTGGGACACAGATGGATTAGGACACAGGGTAAACTTTCACCGAGGTATGTGGGGCCATTTGAGATTCTGGAGAGAGTCAGGTTGGTTGCCTATTGTTTACAGTTAACACAGAGGTACTGAGCCATGCACGATGTCTTCCATGTATCTCAGTTGCGTCGCTATCATTCAAACACATCTCACATCTTTCAGCCCGAGGAAGTTGAGCTTGAGGTAGATGTGTCCTTTGAGGAGCATCTGATTCGTATCGTTGATAGGAGCATGAAGGTTCTCTGAGTCCAGTCAGTTCCTCTCGTATGAGTTCTATGGCAGCATGGCCGAGTGCAGGACGAAACCTAGGAGTGGGAGACCGACGTACGTGATCAGTGTCCAGAGCTGTTCTGAGCTTTATCTTCGCCACCCTTGGAAGGGCAATTTGGGGACGAATTGCTTTAAGGGGGGAAGTTTGTAAGAACCCGGTTCTTTTTTTTTGAGGTGCGGGTTTCTTCTTTTCTCTTTTCCTTAAGTGTTTTTGAGAAAATAAGGAAAATGGGGAAAATACTAAATTTCAAAACTACACACCGTGTACTATTCCACACGCCGTGTACTTTGGCCATGTGGGATGAGTACACAGGGTGTGTATCCATGTCGGCGACGAAGGGTGTAAAAACTGACTACACACCGTGTAGTGGATATTTACATATCGTGTAGTCAGTCGGTAGGAAAATAGTAAGGTGGTGGAAGCAGCCTCCAGTGGAGTGGCAGTACATGTCGTGTAATCAGAAATACACATTGTGTACTCATGTCGACGGATGAACAGTGCGGCGGTGCTGCCAGAGGAATAGTTAAATGAGAAAAGTACATGTCGTGTAGCTAATAGTACACATCGTGTAGTTTGTTTTTTTCACTTAAAATGGGAAGTAGCCAACTCTGTTCATAGGATTGGATTAGAACCGGAGAAAGGAGTCGGGAAAGGAGTTCGGACCTTCGAGTATCTCCAGATCGAGAATCGGGAATCCGTTTTCGCCTCTGACGATCTCGTTGGAACCGCACAGGTAATCCCTCCACTCTCCTTAAGCCATTCTTGCCAATTCTTCATCTAAGGGAAGTTATTTTAGTTTGAACGGGGAATTCTTTCACCTCAGATCTACGTCATTCTTGGATGATTCGAGGATCGTCATTCGCATATATCGTTCAAGGGTGTTTAAGGTAGGTGGTTTGGTGTTTAAATTCAAGCTGTTGTGTGTTTTTGTGTACCGTTAAACTACGAACCCATGTTGGGGTGTCATGTGGATGAGGCCTTAGCTGTTTTAAATACCTATAATTTTATAGGTAATTAAATGTGATAATAAACTACTATTTGGGATCACTGCTTGGATCCAGGACCACCCTAGGGGTGCGTTCCTCTATTTAGCTGTTTGGCCAGGATACCCGAGGGTATGCCACATTTATTTTGTGCATTACTTTTGCCTCGAGAGGAATTGTATGTTAATTTCTTGTTTATATGTTGGGCATGGCCCGGTTACTTGCTTAGCCTGAGGGCAGTGCTTTACTTAGCCCGAGGGCAGTGTTACCTTTAGCCTGAGGGTAGTGGTTATTTCAACCTGAGGGAAACTTCTTTCGTGCCTGTGGGCAATAGACTTTGTGCCTGAGGGCGACACTTCATACGCCTGAGGGCAATATCTGTTATGCCTGTGGGAAATTAGTTGCGGGTTACATTTCTGATTACCTGAGGGTAAGGGATTGCATGACTGAGGACACTAATTGTTTACATAGAAATTCACTGTGGTGGTTTCCTTATAATGAATGATTAAATGAATAATAAAATGGAAATATAACTGGTAAAGTTAGTTACTTTTGAGTACTGGTTAGTTTATTTAATTTTACTACTGCACGCTATTGTTGCATATTTTCACACAGTTGGGCATGGGCCTTTGGTGGGTGCCTACTGGGATTTATTTCTCACACCCTGTTTGGGTCATGTCTTCAGCCCAAACAGATTACATTTCTGTAGGTGTGGATAAGGGAAAGGGTCCCTATACAGGTACTTGATTGCTGTTGAGGAGTAGGGGATCATGGGACTGGGCTTAGGCTCGCGATGCTACCGACTATTTTGTTTTGTTTTGTTGTACTCTGTATTGTACTATACTGTATTGTTGTGTAACATGTTCTGGTTGTTTTCTTAGAACTTGAGACATGTTTCATCATTATCTATATAATTGTTGGTTATCTTTTACTGCAGTTGTTTATTTTAAATGTGTATGATTTATTGTTTCCACTGTTGTTGAATGTTTTTATTATTCCGTTGTGCTACAGTTTGACAAACGAGGGCATAGTTTACCCACTATCAGACCTGGGCCCTCGCTACTAGTCAGCAGCCTATGGTGTTTGGGGAAATGCGCTTGAGGTCATGTGACCAATTGGGTTCGGGGCACCCATTGAGTGGCACCCAGATCCAGGACGTTACAATCCCTAATAGGGTGTGAGTATAAATTAGTAGATCGACACCATAGATCTAAACCTAACCAGTCTGATAGTAAGTGTATGCAATAATTCAATAAAAAAGTGTATTAAATAATTAAACAATTAAATTAATACCACATCAACCTGCTTCAGCTCCATGTCGGAATATTTCTGATCATGTCTCACAACCATGCCAACAAAAACTATAACCATTGTAAAACATAACCTACCTCGGCGCCATGCCAAAATGTCTCTAAGAATTTCTTACAACCATTCCAACCATATCCATATAACCAAGGTATAAATTACAAAAATCTAGGTCACAACTGATATATAAGAATTTCAAAAATCAACCAGGGCCAAGCTTGGTATATAATAATTTCAACATGTGTCAGGGCCAAGCCCATTATATAAGAATTTCAGCATGTATCAAGGCCAAGATTGGTATATAACCATTTAAACACGTTTCATTGGAAATAGCCCATTTTATAATCATTTCATCATGTCTTAGGGCCAAGCCTAGTATATAATCATTTCGGTATGTGTCACTGGGAATTGCCCGCTGTATAAGTTTTTCAGCATGTCTCAGGGCATAGTGTTGTATATAAACATTTTAGCATTTAATTAGGGAATAGATCTGTATGTAATAATTTCAGTATATAAACTGGTCCAATTCCCTATACAATCATTACAAAAATAAACTGGGCCAATACCCCATATAAACATTACTACATAGAAATCACAACACATTTCAAAGAAAAAAGGATACCACAATATCACATCAGGAGGATTAATGGTTAATTGTGAAAATTACCATTTATCTTTCAAATACACATTTCAATTATCATTTAGTCATAACTAATAACATGCTAGTTATCTCAATAAACAAGTTAATTCATGGTGAATATATATCAATAAATCACCCAATATCCTTTTTAAGATTAACACACTTTAAGAAATTAATAAATTCATTTATGAACAAGGGTTCTCTCACCCAGACGATAGCCACAAGCTAATTCAAATTCCAATTGGATCTAAAGGGGATCTAAGGAATAATTCAATTATTCATTTAATTTATTTAAGAACATGATATGTTAGATCTATTTAAATATTGCACATAATGTACAATTATCAAACCATAGGGTTAAGTTTTATACCTTCTACCTTTATCTAATTAAGAAAAGAACACTTCCAATAGAAAAATCCAATAAAAACGAAGGTTCAGAAGATTTTAAGGAGAACCTGGATCAAAACCAACCAATATTAAAACCAATAATGTCCACGGTCAAGATATTTCACCAAAACTGCTAGATATAAAAGGGGTATAAGTGAAATCCTAACTAAAACAACTTAATAGGGATCATATGTGTGATTGGGATGTCCAAAATCTGGATAGTCCCTCTAGAATCATTTGGAAACTTCCCTAGGGTTGAGAGAAAGAGGTTTAATGAAGGAATGAGAAACAAATAATTTGTATGGAACCTTAAAAACCTTTGTTCACGAAATTACATGGTGTGTAATTCAATTACACATAGTGTATTTATTTTTATGGGGATATTCTAGAAAAACACATCACCTTGGGTGAATATTTAATTCGCACAAAAATTACTCATCGTGTGATTGGTTCATGAAATTTAACCACTTCATGACATGAATCAGTTCATGAAATGAGTCTGGTGGTTTCTAAACATCGTGTAACCCATTTAAATGATGTGTAAATTTCTTAAAGATAGTTTTTTTCCAATTTTCCTTATAAAAACTTCAAACACCCTTTAAATATTCTCAACTAACCAAGAACCCTTGGTAACACTTGACTCATTTATACCCAAACTCCATTAATTCAAACAGAATCCCCAAACATCTCCCCCTGTGTATTCGCTCTAGTTTTCTCACATTTCCTCACAACCCAAGTCTATATTTATTCAAACAAAAGGAAATCCAAGATGATACATTACCACCTAGGTTTAAATATGAGGAAAAAATCAACCAAAATAAGTTTAACAAAAAACTCATAGAGATATGTACCTGGAAGAAGATGTGATCTTATAACCTCCCCACCATATAGCATCTCATCCACGAGCTACTCCAAGCATCACTGTGGGGTCTCAATAAAGAATATTTTCTATTGTGATTGCATATTAGACTCCCTCTCCCAGGTCTCATCTTGAACATTCCCATGATTCAATACACTTGAACCAAAGGAATCACCCTACCCCGAAGATACTTCTCACTATAGTCCACAATTCATATTGGATTCTCCTTAAAGGACATAACAGAACAAAGATCAAAATATAATACATTTATCAAATGAGAAGGTTCTAAATAATATCTATAAATATGAGACATGTGAAACATTTCTTTCATGGAACTATAGCATTGTGTAAGGGCTAAATGGTATGCCACCAGACTGGCCCTTTCTACTATCTCAAACAGGCTGACAAACTAGGGTGATAGCTTCACCTATTTCTTGATAAAACATTTCCCCAACATAGTCATCACCCAAAGGAAAACATGATGACTAACCTTGAACTCTTTTGGTCATCTATGATGGTTTGTATAGGATTTATGCCTACTCTACATGGTCACCAGCTGCTTCCAAATCAATTGAACCTACTCAGATGTCTCATGCATGAGTCTGGGTCCAACAAGCACTCACTCACCTGCCTCCAACCAACAAAGAGGAGAATAGAACAACCTTCCATAAAATGCCTCAAAAGGTTCCATTTGGGTTGATTCCTAGAATCTATTATTAGATACAAACTTCATGAGTATCATATTTTTCTCCCATGAACCATCTAAATCCAAAACACAAGCTCGTAACATATCCTCTAGAACCTAAATAGTCCACTGATATTAAACATAAGTATAAGGATTATAGGACATACTCAAAAGAACCCAAAATCCCATATCCTTCTTAATACCCTTTCAGAATCACAATATGAAATGAGGTTCTATGTCTAAAATTATACTACTCAGAACATTTTGCAGTCAAACTATCTTGTGCACATAAAGACCACCCAAATCATCAGATGTGAAGGTCTCCTTAATAGGAAAGAAGCAGCCTACCTTATTCAGTAGATCCACAATAACCCATATATCATCATTCTTTTTAGGTATACTAGATAATACTATCACAAAATCCATTATGACATCATCCAATTTCTACTCGAGAATAGGAAAAGGTTGTAAAAGCTGAGCTAGCCTCTGATGCTCAGCCTTCACCTTGTGACATGTGAAACATCTTACCACAAATCCTAATAATACCTTATTCATTCTTGACCACTAGTACTATCTATGGAGATCATGATACATATTTTTCAAACTCATATGTATCATCCATATAGAAACATGAAACTATTTCATTAGCTCCTCATGAAAGCCCATAGAAACCCATAATCGACCATGGAAAAGAATAGAATTTCCACTACTAAGAGACCATCCTTATAGTGTCTTCCAAACATATAATTTGTCTCTTAGAATTAATACATCTAGATCAGATAACTTCTTAGTATTAATCTGGTCCAAAATTATGGGAATAATAGATGTCGAAGTCAGAGCTACTCATCCCTAGGACTCTTAGACATCATGATACATGTATGTAAAGAGGAATATTACCCTCCACTCATCACAAGACTCCCATAGTTCCTCATTCTAAATCTTTTATCTCAATTCATCATCAATGAAGTTTCCATTTATCAATGTATAAGCCAACTCAAAGTTGAAAGACTACAAATACTCGACCCACCTCCTCTACCAAAGGTTTTAGTCTCGCTGAGAAAAGATGTAACTGAGGATATTGTGATCCGTGTATATCAAAAACATCTCACCCATGAGATAAAGTCTCCAGTATCTCAAGGAATGTACCACTACTACTAAATTCAAATCATGAGTAGGATAATTCCACTCATGCAGTCCTAACTATCTAGATCCATAAGTAACCCCTTGATCCTTCTACATCAAACTACTCTAAGTCCAACTCTGGATACATCACAATACATGGTATATGCTTTACCTAGTACAATTAAAGTGAGGATATGTTCTAAGTTCAACCTACCTTTCATCTTCTAAAAATATTTCTTGCAAGGATCTGGCAAAAAAACTTCACTCACTTTTTGGTCATCCCTAACATAGGTTCTTCCAGATAAGAGAAGTCCTGGATAAATCACCAATAATAACCTTCTAAACATAGAAAGCTCTGAATTTTGAAGACATTATTGGAATTTTTTAAAGATATCATGGATAAAAACTTCTCCAGGTCCACTGGAACTCATACCTATAAGATGACATGGCCTAAAAAGTACACTTAATCAATCCAGAAATTGTATTTGGTTAGAATTTTGAAAAATCAATGCTCTCTCAATGTACTCTAGATGATGTTGAAATGATGGGAATGATATTTTGTTGAATGGGAGTACACTAATATATCATTGACAAAAACCACCACAAACTGATCAAAAAAAGGATGAAATATCTTATTCATCAAGGCCATGAATACCACTGGTACATTAGTTTAACCAAATGGCATCACTACAAACTCATACAAGTTGTACCTACTCATAAAAGCAGTATAAGGTATGTCTGATGGTATCACCGTCAATTGATGGTATCCAAATCCAAAATCAATATTGGATAGGATATTATCACCTCTCAACTGATCAAATATATTTTTGATACATGGAAGGTTATATCAATTCTTAATTGTCATCTGTTTCAATCTTCATTAACCCACACATAAGCACAAAGTTCCATCAGCCTTCTCGGTGAAGTGAACTAGAAAAACCCAAGGATATGTACTAGGTTGTATGAAACCTTTAGTTTATAGATCTTCCAACTGAAATTTTAACTCCCAAAGATCTGATGGTGCCATTTTATAAAGTGAATAAGAAGTTTCTCTGCTCCATGCACCAACTTGATCATAAACTTGATCTATTGGTCATGTTGTAAGCCATAGAACTCATTAGGAAAACATCCTAAAAATGGTCTACCACTGGAGGAAAATAATACTACTTCATTTCAATATCATCTAGATAGAGACCAGCTTTCAAATACATAAGACAATATAATATGCACTGAATTGGTCATGCACAACCAGCCTGAAGATCCCACTCACCCCAGTGAGAATAGTTTCCTCTTTGAGATAGAAAGGTAACTCACCTCCAATAATGTTAGATATGAGATTGGTATAGAACTAACCAATCCATATCAAGAATTAAATTAAATCCTATTATTTCCATCATAAAAAGTTCCCAAAAGAAATGGTAACCAACAATATCTAGAGAACATGTCTTGTAATATTTGATATTCTTTGACCGCACTCCCAAAGGTGTGTCGATGGTCAAAACACCATCCAAGATTTTTACATCTAAGACCAAACCATTTAAAAAGGAGTGTATAATAAGGAATGTTATGATCTTTTATCAAATAATACATAAGAAAGGGTAGATGATACAAGAATTGTACCTCTAATAGTAGATAGTCCTACATCCACAATAGTCAGAGTAGTCTAAATAACATGAAGCTAACTAGCCCCTTTTCCCTAGGCTCTAACCTGACTCCCCTGAGTTATACCCTTTGTCTAGTACTTCCATTTATTCACAGGGGTTACTACGTCCCCTGCCTTGACCATAACATCCTGTGGAACTCTAGATACCTACCTATTGAGGAGTAGTTGAGTCCTTCCTATACTCTAGTAACTATCATGTTCCCCTTTCACTACTATATTATTGTATGACCCTAAAAACCCTTTATAGATAGGCCAATATACTGAAATAATGACACTCTTAAGTAGAGTACATACAATGGTTATGTTTTTGGACTATATTTCCACACTGATAGCACTACAATAGAACATGATCTTAAGATAGCTGACCACTTCCCCGACTACTCTGACCACTACTTCCTTGGAAAAAAATGTCAAAGAGATGGTTCTTTCCACTAGAAGAAGAGTTCACAATTTTCCTAGATGAAGCATCATATCCTCTGCTTGGTTCATCTCTCAGATTCCATTCTATGATAAGTATCTGATTCATCACATCTACAAAATTGCTCAGACAGAACACGTTCAAATGTACCCTGATCATATAGCAAAGACCATCCTAAGAAGGTATCACCCTATCGATCTTGTCTGCTACCAAAGATGGAACAAAGTATTGTAGTTTAGTGAAAAATCAGCATATTCCAACATGAAAGTTCCCTCCTATGTTAGGTTCATGAAATCACTATCCTTCCCACCCCTCAAAAATCTCAGGATAGAAGTGACTCAAGAAATTCATCTCAAAGACCTTCCAAGATAACTCATCCTCCTTCTCTACCTACTCCAGTATGTCCCACCAATGCTTGTATGTTCCATGAAACATATTTGAAGCAATATTCACCCTCTTATATGTGAGTGTCTTAGGATACTTAAATATCATACGGATTGAATCAATCCAAAACTCATCTATATAGGGGAATACATCCCCTGTGAATGTAGGAGGATTCTGCAGTTGGAACTCTCTCATTATCTCATAAAAAGGCACAGTGTGAACAATATCTCTTTTTATATATGGAATGACCCTCAGGAATCTATCGAAAAACTGGACATCCATCTAATCCTCAGAAACTATAGGAAGCTTTGCTTCAGCTAGGTTATGATCATGTTTATTTCCACTCTCCTCACACTCAACTTGAAGATGATGAGGAGCCATTTTCTCTACAATATAAACACACTCCTTATAAAACTAGATATAACAATAGAGTCAACCTCTATACATGATAACAATAGAGAACCACCACTTTTGGACTCTCTAAACATGGACTACAAGTGATTTAGCATGACATAACTGTTTAATTATTTAATTTCTCATATATAATAGGTATCTCATATCTCAATTCAATAGGAAAGTATATATCACATGAAATAAATATCTCTCTATCATGAAAAATTCATGTCAATATATATCCCTATGTGAAAATTATGATGCATGAATACTCATCTTGTACCATACCAGTCCATGGGTATAAATATCAATAATGAATAACCCCACACAACATGTCAATCAATCAGGGTGAAATAACATCAAATGTAACAAGAAAATAGTATAAATAGTAATCCACCCCTAGGAACTCGAACTTTCCCACATACATGGGTAAGATAATCCCATGAAAAATCTCATTACCAAGTCTCGACACATCCAAGTCTCATTTCTACCTTCCCTAATAGTAAAGAAACATAAAATAAACATGTTGTGTTATGACACTACTTTGTAACATCCCCCAATTTTTCACTCTCTCAAATGGTAGAAATGGGTTGGTTACGAGACCTCAAGTGTGCTTCCCCATAAACTAGAGGTTGTCAACTTTCAATAGGGGTGTGATAAGTATATTGGGAATACTATACCCCCTAGTTATAGAGTTACAACACTTTTGAAAAAATCAATATAAATAAATGAATAAATATCATTATGGAAATAATGGAAACAATATGATACAGTAAAAAACCAACTATAAAGCAAACTGAATAATCCAATAAATAATAAAGGAATTATGTAATGATGTGTTGGAATGTAACTAAATGTTATGCTAGATGTAATACAAGTAAAATACTAGTGGACTCAAAATTCCCTGGTCCTGAACCCCATGTTTTCCCCATCTCCAAACTCTATCTCATCTATTAGGAAAACAATCAACAGCAAGGTCTTTTTCCCTTATCCAATCCTACATCCATGTAATCTTCTCGAGTACCAAACAGCGGCCCAAATAGGGTGTGAATATAACTCAGTTAGTAAAAACCACCATGTCTAAACTTAACTAGTATTATAATAAGTGTATGAAATAATACAATAAAGAAGTGTATTCATTAAATAAATAATTAAATTAATACAACACCAACATGCTTCGACACCATGCTAGAATATCTTTGAGTATGTCTCATAACCATGCCAACCAAAACCATATAACCATGGTAAAACATAACATTCCTCAGCACTATGTCAGAATGTCTCTGAACATGTCTTATGACTATGGAAACCATAACCTTATAACCAAGGCATAAATTACACAAATCTAGGTCAAATATTCTATATAAGAATTTCATAAATCAAGAAAGACTGATCTCAGGATATAATCATTTCGGCATGTACCAGGGCCAATCCTGGTATATAATAATTTCATCATGTCTCAGGTCCAAGCCCAGTATATAATCATTTTAGCATGTTTCACTGGGCACGACCCACGGTATAAGAATTTCAGGATGTTTTGGGGTTAAGCCTGATATATAAGCATTTCAACATGTGTCATTGGGCATAGCCTAGTGTATAAGCATTTCATCATGTCTCAGGGCATAACATGGTATATAATAATTTCATTATTTAATCAGTTCATAGCTTGGTATATAAGCATTTTAGCATGTACACTTGGACAATGCTCCATATAATCATTACGACAGTCAAACTGGGACAACACCCCATATAAGTATTATGAATTGAAATCACAACACATGTCATAGAAACAAGGATATCATACTATCACATCATAAGGATCATGTTTTAATTAAGAAAATTACCATTTATCTTTTAATTACACATTTCATTTATCATTTGATCATAACCAATATAATTCCATTTATCTCAATAAAAATTCCAAGGTAAGGTGAATCTATATTAATAAATCACCCAAAATCCATTTCATCCTAAACACACTTTAATCCATTAATAAATTCATTTATGTAAAAGGGTTCTCTCACTCGAACAGCAGACACAAGCTAGGTCAAAATATAATTGGGTCCAAAGGGACTCCAAGGAATAATCCAATTCATCCTTTAATTTATTTAGTCCCATGATATGTTGTCTATATTTAAATATTGAACATACTTGACAATTATTAAACCATAGGGTTAAGGTTTAGACACGCTATCTTTATCAAACGAAGAATGCAATGTTTCCAATAGAAAACTCTAACAAAGATGAAGGTACAGAATATCTCAAGGAAAACTTATATCAAAACCAACCAAGATCAAAATGGACAACGTCCACGGTCAAGATATTTCCCCACAATTGTCATAGATCAATGGGATATATGTTAAAACCTAAAAAAACCACTTACTAGGGATCAGATGTGTGATCGGGACACCCAGAATTAAGAGAGGTGCTCCAAAATCATCTTGAAACTTCCTTATGGTTGAGAGGAAGAGGTTTCACAAAGGAATGATAAAAAATCATCTAAACAACACCATTAAAAAAATTGGTAAATTTCACAGTGTGTAATTATGTTACACGTTGTGTATTTATTTTTAGAGGGATACACCAAAAAATGTGTTTCCTTGGGTAAATATTTAATTCACTTGAACATTACACATCATTTAATTGGTTCATGACGTGTAACCACTTCACATCATGAATCAGTTCACGACATGAGTCTATTGGTTTTTACACATCATGTAACCCGTTTACATAGTGTCAAAATGTCTAATGGATAGTTTTAGGCCCAGATTCCTTATAAAAACCTAAACCCCATTTAAGGCTTATCAACTTACCAAAACCCTTGGTAACACTTTAACCATTTATAATTGGACTCAATTAATTCAAACATAATCCCCTAACCACTCCCCACATGGATCCTCTTCAGTTTTCTATTGTTTCCTCATAACCCTAGTTTGTGTTTATTCAAACAAATTGACATCCATAGTGAATCATAACCACCAAGGTTTATGGATGAAGAAAAACTCAACCAAAATAATTTTAATGAAAAACTTAGAGATAGACATAACTAGAAAAGATGGGATCTTACACCTTGGAAATAGTATTTAGGAGGAAGATTGTGTTAATCCCCTCACACTATAATTCCCCATATAATGGGATTATTTGTATGGATTGAAACTATATAAGATCATAATTATATTAGGAGTGGGAGGAAGAAGAAAAAATTTAGATTAAGATAAATAATAATTGAGATACCCCCTAGTTCTCCCACCCTATCCTTTTATAGAACTCTATAAAACTAATTCTAAATTACTCTCTCTTCATCCCACCCCTTTTTATAGCACCCCCCCCACACACCTAAAACATTTTTACCCATTACCCCCTCTATAATATATTTTCTAGGATGGGATATGGTACCCCTTTTCCACTTATGGAATATGGTTTCCAGGATATAGTAGTGCTAGAAAATTTATCACTTTCCCTTCATTTAGTATTAGACTTATCCTTGATATTGAAAAAATAGAACTGATTATAGTTTTTGAAACCAATTGTAAATAGGTATGAGAAACTTCTATGTTATCCATACTACTAGTGACAAACCAATCCTTTATCAATCATACTTATATGACATCCCTATATTTCTCAAATTGTGCCACCTAGGCTACCAAATACATTTCCTTTACTAAATTCTTATGAATCCTTTCTAAATCCACAGAAAAAGTATTTTTCTTCTTTTTCAGTTTCTCATTCTTCATTCCTACTTTAGGACCTATCTTAAACAATGAAATAATTTATATACTCTATGTATTATAGAAGAAATAAAATACATGTTCTTTTTACAAATTCTAAGTCCTATTGGATAACAATGTTTTGTATTCCTCATAGAATCAAACCATCCATAGATTATATAAATGAGGTGCATATAGATTTTTCATCAAACTCATATTCCCTCTAATATAGACTGAAGTTTTATTTTCTCAAAAAATTCATGGACACTTTCAAATTTTCAATTGAAGTAACTTTATGATCATATGACCTCAAGCCCCATGGTAGAAATATCCTATAAAGAATCAATAATAAAATCATGTATCAATTTCCTTCTAGTATTAACTAACACTAAATATGACCCCACAATCCAAGAAGTAGTGTCATTATATGCATTATTATGATTCCAGTAAATATCAATGTCTATAAATTTAAACAAATTTTCAATCATCCTCTTAAAATAGATCTTCGATTACCTGTTAATATCAAAGTGATTATCAAACCAATATTTTCTAGTAGCATCTAGTGATAACTCAATGACTTCAGATCCTACATACAAGTCAATGATTAATGCACCATACTATTTTAATTTCCAAAATAAAGAATTTAAAGCTTGGGTGCTTTCTTTCCCAAATACGGATGGAGATAAGTAAACACTAATTCCATATGAATTCTCCAAAAATCCACTCTATCCAAATAGGTACTTCCATTTATTCCTAGAAAGTATGTTTTTAGTTGAAGCATAAAATTTAGTCTTCATAGAGGAAATAAAATGGAAATTACTCCTCCTATCACTATTTTATATAGTAATACGGATAATGAATTTAATTTTTCTACAATGGAATATTTTTTACTTCTTAAATTTCAATCCAAGGTGACCTAAACAAGCTTATTGATATAAATTTATACTATAGGAAAGGATTGTGTTATGATATGTGGTGACCAAATACACATGGTGTAGTTAACCAATTCCCCCATCTTCATCATTTGGTTTGAAATTAACTTTAGAAATTTATTATTTTAATATTTATCTAGAAAAATTATTATTTGGATGATGGGAATCTAGTTCAAGGGCATTGTTTGGATATAAATGGGATATTTCCTATAGACTTATATATACAAGATATATATAAGATAATTTTTTATTTATTGTAAATTAAATTTTTCATGCATAGGGTGTATCATTTCATGAATCCTATGAATTAATTATTAATCTTCCATGTAGATATCATTAAAGAACCATTTCATGATATGAAATGATAGAGATGAAATAAATATGATTCATTCATGCAAGAAATGCATATAATGAACATGTAATTTACTCGTGTGTTATGAATGCTTCAGTAAATGCATTACCAATCGAAGAGTGACTTAAAAATCCTATATATATCTTTTATGCAATGTCAGTAAGGGTGTGTATTATTATTTTACACTTGACCAAAAATCCTTTGTACTTTAAGCTCTCTCATATTTATTCCTCATATATGTGGTGCTAGCACACTATGATAGGAGTAGGAATTCTATCTGAATACCTAATGATTTATTCTCAACCAATGGATACACCACATAGAGGAGATGCGTTTTTGGATTCCATTAGTGATCTCTCTAAATCCAATATTATGGTGGTTGAGATTTTTCATATTATCTTCATTTTACGGTGTGTGTGATTTACTATATTTTTTCATTTGTGATTTTATACACTTTTTATATTTCTAGTATATAAGATCCTTGAAAAATAATTTTATATACTTCCACTTGATTTAATAATTGTTATTATACTCATTTAAATACCAATAGTACTATCAAATGAATCCCATAATTTTAATTTGTAAAATATTATATTAAATGAAGATGAAAACTAAAACAAATCATCATTTTCAGTTTTCTAGAAATTTTGGTTTCCCTTTACTTATAGTGGATCTACATAAAGGTCATTAGTTTTACCCTTATATATAATGGTCTACATAAATGTTATCTCTACTTACCCTTAAATAGATTAATTTGTGTAAGGGTAACATATTATTATCCTTATGTTGGATAGTCTATGTAAGGATCATTCTAATTTACCCTTATGCATAATGGTTCTGTATAAAAGTAAATGAAATTGGCATTATATAGAATAGTTCAGCATAAAGGTAACATTTTTATTGCCTTTATGAAGTTGTTCTATGTAAAGGTAAGTTTTGTGTTAAGTTTATGTGTTTGGGTTTTGTAAAGGTAAGTTATTTTTTACCATTATGCAGTTGGGCTACATAAGGGTAGTAGGATTTACCCATACACGGGTAACTTCGATTGTGTAAGGGTAACAAAAAAAATTCAAAAAAATCTATTTTTCTAAGTATTCTTAAAATTTAAAATTGTTTATAAATTATAATAAAATGTGTTTTGGGAATATTTATGAATTAATTAAGGGTTAATAAAATAATTATACAGGGTTTATAATTAGTTAATTAATGTTTATGAAACATTTATTATTAAATATTCCTTAAAATATTAAACGTTAATATTTTTAATATATTTTTTGAACAAATTACATGACATGTATTATGATCTATAAATAAAAACTGTATACTTAGAAACCATAAGGGTAATTTATAGAGTTATAAATTACATAAATAAGGCTAAAATATAAATTTTTTACATTTAAATTATGAATTGTTTGTAATTAATTAATTTAAATTGTTCAAATTAAAGAGGCCTTATTTGGACCATGTGAAAAGGGTTTTGATTATTGATTTGATTATAGGTTAAATAATGTTAAATATATGATATTATATTATATAAAATGTTTACATAATAAAAATTGTATTATAAATTGTTTATAATTCATAAAATATCATATATTTAAAGTAAAAAAGTCATATAATGATGAATATGAAAAACTTCATATAAGATGGATATAAAATGTTTATGTTCAAAATTATGAAATCCATAATGATAATCATGATTATAAATTTATAGTTAGTTTGTATTTATGAATTATTCATAAATGATCATTACATGATTAAATATTTGAATTGGCCATTTATTTAATAGGTTGTTCCATTTTTTATTCATAATTATAAATTATTTGTATTATGAATCATGTATGATTTATTTTAAATTTTAAATTGATTCTAGGAAATAGATCCTTGCATTACATGCTGGTATGAAAATGAATTTAGTTTTTCATCTACCTTTACCTCGGTTTGTAATTTAAGTTATGAGATTGAATTTAGTTATTTAAGAAATTTTATGCATATTAGGTGTTAGTGTTATGATGAATTGGATTCTATCTTGAGAAGAGTTTCCTCAGAGAGAATTTCTTGGGGTTGGACCTCCTACCAGCCTAAGTTGGTTTTAGTGTCCAAAAAAGTTTCTTTAATTATCTAGAAAAGTTTATTTAAACCTAGAGTTAAAATAAAGAATAATAAAGGGGTATTAGTTCCATATAATGGAATTCTCATAATCACATGAAGATTTGTAAAAAGAATAGTGGAAAGTCCATATAAATGTTATAAAATTCAATTCAATTATTATAACAAGTATATGATACAAACTTTATGTTTTATAAAAGTTGAAAATATATAGGAGGCTTAAATATAAGTAAAAATTGAATATTTTCAAGTAATTGAGAAAAAGAGTTTCTATATTGATAACTTGGATGCTTCAAGCTTATATGAACATACCAAAAGATTTTTATTTTTTATCTCATTTTTCACTTGAGAAGAGAATGTAACCTATAGTTTTTTAATGAAATGAGATAGGTATTTTTGAAACACATAGTTATGATTTGTTCTATTATATAACATGCTTCAATAGAGACTAAAAATGTCTTATTCTAATTAGTGAATTAATCCTTTTTATTTTTATTGAAATATTCCTACAATATTATTGAATTTAAGAAAAGATTACCTGATATTCTCAAAGAATTAAGAATATATTAACTATGAATATGATGTCAATATTTTTGTGTTTTGTAGGTAGTGAAAGTAGGTATAAGTTTAAATTGTAATTATAAAATTCAGTTTAAGAGTTAAAAAATAATTCTTCAAGAATCCAGTCAAGGTCATTTGGACCGTAGGGTCATCCAGAAGGAGGTGTAATAATTACATATGATGGGATTCTCCAGAATACTTGAAGTAGTTTGGGAAACTCCATGAAATTTCCATGTTAGGTATAGATATTATAGAAATTAATTCTTTGATTTTGAAATATATTTTATACTAAATGTATATTTTACAAAGTTTTGTAAATATACAGGAGTTCAAAATAAAAGGTAGAATTGACTGAGCTTGTATTTTAAATTCATGAAGAAAATATTTACAACATCAAAAGATTGAATGTAAAGGAATGTTTCAATCTCGAATGAACCTAAGTAAAGTATGTGTATATTCATGTTTTATCTTATATGATAAGAGGAGTTATTAGCTAAAAAAGAGTTGTTATAAGCAAAAAAGAGATGATCGAGTGTATACACATGGTTTGTGATTTATCTAATTCTATAACCTATTTTAAGAAGAATATATAAATATAATTTTTTACCTATATATTTGTTAAAATATGAAATAATGTGATCATGTCACCCATCAATGGAATATTTTAAATAAATATATTCTTTTCAATAAATATTCTTCTAACATATAGAATACCATATATGATATAGATACAATAGTTTATTTGTTAAATATTCTTACTAAGTGTAAATAACTATTATTTCATAATTCAAAAGGATTTTTATATCTTAGAAAGATATTCTGAAACAATATAGTATTTAAGAAGCTAGTGGGAGTCTTTTTTGTACATAGAAAAGTTCAAAGTTAACAAATAATGTATTATATCAGTCTAAGATTAAAGTGTTTTCACTTGATATCCTAAATAGTTTTGGATATTTTGTGATAAATAAAAATGTAAAGAGGTATATTTAGTTATCATGAATAAGTTAGCGTCATTTTTTCAAAATTATTATACTATTAGAATAATAATGTGTTTTTCACTTAATATCCAAAAGTAGTTATAAGATATGTGATGGTAAATAAAAATGTAAATATTTTCACTTAATTACCATGAGAAATGAATATCACTATTTCTATAAGGTTTATGCTAGTCAATATTATAAATTTTATTACACTTGATATCCTAAAATAGATTAGGGTATTGTAATAAAGAGAAATATAGAGAGTTGCATTAGTTACAATAACAAAATATATATCACTTTATCCTAAATTAGTTTAGGATTTACTATTAAACCATAATATAAGTAGTTAAATTATTTCAAGGAAATAGTTTGATGGAAAGAGTTATAAGGATGATGATGATGAGATTATAAAGAGTTCTAAGAAGACAACAAAAGTTTATATCATAACATTTTATGTTATGAAGTTAATAAGTTTTAATATGTTCAAATAGTTAAACATATAGGAATATGATTCCCAAATCTCACCATTATTCAAACTATCTTACTTCATAGATATTTCTCACTAAGAATTTAGTGTGAGGGTTTTATGATATGGTCACATAGAAATGTGATAGGAATTATATATGATGTGATGAGTTAAAAAAAACCCTTGAAAGTGAATTATACATAAGATTAGTATGGTAGTTTTTTATATATGATATAGTAAACCATTCCTTATATTGGTTTTTTAAAATATTTTTAAAATTTTAAGGGAATAAAAGTGTAAAAAAATAAAATTAAATTTCTACTTTATCAATATTTCATGTTGTATTCATAAATGTATATATTGATATACATTTCATGAATTGTAATGATTATTGACCTCCCAAAGTATGACTTTGAGTTAGACCTAACTGATTTTCATCATGGAGTATTATAGGTTATGATGAAATTTTGTGGTTAATGCGAATTGGATTTATGTATAGAGATATAGAATATGATTGTAAGGAACAAAATAAATAATAATATTCACTACTAAAAATAAGGGTATTAGCGACCGCCATTGGCGGTCGCTATAGGGCTATAGAGACCGCCCAATGACCGCCATTGGCGGTCGCATCTACTCTGTCGGTGTAGGGAAATAGCGACTGCCAGGCGGTCGCTAATGCTGCCCGGTAGGCAGCCTATAGCGACCCCCTTTGGCGGTCGCTACACTGGAAAAAAAAAATTAAAAAATTCATACCGAAAGAAATATATATATATATATATATATTTATTAAATAATATATATATATATATATATTAAAGAAAATATTTATATATATAATATTAAATAAAATTTTTTAATATATATATATATATAATATTAAATAAACTATTTTTCATTTTTATATATATTTATTAAATAATATATATATATATATATATTAAATAAAATATTTTAATATATATATATAATATTAAATAAAATATTTTTCATTTTTTTAATGAAATGTACGAATTCTGTTTTTTTTTCTTCACGATGAAAAATCAGAGATAAAACAAGATAACAATCATAAAAAATGGAAAACAATTTCAAACATCATAAACATAAAGATCATTATAAACGATAAACGTGCTTCAACGATCCGAGCAGGTCCATCTATTTCAATCTTCTGCTTCAATAAACCTACAATAAGACAAAAAAACAACAAAACAAAACAAACCTAAATTAAAAATAATTATTCAGTTATTATATACATATAATAAAATTAAATCTGACATCAAATCATGGTGCTATAATAATTTAAAACCCCCAATTTAATAAATGCTATCATTTCAGGTCATTCGGACGTTTTTGGTGTTTTATGACACCGGAAACGCGTTTCCGGTCATCGCGGTCAAATGGAACCTCCGATTGATGTGTCGTCTGCCCGACCATTTCACAAATCGCACAACGGCTGTTGTCGTACGGTTTCATGGCATTCCGAGGTTGTTCGGGTGGTTTTGACCCCCCAACGTGCCGTTTTAGCGCGCGCCGAGCTACTGAAAACGACACACTCGGATGTAACGCGTGCACCGCACCTCCGATGGGAGCACCGTCTCCTCCTACACGTCATGAATAATATTCCTAATGTTTTCGTGTGGTTTCAGGTCATTTGGAGCACGTTTGATCCGAATTCGACCGTCTCGCGCCGTTTTTGGTGTCTCATGACACCGGAAACGCATTTCCGGTCATCGCGGTCAAACAGAACCTCCAATTGACGTGCTGTCTGCCCGACCATTTCAAAAATCGCACAATGGCTGTTGTCATACGGTTTCATGGCATTCCGAGGTCGTTCAGGTGGTTTTGACACCCCAAGGCGCCGTTTTAGCGCGCGTCGAGCTGCTGAAAATGACACACTCGGACGTAACACGCGCACCGAACCTCCGATGGGTGCGTCGTCTCCTCCTACATGTCATGAATAATATTCCTAATGTTTTCGTGTGGTTTCAGGTCATTCGGAGCACGTTTTCTCCGAATTCGACCGTCTCGCGCCGTTTTTGGTGTTTTATGACACCAGAAACGCGTTTCCGGTCACCGCGGTCAAAAGGAACCTCCGATTGACATGATGCCTACCTGAACATTTCACAAATCGCAAAACGTCTATTTTCGTATGGTTTCATGGCATTCCAAGGTCGTTCAGGTGGTTTTGACCCCCCAACGCGTCGTTTTAGCGCGTGCCGAGCTGCTGAAAACGACACACTAGGACGTAACGCGCGCACCGCACCTCCGATGGGAGCGCCATCTCCTCCTACACGTCATTAATAATATTCCTAATGTTTTCGTGTTTTTTCAGGTCATTCGGAGCACGTTTGCTCCGAATTCGATCGTTTCGCGCCGTTTTTGGTGTTTTATGACACCGGAAACGCGTTTCCAGTCACTGCGGTCAAATGGTACCTCCGATTGACATGCCGTCTACCCAACCATTTCACAAACCGCACAAAGGCTGTTTTCGTACGGTTTCATGGCATTCCGAGGTCGTTCGGGTGGTTTTGACCCCCCAACGCGCCGTTTTAGCGCTCGTCGAGCTGCTGAAAATGACAAACTCGGACATAACGCGCGCACCGCACCTCCGATGGGCACGACGTCTCCTCCTACACATCACAAATAATATTCCTAATGTTTTCGTGTGGTTCTAGGTCATTCGGAGCACGTTTGCTCCGAATTCGACCGTCTCGCGCCGTTTTTGGTGTTTTTTGACACTGGAAACACGTTTCCGATCACCGCGGTAAAACGGCACCTCTGATTGACGTGCCGTCTGCCCGACCATTTCAAAAATCGCACAACGGATGTTTTTGTACAGTTTCATGGCATTACGAGGTCGTTCAGGTGGTTTTGACCCCCCCAACGCGCCGTTTTAGCGCGCATCGAGCTGCTGAAAATGACACACTCGGACGTAACGCGCGCACCGCACCTCCGATGGGCGCGTCGTCTCTTCCTACACATCATGAATAATATTCCTAATGTTTTTGTGTGGTTTCAGGTCATTCGGAGCACGTTTTCTCTGAATTCGACCGTCTCGCGCCGTTTTAGGTGTTTTATGACACCGGAAACGCGTTTCCAGTCACCGCGGTCAAACTTCACCTCCAATTTTCGTGTCATCTACCCGAACATTTCACAAATAGCACAATGGGTGTTTTCGTACGGTTTCATGGCATTCCGAGGTCGTTCGGGTGGTTTTGACCCCCCAACGCGTCGTTTTAGCGCGCGCCGAGCTGCTGAAAACGACACACTCAAACGTAACACGCGCACCGCACCTCTGATGGGCGTGCCGTCACCTTCTACATGTCACGAATAATATTCCTAATGTTTTCGTGTGGTTTCAGGTCATTCGGAGCACTTTTGCTCTGAATTCGACCGTCTCGCGCCATTTTTGGTGTTTTATGACACCGGAAACGCGTTTCCAGTTACTGCGGTCAAACAGAACCTCCGATTGATGTGCCGTCTACCCGACCATTTCACAAATTGCACAAAGGCTGTTTTCGTACGGTTTCATGGCATTCCGAGGTCGTTCAGGTGGTTTTGACCCCCCAACGTGCCGTTTTAGCGCGCGTCGAGCTGCTGAAAACGACACACTTGGACGTAACACACGCACCATACCTCCGATGGGCGTTCCGTCTCCTCCTACACGTCACTAATAATATTACTAATGTTTTTGTGTGGTTTCAGGTCATTAGGAGCACGTTTTCTCCGAATTCGACCATCTCGCGCCGTTTTTGGTGTTTTATGACACCGAAAACGTGTTTCCGTTCACTGCGGTCAAACGGAACCTCCAATTGATGTGTCGTCTGCCCGAACATTTCAAAAATCTCACAAAGACTTTTTTCATACAGTTTCATGGCATTTCGAGGTCGTTCGGGTGGTTTTGACCCCCCAACGCGCCGTTTTAGCGCACGCGTGAGCTGGTGAAAACGACACACTCGGACGTAACGCGCGCACCGCACCTCCGATGGGTGCTCCGTCTCCTCCTACATGTCACGAATAATATTCCTAATGTTTTCGTGTGGTTTCAGTTCATTCGGAGCATTTTTCTCCGAATTCGACCGTCTCGCGCCGTTTTTGGTGTTTTATGACACCGGAAACGCGTTTCTGGTCACCGCAGTCAAACGGAACCTCCGATTGACGTGTCGTCTACCCGACCATTTCACAAATCGCACAACAGCTGTTTTCGTACGGTTTCATGGCATTCTGAGGTCGTTCGGGTGGCTTTGACCCCCCAACGTGTCATTTTAGCGCGCGCCGAGCTGCTGAAAACGACACACTCAGACGAGCTCTGTTGCGTACAAATCGTTTCAATGTACTCAAATACTGCTCAATAGGATACATCCACCTGAATTGTACTGGACCAGCAGCCATTACTTCATCAGTTAGGTGCACTGTCAAATGGACCATAACATCGAAAAATGAGGGGGGAAATAGTTTCTCAAAGTGACAAAGCGTAAGTATAATTCGGTCCTGTAAACTTTTTAAATCACTCATTCGTTGATTTATTAAACAAAGTTGTCTAAAAAAATTACTCATCTCAATCAACGGCTAAACAACATTGAGGGATAAACAATCAAAAATTGCGATTAGAATCAACTGCTGAAGTAGTATGTGATTGTCTTGACTTTTCAACCCTTGCAATGTCTTGCTCGTCAGATTCACACACTTTGAAATATTAGAAGAGTAACCATCAGGCACCTTGAGAATCTTCAAAATTGAAAGAAATGTCTCTTTCTCCTTTGTAGTCATCGTATACTATGCAGCAGGCATATATGCCTTGTTTCCCTCAGCTAACTGTAAATGCAATTGTTTCCATAAACCCATTTCTTCCAAATCACGGCGTGCATTAACATGGTTCTTTGATTTCCCACTGACACCTAAAATGGTCCACAATATGTTATCACAAACATTTTTTTCAATGAGCATGACATCCAAATTATGCCTCAGCATGTTATTTTTCCAATATGGAAGACAATAAAAAATACTTTTCTTTTTCCAATTGTGACTGCGCTGCCTACCCACAGCTCGAATATTACGTACCAGAGGAGCCACCAAATCATGAATTTCATATACCGTGTGGATGTTTTCTTCCTCAATCTGCGATAACATTTCGACTCCTGTCATGATCTTTGGTGCTGGGTTGAACTCTCTAGAACCATCAAATGCCACTTTTTCCTTTCTGAACCTGTGCTGAGGGGGGAGAAAACGTATGTGACCCATGTATGCCCATTTTTTGGAAATCTTAAGCCATACAGATTTTTTACTTTTGTTGCAACAAGGGAAAGAAAATTTCCCTTTCGTACTCCAGCCTGATAAATTTGCATAAGCTGGGAAGTCATTGATTGTCCACAATAAAGAAGCCTGCAGTTTGAACATTTCATTCATTTCACAGTCATAAGTCATCACACCATCGCCCCAAAATTCATTCAACTCATCAATCAATGGCTGAAGGTAAACATCAATCTTATCCCTCGGACTTTTAGGTCCATCAATAAGAGTGGAAAGTAATATAAATTGTTGCTTCATACAAATCCACGGAGGAAGATTATACAGAACCAACACCACGGGCCATGTGCTATGAGTTGCACCAACCATAGACTTGAATGTATTGAAACCATCTGCTACCAATCCCAATCGGACATTACAAACATCTCTGGAAAAGTCGGGATGTCTCTTATCAAAATCCTTCCATGCATGAGAGTCTGTCGGGTGGGCTAACATATCACTTTCATGAACTCTTTCTGCATGCCATCTCATTAAATTAGAAACTTTAGATGACATAAAAATCCTTTCAACCTTGGTTTAAGGGGAAAGTAATGCATTTGACTTACATCAATCGGTTTCCTCTGTATCACAATCTAACTTTGATGAGTCTGATTTCCCCTGTTCTCTTTCCACCTGGAAGCACCACAAACCGTACAAATATCCAAATGGGCAGTTTCCTTTCTAAATAATATAGAGTTGTTTTCAAATGCATCTATGGTCTCATATGTAAAACCTACGTTCTCTGTCATCTTACGAGCATGGTAATATGACTCGGGAATGTTAGCATCGACAGGAAGAACCTTTTTCAATAACACCAACAGCATGTCGAATGATGTGTCTGGACAATGATTCAAAGTCTTCAAATGTAACAACTCCACGATAAATAAAAATTTATTGAAAGAAGTACATCCAGGATATAATTTTATTTTTGCATCATCAATTGCTTCATAAAACCTCCTCGAATCAGGATTTGCACCAGAGCGAAGATTTATCTCACCGGTCTCAAGATTCTGGATGTCAATGCCTTCAGGATCCAACCCACGTACCATTTCAGTAAGCATTTCATGCATTGGATCATTCATCCTTGCATCAATATCCATTTGAACTGTATCTGTATTTTCACAATGAACATATTCTTCTCCATGACAATTCCAACTCTTATAATTTCTCAGAAATCCATTAAAGAATAGGTTCTCCCTCACAGTATCTCGTGTGAATTGATATCTCTTAGCACATTTTCTACATGGAAAACTAATATAGTCACTTTCAAATCCTTTGGTGAAGTCAATAAACTGCATAATTCCATTGAAATACTCTCTAGACGTTCGATTTGGAAGATCAATCCAACTCTTATCCATAATAAGATCCCTATAACAAAAATTTACACAAGACTTATTAAATTTTCATTTTTCAAATAAAATATATTTAAAATAAATACTAATTAATTGTTTGTGAACCATTTATAAAATAATAATGTAAGTGAAATCCCATGTCATACCTGATTGCGCTACAAACCTGGAAGGGAGGGGAGCCGAAGGCGGTGCTGCGAGAGGAGAGGCAGTGGTGGGGAGCCAGAGCCGGAGCTGGTGTGACGAGGGAGGGGATGAAGAGGAAGGGGACGGGGGTTGGCGGGGTGCGGGGGGGGGGGGGTGTTCGGGGTGCTGGGGGGAGGGACGAGGGGGTAGAGGGCCGAGGGCGGAGGTCGGAGGCCAGAGGGGCTGGAGGCCAAAGACCAGAGGGCAGATGGAGGGCTGCCCGAGTGCTACCCGAGGGCTTCCGGGCTGCCGGAGTCAGGTGGTGGGAGGCCTGAGGTTAGAGGGAGGCCGCAGGGCGGCCACAGGGTGGAGGGTGGCCACATCCGGAGGGTGGAGGGCGGTCAGAGGGCGGCCGGAGGAGGGAGGGGCCGGCAGAGGGCGGTCGGAGGGCAGCTGGAGGGCGGCCGGAGGGCGGAGGGCAGCCGGAGGGCGGACAAAGGGCGGCCGGAGGGTGGACGGAGGGTGGAGGGCGGCCGGAGGGCGGACGGAGGGCGGGCCGGCGGAGGGCAGGGCCGGCGGAGGGCGGGGCCGGCGGAGGGCAGGGCCGGCGGAGGGCGGGGCGGCGGAGGGCGGGGCAGCGGAGGGCGGGTCGGCGGAGGGCGAGGCGACGGAGGGCGGGGCGGCGGAGGGCGGGGCGGCGGAGGGCGGGGCGGCGGAGGGCGGGCCGGCGGGGAGGGTGGGGCGGCGGGGAGGGCAGGGCGGCGGGGAGGGCAGGGTGGCGGGGAGGGCGCGCGGCGTCGGGGAGGGTGCGGGTGACGGGGAGGGCGCGAGCGATGGGAGGGGGAATTCAGGGGGGGTGCTTCGCGAGAGGAGGGGGCGCGGAAACCCCCTTTTTTAAGGAAATGTAGCGACCGCCATTGGCGGTCGCTATAGGTTAAGGGGCTCAAAAGCCCATATTTATAGTGGTGATTTTTTGTGTTTATTGGATGATCCATAAAGTATATAGCATAGAATTTCATACATATGTTTTGATATACTAAGGTTGCATAGATCTTATTTGGGCCCTTACAACCTAAGGTTGGTGACATACCTATCATGAGAGCCTTCATACATTTATTCCATACTTATGTAAGTCTACACATTCACTTAGCTAATATGGGGGTGGTTGGGCATGTATTTTATCATGACATTGTTAGATCTTAACTAATATGGTATTTTTTCCCTTGTATGATGAGTATGACATTTGGTCCCTTGATTGAGATAGACTGTGGAGTGTGAAACCACACCTAGATATTACATATGATGTGCTTATCTATTTGGATAAGGTGTATGTGATATACTTATCCATAAGGATGAATTACATGTGATGTATTCACTGACCAATTAAGTTTATGCTCTGAGAATCGAGAACATATGAGTTGGATATATGGGATTGACATGTTTTATCTCCCATGGTCACTCGGTGTCTTAGAGAAAGGGAAAATATGAGAATGCACATTTATAAATGATAAAAACTGGTGGACATAGGTATATAGATATATGTGATTGATAAAGATCAAACTAGATACCTTTAAATCCTGAGTATCACTGATGTTTTTCTAGAGGTTTATCTTTTATTATAGTTAGGGATCCAAATATTAATATTTGTTTTCAATGCTATAAAGTATCATTGGGTCAAAAAATTTGGTTGACTAAATGAGGATTGATTTTGACTCATAGGGCTACTCTAAAATTGTTTTAGAGTTAATCCAAAAGTTTTTTGGAGGGGGTTTCACAAAGTATAACATATGATGTGATATTAGGTGAAGTTAATGATATATTTCCAAAAAAAATTTAAAGATATCCAAAAATGTTTTTGGATGTGATTTCACAAGTTATTATATATGAAACAATATAATGTGAAATGGAAAAAATTCTTTTAGGCTTTAATGAAAGTGTGGGATTGAAGGAGAAATTCCCTAAATCCTTATATGTATATGATATATATAATAAAAATTTGTATTTCATGAAAATTATGATTTTAATGCATGGGTAATATAATTTCTTGAAGCCAAAAACTTCATTATTTATCCTTCATATAGCTATCATTAAATAACTATTTCATGAGATGAAATGTTAAAGATTAAATGAATATGATTCATTCATACATTTGATGCATGATATGGCCATGGAATTTACTCATGTGTCAAAAATGAATGATTAAATGAATTAATAGTTCAATAGTTCCTTTGACTAGCTATATATATCTACCATGTGGTGGTAGTAATGGTGGGTATGATTTTTTCATGCTTGTTTGAAATTACTTACTATATAAAGCTCTCTCATATTCTTTCCTTGTATATAAGTTGATAGAACACTGTGATATGAGGAGGGATTCCATAAAAATTTTGGATGATTTAGGATCAACCCATGGTAAACCACAGAGAGGGGATGTCACTTTGGATGGCCTTGGTGATCTCTCTTAGGCCCATGAAATGGTGATTGAGATGTTTTAGATGTTATTTGGTGTACAATATGCATGATTTACTCTATTTATTCATTTATGTTTTTATTCACTTTTCATATTTATAACATAAAAGATCACCATAAAGGGATTTTATATTCTTATGATGGATCTAATAATTATTATTTGACTCATTTAAATCCCAATAGGCTCCATCGAGAAGAGATCGTAATGAACCACTAGAATAGTGAAAGGTTCACCCAAGAAAAAATTCATCTTCTCTTTAATCTCTTGTGGAGCTAAACATTCCTTAGTACCAGAACTCAGTAAAACAAAATCATGCTTAATCTTACTCAGTTTGGAATCATTTATGGATAGTGATTATTTCCTCATCCTTGAATTGGATCAGGAAGGAATCACTACCATATATGAATAATCATTATATATGATGTTCATATTGATCATTGATCATGTGCTTAATATGTAAAGATTTGTTATCTAGTGCCCATGTTTTAGATTTTATTCTCATTCGTAGGATCCCCAATAATTTCATCCAAATACTAATGTGGTTGATTTGAAAACATATACAGGAACCAAAGTTGTAAAATTAATTTAAATTTGTATCGGGAAATTGGTACTCACAAAATTCCAAAATGCATCACAACATGATTATCCCAAACAATAGGAGAAATAGAATCATCTTCTGTATCCACACCTCCCATGTTATTTCATTCTTGTTTTGATTTCAAATAATCATTTTCCTCCCTTTCCAATCTTAACTCCAAACAAAATTCTCTATCTTTCACTTACACCATTTTTCTGAGAAAGGGTTTTTATACTAAGAGCTCTACATGAACCTTTGGTTATTCCTTCTTCTCCTTTTCATCAATTATATATGAATGCTTACTCAATTCCTCCATGATAATGGATGGTTTCACATCTCCCTATAGTAAAGATAATGTATATAACTCACCTTTAACATTTCTAGTAGTATTTTTCATCTTCAAATATGGATTTTGAACTTCTATCACACTGAATCGCTCCATTAATTCATATTTAAAAAATTTCCATGAAAAAATCATATAAAACTTCACTATTATAGTAAACCAGTGTATCATGACTCCATATATACTCACCAGAGAAAGTGGTACCTTGAACTCTTCAAGAATCATCATGTTATGGAAATATAGTTTCACTCATGTAATTTATCCCATTGGTTCCTTCCTATCGAACATCGATAACTCCACTCTCCAAGAAATCAGAATCAAATCTCACATGATGTTATCTTCCTTCAATAGATTGAAAACATTACTCTCCTTGGTCTTCCTATCTCTAACTCAATTTGATTGGGTGTTAAAATTCTCTATAACCAACTATGGTTGTTATTCATCCTATTGTAGTATCTTCTCCAAGAAACACATCTCTCTAGTGAAGAACTTCTATAATTCTTCCTAATATTTTAAATATTTTCCCCACTACTACATGATGTTTTTCTATATTGAATCTAGTTTGGACATTGTCCCATTAACATGAACCAAACATTGGTTCACCCCTTCAAAATGAGCTTGATAGCATGTCTCTATTGTCATAGAGCTCATATTTCACTAATTTGGCAGGTCAGACCAAGTGTTAAACCCCTCTCACCAGAAGTCCCCTTGGGGTGGGTTTCATTGTAAGTATTAAAACTATACAGGATCAAATTTATAGTAGAAGGAGTAAAAAAGAAAAATATAAGACTAAGAGAATGAGTACTAGGGAGACCCCTCAGATATCATGCCTAATCCATTAGATGAACTGTAACAAACTAATTCACCCTTACTCTCTCTTTATCCCTCCCCTTCTAACATCCCCATTTGTTACCCTCCATGTGAGGCGTTTTTCCCTTTAATAATATTCTTTCCAAGCTGTGTTGTGAGACCCCTTTTATACTTTTTGGATATGGTTTCCATACTATAGTAGCTCCATGAACTTTATCATATTTTTATGAGTGAATCAAGTTTCTCATCTTGTGGAAAGTAATGTTTCTCCACAGAAATAGGAAATTTCCCAAACCACATAAATTTCTTGTGTTTGAGTTGTGTGAGTTTTCATTCATTTTCCATTCATAATTATCTTTGAATATTTTTTTTGATATAGTGCATGGAGTGTTACTCAGATACAACATTATTGAGTGCTTAAAGATATATCGGTCTTTGTTTTGTGCTTGAAATTCAAAGGAGAGGATTCTTGTTGCATCAACAACATGATTCGCATCATACTTCAAACAATATTAAACAAATATTATTACCTACATAAATATTGTGGAAAATACTACAATCATATTTGTTTGTGATATCAATAGTTATACATTTTTAAATAATTTTTAGTATTCAACAACTTTTTAATCCCTCTATGAATATGTATTGAATACTAATAAAGGGGTTTTATTACATAAAACATGTATAATAGTATAAAAAAATCAAAATTAAAACTAATATCATTTGTTATATAAGTTAGAAGAATGAAATAAAAAACATAAAATATTCATACCTTCTTTATAATATTTTTCAATTATGTAGTTTATGAAGATCACTAAGTAAAAACCAACATATTTTTGCCTCAAAATATATTCCACTAGTTATAGAATTCCTAAACACGTTAGGATGAACCTTTTTGTCACCAATACATGCTAGTAATATATGTGTTAAAGGATATAAGATAAAAAAGAGAGATTTTTTACTATAATGTAACTTCTATCATGCATTAATAATAAATATATAAATTCTCTTTTATAAACTTATTTCATTAATGAAGGTCATAGAGTTTAAAAGTTTCAAAAATGCTCAGTTGATTCTAAACCTATATTTTATACACTATATAATTAAATATATAATTGCTAAACTCTTCAAGAAGTTACTTATAAGTGAATATTCTAAATACATATTCTAATAATGTATAAACTAAAGTAAATGAAAAAGTTAGTAGAGAAAGAACAAGAACCTGATGTCCCATATTGCAGTGTTATCTCTCACTATAGAATCTCATGACATGGGCATTGTTATAGTCCCAATGTTTCCTACATTATGAGCCTTATGTGTATAACACCTTCATTTATGACAATCAATTTTTTATCAACAATTAAAATGATTTATGTGACTATGAATTTTATGTACCATTTTTTTATGTACATTACATAGGAATTTTTTATTATATTGGTTTAAAATCTATAAAAATGATTTATTTTAGTCTTAGATAAAACTAATTGGTATATTTTGGTCATATAATATTTATTTATAGAGTTGTGTATAAATAGGGAATGTTTGATTATCAATGTAATCAATATAAAATTGATAAGAGATAATGAAATTAACCCAATATTTGATGTCATGTGTCATGTTTTTTATGAATTTAATGTGCATGATTATGTCTAGGATAAAGTAATTGAAAAATCATGCCAAAGTAAAGAAAAAATAAGTTTTTTCCTGGAATGAGATTTAAACATTACATGTTGAGATAGCATTTTGATAAAATTATTATCTTTATTGTTTTTTAGGAACATTAATATGACATGTAATATTGATCATGTTGTGTTTGACTATGGAGAGTTAGTCGAGTTCATTAATGAAAGACATGTAACATGGAATGTTCATTCATGTAAGGTGTGTCAGAAAACATGTTCACCAACATATCATTCTTTATTTTTGTTTTTTGTTCACTAAAAACATATGTGTATGATATACAAATATATATATATATATTTCATAATACATTTCACCCAATATTTCAGGTGATTTCATGCATCGGTCGCCTATGCAAGGATATAGGTTTCTACATCTTCCCATGTGGTTTCATTGGTTATTAGTATGCTTTGTTGCGGTGCACCCAATTTATTAATTTTTAATCTAATGGATACTATATAAGTGGTGAGAAGGGTCAAACTATATAGAGAATAGGTGTATTTCACTAAACTAAATCTCTTTTGACAATGTTCGTGCGGGCAGACAAAGAGGTATTTTCCTATATATTTTATATAAAAATATATTTTTAAAAACTAAAAATTAAAAAATCAATAAAAACAAAAACAAATTCAATTAAACAGATGATGAATATTATAAATATTAATGTGTCTAGGATGATAACGACATGATAAAATTTCTATGCAAACCATGATAATATTTTTCCCTGTGATTAAATATTATCTCACTTAATTATTAGTAGTTCTATATTTATAAACCAATTTTAGAACCATATTTTCATATTTTGATTTATTTAATGATATATTCTCCAATGTTATAAATAAATTAAGAGATTAATTTGAGTGTGGAACAATTGGGTGAAACAACATGTCCCATTTCTCACAATGTCACATCATCTATTTGCGATGTGAACTGTCAAAATGGTTAACTTTATCAGTACCACTGAATCAACGTACAATTAAATTGGCTAGATTTTAAAAAAAATTATAAATTAATTTCAACACAAGAATAGTTAAGAGAATAAATGTTCAATTGAAAAATTAATTCAACTGGTAATTAATCAAAAAATAAAAATATAAAAAAAGAATGCACAATGATTCAAATTACTTATTTTACATCCCAACACAAAAGGAAATCAGTCTGACCTGATGAATAAATACATGAAATATATAAAATAGTAAATCATGAAGTTTTTTATTACATTATAAAATAAATAATCATATGACTAAAACTTGTTTCCCATAGAACCTCTTAGAAAATGTGAACCTCCCCACACCAATATTGTGCGTGAACTGTGAGTTTTTTATATGTTTTTTTAATATATAATAAAATAATGCTAGGTTAATTCTTTTAAGACTAATTCATAAAGTAATCATTGGCCTTTCCGCCTTTTAATTATAATCCAAATGCAGTAAGACTAATGCCGCCTTTGAAAAAATTAAAAAAACAATTAAAAATTTAAAAAAAATACATGTTTGTATATTTAATATTTTTTTTTCATTTAGAAAAATATTTTTTTTTTAATAATACCATTCTTATTAGTATATAAATTTTTTATATTACTAATATAATTAAGATTTATTTTAAAAAAAAATTCGTTAATTACTATATTAGCTACATTAATAATTATATTATATAAATCATTGTTGAAATTTATTATTTTAATTATTGTAAATATTTAATGTTATAATTAATATATATTAATAATTTAATTAATAAAATTTAATTATAATAACTTAATTATTAATAATTCATAGTAATGTAATTAATAATATAACACTTAATAAGAATTATGTCCATTAATATTTGAAAGTGAAATTATGATTTTTTTTAAGAAATAAATTTTGTGTCATGTAAATTATCTTCTCTTTATTATATTTATGATTTTTTTATTTTTATTTTTATTTTTATTGTATATGTTGTGATGGTTTTTCAAACTTCATTTAGATTGTATTTAAATTTTATAATTTATATGATTTCAAATTCATCTACATGAAACATAATAATGTTTCAAGTAGGTGACTTTGAAAGTCTAAAAATAATAAAGTAGAAATGAAATCTAAATAAAATTTTACACACTTAGTGAACACATGAAAAATAATGGAAAATTACAAGTATTTCATAAAAATAATTAATGAAAAGAAATTTTAGTGGCACAATATATTATAGTTTGAAAAAAGTTCATTTGTATTTATAATTTTTTTACATTCATTATATTTTTAATTAATTTTTATATATTTGTTCAATGTTCTAAATTTAATTTAGATTGTATTAATACTATTATTTTCAATAAATGTTTATATGTTTTATCTATTTTTTTAGTTTTAATTATATTTTTTTAATAGTTTATATTTTATAATCTTTTAAAGTTTCTTTCTTGAAATTTAATAAGTTTTAATATGTTTCAAGTAGTCCACTTTGAAATATTATAAAATTTAAACTATAAGTAACATATAAATGAAAATTAAAACACTATAAAAACATGTAAAAATAATTGATAATAAAATTAATATCATAATTTTAATAGTTATATAATAATATAGAAGATAGAATACATTTTTGTTTCAAATCCTTTAAGTCAATTGAAAACATATAAATGAATGAGTACAACCACTATCTATGATGAGGTCTTATACCATAATCTGGTGTGAAAATGGGATGTTCATATCAAGATCACTAACCTTTGTGTTGGGGTGGAGTATGATGAGCTAGAGAGAGATCTTCCTCAGGTATTGGATCATCAAATATCATATGCTCTGGTTTTGACTCATTGGGAGGAGGTGTCAGCTGGATGTCATCATGTGCACCTGATCCTTCTCCCACTGTAAAAGTAAAAGGACCTACAATCATCACTTGGGGAACCATAAATCCTATAAAGGCTCGGACATAAAAGGTGGTGGCATGGGAAATAACCCCTGATAGAATCTCTAATCATCTATACATAGAGAAAACTATAGATATCCTGACAACACAAATGGATCTCATGCCTCTTGATGCACATCCCCAATAAGATGAGGCTATACTGCTAGAAGGATGACCTATTACTATAGAACAGGTGAGGCCTCATGTGAATCATGATGTGGTCTACGTCATGGCCATCATGGATCCTCAACATTAGTAGCTACAAGAGGAGGTTCTTGAGCAGGAACTTCCACTCCTTGAGTAGGAACGTCATCTCCCTGGGATGAATGATCAAAGATAATATCATGTAGAACATGATATGTAGTAATCATCCCCTACATTGTCACATGGTATACTAATTGTCTAAAAAACTCCTCTTATGGATCATACATGTGGATAATATGTTGTAGTCGAGTATGTTGTAAATATATTCAAAATTAAATAAAAAAAGAACAAAAAACAAAGTAATATTAATTTTTTAACTTAATGGATCCTAAATCCCTATTCCTTGTGAATTAACATATATTATAAAATTCTATCTATACCATAGATCATACTCAAGTTTCTCTTCTAGATGGAATCACATCCTACACATACCCTCAATATGAAATTATGCTAGTATGTTCTAGGGGTCCAGATACTCTACATGTCATCAGCGCTAGTTGACATCCTTCCTCCATATTAGCTTCATAGAATAAAGTTCTACTAACTTTCTAGGTGGAATGGGAATATGCCGAACATATCCAAACTAATTCATGACTCTATTAGGATGGTTCCACTCAATAATATGAAGTGAATGAGTGGCACTACAATTGTGGAATCACAAATCCCATGAGTGTAGTATATGTGAAGCTATTAAAATAGAGATCAGTATGGAATCTATGCAATCTAAAATGACATGTGACATTTGTTAAAAAAATATTACTAAAAAAATTATAATATTATGAAATTTATTAGTCAAGTAAAAACTGTATATACTTACATCGGTGAGTACTATACTTTATAACATGAGATGGTATGCACCCACGTTGTGCCTTTGAATCCTTAAAATGTAGTGTGCCAGACTCCACTTGTAATATACAACATATAAATTGATAAATAATAAGAAATTAAATTCAATAACTCATAGTATCATCAGAAAACAATAAATATGAGTGATCATACCAGCATCCATGTGGTGCATCATGCAATACATCTATATAAATCTCCTAACCAGAAAAAATAGGGGATAGGGGAGGAATGTGCACCCATTATAACATCTGAATAAGGATTACACATCCCCCGAGATTAGTGTAATATGATTAGAATGTTTTACAAAACTCTCTTTAAGTGTATTTCAAGCACACAGATCCCCAACTGTATCTTATGTCCTAATAAAAATCCTCCAGTAGCCCTAGATATATCATGTACACATGGATACCAGAGTGATCAGTGCATAGTGTACCTCCAATGAGCTACAATATATATTCATGGGCATAATGCATAACAGTCTCGTCGTCAGTGTTAGTGGGTAATTGTGCAAAGTGAATCTGAATCCATCTTATAGATATTGACCATCCATCTATAGCATCACCATCCCCCACAATGTCAAGGCCTTTAAATTATTGCACAAGATCAGGACAGTCTAAATGGTTGGGTCCTATAACTATATCCCCTGGAAAATAAGACCAAGAAGAATGGCCATATCCTCATGGATGATGGTCATCTCTCCCATGGTCAAGTGGAATTTTTGTTTTATAGGTACTTGCATCTTGGTGAGGGCAGTAAGGAGGTGATGATCAAGGAATGTAAAATCATATACAACAATGTCATAGAATCTATCATGTAATATGTATGGTATAATGGCGACTAGTGGTGGAATGTGATGATAATAGTGGGTTGTGACGACCCGACCATACTAGTCTCAAACCGCAACTACCCCAGGCCCGCCTCCATAGGCCAGGGGCTGGCGACAACCACTGAAGGCGTAACGATCTCGGGGAGGCCTTCACCTAAGTACTTGTACACACACATAACCCACTAGATGTAGAAGTGAAGAGTAAAAAAGAAATCCAAAGTATAGACAACTATAACCCAACCACAGTCATGCATCAACTTCTAAATAGAACAAGTATAGTGCAAAAAAGTACTGACAAGTAAACTGAACAGTAAAGGGAAAAACACGCGCCCAACTAGAAAGGTGCCACAACTCGGAAATAGGTAAACAAAAGTAAACAGCTGGTGAGTCTCACACCTGGAAATCCTCCTATGACCACTGAACTCAGCCCAAGCTCTTGTGTCCTCTACAGTCCTCCGTAGTCCCGATCGACCTGTCTGCCATCTGCAAGGGCACACCAAGTGCGGGAAAAGCTCAAGCGGGGGTGAGTATAAATATACTTAGTAGGATTACCTAATAGATCGAGGGATCAACAAAGGAGATACTAAAATGGTGAGTAGTAGATAGAACAAGAACAGTATAAGAGTACAAAAGAGAGAGTGCAGCTCAACCCGACAAGAGAAAGAAAGCAGGCTCGTCTAACCAAGAGGAGCTAGATACGGAAAGCACGTGGCACACCACGTGCATCTTCGCCCCTCCTATAAGGAGATTAACTGAACCCAAGGAGTGGGAACAAGAGTAGGGTGTACATATATGTGCTCAAAAAGAAACTCGAACGAGTGTGTAAGGGGATCTCTATCTCTAAGCTCATCCCAAGAAAAGTCGCCAACAGTTCAAAGGATATCCATCGCTGATGCCCAATAGTCCCGCACACCAAAGCTTCCTCAACACTGAACTGTACAACCAAGGGTCCCGCTCCGGTAACCATGGAGAAAATTCACTGACTAGCCTCATAGAAAGGGTAGAGTCTGAAATAAGTATTCGGGTAACCCACTGCTCAGCCCCGCTAGAGGGTAAATTCTAAGGTTAATGGGTAACCCACTACCCAGCCCCACTGGAGGGTAAACCCTAAGGTGAATGGGTAACCCACTACTCAGCCTCGCTGGAGGGTAAACCCTAAGAGGTCATCGGGTAAACCCACTGTCCAGCCCCGCTGGAGGGTAAACCCTAAAGTCAACGGGTAACCCACTACCCAGCCCTGCTGGAGGGTAAACCCTAAGGTCAACGGGTAACCCACTACCCAACTCCGCTAGAGGGTAAACCCTAAGGTCAACAGGTAACCCACTACCCAGCCCCGCTGGAGGGTAAACCCTAAGTTCAACAAGTAACCCACTACCCAGCCCCACTGGAGGGTAAACCTAGAACTAGTCCAATAACTCCGCATTGCCCGTGACATCACTGGGTGTCACTAACACCGCTATCGTGCGTAGGTTTGGAGTGCATCAAAGGAACCTCAAACCAATTCCCTTTCATGTTTCCACATTTAATGAGATCTTGAAAGAGGATCTGCATGCCCAAACAGATTACACTGTTGTAATCCTCGCAGAAAAACACACGAGATAGACTATTTACAAGCTGGAAACGGGCTCCTGAGGGAAAAGTTATTCAATACTACTTTATGCCCATATGACGTCTCATGGGGCCCACACCTCGGTCCTGAAAAAAAGTTGTTGAACTGTGTCATTGTGATGCTCTCAGAAAAACACGCCAAAAAGACTATTCATACGCCCCAAACGGATGTTTGATGAAAAAGTCGCAATACGCTACACACCGCTTAAAAGACGGCCTCTGGGGCCCACACCTCAACTCTGGCTTCAACGCCTGAAACCACCCTGGTCAACTTCTCCTTGATTCCAGGGTCACAATGCCCCTGATGACGCCTAAAATGGACTCCGGATGCAGAAGCTTCAACTCCCCGCGTTATGCAAACGGGGCCCTGTGGGGCCCACACCTCGACCCCAAAACACGTCACGCAGAACATACCATTTTGTTCCTAGCAGATAACCATGAGGTTTAGTCTATTCATTTGACCAAAATGGATTTATGAAGCATAATTCATAAAAACGCAGCATACGTCTGAAAGCCGCCTCATGGGGCCCACGCCTCGGGCTCGAATTTATGCGGGCGGATTGCGCCGTCGCAATCCCCTCAGAAGAACACTCAGAAACGGGTACTCAAACACCCCAAACGGATTTCGGGTGAAAAGGTGGTGTTTCACCGTAAAACGTGTAAACTAGGCCTTGTGGGGCCCACACCTTTTCTCCAACCTAAACACTTCAGAAAGTATCTCAAAAGGTCCGCACGAGGACTGGGGTCATGCTGCCGCTGACGGCGCGTCAATCGGACATCCCAAATAGGAGTTAGGTCTAACGCAAGAATAATTAATTAAATAAATAATTAATCAATTATTGGCATTAAATGTTTCTTGCCACCGAGCAACAAAACCAAACCGCAAAGGTTCCGAACCAACTTTCGAAGGACCTTCTCAACTCCAGGGCCACAACGCCTTTGGAATAATGTCAAACGGACGTCCGGCTTGCGAAGCACGTCCATCAAAATCTTTAATAATAATTTAATATTATTAAATTAAAGCATCTCGGGTCACCCGCCCTTGGGCGCAGAACTCAAAAACCATGAAACCCAATTCAAAAAGTCCATCTCAAAAATACGAACCCACATTCGTAGACAACGTGCCAAACGGATGCGCCGTTTAAAATTTATGGCCCCTTGAACTCAAGGGGGGCCCAACTGGGCCAGTCCACCCTGGTCGGCCCGGTCGAGACCGTTGGCCCATGGCCCAGCCACGGGTCCGGTCCGACTCATCGCGGCCCGCTGGCCGCAGACCGCTCCAGCAACATCGGACCCGCCTTGGGTTGAGTTCTTCAAATCAGACCGGCCAGTTGTCCAGTCTTCGTCCGCGTCGTGCCAGAAGGACCCGCGGGATGCGGGTCCTTGTTCGCTGTCCCCCCCCCTAAGACGCTGACCTCAGGGCTCCTCCCCTGACCGCGACTAGCTGACGTTCTCGCCACCGCATGCGGAGCGCACCACTGCGGTGCCTCCACCCGACGCTGCTGCCACCTAGGTTTGCCACACCGCGTCGGTCGCCGCTCTGCTCGGCTCCTCTGTCGGCTCCCCTGAAGTCGCCGCACTCCACCACCTCCGGCTCGGCCTCCCGGAGCTACCCCGTCCGCGCCAGCTACACCCGACGCTACCACCTCGTCCGAACCCCCGGCCGCATCTGCTGCTTGACGCCCGACCTCCAGACATCGCCCTTGCCAGAGCCGGGGATTCCGTCGGCCACCGCCACCGCTCTGACGGTTCGATCTCAAAACCAAACACGGGTTAGGGATCCTCAGGACGAGGCCTTCGCGGTGCCTGCCCCCGATCGACGATCCAACAAGATTTTGGCGCGTCCGAAAATTGGGACGAAGAACACCCAAGAACGAGAATTAAAAACGGGGCTCGGACGATGGCCGCGTTTGTTTGGCCATCGTCCTAATTCTAGAATTTTAGAATTAGAAGGCAAATTTGATGAAAAGTCATCAAATCGACGAAGGTGCGAAAATTAACCAAAAATCCTACCTCGAATTGGTCGTGTGTCATTGGAGGCACATCCACGACGCTCCTACTTCAATCCACCAAGGTTCCAGCAAAGATCGCTCCTCAATCCGACAAAGAACAACAAATAACGGCAAATAACAGTTGAGAGAGGGAGAGGAAGTGAGAGAGAGTGAGAGTGGAGAGAGAAGGGAGAACCCTAACTCCAACTCTTATTTTTCTATTAATAGAAAAATCCTCTTAGTGCGGAATCCGAAACGGTCGCGCCCTCTCATTTTATATCACACCTAGGAAAAACGCCCCATTTGGAACTCAACAGAAGTCTCGGATTTCCATTTTGAGAGTTCGTTCCAAAGTTATTCGAAAGGACGCCAGTGATAAAAATCACTAAGTCATCATTTCAAAATGATGATTTTTACCCTGGGTGACATCTCTCACAGCAGGCCCACGCCCGCAACTTTTACACCCTGCCTCGAGTAAACGACACGCTCTGGACGCAACTGTGCCCTCAGATTTCCGATCCGAGCTACCATTTAGGAGGAAACACAACCTCGCCACACGCATAGTACAAAACACTTAATATTTTTATAAAATTTATTCTGGGCACACCGGGCCTCAGAATCGCACGCCGTCTCAACTCCTAGCTCTGGAAATATATGTAGAAATATTCCAAAGTCTTACAAGGAAAAAACTGGGTCTCTAAATTATTCCCTTTTTCAAGATTTTCATCCCCGAAAAGAAAAACTGGGAGAAATAACTCGGGATACAGAGCTCACACCTAGCTCTCCCACTCCCAAGAAAACTTTTGAAACACCATGCTGGCACAACACGTGAACCAAAGGGACGGTTCACACTCATATGGTCTGCTACTTTCGATGACATGCGTAGGAACACGCACGCACTTCATGAGATGCGACTCGTGGATGACGTCGTGCGCCCACTCCAACTATTGGGAGGGTAGGTTAAGATGGTAGGAAACCTCTCAATCGCTTTCATGATTCCCAAACGGCCCAAAGAAACTCAGGGGTCTTCCCCGGCCGAACCTCTACCTTCCACGTTGCGACTAAAATCATGATATGTTCCTGGAACATGGTCTTGTGATTCCCTCCTTCAGAATACACATCTGGTGAAACACCGAAGGATATCTGGTCACAGAAGTTTTCACAGTCGGTGCATCACAACCGAGACTCTCTTACACGCTCAAAAAGTGGATGAGTCAACACCATCGACTATAGAAAATTTGTACCCTCCTACTCCACCAAGGTCAGCTGTAGGAAAGATAACTACTACGAAACTTCCCGCACCTGACGAATCTGGGACTTTCTGCTAAGGGAACCTGCTACAACAATTCCATTTTTTTGGAACATAGACTACCTCGACATCATAGTCCTGCAGAAATTCCAACCAACACCGTCGTCTCAGGTTCAAGTCTCTCTGGGTGAGGATGCACCTGAGACACTGGTGGTCTGAGCAAACCACACAGCGCTCTCCCAGAAGATAGTGTCTCCACATTCTCAGCGCAAGGATCCCCACCACCAGCAACACATAGTGAAGCGTGTAGTTCTGTTTATGCGGTGTTTATAACCTCGACCTTCACTTGATAACAGTATCAATATTGACGTTGAGCATGCAAGGTACCAACAAAAGGGTAGGCGAGCAAACTAATCCAAACGCCAGAGGCTAGACACAGAAATCACGTGGCATACCCCATGCGCCTTTGCCCTTCTTGGAAGGAGAGTAATACCTAAAATAGGCACTATGCCAAACCCACTAGTGGAACCTTAAGCAAAAAGGGGGGGTCAAGCAGAAAAGCCCCACTGGCAAATCCAGAACCTGCTCTGACACACCACCGCACAACCCCACTATGAATGCACATGTCATAGGGACTCATCCACCACACATCAATACTATCTGCATTGGGTGGTACTGACTCTCCCTCACAGTTTTGATCACATCACAAAAACACGTCTCAGTGGGGCAAGAACCCCTCTACGTCGAACAAAACCAACACAGGGTTACACTGATGCCCTGTGTCACCCTCGATTACCCCTCAAACAAGGAGTTAGACAAAAAGAGTACCTCACGTAGCGTATAACAAGTTCTATAGAGAAAATTAGAAAAATACACATAGAATACATATTATCATCTCATGCGATGTAGGATTGTAGACATCCATAGCACACAGCCGCCTGCGGCCCCGTCTGTTAGCTCCCTGAGCCTGACATAGGCCGCCTAGTGGAGGTGGAAGGACCTCGAAACGTCGTCTTCCAACCACAGTTCTTTCTGCTCTTCTGCCACCACTGCCTCCCTGGGGACCACCCTATCCTCACCTGGGAGTTCTCTAATCATGACACCGCCTATGTCGTGGCGGTGCATCCACCAACTATCTGGAAAAATAAGCACATTTGGTTGGGTAGTCTCATGCCACAAGACCTCGCTCAGCACAATCATATCACTAGTCCTCCCTAGGCTATCTCAGTACTCTACGCTATCCCCGACCATGTGTCTGAGTCTCATCAAGGGGAGACCTCCGGTGTCGAGGCCCTTCCAATTGATGTTCCTCTGACAGAAATTTCTCTGTCACAAGTGCCTACTTCAGCACCCTAAGATGGGTGAGGATGCACAAGGGCACTATACTGGCACAAATCTCCTCTATAGAGACCTCACTCAAACTTCTGTGCTCAGAATTTGTCATCATAGACCACGTCTAAAGAGTATTGGGTAAGGTCTGTGAACCTAGTCGCGTACTCAGTCACTGCCATCACTCCTCACTGAAGTCTCAACAGCTTCTGAAGCCGTATAAAGCGTAAGTATGAGGGGTAGTACTCCTCACAAAATAGCTTCTAGAAGTCATCCCATGAGAGTACCAACTCATCGGGCATATGAGTAACCCTGGCTCTACTAACGTCAAACTGCTTGGTGGAAAAACTGGCTGTCGAAGCCACCATCTAACATGTCAGTGTCCGAACAAGCCTGAAGAGTCGAACCACCAACTCTAGACAACCCTTCACTATCTGAGGGTATGGCTCACCATGTAACCTCAGTGGTCTCAGAAGCTGGAACTCACGTAGCACGCCCAGCCTACGCTCATCATCAGCCTTCGTTGCCGATACTATCTGCTACTCCACAGGTGGAGGTGCTACTGCCTGTCCTCCTGGAGAAAGGGTAATCGTATGATGGATCTTGAACTGAGGCCTCATCGCTCACGGAATCATCGTCACGAACCAAAGTTATTATCCTGGCTGGCTATCATCGTGGATACATCCTGAATCCGATCAAGGAGTACTGCAGTCAAATGAGCATATATATACCAACAACAATGGAGAGATGACTCAAGAAGGACAATCAAAGACTCAATCCTATACGATGCACGAACCAAATTCCCTGCAACAAGTGTCTCAGGATGCCAAGTCAACAAGCGGGTTATCAGGGTCCTGGTGAATGGATACGTCGGCTGCCGCACCATCACTGGACTCCTTGGCCTGAGAGCCGCTCTCGAGACACGTCGACACTATTGCCCAAAAACTCAACCAATTCCTTTTTAGGGATGTCCGAACAACGCCCCAAGGAACGAAACACATATTATACCACTTTGTCATGACTCGACCCTACCGGTCTCAAGCCGCAACTATTCCAGTCCCGCCTCCATAGGCCAGGGGCTGGCAATAAGCGCCGAAGGCGTAACAATCTCGGGGAGGCCTTCGCCTAAGTACCTGTATACAAACACACAGCCCACTCGATGCAGAAGTGAAGAGTAAAAATAAATCCAAAGGACAGACCACTATAACCCAACCAAAGTCATGCATCAACTTCTAAATAGAACAAGTATAGTTCTAGAAATTACTAACAAGTAAACTGAATAGTAAAGGGAAAAACGTGTGACCAACTAGAAAGGTGCCACAACCCGGCAATAGGTAAACGAAAGTAAACAGCTGGTGAGTCTCACACCCAAAAATCCTCCTATGACCACTAAATGTATCCCAAGATCCTATGTCCTCTACACTCCTCTGTAGTCTCGATCGACCTATTCGTCGTCTACAAGGGCACACCAAGTGCGGGAAAAGCCCAAGCAGCGGTGAGTATAAAGATACTCAGTAGGATGCCCCAAAATCTCAAGGGAGAAACAAAGGAGATACTAAAATGGTGAGCAGTAGACAGAACAAGAACAATGTAAGAATACTAAAGAGAGAGTGCAGCTCAACCCGACAAGAGAAAGGAAGTAGGCTCATCCAACCAAGAGGAGCTAGACACGGAAAGCATGTGGCATACCATGCGCGTCTTCGACCCTCCTAGAAGAAGAGTAAATGAACCCAAGGAGTGGGAACAAGAGTAGGGTGTATATATATATGCTCAACAAGAAACCCGAATGAGTGTGTAAGGGGATCTCTATCTCCAAGCTCAGCCCAAGAAAACTCGTTAACAGTTCAAAGGATATCCATCACTGATACCCAACAATACCGCACGCCAAAGCTGCCTTATCACTGAACCGTACAACCAAGGGTCCCGCTCCGATAACCATGGAGAAAAGTCACTGACTAGCCTCATAGAAAGGGTGTAGTCTGAAAGACGTCGTTGGGTAACCCACTGCCCATCCCTACTGGAGGGTAAATTCTAAGGTTAACGGGTAACCCACTGCCCAGACCCGCTAGAGGATAAACCCTAAGGAGAACGAGTAACCCACTTCCCAACCTCGCTGGAGGGTAAACCCTAAGAGGTCGTCGGGTAACCCAATGTCCATCCTCATTGGAGGGTAAACCCTAAAGTCAACGGGTAACCCACTGTCCAGCCCTGCTAGAGGTTAAACCCTAAGGTCAATGGGTAACCCACTACGTAGCCCCGCTGGTGGGTAAACCCTAAGGTCAACGGGTAACCCACTACCTAGCCCCACTGGAGGGTAAAACCTAAGGTCAATGGGAAACCCACTACCCAGCCCCACTGGAGGGTAAACCCGGAACTGGTCTGATAACTCTGCACTTCCCGTGCCATCACTGGGTGTCACTAACACCGCTACCGTGCGTAGGTTCACAGTGCATCAAAGGAACCTCCAACCAATGCCCTTTCATTTTTTCACATTTAATGAGATCTCGAATGAGAATCTGCATGCCCAAAAAGATTACGTCGTTGTAATCCTCATGGAAAAACACACGAGATAGACTATTTACTTGCTGGAAACGGGCTCCCGATGGAAAAGTTATTCAACGCTGCTTTATGCCCATACGACGTCTCATGGGGCCCGCACCTCAGTCCCGAAAAAAAAGTCAGCGAACTGCGCCATCACGATGCTCTCGGAAAAACACGCCAAAACGACTATTCATATGCCCCAAACGGACGTCTGATAAAAAGGTCACAATACGCTGCACACAGCTTAAAATACGGCTTGTGGGGCCCATGCCTCAACTCTGGCTTCAACGCCTGAAACCACCCTGGTCAACTTCACATCAATTCCAGGGTCACAACGCCGTTGATGGCGCCTAAAATGGACTTCGAATACAGAAGTTTCAACTCCCCGTGTTATGCAAACGGGGCTCTGTGGGGCCCACACCTCGACCCCAAAACACGTCATGCAGATCATGCCATTGCGTTCCTTAATGATAACCAAGAGGCATAGGCTATTCATTTTCCTAGAATGGACTTATAAAGCATAAGTCGTAAAAACACAGCATACGTCCGAAAGTTGCCTCGTGGGGCCCATGCCTCGGGCCCAAATTTAGGCGGGTGGATTACATCGTCGCAATCCCCTCGGAATAACACTCAGAAACAGGTACTCAAACACCCCAAACAGATGTTGGGTGAAAAAGTGGTGTTTCACCGTAAAATGTGTGAACTAGGCCATGTGGGGCCCACACCTTGTCTCTAACCTAAATGCTTTAAAAAGCATCTCAAAAAGTCCACACGAGGACTGGGGTCATGCTGCCGCTGACGGCGCGTCAATCGGACATCCCAAACAGGAGTTAGGTCCGATGCAAGAATAATTAATTAATTAATTAATTAATCACATTAAACGTTTCATAACACCGAGAAACGAAACTAAACCGTAAAGGTTCCAAACCAACTTTTGAAGGATCGTATCAACTCTAGGGCCACATCGCCTCTGGCGGCACGTCAAACGGACGTCCGGCTCGCGAAGCACGTCCGTCGTAAGCTTTAATAATAATTTAATATTATTAAATTAAAGCATCTCGGGTCACCCTCCCTCAGGCGCAGAACTCAAAAACCACAAAACCCAATTCAAAAATTTTGTCTCTAAGAGACGAACCCACATCCGCAGACGGCATGTCAAACGGACACCCCATTTAAAATTTACGGCCCCTTGAACTCAAGGGGGCCCAACAGGGCCGGTCCACCACGGCCAGCCCGGTCCAGACTGCCGGCCCATGGCCCAACCGCTGGTCCGGACCAAATCATTGTGGCCCACTAGCCGCAGTCCGCTCCAGCAACACCGGACCCACCTCGTGTCGGGTTCTTCAAATCAGACCGTCCAGTTGGCCGGTCTTCATCCGCGTCGCTCTAGCAGGACCCGTGGGATGTGGGTCCTTGTTCGCAGCCCCCCCCCCCCCCCGGGCGCTGACCTCGGGGCTCCTCCCCTGACCGTGACCGGCTGACGCTGTCGCCACCGCCTACGGAGCGCACTGTCGCGGTGCCTCCACCCGATGCCACTGCCGCCTGGGTTCGCCACACTGTGCCGGCCGCCGCTCCGCTCAGCTCCTCCATCGGCTCCCCTGAAGCCGCCACGCTCCGCCGCCTCCGGCTCGACCTACTAGAGCTACCCCGTCCGCGCCAGCCACACCCGACGCCGCCACCTCGTCCGAACCCCCGACTATAGCCGCTGCCTGATGCCCGACCTTCGGCCACCGCCCTTGCCAGAGCCAGGGCTTCCGTCGGCCGCTGCCACCACTCCGGCGGTTCGATCTCAAAACCGAACACGGGTTAGGGATCATCGGTACGAGGCCTTCGTGGTGCCTGCCCCCGATTGACGATCCGACAAGATTTTGGCACGTCCGAAAATTGGGACGAAGAACACTAAAGAACGAGAATTAAAAACGGGGCTCGGACAATGGTTGTGTTCATTTGACCATCATCCTAATTCTAGAATTTTAGAATTAGAAGGCAAATTTGATGAAAATTCATGAAATCGACGAAGGTGCAAAAATTAACCAAAAATCCTACCTCGAATTGGTCGTGCGTCTTTGGCGGCACATCCACGACGCTCCTGCTTCAATCCGCCAAGGTTCTAGTAAAGATCGCTCCTCGATCCGGCAAAGAACAACGAAGAATGACGAAGAACAGTTCAGAGAGGGAGAGGAAGAGAGAGAGAGTGAGAGAGGAGAGAGACGGGAGAACCCTAACGCCAACTCCAATTTTTCTATTTATAGAAAAATCCTCTTAGCGCGGAATCCAAAACTGTCATGCCCTCTCATTTTATATCGCGCCTAGGCAAAACACCCCATTTCAAACTCAACAGAAGTCTTAGATTTCCATTCTGAGACTTCGTTCGAAAGTTATTCGAAAGGACTCCAGTGATAAAAATCACTAAGTCATCATTTCAAAATGACGATTTTTTCCCTGGGTGACATCTCTCACAGCAGGCCCATGCCTGCAACTTTTACACCCCTCCTAGGGTAAACGGAATGCTCCGGACGCAACCGTGCCCTCAGATTTCCGATCTGAGCTACCGTTTATGATGAAACACAACCCCTCCACGTGTATAGTACAAAACACTTAATATTTTTATAAAATTAATTCTGGGCACACTGGGCCTCGGAATCGCACGTCGTCTTAGCTCCTAGCTCTGGAAATATATGTAGAAATATTCCAAATTCTTACATGGAAAAAATTGGGTCTCTACATGGGCTCTATGCACCATGATCTATCAAACCTCATAACCCACTAGCACATCCCGTGAAACATGCCTATACTACTTAGTGAGTAGCATAGTATCCTCCATGTCGATGTATAAAACTAAAAAATATCTTAATTAAGTGTAAAATATAAATATAACAATATGTTCAACATAATTATATGATTGTTATAATGTAAGAAATAATGTTCTTATTTCTATTTTTTTATGATGTTTTTCTTACCAAAAAAAGGAATGTCATAATGTTTTTCAAATCATATTTATAAATTAGTTTAAGATATGGTTTTCCTTGGAAAGGGTGTTTTCTTAAATTGGAAATGTGTGATTTATGAATATAATGTGTTGTGTCTTGATTGAAATGGGAACTTTCTTGTGATATATTGGCATAGAGTATCTAGAATATTTGTTTACTCACTCATAAAAGGCCTAATTGTTAGTGCCACTGGGTTCACATTAATAATTCCAGATTGATTTCTATGCTTTATAAATTTGAGTAGTGCAATTTGATTTAATGATAGGTATTATGCCCATTTCTTTATTTTCCATTTATATGGGTACATGATGTTGATTTTATTCTCACCTTTATTATTACATTTGGTTATATTTGAGCATGTTTTGAGCATGTTCTGCCTTTTGGCCATGTTTGTTTACTTGATCTATGTTTTGGAATTGTTTTGGAAAACCTTGTTTGTTTTATAAAATAAAATAAAAGGGATTTTAAAGGTTTACTTAAACTCTGAATCTTTTCAAGTGGTTTATTTTTGAAATTATTTTCAAAGGTGATTGTCTTTTACATCATTCTTGTTAGAATATAGTCGTGTATTTAAAGGGGTTTTACTTTAAAAATAAATTTGTGCATCCATAGGTTATATCAGTTGGATACACCATATGGATTGAGGATTTATTTCATATCTAGTATGTATAGTAATAAGTTAGATCCAAAATAGTTTTATTTTTTATTTATATATGATTTCTCACATGATGGTATATTTCATGGTTATTTCCTTGCATGATTTTATTATGGTGTATCCATAGATAGTTTGATTATACTTTCATGTCATCTCACATGTAATTTTCATATTATTGGTATTGTGAATATGAAAGGATTATTATGAAAACCAAAGGATGATTTATATAATAGTTCTATAATGTGAAAAAACTTTTTAAAGGGAAAATCATTATATAGAAGAAATTTTTATTTATTGAAAAGATTTAACATTTAGGAATGTTTAGCTTGTGTGTGATTTATGTAAATGGTTGTATAATTTATCAACTATTTATTATTTGATATTAAAAGTATTTGAAAATTAAATGGTATTATAAAAAATGAAGTATTTTATATTAAATTAATTTAATTGATAATATGAAAAGTTTACATTGGAAGAAATACATAATTATGGCTGAGAGTGTGAACTTGATCCAGTAATGTTAGAGCATAATTTCCTATTATGACCACCTGATGACATATGATGCATCTAAAATTTTTCCCTTATTCTTGAGTTCATTACATATCATTCCACATCTTTCTAGAATTTAGTCTCCCTTGTTGTCACAACCTGTTGAAGTCTGGTATCAGTGTCGGCAAGTCTATAGGCATAGAGAAATGTCAAAACTCCCCAATAGGTTTCCATGGTGCAGGATAGAAATTGGTAATGGTATCCAGCTATTACACTAGATCAACATATTCTTCCCATGATATTTTCATAGAGGCACATGTTGTAATGGCGTGTTTCCATGTAAACCATGATGCCTAGAAGTTTCCAAATTGACATTACCTCACTTCCAGTAATACCACTAGGACATGATTACTGCTAATTTTGATGGATTTTAGACACTCTTTCACTTAAAATTGAGAGTCTTATTCAAGGATAAGGCACACTCAATAAGAAGAAGCTTCTTCAATATTCATTTCAATATCTCATTGAAAGTTTTTTTTGTACCTTAGCTCCTACTGAATCCCATTTGTAGTTTATTTTTCTCTATCAAATAAGTACTTAACACAATGATAAAATGTCTGTTGAACTAGTCCAGTTATAGGTAACTTATGAATCCCATTGATGACACCATTAGTGAACCCCATAATGTTTATGGTCATATTTCTGTACCTATTCCCCCTTTCATATCTCAATGTCCATTTTTCTTTTGGAATTTGTATCATATAATCATATACTCCCTGATTAGCCTTACAGATTTTTTCTCATCATAGTTCAAATCTTCATTGATTTGGATCATATGCTACATGAAATTGATTATATTTCATATAAATTAATTTTATCATTACATTAAAATAGTAAAAATTAATAAAGTAATTGTATTCCAATCCTAGTGATATCCTTCTTCAAAGGTTCATCAAGGAATGTTTTCCATACATTTCTAGAAATGTGTTGAATTTAGTAAAAATTAAGTGCATTTGGGGGCCTCCATGTTATAAGATTTTCATTGATTGCTCGATGGTGATCAGATATCAAAGAGACACCACGAATGTGGGAGAAATGGTTGTTGATGCATGCTAAAACTAACTCCATGATTCATAATCTTATTTCACCATAATGGAAAATAAAAGTGGTAGAGTTGAATGGTTGTTATATTGGGTTACTTAAATGAACAATAAGACCATTTATTTTCCATATAAAAACATCTCATAAATTTTTATGAACTATTTTCATAAAGAAAATGCAGAAAAACATGGAATGAATGCCCAGAACAACTGAATAAATTTGACATGAGATGGATCAAGTCAGTTGTCTTATAAAACATGTTCATTCATATCGAGATAAAAGAAAACTTGATCATTGTGTCTTGGTATGGATAGAATTTGTGGAAAAACCTGATATGATTCGTCCCAATTACCATGGACCATGAAAATTGTCTTCTATTTCATCATCCATGCCTTATTATAGGATATATTATAACCATAATTTTGTTGTATCCTCTCCTACACAAAGGCTATAGGAACATATTGGAAGGTCCTAATTATCTTAATTATAATATATGAAAAAAATTTAGTATCCAATAAAGTATGATCTTGTGTCAAGTTTGGATGAATGCAAGTATGAGTTGCCTCAATCTTAGAAATTATCTAAAATTCAAATTCAATGTCAGGAATCACCCTCAAGATGAATTTACAATCATATCTATATTTATCACACTATGTGATGTATTTTGTATATATTGATTTCTAAACTAAATATCTACAATGTCTCCTAATATGAAATCTTTTTAGTATGTTTTTCATTGCATATTTACTTGGAAAATCTCTTTCAATGTATAAAGTTTTGTCCAACTAACTAAATTTATCCTTTATAACTCTAGTAAACTAATTTTCATGTGTGATAACATTCCCTTAAAATTTAAATAGGGATTTTATTTCTTAGATAACCACATATTCTTTATTTTACTATAATTTTCGAATATTTTCTTATAGTCTAAAAGATGACTCTATTATTTTGTAGTAAAATTTTAAATCTTCCTAAAAGTATGTTCAATAATTTATGAAGAGAATGTAAATCATCTAAAACATATCCATTAAGAGTATCAAACCAGGTGTGCAATAAGGTATGAATCATATAAATCATGGGAGTAACAAATTAGGTGTGTAGTTGAACCTCTTTGTCATGCAATTATCCATATTAGATCCTATATTAATTCTATGTTAATTTTAAGTTAATCAATAGATAATCATTATTAAATAATAATTTAATACTTATTTAATCATTACTAAGTTAGTAGTTAATCATTCATTAATTATTAGTTCTTGAGTAATTAGTTTAAATACAATTAATAGTTAATATTAACAAATTATTGTTCAATAATTACTTCATCATTAATTATTTCTAAGGTAGTCATTCCTTAATAATTGAATAATCATTACTTAGTCAATGATTAATAATTAATTGATCATTCATTAATATTTTCTTAATCATTTCTCAATCATTATTTAGTCATTACTTAATGATTCATTATTCATTAGTTAATCCTAATTTATCTATGCCTTAATAATTCATTAAACAGTTGTTAATCATTATTTAAATAATAGTTATTAAGTATTTACTTTACAGTAAATTATTAGTAAATTACTATGAAATCATTATTTAAGTAGTTAACTTATAGTTAATTAACATTTAAAGATTACTTAATTGTTGGTTAATCGTTAATTCATCATTATTTAATCTCATATTAGGCATTCCTTAATCGTTGATTAAACATTTTTTAATCACTCATTAATCATTTTTTACCATTCTCTAATAAATCACTAATTCTTAGTTAATAATTACTCAATAATTAGCTAATCATTCATTCATCCAAAAATAATTATGCCTTAACCATTCATTAATAACTTTCTAATCATTACTTAATCAATAGATAATAATTATTTAATTTATAGTTAATTATTTGTTAATTAATAGTTAATCGTTAAGTAATTATGTGTTAATCATTATTTAATTATTAGATAATCATTTTTTAATCACTAGTTATTTATTAGCTAATCATTATTTAATCATTAGTTAATCCTAAATTAATTATGCCTTAATCATTCATTAATCACTCGTTAATCATTACTTCATTAACAGATAATATGTATTTACTTTATAATTAATTATTAGTAAATTAATAGTTTACCATTAAGTAATTATTAATTAATTATTCTTTAATCATTAGTTAATCATTTTTTATTAATTAGTTATTTATTAACTAATCATTGGTTAATCATTAGTTAATCCTAAATTAATTATTCCTTGATTATTCTTTAACCACTTGTTAATCATTACTTAATTAATAGTTAAGTGCTTTATAGTTAGTTATTTTTTAATTACTTTTCATCACTATTCAATTATTATTTAATCATTTTTTAATCATTAATTAATCAATACTTGATCCTAATTTAATCCTAGGTTATTCATTATCTAATCATTATTTAATCCTATGTTATTCCTTAGTTAATCAATACTTAATCATTACTTGCCATCGAGCTTGTACCCTAGTGGTATAGGCTCCTGCTTGGCATCCAAAAGACCCAGGATCGAATCCGGGCATGGGAGAATTTCCCAGGTACTGTAGCAGTACTATAGCAGGCACTGTTGCAGCGGAGGCACTGTAGCAGCGGCAGCACTGTTGCGGCAGAGGGACTATAGTAGAGACTGTAGCGGTGTTGGTACTGTAGCAGGAACTGTAGCAGCGCTGGTACTGTAGCAGTACTGTTCACCAAGGGGTCCTTTGGGCTAAAAAAATGGGCTTTCAAGCCTTGTATTTAGGCCACTTGGCCTTGGGCCTTCAGGCTATGTAATGGGTCTCCCTCTACCCAGTCTAAAGAGGTCTTTACTTTCAAAAATAATAAATTGAGGCTTCAGCCCCAACCTTTTTTAAAAAATCATTACTTTAGCATTAATTAATCATTAGTTATTTAATAGTTAGTTATTACTAAACCATTATTTCACTAATATTTATTCATCATCTAGTTAATATTATTTTCTAATTATTTCACTGATATTGAAAAACTACTAAGTTATACAAAATAATAATCTTATTAAAGTAAAAAAACCATTATTAAGACTAATTATAAATTATTTAATCAAAGTAAAAAATAAATAATAATATTTTATTTACTAATATTAACTATTATTCCTAAAATATATCTAACTAATCAAAAAACTATGTAAATAACATATTTAAAACTAACTAAAAATGATACCACTAAATAAATAATAAAAATACCTCTAAATGATGCTTCACAAAATTCGATACACCTTTTAGGGCACCAAAATTGTTTCACATGAAGAAGAAAATTCCAGGAAAATCATAGAGAGGGAGTAAGTGAAATTTGAGATAGGGGTGAAATAAGTAAGGAGAAGATAGAGGGGTGGATGCCTTTTTATAGGCATTTGGGGAAAGGGTGGCATTTCCAATGCTGCAATTTTCCTTAATTTTCTAGAAAGGAGGCATTTTGATTGCTGACTTTTACCTTAATTTCGAAGAAAGGTAGCACCACTGATGCTACCTTTTCCATGTTATTGATCTGGGTCGATGAGAATCAAAGGTGTAAATGATGATATGTTAAGCCCAAACCACTATAGATCACTATGAGTGAGAACACACATGGATGGAATGAGTGTGGTACTGAGGTTTTCTGGTGTGTCGTAGGGTTCCTACTGTGTATATGATGGTCTATGATTGGCTGTTATAGATGGAAAGTGGAGGGGTGATGCTTGGGTATTAGTGAATGAGAGTATGTTTGAGTCAGTACTGTGATAGTGGAGATGATGTTTGGGAATAGGGAGGAATTATCTTGGATGTTATAGAAGGTGGTTTGTGGTGGGTAGAGTTGGGCATTGATGATGATGCAGATGTTTCACCATGGGGGAGGGATGTTCATGCACTATGGTCTGGAGAATGAGATTTTTAAGATTGTGATCCCCCCTCTTTTTAAAATTTCAAATCATTGAACATGTAAAATTCTCGCTCCATGCAATCTATATTCAAAATGTTTGACTGAATTTTCAAATTCAAAAATATAATCTACAGGTAATAATAGTAAATGTAACAATAGAAAAAAAAATAAAAAAAAGTATAATTATATAAAAATAATTATTTTAATAAGTAAAGTTAAAAATAATTAGAATTATAGAAATATATTCAGTTACACTTGGAAAATTAAACTAATATAATTATAAATAAAAAAATACATTAAAACTAATAATAATAAAATTTAGTCAAAGATTATAAAAATAAAAATTAAAACCTAAAATAAGTGATATTAATAATAATACTAATATTAATAATATTATAAAATATTAAATAATATATGAACCTAATATATATATATATATATAATTAATATATATTACTAATAATAATAAGTAATATTAACATAAAATTGACTAAAATTTATTAAAAAAACTAAACTATTTCAAAACTATAAAATTAACTCAAAACACTTAAAATGGCAGAATTAATTAAAAAAACTAGGTTAAAATTTTATTAAAATGTTAACAAAATCCATGTGTTTTAGTTATAATCCATTATGAATTGATTAAATGGATTTTATTCATTGAAGGAATTCAATGAATAAGTTTAAGAGGAATAAACATATGCTGATAAAAATTAAATTTTTTATAATGAATAATATGAAAGGGTTTGTATTGAAAATGGATATAAATTTATTATATCCAAGATAATGGAATTTACATAATGTTAATCTTAACTATAAAAATTTTATAGTAATCTTTTATATATAAATGGTTCATAAAAGTTTATCTCCTGTTTAAATTTATTTTTTTAAAATTTATTTTTTTATTTATTCATGTATATAAATTTTTATAGAATGTGAATAATGTGTATGATTTATTTATATGAAAATTTGATTTTTGGAGATAGTGACTTGCATTATGTGTTGTGTGTGACTCCATAAAATTTAATTTCTGTCAACCAGAAACTTAGGTTGTAATTGAAGTTATTTTATTAGATTTATTTGTTTATCATAGTCTATGAATATTAGGTTTTAGAAATATTATTAATTAGATTCTATCTTAAGTAAAGTATCCTCAGGTAGACAGACTTTGGGTTAGACTTCCCACTATCCTAAAGCCTTATGCATTGTTCTATAAAGGTGGTGGTTGGCTGTCTATTTATCTAAGATTACTCATACGGAATTTAATAATCTCATATATTTATAAAAATTTACATTAAGAGTTTATATAACTTATACATGATGTGAATTTGGATATGAACGAATATACTTGGATTTTATTTTCTATGAACAATATAAAATTTTGGGTTGTGTAAGGATTTACACATCAATGTGATGTGAACACATTATTTGGTGGATGAAATTGGGATTCCAAAACTAAATCATTAGAAACATACATACACAAAGGAATAAATCGTGAGAAGATAAAATTTTAATAATATGAAAAGGTTATGTATTTAATATGTGTATGATGTATATTAAATTCACGTGACTTTAAAATATCCCTTCAAATACTAAGTGTGTGATTCCTTCCAAATCATCACTTTTCAAGACTTCGATCATCCAATCGAGTAGATCATGTCATAATAATGTACTCATTTAGTGAACTAATTCTAAAATTTTCATAAATAATTTTTTATATTTCTAATCATTTTCTCAATTAATTAAATATTTATTTTAATACATGTGATTTTCCTTTGAATAATTAATTTGGAGTAAAAGAGGTGGAAATTCATATTTTAAAAGTTTGATTTTGAAAATTAAATTTTTTGGAAGTTTTGGTTTACCCTTATACATATCCTAGGGGATATGTAAGAGTAAAAATCATTTTACCTTTATAATAGAGTCATTTAAGAAGATGCATAGAGGTATAGTTTCCACTGCATAAAGGTAAAATCTTTTTTGTAAGGGTACATCACATGATGCATAACGGTACCCTCGGATTTTCATAAGATACATAAAGGTAATCCCTCTAATCCAACTGCTACATAAGGGTACTTTAATGAGTTTTATAAAGGTAAGAATCCACTAAGTAAAGGTAATTTTAAAGTTGTATAAGGGTATACAATGCTACATAAAGTTATATTCCAGTTTATTAAGGCTATGTAAAGGTATGTAACATGTTGCTCAAGGGTAAATTAAACTCCTCAAACATTGAGTAAAGGTAATAGGATCCGTGCATAAGGGTAACTTATTATTTTAAAGGGTTGTGTAAATATAAAAATGTTTTTTTAATGATATGCAAGGGAAAATCAGATGTTTCACAAGCTACGTAAGGGTCTCCAGAGTCATTGAACTATACTTCTATTTCATTGTCACCTATGTCGCACCATAGGATCAGCATGGAATCTAAAAGGGATAGATTTTAGCCACTAGAGATTTCAATGAATCCAAAGCACATGCCATCCATTTCATCATAGAGATTTTGGGGGACAAATTGGAGATGGAGGATACACCATATGGATTTCATGGTGTCGTAGAGGTTCTGAATATATAGTATTAAGTTTTTGAATAAAGATGGAGGTTGTGTCATGGGAAAGTTGGCTATGCCGTATCCATGTAGAGGTATATGTGGAGGAATGGTAAATGATCCATGGTATTTATCTTCATTCTATAGGGTTTTCTGTGATAGAATATTTAAGTCTCAATATCTTTGGGATATCCTGTGAAAAAATAGAGATCCAAATCAGATAATTAAAAAAAAGGAAAAATTTACTAAAGATAAAGAAGATATGAATGAATATAGATAACTGATCCTTTACCAAACAATAAAGGGGTTTTTTGACGCATTGAATGGATCAAGATCTTTATTGAGGGGAAGAGGATACTGCTTGGATTTATTTTTCACTTTAGTTTTTATTTTTTTTCATGTAACCTATTTTCATGTTTTAATTCCAATTTTCTTCAAACCATTTTTTCTCTATCTCTATATTTCTATCTCTGTATATTTCTTCTATTGTGATCTCCTATAATCACTACAGTGAGTGAATGACCCAAGGCTTTTCCTTGGGAGAGGTTTCGTGGTGAACCTCAATTTTTTACATCAATATTTTATATTTTAATTTTATTCATAGTGAATTTGAGAGAAGTGTATAACTATGGTGATCATCCATCATGTTGTGACTCTCAAATTCATCTACATTATTTAATTTACATTATTTCTTACCATTATATTAGAAAAAATTCTTCATATGATGGAGTTGAGTTTATCAAATGGATAAAACAACATACGATTGAGCCAGGTACTGGAAGGTGCCAAACTCTCGTTTACGGTGTGCCATTAACCTTGATTATAGGAAGATGTGAAGTTTGGTATTCCAAATAAGTGTCATGGGAATGATAAATCTCACACTCAATAAATTAAAGGATAGTTACTCATATAAAACAGAATAATTAATAATAAAGGAACCCAAATGACCAATCCTATGACCAATATCTTTATTTCTTAACTTAATTTCAATTTTCATTTGCATTATAGTTTTGGTTTTTCATTATATTTATCTTTATCATATTTTTTATTGTTTTCAAAACATATAAAATATAAAAAATAAATAATAAGTAAATTAAGATTACTAAGTAAACCACTGTGAATCTTCTTAAGTGAGATGACCCTAGTCCGCTATATTGCAATGGAAACAATTTATTAGCTTTTATACCACCTTATTAAAGGTGTGACGCCCAACAGGTCACTAGTACTTATTATTTTGGGTTTTATTTATCCTTGATTGTGTTCTTGGTGTTTCTAGGTGCCAGGGGTTGAAACCGAATGTTTTTTGGGAGACAGACTGGGGCACACGGTTAGCACATGGTTTTTCTAAACCATTTGGCAACCATGAAAGGGGTCTTTTGGTTTTTGACAGTGCCTTTTCCTCCTCTATCATGTGAACTAATCCTAATTTTTCCATGGTTTTCTCCCCCTCCTTGGTGGATTTTCTCTTAGTTTCTTAGTAGTTTGGCTTGAGGTGAGTTTATTTTATTCTTGATTTTTTCTTTTTTCCCCATCCTCAAGACTTGTTATTCCATTTTTATGTAGTTATGGAACCCTAGGGGTGGTTTTGGATGAATATAGGGTTTTTATGGGGGTTTTGGTTTTATTTATTGCGTATTAGGTGTGTGAGGCTTAGTTATACCTCTTCTAGGTGGTCTTCATCAAGGGAAACAAGCTTTGGACTTAATACAAGGTAGATGACTCTATTTAAGGAAATTTTCCATGACATACCTTTAAATTTATAATATATTTTCATTTATTTTGTTTAAATTTTCATTTATATTATTTATTCTTTGTGAAAATTCTATGTTTGATGTGTTTCATGGATTGATTTGGAAATTTTGGTGTTTAAATTGGGGTTTCCTAAATGGGTGTGTATTTTATGCCCACCAAGTGTTTGATAAAACGTCACAAAGAGGTTTGATGATATAAACTATATTTATAAAGTAGTTTAGAAATGGTTTTTACCTTGGAAAAGGTTTTTTGATAAAATGTGCATGTTTTTTAGTAAAATGTCTTGTTTTATAGCTTGATTAATATATGAACTTGTTTTCAGATGTGATGACATGGAGTATCATGTGGGTTAACTAGGGTGTGAGCAAGGATTTTTTTCGAGGGACTATGTGTGCATTTGGAGGGAAGACCATGAAAGCTTCTATATTGGTCTGTTCAAGGGATCGTGTGAGCTTTCAAAGGGAGGACCATACGAGCCTCCAATTTGGATTCCAAGGGACCATGGGAGCCTTTGGGTAGGAATACTGAGTGAGATTATACTTCTTAGATATCTATCATAATTTTTTAATCACTTGCAATAGTATTGATGGTTAGATCCCATAGGTGCACATTACTTATGTTGGATTGGTTTACATGATTTGTGTATTTTATTAGTGATTCTTTAATGATATGAGATATATTATTCTTATTTTTTATTTCCATTTATATGGTTATATGATGTTGATGCCTATACTCAAATTTATTATGCCTTTTTGGTTTTGTTAAGCATGTTAGACCTTATGGAATTGTTTGTTTATCTGCACCATTTTTGGAAATTGTTTTGGAAAACCATGTTTTGTTTTGAAAAGGAAAATCAAAGGTAATTTTAAAGGTTTACTTGAAATTGGTTTCTTTTCAAGTGGTTTAGTTTCGAAAATAGTTTTCAGACTGGTTTATTGGTTTTCATGGGTAAAGGCCTTAAATAGACTCATGGTGGTATCCTAATGGGCTTCATGTGTCACACCCTACTTGGGATATTTTTGCGATTTATAGATAGTTTTTATATGAAAAAGGTAAAGGAAAGGGAACCGTGTTCTAGGGTGGATATTTTTTATCACCTTCATTCGGTGTTTTGTAGAGGAGACATAGTCTCGCAGAGATGGACTCATGTGGAGTCATTTTAGATATTTTTTACCCATTGGGTTGTAGTTGGGAATCTTTTTGAATTTTACTCTTTCTTTTGAGTTGTGATTAGTTTTTGAGATACCATGTGTGTGTATATGTCCTTTTATGGCATGATTTTTACTTTTTTGTGTGTCGTAGTTTATGGTATTAGTTTATCTTCTACTATTAAATTTGATGATATTATTTTTTCCATCCCATTTTATAGATGGGTAATTCTAGTTTACTTATGGAGAAATCATTCCTAAGAAATAGTAAGTTATTCCAAGTGCTTGTCTCCAGCTCATGGAAATCATAAACACACTTTGGGTCATGTGGTGGGCTCACTTAGATGATGGATTAGGTCAACCCGAGTTAGCTCATTACAAAATGCATGTAGAAACTTGTTTCTATTTTTGGGGAGTCAAGCGGTCATTCGTTCACTATTTTCTTTTCACGTTGTAAATATTTTTCTATGTTTTTATAAAAAAAATCTAAAAAATATATTTTCCTTAATATATTTCGATTACGATTTTTATTCATTTACTAGATACTCACAAGTGTATCAATAAAAATAAAAAAAATAATATTATCAACATTACAATGCCCAGATACAAGAACTTAGATAATATATACAAAAATTAGATAGCTAAGCCAAAATGGTAATAGGATATTTTCATGTATTGTTAGAGAAACCTAGACCTAAATCAGATACAAAACAAAAGCTAGTAGTAGAATTGATTTCTCCACTCATCTTTGAATTTGAAGAACCTAAGGAGGTAAAGTAGTAGATACCTAAAGATCCATTCCACTTATCTCAACCATTTCTCAAGGAGAGTGATGATGAGGAATTTCCTACTAAGATACGTGTGGGATATCAATAAGATCTAGATGAATTCTAAAATGAATATAAAGTGAAATATGATCTCCCCATCTATGAAAAGGTAGAATAATTAGACCCACTATACCTCTATCTAGACTTAAATAAGAAGAAACCACCCATATGGTGGGATTTTAAGAGAAAATAGAGGTTCCTGACTACCTACCTCTATCAGGTGAAGTTCAGAAATAAGAGGTACTATCTACTAAAGTGGAAATTGAAGATTAACCCATATAGGGAGATGTTCTTTTCTTGAATCCATTCTCATCTAATTTTTTTGAAACTAAATTGAGTATCACCTCTCATTGTTTTGAATTATCATATTCGATTAACTCTTATTTTGTTTAGGAGAAAGACAAAAAAAAGTAAATGCACGTGTTGAGGAACACATTGACTACCCTAAACATGTTTAACATTTATTAGAGGAAGTAAATTGTGAGATCCAAGTTTCCTTTCCTGAGGAAACCAAGACACAGGATTCTTATACTAAAGGGGAAGAATTTCATATAGATTTTTCATATTTAAATTTCATTAAAATAAAATTATATTATAACATTTTCTTAGAATATTACATTGATGCATTATATATCAAGAAATCATTGAAGATTTAATAATTGGTTGTAAAAGTAGAAACAAAAAAGGGGGAGGACCCATACTCTATCTTATCCCCACCATGAAAGTTGTATCTCATTTATATGGGGGTATATTTGGTGTAATATTTCCATGGAGTCCGTAGCAACAAAGAATAAGAAATTCAGACAAGGAGAAAGAAGTTTTGATAATTCAAATCTAAGAAAATCCACCTACCATTAGATTTTAGATAACATCTAGTACCACCCTTCTAGAGTTAGTCAAAACTCAGGGCCCACTTGGGGGGTTAAACCAAGACTTGTCTTTCATTTCTTTCTATTTTATTTTTTGGATATTTTTCCTTTATTTGGAACTAGTTTTAGGAATAGATTGGGATGAAACTAAATCCCCATTTATCTATTTGAACTTACAATGACATGGTCCTTGTGCTTTGATGAATGATTTTTTTGTAGGTTCATGAGTATGTTGTCACAAAGAAGACCCCAAAAAGAAAAGAAAGGAGGAGGACTAGGGATTCATTATAAATGGGAATATATTCTTAAATTAATTATAAAAACACAGGTACTTATAGAATAATTTGTTTTTATATTTATTAGTTTTCTTGAATTAAATAGTTAAATTCAATATGTTAAGTAATTCTTAAAATAAATAGTTTTATTAAACTAATTTCTTATATAGTTATATTTAAAAGATTAATTTTCAAATCATAAACTTTTAATTTGAAAAAACTAACTTCGTTTTTAAATTCATCATATCAAAATTATCTTAGTATGAATTCTTTTGAATTTTTTGAAAAAGTTAATGTTTGGGTGAATAGTAAAAAAGATAGTTTCTTTTATAAAATATAGTATTTTTTATGATATCATCAAGATGTAATTATAATATAAAATTTCTTAAAATTATGTAATGAATAATGTATGATATTATTATATAAATATTGTACAAAAATAATATAAAACATGTAAATTATAATTTATTTCATGATAAATATGAAAATCATTTTCAATACCAATGCAGTACATGCACTACATTGGAAAAGTCAAATTTGGTTCCGTAAAGATAATAATTGAGTGATAAAAAATATTTTCACTACTTTTTTAGTAATTATTATTTATAAAAGATGATTTTAACAAATATTTTGTAATTTTAGAGTTATATAACAAGAATCTTATCCAAATGCTTGTGCAATACTTTCACAAGGAAAGAAAAGTCAAATTAAAAAAATTAAATAAGTTTTCTTGAGATGGATATGAGTAAATATACATAATTAAAGAATATAAAAGATTATATTGAACCTAATTAATTAATAGTAATTTATTTTTAATTTTTACATATGGAATAATTACCTTTAATGCTTATGAAACAATGACATAGTGCTTGTACAAGGAGAAGAAAAATGAATTAAATAATTTTAATTAAAATTACAAGAAGCATTAAATGACGCAAAAATTTGAATAATTCTTATTGAATGAGTTATTTTTGACCATAATCACCCATGGTTTGAATTTAGGACCATTTGGATCCACTTGGTTGAAATTAAGTCCCTTATAATATTTTATTTAAAAGAAAGTCAAATCATTCACATTATGGTTTTTAATTAGTATAAATTTTTAATATATAATTTTATGGAAGATTTATTCAAATATAAATAGTCACTGGTTATAAGATTTATTTTCTTTATGGAAATTTATTTTTAATTTTTAGGTAACAAAAAATATCTTAAATGCTTAAAAATGATGACGTAGTAATTATTAAATTAATATAAAAAACAAATAAATGATATTAAAAATATTAAAAATAAATAAAATTTGAGATAATTAAGATAAAAGATGAATTCTGAAGATAAATATGACATATCTAGGATACAATAAAAAAATTTCAAATTTGAAACTTTTTTTGATGTTTTTAAATTCATAGAAATGAATATTACTAATTTTCACAATAATGATTTTCCAAGAATATAATATTTTATTAAATTGTTTAAAAATCGTAAAAATATTTAATAAGGGAAAAGGGGATAAATTTTTTTCAAAAGTTTCATCCTGTATTATTGATAGGCCATTTGGAATTATTTGGCACTATAATAGTCTTATTATATTTTAATATTTTAAGAAATTCCTAAAATGCCCCTCAACTCAATTATAAAAGGGAACCCCTTCATTTATTTTAACCACATTGAGTCTTCTATATTAAACATCCTCGAAAAAATTTGATTCTAATCATCCCTAGATATATTACAGTGTTTCTTTTCTCACCAAAAGACTAATTCAAAGTGCCTAAGGAGGTTCTCAAGAAGACGATACTAAAGAGGTAAATTCCTCCTTCTGTTTTAAATCCATCCTCTCTTCTACCTTATCCACACCCCCAATAAAAAGTTTCATGATAACTCCATTATCATATATATACTTTAATTTTATTTTTTTAATGGAATATCCATCATCAAATCTTTTCTCTTCTCCTTTTATTCTTAAAAATGAAAACATCGTCTATGGTATGTCGATTCACTTCCTTCATGGACGATGAGTTTTCGTTTACCTTTACCATGTTCATGGAAAGTTTATATTAACTTATAATTGTTTAAAATGGCTTAAATATATATATTATATATGTTTTCACATTTTGTAATTAATATATTGCAATAATATTAATCAAAACAAAAAAAATTTGTGAGGGTTGTAAAAACCGCCATAATAAACTGAACAATTATCATTAAAGTTTTATCAAATTAATCATCCTCATGTTGGAAAAAAATGATATATGGGACCATATGAACTTATTTAGTTAAATTAATACCATATAATTTCACTTATATATTACTTATCCCGTATCACAATAGCATCCATAAATATAAACAAGTTAACCAGCCATGGAACCATGAAATGAACGCTCTCAGAACGATGAAATTGATCTTTATAACTCGTCAAAATGGCTATAAAATAACTTAATAATATTATAATAAAGAAAATATATATGTAATAGGTTATGAATTAAGTAATTAATGAATCTAAATTTATTATCCAGGATGTTAAGTGAAAGTTCAGAATGCATCTAGACATAAGGTAAGGAGATTTCTTTTAAAAACCCACTTTAATGTCTCTTTTTAAATAAATTAAAATGATTGTTTTCTTAAACATATACCACATGATAAAATTTTCTTTATTTCCAAAAACCTTAATTTTTTAAAGTATCTTTTACAATATTACATGGAAATTTTCAAGGAAAATGTTTTCATTTGTATATGCACACTATTCCCTTAAAATAATTGTTTTTTCTCAAAGATGGGTTTTTATGATGCAAGCGTTATTATTTAATGATTATGTTATGGATCTTATGAATTATTTATGATGATGGGTGGTTTTTTTATAAACTAAATATTGTTGGGTCTTTGATATCCCTCTAAATCATGGGGTATGTTGGAAGTTGACCTTAATGATTATTCCAAGTGTACTGTGATGGTTGCATCCAAGTAAAACTGTAAGGATTATTTTATGGTAGTCTTGACGATTACAAATCATATGGTAGGAATGAGGGTTAAAATAATAACTAAGTATGATAATAAAATTATTCCCCAATTCACCTAAATTTTTTATTTATTCTTTCAATATTTTATGGAAATCTTGTGTTTTCACCAAGTAAGTATATGTTACTTTTATGAGTGAGAAATATATCTTTGTGAAAAATGACTTCTTATGTTTATAATTATTCATAGAATAATGGTTTGTTTCCATTTTTTTATGTCCTTTACTGAGATTTTGTGCTTAACCCAAGTTTTAAAATATTTTTCATAGGATTTAAGGATAGGTAAGAGAAAAGAAAAAGCCAAGATGAATATTGTCATGTTTTATTTTAAAGACTTTTCTAGTATGAAAAAAATGGATATTGTGTATAAGTTTCAATTTTTAATGTATGGATTCACTATTTAAGATTATTTCCTAATTCTATAAAACTATAAACTTAAAATATATTTTGGAATCAAATAAAGTGAATTTTAGTCTAAATTCTCTGGAATGTGTAATATATAAGATAGGGTCTTTATAGTTGGTATCAAAGATTGAATTAGATAACTTTAGGGGTTTATATGATGTTAATAGAATACCATAAATTATTTTTAATTTGTTTTTATGTTTAAATGATATATAATTTGAATATTACCATGTTTATTTGACTAAATTATGTCTGTTCGGAATGGTCTTCCATATAATAAACAGGGAAGATGAAGTAGGAAGGCACTGAGAGGATGATATCCTTATGAATCATAACATAGAATGGTGGGAATTAGAATAGAGAATTTTTTTATAGTAATAGATCAGTTGAAGTATGCTATAAATATTGGTGTCATACATGCAAGAGAATAACCAGATATGCCACCATGGAACATGGTGATAGTGGGACATTTTATGAGGAAACACCCTCCTAATTTTAGTGGATCTGCTAACCCTGTGGTGGATAGAGGGTGGATTAAATCCCTTTAAAAGATATTCGATGCAATGGTGTGTTTAGATAATCAAAAGTTTAGTCTTTATATTTATCATTTTAAAGGTGAAGCTAACTAGTGGAGGTTAGTGGTCAATAATAATAAAAGAAATATGATATATTGATGCCTTTAAATGAAATTAATTTAAGAATATTTTCCTTGAAAAATATTTTTCAAATGCGATTCAACTTGGGTTGGAAAACAAATCCTGGAATTGAAACAAAAGTAAGAATATTTAGTGTTCATGTACAAAACAAACTTCACTCGATTGGAAAGGAACACTCCAAATCTTATTTAGGGTCTTGATGGTAAATAAATCATTTTTACTCAGGATTGAATCCAAGATATCAAAGGTCATTGGATTCCTGTGCATTCAAAAATTTACGAGAAACTTTTTTGATGTGTTGAGAGGGTAGAAATTGAGTTTTTTGATGATCACGTGTACTTTGACAATAATCAGAATAAAGGGTCTAGATGGTAGGCAGTGGGTAAGAATCTGTCAAAGAAATCTAAAGGTAAGAAAATTTAGTTTCTAGTTTTTGGAAAGTGTGGTAAAAAGAACCATGGGGAATGCCTTATCAAATCCGAGAAGTGATTTTGATGTGGTAAGTTTGGACATATGGCCCATGATTGCATTGAAAAAGATATTAGTGTTAGTAAGTTCAATTATAATAATAAAATTGTAAAGTGTTTTAAATGTTGTTATATGGGGCATTATGCACATACCTTCTCAAAGATGGACATGAATGATGGGAAGCAGCAAGACTATAAGCCAAAATGTGTGGTGAAATCCTTTGAAACTACTTCAGTAGATTTTGGTCTATCTAATAAAGTGGTATCAGGTACATCATTTTTTTTCTCAAATTATTCTAATTTCTTGTTTGATACAGGGTCTACACATTCCATCATTTCTGATAAATTTTCTATTAAATTGAAAATTTTTCCTCAAGAAATGGAACCAAAACTTATAGTAAAAACAGCAGGTCAAATATCAAGGAAAAAAATTATAAGAATATTCTTATTGTTTTATATGGAAAGACAGAGTTTTATTTTATTCTAGGTATGGATTGGCTCTCTGTTTACAATACTAAGATATATTGTAGATCTAAAGAAGTTGTTTTTTAGAAATAGTTTTAGTTTTTATACAATAATTAACATATAACATTGATAAAATACCAAGAAGTTGAGAAACTATTAAAATATAGAAATGAAATTTATCTTGCACATATTGTTGAAAATAAGTGAATTATTCAGATTAATGATGTTCTAGTGGTAAATAAATACCAGGATGTTTTTCTTGATGATTTTTATAATCTTATACATGATTAGGAAGTTGAATTTACTATTACATTAGATCATGATGCTAAGATAATTTCAAAACCCCCTTATCGAATGGATTAAGTTGAACTTCTATAATTAAAAAAGTAGTTGCAGGATTTTATTAATGAAGGTTTAATTTATCCCATAACTTCACCATGGGGTGATCATGTTTTTTTTATTAAAAAGAAATATGGTTCCATGAGGTTTTTCATTGAATATATATCTTTGAATAACAGTACTGTTAAAAATAAGTATTTGTTGCCTCATATCGATGACTTGTTTGATTATATCCAGGGAGATCAATATTTTTCAAGATTGACTTGAGATATGGGTACCAATAGATGAAGGTGAAGGAGTATGGAATTCTAAAAACTGAATTTCATAATAAATATGGGTATTATAAGTTTGTAGTAATGCGCTTTGGTCTGAAAAATACCCCTTCTGTATTTATGGATCTTATGAATAGATTATTCTGTGAATATTTGGATAAGTTTGTGTTTGTTTTTATTGATTATATTTTTTTAAGTTATGAGGATCATGAAAAACATCTAATGATTGTTCTAAAAACCCTCAAATAAAAGAAGTTACATAAAATTTTTAGTAAATATGATTTTTTGTTACAATAAATTTCTTTCCTTGGGAAAATTATCAATAAATATGGTATAGAAGTTGATCTTACCAAAACAAAAGTGGTTTATAAATGGCCCAGACCTACCAATGTTACTGAGATTTGAAATTTTCTTGGATTAGCAGGCTATTACCAGTGGTTTGTTGAAAATTTTCACGGTTATCTAACCCACATAATATGTTAACTCAAAAATGAGTTAAATTGATATGTAAAAAATATTATGATTATTATTTTTAGGAATTAAAAAAAGGGTTGTTGAATGCTCCAATTTTGGCCTTGTCCTCAAGAAATGGTGATTTTATTCATCTATAGTGATGATTAATTTAAGAGACTTGGTTGCATTTTGATACAGAATGATCAGGTAATTGCTTATGCTTCAAGACAAGTAAAACCTCCTAAGTTAAATTAACCTACACATGATTTGAAATTAACTACTTTGATTTTTTTTTAATTTAGACACATAGTTTATATGAATCCAAGTCTGAAATATATATTGATCATAAAAGTTCATAGTATATATTTAATCATAATAAATTGAAAATGAGGTAGAAGATATGGATGAAACTAATAAAGGATTATGATTTCATGATCAATTACCATCCAGGAAAATAAAAAAAATGTGGTGGATCCCTTGAGTTGAAAAAATCATGCATAATTAACCATGTTACATATAGAACTTGACCATTTTATTAATTATTTGATGAATTTTTTTCTGGAAGTTGTGGGTATAGGAACTTCCTCTATTTTGTTTTAGGTATCAATGAAATCGTCTCTATCAGACATAATTATGCAAGCTCAAAAGGAAGACTGTGAGATACAAAAAATTATAGAATTGATTAAGAAGGGTAATTTTCCTAAATTTAATGTTGATAAAGATTGTGACTTGAGATTTTGAAATATATTATGTGTTCCTTGTGATTTCCAGCTGAATAAATAATTTTTATGTGAATCAAATACTCTTTGTTTTCCATTCATCCTAGTAGTAGTAAGATGTGTATAGATCTTAATGAGTATTACTAGTGGTATAAAATTAAAAGAGATAATATTGATTTAACCTTGAAATGTTTAACGTTTCAATAAGTTAAATCAGAATGAAAATTACCAAAGGGTATGCTTTAGCCTTTTCTATTTCCAGAGTTTAAATGAGAAAATATATCCATGGATTTTGTGGTGGGACTATCAAAGAATTCTCGAGGTAACAATAATATTTGGGTTATTGTTGATCGAATGACTAAATTTTAACATTTCTTTCCTATTCGAGATAATATGTCTTTTGATCAACTTTATCAACTTTGGATCAAAGATATTTTCAGGTTATAGGAGTTCTTCTCTCTATTGTATCTGACTATGATCTCAGGTTCACTTCTAACTTTTGGAAAGGCCTTCAAAAGTCATTGGGAACTGGATTTAATTTTATCATAGACTTTCATCCTCAGACTGATATACAATCAAAACAAATAATTCAGATCTTGGAAGACATGATATGTGCTTTTTAATATATTAATATGTAATTTGGGGTTAATATATTTCTTTAGTTGAATTTTATTATAATAACGGTTTTCATTCCATTATACAAATGGTGCCTTTTGAGGCATTATATGGAAATTAATGTTGAAATCAATCATTTTGGGATGAATCGGGTGAAAGAAAGTTATTGGGACCATAATTAATAGAGGAAGTGTCATAGAATGTGAAAATGATTCAAAAACATATGAGGGCGTCTTAGAGTAGGAAGAAACGTTATTCATATAATAGGAGGAAATACATTTATTTTGAGGTAGGTGATCATTTTTTTCTTAAAATATCTCTCTAGAAAAGTTAATTTAATGGTTCATTGTACCATATGAAATCTTGGAGAAAGTTGGAACAATTTCTTACCTAGTAGCCTTACCTCCGAGCTTATTCCAAGTACACAATGTTTTTCTAGTTTAGATGTTAAGAAAGTATGTGCCAAGTTAATCTCATGTTTTGAGCCCTGAATAGTTTAATTGGAAGATAACATTTCTTATGACAAATAGTTTATCAGATTCTTTACCATATAGAGCAATTATTTTGGAACAAGGTAATTCATCAAGTTAAGGTTTTGTGGAGAAACCATATGATTCAAGAAACAACATCAGAATCTGAAAATGCTATTAGGGAAAGTTATCCTCATTTGTTTAATAAGTGAATAAATTATGAGGATGAAATTTCCAAAATGGGTAAGAATTTAATAAACCAAGTACTGATATAATAATTTCTTTACATATTTATTAGTATTCTTAAATTAAATAGCATAATTAATTATGTTAAGTAATTCTTAAAATAAATAGTTTTATTAAACTAATTTCTTATATGGTTATATTTAAAAGATTAATTTTAAAATTATAGAATTTTAATTTGAAAAATAATTGTATTTTCAAATTCATCATGTAAAAATTATATTATAATGATTTTTTTTAATTTTCTAAAAAATTTAAATTTTTGGTGAATAGTAAAAAATACTGTTTTTTTATAAAATAGAGTATTTTTTGTGACATCATCAAGAAATAATTATGATATATAATTTATTAAAATTATGGAATGACTAATTTATTATATTATAATATAAATATTATACAAAAATAATTCATAACATTTAAATTATAATTTATTTCATGATAAATATAAAAAAAATCAGTACTGACACAATGTCTGCACAGTGTTAGAAAAGTCAAATTTGGTGCATTAGAGATAATAATTTGAGTTATAAAAAGTCTTTTCATGTATTTTTTATGAATTCTTATGTATAAAATATGATTCTGACTAATATTTTTGAGTTTTAGAGTTATATAACAAGAATCTTATCCAGATGCTTGTATAATGCTTGTGTAAGGCAAGAAAAGTTAAATTAACAGAATTAAATAAGTTTTCTTCACATGGATATGAGTAAATATACATAATTAATGAATCTAAAATATTATATTGAAAATTATTAATTTATAGTAATTTATTTTAAATTTTTATATATGAAATAATTATCTTTAATTTTTATGCAACACCGACGTAGTGCTTGTGAAACCAGAAGAAAAATGAATTAAATAATTTTAATTAAAATTATAAAAAACATTAAATGACCCAAAATTTTGAATAAATATTATTGGATGAGTGATTTTAAACCATAATCATCAATGTGTATAATTTAGGAACTTTTGGATCAAATTTGTGTACATTAAGTCCTGTGTGGTATTTTATTTAAAAGAACGTCAAACTATTTACACTATGGTATTTAATTAGTATAAATTTTTAATATATAGTTTTACATAAGTAATAATATACTATAAATATTATATGAAAATATAAAATATTTAAATTATTCATGGAAATTTATTTTTAATTTTTAGGCAATAAATAAATACTATAAATTCTTACATAACGATTATACATTAATAATTAAATTAATAAGAAATCAAATAAATGACATTAAAAATATTAAAATAAATATAATTTGAGATAAATAAGATGAAAAATGAATTCTCTAGATAAATATGACATTCCTAGGATATAATAAAATAGTTTTTTTGAATTTTGAACTTTTTTTCTATATTTTTTAAGTCATAGTAATGAATAATATTAATTTTGAAAATCAAAATTTTCATGAATATAATATTTTATTAATTTATTTTAAAATCATAAAAATATTTAGTAAGGCCAAATGTGATGATATTTTTTTAAATTGTCATAACCTAGGCTTTATAGTCAATTTTAAAATCTTTGGCCCTAAAATAACCTTATTATACTTTAATAAACTCTTAAAATGCCCCTTGCCTCAATTATAAAAGGGAACTCATTCCTTCACTTATTTTCACCACCTTTAGGCTTATATCTCAGTCATCCTCTAAAAAATTATATTATCCTCATCACTATAAACATTCTAGTGTTTCTGGTCTCACAAAAAGACCAATTCCAAGTTTTTTAAGGAGGTTCTCAAGGAGATGATATTTAAGAGGTAAATTTCTCCTTCTTCTCTTTTAAATTATTTCTCTCTTCTAACATATCCTCACCCCATATACAAAGTTGCATGATAACTATAGTATCATATATATAATATAATTTATTTTTTTAATGGAATATCCATCATCAAATCTTTTATCTTCTCCTTTTATTCTTAAAAATGAAAACATTGTCCAAAGTATGTTGATCTATCGCCTTCATGGATGATGAGTTTTTGCTTCCCTTTACCGCATTCATGAAAAGTTTAAATTAACTTATAATTGTTTAAAATGGCCTAAATATATATATTATATATGGTCTCATATTCTGTAATTAATATATGTCCATAATATTAAACAAAACAAAACTAGTTTGTGATGGTCAGAAAAACCATCATAATAAACTAAACAATTATCATTAAAGTTTTATCAAATTAATCATCCTCATGTCAAAAATAAAAATGATATATAAGACCATATAAAATTTTAAAGTTGCATTAATACCATATAATTTCAATTCTATAGTAATTTTCCCATTTTACAAGAACATCCATAATATACATAAGTTAACTGACCATGGAACAGTGAAATGAACACTCCCGGAATGGAGAAATTGATCTTTATAACTCATCAAAATGGCCATAAAATAACTTAATAAAATTATAATAAATAAAATATATGTGGAATGGGTTCTTAATTAAGTAAATAATTAATATAATTTTATTATCTAGGATGTTAAGTGCAAGTGTAGAATGCATTCAGACATAAAGTAAGGGGATTTCCTTTAAAAATCCTATCTAATGCCTCTTATTACAAAATTTAAAAAGAATGTTTTTTTAAACATATAAGGTATGACTGTATTTTCTTAATTTCATGATTCCTTAATTTTTTAAATAATTTTTTAAAATGTTACATGTTTATTTTTAAAGAAAATGTTTTCCTTTGTATGTGTGCAATATTCCTTTTAAAATAAGATGTTTTTCTCAAAGATTGGTGTTTATGATTCAAGTGTTCTTATTTAATGATTATGTTATAGATATTGGGAATTGTTTATGATGAAGGGTGGTTCCATTATAATACAAATATGGGTGGTTCTGTGATATCCCTCCAATTAATTGGGTATTTTGGATGTTGACTATAATGCTTATTCCAAGTGTAACCACATTGGTTAAATCCAAGTATAACCGTAAGGGTTATTTTATTATATTTATAATGGTTACTAATCATATGGTATCCATGAGGGTTACAATAATAAGTAAGTATGGTAATAAAATTATTACCCAAGTTACCTAAATTTTTTATTTATAATTTCTATGTTTTATGAAAATATCATGTTTTCAAAAATTATATGTTACTTTCATGGGTGAGAAGTATATCTTTGTGAAAATGAATTCAAGTGTTTATAATTATTCATGGAATAATGGTTTCTTTCCTTATTTTTATGTCCCTTACTGATTTTTTGTGTTCATACCTATTTTTAAAATGTTTTTCATAGGATTTAAGTATGGGTAAGAGAAAATAAGAATCCAAGATAAATGTTGTCATGTTTTATTTTAAAGACTTTTCTAATATGGGAAAAAATAGATACTCTCCAGAAGTTTAAATTTGTAATGTATGGATTCACTATGTAATAGTATGTCCTAATTATCTAAAACTACAAAACTAAAATATCTTTGGGAATCAAATAAATTGAATTATAGTTTAAATTCACTAGAATGGTTTATATATAAGGTCATGTCCTTATATTCATTATCTTTTAACTCCCTATTTTTTTAATCTTTTTTTAGATTTAAAATATAATTTTCATGTCCACACTTAGACTTTTTTCTTTAATTGAATAATCTTAGATAAATGATTTTCTTAGGAATCCTATGATTCTATGTTTTATATTTCAATGATAATGATATTGAATGAGTGATATGGAGAATTTAATGGTTAGAGTGAATCATAATTTTTAATTTTATTAATAATAATTCAAGGAATTGGTTGATTCATGTAAATGAAATTTCCCTACCATTTTTTGTGTTTTGAATTTTTTAAAATCATATATATTTATTCATTACTAATAGTCATTTCATGAGTGATTTTCCCAAATTTTATGTTCCCTTTCTAATAGTATTTCCAAACGTAATTATATTCATTCTATCTTGAGAATATTTCTTGAGTGATCTTGGGGCATGCCAGCTACTAGAAATCACATTGGAACTTATCAAATATATGATTGTGCAAATTCACATTTATTATGATTGAGGCATTTTATTGATAATTCATTGTCCTTAAGGACACCTTTTACATTAATAAATGTTTATTTTATATAATCCATGAATGACCATGTTAGGAATGAGACACATTACAATCCATTTATATTCATTCCTACCCGACTATATTTTTATTGCATGATATTTTAAAGTTGAAGTGTGGGGTGAGAGAATTCATGGTGTAAGAAATAAAATACATTTTAATTAATAAGTTTGGGAGTTCTATTTTGGGTATTGGAAAAGTTCACAATTCATTAATTGTACTTTTATTGCTTTCCCTTCTTGAAAAAAATGAAAAAAATAATGGGTTGTGACTTGGGAGAATAAAAAATCACCATTACCAAACTGATGTTTTTATCATATGTTATTAGGTTGTGGATGTGATATTTGTTCCTAGTATATATTTTGAAAAAGTAAAAAAAATCTAAAACATTAGTTTGAAAAAAAATAGAGAAAAAAATCAAGAGTGTGAAAATATTTTATTATTCTTACCTTGTTCACGACCTTACTTTGAGCATGGAAAGTGGGTGTTGTCACTTTTTAAAAGGAATGTTTTCATTACACTTTTCTTTTGATAACATTTATTATAATTTAGATTTAACCTCCTTTTATATCCTTTAAAACATTTCACATCAATCCCAACCAACCTTAATCCTTAGAGACGTCAAAACCTTGATTGAAAATCCATCATGATTTCATGTGATTTTTGTATTTACAAAGTGAAGAATGTATATCCTTTGGAATCCTGTGGATAAGGAGTATTCACTAATGGTATGAGAATAAATCTACTTTAATTTTTTCATTTATTTTCAATAGAATGGGATTAAAGTGAGTTATATCATGACTTTTAATGCCTAGCAGTAATGAATTGAGAAGCTTAAATGAATTAAAAGAGAAGATTTGCCATTTTCAAATGGGAAAATGTAAAATACTTTGGTTGATTGTTTCTTTGAAAAGTGTGAAATTGAATTGATATTTCTTTTATAACTCTAAAATTTAATCCATCCATTGATAATTGTTTAATTTAATTTCTTTAAAATTTAAATATTGGTAACATTGATGTGCCTTTTTAATTTATTGTTGAGATTAAATGCTTAAGGAAAAGTATAGTTCAAGTGTGGGGTTATTTGATGCACTAAATTTTCATATGATAGTTTTTAAAAAAAATATAATGAATTTTTTATATTTTTAAATATTTTTTCCATGAATTAATTTATTTATTTAAATATGGGTGATTTTCATTTGAATAATTAATTTGGAGTAAAATAGGTGGAAATTCTAAATTTTAAAGATTCGTTTTGAAAATGATTTTTTTTTGAAGTTTTGGTTTATCCTTACACATAGCCTAGGGCGTTGCATAAGGGTAAAACTCATTTTACCTTTACATGGTAGTTATTTAAGGAGATACGTAAAGGTATAGTTGTCACTATATAAGAGTAGAAACCACTATGTAAGGGCACTTCACATGATTCATAAGGGTACCCTAGGTTTTCAAAAGATACTTAAAGGTAAATCCTCTAATATAGTTGCTACATATGGGCACATTAATGAGTTACATAAAGGTAATAAGGAACTATGTAAAGGTAAATCCAACACTATGTAGGGGTATACTAGGTTGCATAATGGTAGCTTCCAATTTCTTGAAGTTATGTAAAGGTAAGGTACACACTGCATGAGGGTAACTTAAATTTATAAAATGTTGTATAAAGGTAATAAGATTCATGTTTAAGGTTAAATAATTATTTTAAAAAAATTTATAAAGGTAAAAATGTTTTTTTAATGATATGTAAGGATAACTCAGAGCTTCCACAGGCTGCATAAGGGTCTCTTGAGTCATCAGATTGTACTACTATGTCGTTGTTGCTGATGTTGCACCATAGGATCACCATGGAAGATAAAAGGGAGATATTTTAACCACTTTATATTTTACATTATACGCACTAAAATTAATCCATTTTTTCATAGAGATCATGGGGGCTGAACTAGAGATGAATACTGCACTATAGGGCTAGCATGGCACCATAGATGTGATGAATATGGCAGTAGCATGTTTTTTAAGGAAGGTAGAGGTTGTACCATGGGAAATTTTTCTATTCCATAACCATTAAAATTCATTTATAAAGTAGTGAGAGATATATTGTGGGATTTATCTCCACACCATAGGGTTTATTGTGTTGGAATATTAAAATAGTGGTATTGTTTGGGATATCCACATGATAAAATAAAACATCCAAATCATAGGATTAGAAAAGGAAACTTTTTCTGAAGAGAAAGAAGATAGAAATTATGATATATGGTTGATCATTTGACTATAAATAAAGGTTTTTTTTCATGATAAAGGTATCAAGAGCTCGATCGAATGTAAGAGGCTACTTCTTATATTAGTTTTATATTGTATTATTAATTTATTTTTCCATGAAACCCATTTTTATAATTTAATTTTGGTATTATTCATTCCATTATCACTCTATATATCTCTTTATATCTATATATTTCTTCCACCATAATATCTTACACTCACTATGTTGAGTGGATAACCCAATACTTTCCCTTGGGGGAGGTTTCATAGTGTTCCTAAATTATCTGATTCAATGTTTTTTATTTTAATTATATTCTTAGTGAATGAGAGAGGAGTGTAATATTTTTGTGATAATCCACCATAGAATGAAACTCAAATTAATCTCTATTATTTAATTTACATACCTTCCCTCCATTCTATTGGAAAAAAATATTCATATTATAGAGTTGATTTTATCTAATGGATTAAACAACATACTATGGAATCATGTCTTAGAAGGTGCCACAATATTGATTAAGGTGTGTCATTAATCTTGATTATAGGTGGAGGTGGTGTTTGGTATGCCAAATAAGTATACTAGTAATTCTAAACCTCACAATAAATAAATTAAAGGATATTAATTTATGAATGATATGTCATAAATGAATTATCTAATAGAATAGTGAATAATGAAGGAACCCCAGTGACAAACCTATGACCAAGATCTTTCTTCCTTAACTTCATTATGTTTTTTATCTGCATGATAGTTTTAGTTTTTTATTCTCTTTATATTTATCCAATATATTTTATTATTTTCAAAATATAGAAAATACCAAAAAGAAACAATGAGTGAATTGGTATTAGTGGTTGAACCACCGTGAATCTCCTCAAGTGAAATGAACCTGGTCAACCACTATACAGCTCTAGTAAAAATTTAGTAGCTTTTTTACTTCCCTACGATTGGAGTGTCACATTTATAGGCTCCCATGGATTATCTTGTGTAAGGAAAGAATTTAATATTTTACTTATATTATCCAATAGGTAGGTCATTACATAGTTGGGTACCCTTGGATTGTCTTATGTTATCCAATTATTGGCATTTTATTTGGGTTACACTAACTGAGAGACCTTGATAGGATTGGGTTACTAGAGGAATAGAGTTGATCATTATCCATATGATGGATATGGAAAAAAAATTTCCACTCAATTATCCAAGAGTCACAATTATTATGATTGGGATGATTCCATACCTAAATATCTAAGTGGTGAGAGAAATGCTATAAAAGGCTCATTGCTTAATGAAATATGGATCTTGGATCACTAAATGGATATGATATATTGGATCATAATTTTTAGTGGGAAAAATTTCATTAAAATTCCTTGATGAAAAGATATAAAACATGATACTCACCCACTGATATGAATTTTTTGTAGATTATTGATTACTGCACAATAATCATATTTAGATCACTTATTGGTATGCCCTATAAAATTGTTAAAGATTGATATATAGGGATGACAAGAGTTATCAAAGAGAATCATTCTGATAATCTGAATGTGAATGTTATAGAGATAAATTTTACCAACTCTAACTCATGGGTATTAGATATTGGGTGTGTGTCTCTCATTTTTGCTCACAAACACAGACTCATTGATATAAATCAATTGAAAAAGGGTGAAGTGTATATTCATGTCAGTGGTGAATAGAGAGTTTATGCATTAGAGTTTTATAAATACGATCCAATTTTACCAAGTGTATTAATACTATAATTATAAATCTATTATTACGTTCCCTCTATAAACATAAAATTTATTTTTTATCTTCTTTGGACAAGATAATATTTTCATTCATTGTTAAGAACAAGATTTATTATATATATAATAATGAAATGTTTTATGGAATTTGTAATATGATAAAAATATTATATATTATAGACATGGATATTATTAATTTTCAGAATAATAATTTCATGGTTGATTATAATCCCACCTTGATTTGGAAATGTATCCTTGGATATATAAACAAAAAATGCATTCAAATAATCCATAAATATGGATTGTTTGAATCATTTGATACATTTAAATCTTTTTTATTAAGAAAAATAACTGAGGCACCTTTTGGGAGAAAAGGTTAAAGTTCTAGTGAATTATTAGATCTCATACATAGTGATGTATGTGGACTAATGAGCATGCAAGAAAGAAGTAGTTTTGGGTATTTTATTACCATTACCAATGATTTTAGTTGATATGGTTATTTTTTTATAATGAGACACAAGTATGTGACTTTTGAAAAGTTAAATGAGTTTAAAAAATAAGTATAAATTTAACAGGAAAAATTTATTAAGATTATTCAATCGCATTAGGGTAGTGAATAATTGAGCTATGAATTCATAAATCACCTGAAATCTTATGAAATTATTTCACAAATCACTCCCCCTAGAACACCATAATGGAATAGTGTGTCCTAAAGGAGGAATCATACCATGTTAAACATGATTTTATTGATTATGATTATATGTGACCTTCCTATTACATTTAGGGGTTATGCTCTAGATGTTGATGTATTCTCACTAAATTTTGATCCATGTAAATCAATCATAAAGACATCATATGAGATATGGCATGGGAAATGTCACAGTTTTTATTTTATGAATATTTAGGGTTGTGAAAAACTTTTATAATGATTGAATTTTGATACACTTGAATCTAAGTCAAACAAATTCTTATTTTTTGGTTATCCCAAGGAAACTAAGGGATGTTATTTTCATAACCCAACTAAACACAAAGTCCTAAACCAGTGTCTTCCTTGAGAAGGAATATATTATTTGAGGAATCAATAGGATGAAATTTGAACTTAGGGAATCTTAAGTCGAAAAAACATGAATTATTCCTAAGATAGAGAATGAGTAAGTTCTATAAAGATTTTTTGAATAATAACTCACTCAATTTACACAAAAACCTTAAAGGTCGAGTATGATTCATAGAGAACATGGGATATATAGATTTATCATGGATAATTATGATAAATTAAATTTTATAAGATATGTACCAACAACTTACCATGAGGCTATTTAGGGATCCTATTCTAAGAAATGGTCAAAATCCATGGAATTTGAAATAAACTCTATGAACACTAACCAAGTTTGGAACTTGGTAGATGCACCTTAAGGGGTAAGACTAATAGGGTGAAAGTGGGATTTTCATAAGAAAATTGTCATGGATGGTAGAGTGTCAACATATAAATTACGTCTTGTATAAAAAGGTTTCAAACAAATTCATGGTATTTAATTTGAACAAATGTTTTCACCAATGGTGATGATAAAGTCCATTTGAATTTTTCTAGAAATAACATATAATTTTGATTATATGATACATCATATGGATGTCAAAACCACTTTCTATACTGATAATTTATTCAAATATTTGTATATGATACAATCTGAAGGTTTTAAAGTTCCAAATGAGACTTATAAGGTATTTAATCTACAACAATCCATTTATGGACTAAAAAACTTCTTGGAGTTGGGATATATGGTATGATGATGAAATCAATGATTTTAGTTTCATTAAGAATTTATATGATTCATGTGTATATAAGTTGATTAGTGGGATCATTATAGTGTTCTTGATATTATATTTGAATTAAATTATACTTATCGTAAATGGAATCCTAACACTTCACTCTATGAAGATATGGTTGAGTAAATGCTTCGCTATGAAGGGAATGGGTGGTGTAATTCATATATTAGGTACGAGGATCTATAGAGATAGATCTAAGAGGCTAATTGGACTTAGTTGGGACACATACATTGGTAAAGTATTAAATTAGTTTATCCTGAATAAATCCAATAAGGGGTATTTACTAGTGTTTCATGGAACGAATCCTTGGAAGATTCAAGATCCTACTAAAGAGTTATAAAATATGGATAGAATTCCTTAAGTTTCTACCTTGGGGTATTTCTTGTATTATATATTGTGTAATCAACCTACTATTTCCTATGATATTAGAATAATTAGTAGATAATAATCTAATCCTAGTTAGATTCATTGGATTACTATGAAGAACATCCTTAATTACTTAAGAAGAACTAAGGGTATATTCTTGATCTTTGGGGGAGAGGATGATCTATGTGTAAAATATTACACATATGCTAGTTTCCAATATGATAAAGATTATATGATATCTCACTCAAGTTTCTTATTTTTCCTAAATAGTGGATCTATCACTTGGAAGAGTTCCAAATAATCCACTATAGTAGACTCGACAATAAAGGTAGAGTACATTGATGCATTAGATATTGTGAAGTAATCTGTTTGGATTGGGAAGTTCATCTTTGAACTTGAGTTTATTCAAATAATTCAAGGAAAAATAGATCACTGTTATGATAACAATGGAGTTATCACTTAGGATAATAAACCTTTGTATCACCAAAGAACCAAACACATCCTTCAAATATACCATATCATCCATGGGATTATTGAGAGGGGAAATATAAGAATTAGTTGGGTGGCTACAGGGCACAATACAATGGATCCATTGATGAATCCATTACCACATAAACAATATGGGGTCATGTTAGGTCTCTAGGTATTCGATACTTTATAGATTCATGTAATTGTTATATAATTTATCATGATTTTATAATAAAGTAAATATCTATATATCATTCATTCATGTGAGATGAAAATTATTTTACATGAAAATTAGAATGATTATATCCCCTCAAAGTACAAATTTGGGTTATCTCTAATCAATGATCATTACAAAGTATTATATCTCTAGGGGAAATCATTTTATCAAAGAAACTAAGACCTTAATCCCACTAGAACTTTTCATTCCTTGGTCCACTAGAGGTTTAGCACAATTCACAATGGAAAATTAAAACATTTATAACTTTCTTAGATTAATTGTACTAGAAGTAGAAAATAAATGCACCCTACTCACCGCATGAAGTCTCACTTCACACACGCCTATACAAGAAATGGAAAAAATAATGGAAAGAGACACAAGATATTTTTTATGATTCATACAATGATTCCTATATATATGGTAGAAACACTACTGTATATTTTTCTGTTACAAAATGTAATTACAAAGGAATTATAATCATATTATTGAGTATAAGTAATCTTAGAAATAAATTATCCAACTCGCAGACACTTAACATGCACTGAGGTCCACTAATTATATTTTAATCATTAACCAATCAAACTAGTTAAACCTTTACACCTATAATCATGGACCAAAAAACATAAATTTTTTATATTGTATACAAAATTTCACTAGTAGAAAAATATTCTTAAGCATTGGAGTTTTAAAATTGGGTTTTATAAAAATAATTTTAAAAGTGAAACTGGAACCTTTTAACATCAGTTTTATGGAAAACCAATGTTAAAATGTCTAAAAAATTTATTTTAACATCAGTTTTACATAAAAGTGGTGTTAAAAAATTTTCAAAATGATTTATAATGTCGGTATTATGGAAAAAAAATATTAAAAGCTTTTAAAAAATTCCAATATCCACATAAATCTGCTGATTATTTCATCATGATATTTCTGAAACCCTAATCCTCTCAACTCTGAACAACACTCGACCATTCTCGGTATTCCACTTTCATTTGATTTATAAATTCTTTTCACATTTTTTCTCCTCAATATTCCATCCTTCATTCTTCTTTCCTAACCCTCTAAATTATTCAGTCCATAGAAACCCTAATCTATTCGACTTGTAGCTATAGTCCAAGGTTTTGAACATTATTTTTTCTACTTAATTTTTACAAATATTTCTCTTTAGTCTTACATAATTCTCCCTATTACCACCACCTTCGAGTGACTTCATCAAAATTTAAGAACTATTTTTCATTTTCGACCTCCAAATTTTGTAGTTTTTTCTTATTTTTAAAATATTGATTAATTATCTCTTTGTAATAAATTTTGTTCATCTATTCATTTATTTTTATGAATATTATTATCAATTGTGGATTTTTTTTGTTAAATTTTATTTAATGTTATATTTTTTTGTGATTATAACTTATTTGTGATTGCAATTTTTTGTTATAATTTTTTGTATTTATAATTATTTGTATATATAATTTTTTTATCATTACAATTTTTTATCGTTGAGGTCATTTTTTCCTACAATTTGTTTCATTTATAAATTGTACATTTCATTAAAAAATCTTGTTCTTATAATAACTTATTTTTCATTTTTAATTTTTTTTAATATATACATTATTTGTTAAAAATTTATTCATGTTTATATATTTATATTCTTATATATTTTAATTTTATTAGTTTATATTAATGTTTAAATTTTTACATGTATTAATATATCCATTTGTTATATTGTGATGTTTTAGGTAATAAATGGATTGTAATTTGATAAATTCAGGAATAACTATCAATGAATATGAGAAAGGTCTTGATAGTTTCTTGGAATTTTCTAAATGAAATATTGAAAACAAAGATGTGATTTTTTCCCATGGATTAATTGTTTGAATATGAGTAAATTATGGTACATGGAAATAAAATATCATCTGATATGATATGTTTTCAGTAATAATTATACATAATGGATCTGGCATGGTAAAATAACAAAAAAGTCAATATCTAATTAGGATGAATATGTTATGAATGAGACAGAGGGTCATCTTGAAGAATTAATTCACGGTGTAGGTGTTGAAACCATTAAAAAAAGTGTTGAAAAACTATATAAAGATAATGATAAACAACTATACCCAGGTTGTAATGAATTTATAGTGTTATCAGAAATGTTGAGATTAGTTATCTTGAAAGAAAGGCATGGTTGGAGTGATAAAAGTTTCATGAAATTACTTGAACTTTTAAAAGGGATACTTCCAGAAGGAAATGGGAATCAAGATTATAATTATTATGGAAAAAAATTATATCCAATGGGATTAGGGTATAAAAATAAACATGATTTCCTTAATAAATATGTTCTATATAGGTTGGAAGATAAAATTTTATTAGAATTTCATAATTTGGGACATCACGATATAAAATGGATGACAAATCCAATTGTGATTCATTATCAATAATAGGTACCAAACCTCATGATAAATAAATATAGTATCTTCCAATAATTCTTCATTTAAATCATATTTTTGAAAATTAAAATGATACTAAAAGGCTAAGATGTCATATATATGATCATATCTCTGATGGAAACCTACATCACCCTGATGATTCCAAAAAATGGTATACATTTTATCACAAATTTTCTATATTTTGAAATGAAATTATAAATATAATAATGGGTTTATGAACATATGGAATGAATCCATATTAGTGTCTTAGTATCCAACATAGTTCATGTCTAATTTTTTTATTATCTACAACGTTTCCCCACATATATGTATGAATAGGAAATATGTGATGATGATCTTGATTATTTCTGATACCAAATAGCTTGGAATTGATATTGATGTTTATCTATCACCATTTATTGATAATTTGAAATTTCTATTGGAGATAGGTGTTACAGTATTTGATGTATATGAAAAAATAATATTTTATTTTGAATGTGATGATAATGACCACTATAAATGAATTTCCTATATAGAGAAACTTATCTGGATATAGTGTTAATAGACATAAATATTTTTCAAAGTGCGATGAGTGGAATTAATATCATTAGTTTAAGAATGGAAGAAAACCAGTGTATATGAGAGATCAAATATTTTTTCAAACGGATCATCCTTATCGAACATTAAAAAAGGAATTTAATGGTTTATAAGAGTATGATTCATCCCCACAACCATTGGCAACTGAATAATATTACAATAATGTGAAAAACATCAATGTCACGTTTGGAAAGAAATGAGGTTTGGGTCATCAAACAAATACATGGAAGAAAATATCCATTTTATTTTAGCTACCTTATTCAAAAAAATTTGACGTAAAGCATAAAATTGACATTATTCATGTCAAGAAAAACATTTAGGATAGTCTAATTAGAACATTTTTAGAAATAAAATGAAATACATAAAATGGATTTGAAGTATGGACTTAAAAAACATGTGAATACATTTGGAGTTAACTCCCAAAACAAAAGTAAATAAAACTTATTTTCATCTAGCTTGTCACACATCAAGGAAGAGTTAGAAGATAATTTTTTTTCAATGTATGCATGGTATTAAAGTGCCTATTGGTTTTTCTTATATTGTAACAAAATTAGTGTCATTGAAGGATTTAATGTTAATAGGTATGAAACCTAATCCAAATAATTTATTGATGCAATAGTTTCTACCGGTTTCGTTGTATGTAATATTGTTGATACCTATAAAAAATCTATAATTAGGTTGTGTTACTTTTTAAATTTAATTTAAATAAAATCCATAGATCTAGATTTGATAGATGTGTTAGATAATGAATATTTAGTCAAACTTTTTTCAATTAGAAATGTATTTTCCACCATAGTTTTTTAAAATAATGCTTCATCTATTGATTTATTTAGTGTGATAGATTAGAATATATGGGCATATTTATTTACATTTGATGTATCCTTTTAAAGATGTATAAAATTTTTGAAGGGATATATTAAGAATCCACATTGACCAGAGGCCTCTATTGTTCAAAAATATATATCAAAATAGGTAATTGAGTTTTTTACTGATTATTTGTCTAAAATAGAGCATGTTGTTCTTCCCATATCACAACATTTGACAATTTATATTGAAGATAAAGGTATTTGTGTCTTAAATGTAAAGTTAATTCCATGTGATGAAGTGATTCGTGCACATTTATATATTTTGAAAAAAATTGGTGATGTTAAACCATATATATCATCACATATTGTTGTGTTTAAGGTAATATATCAGAGAAGAAATGAAAATTGGTTGATGGGTGAATATAAAAACACATTTTTTCATGCTTTAAAGAGAAAATAAGTATTGATTAATCCGCATTAGAAACATTTAAATGATTAACAGGGGAACCAAGTGTTAATGCGATCATGTGGTATAGTATTGATATTAATTGTTACAAATTTTGTGCAAAAAAACAAGATGACAAGAGTACTGTTCAAAATAGAGAAGTGATGGTTATCGATAAATCAATGCATTTTTTGAATGCCAAAGATAATAAACCAATTTCTGCATCAAAATAATATTTTGGAATTGTTGAGGATATATGGGAGATTGATTATACTAAATTTTGGGTACCTTTATTTAAGTGTAACCAATTTGACAGTAACAGTTGTCTAAAACATGATAAGTATGGATGTACAATTATTGATTTGAAAAATTTTAGTTACAAGGAGGAATCATTTATCATTGTGATGCATGAAAAACAAATATTTTATATCATTGACCCATAAAATGATTGATGGCCTATTGTTTTTATAGGGGAAAAATCATTTGGGTGATGAGAATATTGATGATGTTGAAGACTTATCTAAAATTTTTCCATCTATTACATGATTACCCGATGATAATAATGACTATGATATGGACATTGTCCATACTACACAAAATGATCATGTAGAAGGGATATGGTAAAACACTACATTACTCTCCTAATTAATCATGTAATCAGTTTTTTGTGAAACTGACATAGATAAAAACTTTATTTTTTAACTTTTATATTTAAATATATTGATGTTTGGAATTCCTGTCTTTTTTTGTAATATTTTTTATATTCATTAAATTCATATAAAAAGTTTTTCTTCATCATTTTTTATGTTTATTGTATTTGTATTCTTTATTTACAGGTATAATCTTTTATTCAAAAAATATATTTATTATTTTATTCCTATTATGAATAATTCTATTTTTACTTATAATATGTATTTATTTCTAAACAAATGTAGGTACAAAAAATTACACTTTTTTAAATGATAACCATTTCTATCATTTTTTATTATTAATTTTAATATACAATAGTTTTAGTTGCACATTTTTTTGTTGAAAGAAATAAAATTTAATGCTTTGTTTCCTATTATGAACAACCAATTTTTTATTTATTATAGTTATTTAATTTTAATAAAATATAGGTATACATACTTTTTTGAAGTAGCATACATATTTACAAATTATAGACACTAAAGAAAAGGAACTAAGGTATGTACATTTTTCATATAAATATATATCTATAGTAATTAAATTATTTAATGAAATTAAACTTATATTTCTTAAAATTATTTTTATTCCTTATTCTTCTCTAGAGATAACGGTACCAAAATATGTTAGGCATGGGATTATACATTTACCAAAAATTTCACTCACGCTTGGAGATCATAGGGTGATAATTAACTTTCATGATAATCACCACCCAAGTAACCCAAATGCCACACATTTTAGGACTTACATGGTTGTATAAGGTCATTGTAGGATAAATATTGTATATCTTTATTGGAGGAGAATTGACCTGTATTAGAAATATTGGTTATGGGAGTCCATAATGGTAAAATTTATAAAATTATTTATTTAGTTTTACAATGGAATAAATATTATACATTTATTAATATTTTATTTATTCAATTATAGATGAAATTTAACTTTTAAGAGATAAAAGTAATTAAGAAAAGGTGTTCATCCTCTTTGGAAACAAGATGGAGAGATTTTAAATCAAAGTTAAATTCAATTTATATTTTTGGGATTAAAAAGGATCAAGATCCATGCCTTAAATATGGGTTTATAGATAGAGAGACATAGTATAAATTTATCTCCAACTGGTAGAAGGAATCTTTTATGGTATGTTTTATTTTTGTCTGTAAAATTTATTTGTTTAATTAATTTATAATTTCTTGATAAATTACTTATTTTTTTCTTATTTAACAGGGTTCCCAAAAAACTCACCAAGAGATATAGTATCACAATTTATACCCTCATAAATTTTCATGCTTAGGGTATCCTTTATTAGTGTAATAAATGATTGCTGAAAAATTGAGTGAATTTAGATCCAAGTAATGGATCTAAAAAGGTTCGAATCGACCCTCCATCTCCCCCCACTCATCAAGAAAAATGGAAAAGGGAAAGAATGAAAATAAATGTAACGTATATTAATGATCCAACAAAGAAAGTAGCTAATAAGATTGTAAGTAATAAATTGTTACTTTTCATCAATATTATTATTCTATACATTTATCTTACTAATATTACATTTGAAAATATTACTTTAGGACACCCATTAGGAGAAAATGACATAGGGGACCTTTATCCCTGAGTGTATGATAGATATTCTTAACACAACTTTAGAAAATTTGAAACACCAAAGCTGCATTAGATGGTATAAGGAGAGTATTGAATTTAAAAATGTTATTGGTTGTGCCACTAATGTGACATCGATAGAGGAATAATATAGTGATGAAATAGATTCTTTGAAGGTTGAGTTAAGACACTTTAATGAGTTAATAAATTATCAAATTAAATAATTTGTATTGGATATTCTTGCATAAGTGATGAGATAAATACAGCCTATGTAGCCTTCCCACCCAGATCCTCCACCTCCTCATTCAGACCAGACATGAACTGTGAGTTGAATACTGAGGATCCCCATGTATATGTTATAGAATAAAGTATTATAAATCATATGGAGGATTATATACATTATCATCCACTACAATAAAATCTCTATTTATCATCTTTTTTTTATATTGCGACGGTTTAAACCGCCGCTACATGGTTCTATGACAGTTTCAAAAAACTGCTGCTAAAATTGGTGTCAGAATTTAACATGAAAAGGTTCCTTCCATTTATATTGGTATTCTATAAAGGGTTGTAGAATTCATATTTTTTGGTGGTTTTTTCAGTTTTATCGATGGATTTCATTTCAAAAAATAACGATAATCTAGAGGCGGTTAAAAACCGCCGCTAAATTTTGAAGTTTTTACTGAAAAAACTGCCACTAAAATGGATATAACCTCCTCTAAATAATTTTTTTATATTTATCATCATTTTAAACTACTTCCCCAAAAAAATACCATAATATATATGTGGTTTAAACTGTCACGAAAAAAACTATATCTAGCAGCAGTTTAAACCGCCGCTAACTCATAAATTACAAAAAAAAAGATTCAGATTCTGTAGCCCAGAACCTGAATCCAGAACAACACAAGAATGAAAATGAAAATTTGACCAGATTATCAAATATATCATCAACGTACAAGAAAAACAACACATGTTAAAACTAAAGAATCAGCATACATTGATTCTCACCAAAACATAGAGAATCAACACATTAACAATGGAAAAAAACACATTGAAAGAAATAATACATTTCTCAATACATTAAAAGAATCAAACAAGACACAACACATTAAAACAATCAATAATACATAAATACATTGAAATAATCAACACATTGAAAGAATTAATAACATATTTCTCAATACAATTAAAGAATCAATACATTTCTCAATACATTTCTCAATACATTTCTCATTGAAAGTATGTTTATTCATTAAACTATTACACAACACATTTCCAAGGAAAACATAAATTGAATACATTTAAAACTAGACATAAATAATCAACATACTTTCCTTAAAATGAGGCTCCACGGGTTAAAACTAAATCCTCCAAAATTACAAACAAGATAAATGAATTTAATAATAAATAAATAATTTTCAATATGAAACCATCCATAATGAATACCATTTTCATCAAAATAGTCATTTATGATTAAAAACCAATTTGAAATGATTATAAAAAAGATTAATCACCCTAAATATGCAAAAATGATCTAAACTTCCACAAGAGAGGATTAAAAATGACTTGGATTTATACAATGGGTAAATACTTTATGAAATCGTAGGACTTCCAACACTGATCACACCCCTTGATGAGATCATGAAAAACAAAATTGATTCCTTTATATGCCTAGTTTGAAAATAATCCACATATTTTGAGTTACCCAATTACATCCCCACGACCTATCTAAGACCAACAAGACAGAGCTCAAAAAATAGGGTCCATGCACAAATAGAGCAGAGAAATCTCCCAAAAGAGTGATCACCCAACACATAAATATTGAGCTCTAACCAATAAGTGGATACTAATCGAACATAGGGTTTGATGTATAGGGGTTATCCTATATGTTATAGGCTTGAGATATAATTGTATGGATAAGTGATATAAGACCTTAGTTTGGTGATAGATAACATAGAACAATCCTTGGTCATTAGGAATGGTTCATGATGTGAGATTTGTAAAAGGGTATAGACTTCACTATAATGGCTGGGGTTAGATAGAGATTATATTCTTGGAGAAAACCATGGGGTTTTGTGTCATGACTTGACCTATATGGGCCCTACTTGGGACACCAGTAAGCTAAGAGTGACACCACATGTTCACCCCCAATAGGTGAAGGGCTAGCGACAAGAATAGAGTAAGAATATCACTAAAGTGGGAGGCTTTATCCTATTGTATGTTAACACACATACACTCAACTCCATGAAATAGTGCATAGGTATAATAAAATAAAACCTCTATAGTGTAAAAAATTCATGTAGTAACCTATAGGAAATACATCAGAATGAGATAGATAAACATACAGGAAAGGAAAAGGGTAAAATACATGCCTAACCCAGAATAATGAAATTAGGTCCCAATCTAGAAATAACTAAAAGCAAAAGGAAGAAGAGTTCCCAACTCAAGATCCCTAAGTCTGACCACCAAACAAGGTTAGTGCCTCCACTTAATTATATGTTCTATAGATACTAGGTCCACTGAGGACACCACCAATATACTAGTTGTCTGTATAAGAAAAAAATCATGCATGTAAGGCCCATGTAGGTGTGAGTATAAACATACTTAATAAGGAACCATGAAAAAAAGTGGTAAATAGTATAATATAATAGTCAGATCAACCTATATGTAAAATAGATACAAGAAACTAAACAGCATATATGATCATAAAGAAACTCAAATCTCTATATCCAGTTGAAAAAAAACATATAGACACTTGGTTATATAACACATAAAAAGGGAACTCGTTGTCTTGATCCCATCTAAAATATAAGAAAAAGATACAAAATACACAAATTGTACATGAAAAAACCCTCTCCACTAATCATTTCCAAATGATGAACTCTGCTTGTCACCCTCTCTATCTCCATCTCTACTTCCTACTACTGGAACCTGTAAAACAATTATATTGAAAACTAAACATTATATATTTATATTTAAACTTAAAATAAATAAATGGTTTTAAAATAAATGATTTTTAAATTTTGTGATTTACCTTCTCACCACCAGTCATCACTGTAAAATCCCCGAGGAAAAATCTGGTCATCTTCTGATACAAATCAAACAACACATTCTTCAAAACGAATATCCCAGCCCCCTATTTCTGAATTGTGTTTTTAAAAGAATCAAAATTTCTATAAGAATCTTGGGGTATTGAGCTACTATAACTAGGAGTATATGCACTTTAAATCCCCATTTTCCTACCAAAAGACCTCAGATGGTACTGGTCCCAAACCTATCCCGCACACTCGACCAGGATGCTCCTTCCCAAGGAGTTTACCAACTAGGTCATCCTGGGAGACTGAGTATGACTGTACAGGATTGGAATCTTATATTTATTTAATCTTTACCTATAAATAAAATATCATTCATATTAGAAGAAATATATATTAACATATTGATAGCTAATAATAAGTTATTATAATGAAAAATGAATTCATACCCCAAATACTTTGGCAGGCTCATTAACAAAACTCCCATCAATTTTTTTATGAAAATCCAACCACACTTATGTTTAGGATGTTGGGTGGCCTAAAATATGTGAATGCATTAAAAAAATATAAATCAATAATTTAATATATTAAATAGATAATATTGTCTAATAAATATTTAAACTAATGAAAATATTACCAGAGTCAATCCGCTTTTAGAAAAAGAAAATTGACCCTGCATTGTGAGGGATAACTTGCTTAGTCCGACTCGATACATTCTTCCTTGAAAGATCCTAAAATAAATAAAATAAAATTTAATATTAATTTATGAAATGCCATCTCCTTTTCATATACATGTATAAATGTAAAATGGGATTAATATAATAATATATATTTAAATACCATGTACTTCTCATCACGATGTCTATCAATAAAAAATTTTCATTTCTATCTAGGTACCCCATTGGGTACCTTATCATATATTTTCTAGGCACTCAACAAAGTATTGTTAACTTCATTCCATAATCTCCATTTATAATTTTTCCATTTCTTTCCCAAATTTTTCAATATCCACTTTCGTGCTAGGATATCAACAATGGTAAAGTGGAAAAACATCTATACAGAGAGATTTATTTTGAAAATATTATCATTTAATAAAAAAATGACATTCAATTAAAACATAATGTATTAAAATTTCCTTTATTTTTAAATCAAAAACTTCATTTTTCTAAGATGAAGGCATATGCCTCTAATCATCATACGTAATAGTAAGGGTAACCGGCTCCGCCCCAAGCTGGCCTAGAATCTGGGTAAGTAATCTCACAGTTTCATCCATAAGGATTCCATAAGAATCAAATGGGACAACTATCTTTTGTCTGGTTAGATTCCATACATCTTCACTTTTCATATTTTTCTCCGTAGTAGCATTCTTTCCATCTTTTATGAAAAAAAATAGTTATTAGTATAAAAATATGCAATACATTTATTCATATTTCAAAATTTACCTATAACAGTCACCCTCCATTATCCCTGTGAAGAACTAGAAGTGGTGCCCTGATCTCTCACTACTGAGGATTCTTAACGAGAAGGCATCAACTGAGCTGCTGATGGGATGCTTCTAGAGGTTGTGAGAGATGGTGCAGGGGGCAAGCGGATGGTGTCTCAGATGCTATAGGGAGGGAGATATATGGATTGTCATCTGTCATAGTGGTCGATGAAACATCAACTGAGAGTTTACTGGCATTTTTATAACATTTCTTCCTTAGAATTCCTATCATTTAATCAAATAAAATTAAGTTCATAACATATATTTCAAAAAAATCATGCAGAAAAAAATAGAAATATAATTGAATTGGTGTATTGTTCTTATGATATAAATGAACATCTCATAATCCTTCCTAATAAATAAGTTCGATGGTTTCAAAAGAACATATCTCCTTTGTAACAAAGGAATCATAAATGATTTTTTATATAGAAAAACATCATTGATGATGAATATTCAAATGGTGTTACACAAGAATGGATCAAGAATCAATTTTCATGACTTGGAAAGTTTAATCACCAAAATTATAAATAATTATATTTATGAAGGGATCAATAATGTAACATAAATTCTTTGAGGTTAAATACTTTTGAATATAAAATGTAAACATAGTTGAAAACATAAAAGAATATTTTAAAAAAAAATTAACATTGACGTAAAATGCATACATACATGTCACATTCAAGAGAAACTTTTGAAAATGTGAAGTGAAATATCATTCACATCACAGTTTCTGGTTTGACCCAACCTTTTTGCTTTGAGGAGGTATCCTACAAAAATGCTACATATAACCTATGCACCAACATTAGTGAAAGTATTGGAAGATTCATGGTATTGTTGTTTGGTATGACCAATCCTCCCATATTAGAAAAACACCAATGGCCTAAACCTTAAAGGTGTCATCAGTCTAGTTACCAAATATGGATTTTAGTTCATATTAAATAATATGAAATACAATGGGTATATAGTCCCACAAAATCTCAACCAATGGGTTGACACAAAAAAAATATTAAAATTGTATACTAAATACACATCACTGTCACTACCACATATTGTCATCTATAGTCATAAATATTAAAAAAACACCTATATATCCACAAACGGTATCTATATAAAAATTATTTATCACCCATTTCATCATATTATTCATTAAATTATAAATATACCATTTACCAGAATCATCACATTCATTATTACATGGAATTTTCCATTTCTAATTTCAACCCATTCATTAATTAATGTCTCATTTCAAGATATTCATCATTAAAATATTTAATTCCATTCTAGTATCATTAATTTAATAATATCTATAATTCATTAGTTATTTTTGTTTCATCCATAATCAATTAAACATTGAAAACCTAAAAATTATCAATTTCATAACACCATCAATTAAAATTTTCATTAATTACAGCCACATTACATGTTACTAGGATTATATAACACAACCACATAATAAATTGTCTTATTAGTACATAAAATACCCCACAAAACTTGTCAATATCCCCTACATCAGCCAAAAATCAAATTATTTTCCACAAAACAAATGTTCTCACCACTACCATAACCTTATAGTACCCCAACTATCTTTTCCACATCAATAGTTATTCCACATCCACCCCAAAAAATATAAAAAAATATCTTATGGCTTCAAATTACTATCAAATATACCCCATAGAAACAAAATAGAAATGGAATGTATAGTGGTATTTCACATTGAGGAGCCATTATTCAGAAATTATTTCTTATCAATAAGGAATTTCATGTTCAATACCAACTTAATTACTCAAGATCCCACCATATACAATTTATTTCTATCTATTACTCATTAAACCTCTATGTTGGGTGATTATATAAAATAATTTTAATAAAACAATGTATATACCATAAAAAATATTTTACCAGAAACATCTAAAATTGTCTAACATATAATCAGTATCATGAAATTTGAAAAAAAAAATGTGAGTCGTGCACTTCCCTTAATTTTAATTTTATATAATTCATTCTATTTTATGTTAATACATACCATCATGAAAAAAATCATGATAATTCTAGGATTTTTATCAAAATAAGTTAATTCCTTGAATGCCTTACCTCATTGAATTATTAACAACTACAACATGAGATGACATGGAAAACCAAATCAAAAAACACTTCAAAAAAGATAATCAACCCCAAGTCCTAAATATAATTAATTTTATAAAAATGATAAAAAATTAAGATAAAAACCAAATCAACACTACTATTCCCACTTCAAAAACGATAATCAACCCCAAGTGCTAAATAGAATTATTTTTAAAAAAATGATAACAAATTAAGAAAAAAACCAAATCAAAAATACTATTACCATGAAAAAAACCAAATCAACACTACCCAAATACTCATAATATTTTTAAATCAAATCAAACCATATCAAAATACCCAAGAAAAAAACTCAAATCAATATGTAATTCCTAAACACCCATGGTAAATCGATTTTTTATATAGTAAAGAGCTAGACACAAACTCCCTTTCCCTTACCACTTGACCTTTGAGGTGTGGCGAGGTGCTAGGTTGGGACTAGAAGAGAAGGGTGGTGAGGGGATAGGTCGGGACCGAGATTGAGGGGTAGTGAGGGTGGGGGTTGGGGCAAGGGTCGGGACTGTCAGTGAGGGGCAGTGAGGGTCGGGATTGGCGGTGAGGTCCGGTGAGGTTCGGGATTAGTGGTGATGATTCAGGGGGTCAGGTAGGGATTTGGAGGGTCAGGAGGTCAGGGGTGTAGTTTTGGTGGGGGATAAGTGTTAGGTTTTTTAAACAATTAAAAGTTTTAGCATCAATTTTTAATAAACCACCGCTAAATTATTTAAAAAAATTAGCAACGGTTTAAAAAACACCACTAAAGTCTGATTATAGTGTAGTGATATTATGCATTCAAGTTAGGTATGGGTAGAGGTACATGATATTATTGATCCAATTTCTCTAGTATCTCTTCCTATTAAGGAGGTGACCATAGTTGTATAAAACATTTGTCATTTTTTACTTTGACCGGCTAATATTTGATGTGAGCTGATATATGAGGTATGCATTGTTTTTTGTTTTTTACTTATCATTTAATTTATAATTACTTATAATATTTTCTCACACATACCTTATATAGTAGTATTTCAAACTAAAGGAAACACTGTAAAGGAAAGAAAAATTTCATGTTACATCACCTACATATATTCCTTAGCAAGATGATTAGGTAGCAAATTTATCACATGTTTTTTCTATATTAGATAATTATTATACTTTTATGATGAGTGATGATATATGTAGAAGAGATTATACAATAAATAATTTTAAAACTAACATCTTGGATATTGTAAATGGTGATCATCTCAATGTACCAATGTTGTAGTTTTTCCATGTAAGTAAATTTCAGTTATTAATTTATCTTCAGTGAGTAAACATATTTTATGTTGACTTAATTAATTACTTTTCTAATCAGTTATCTCCATAGTATTTTCATATAATATGATTGTAATTATGTTTATGTTTTTATCAACTCAGGATACATTTCAACAGAGGTGAAATATTTAAATCAAGAATCCAGAATTGAATATATATCTGAAAGATAAAAACACTGAGATTGCATGTTGGTTTTTTCATTACTTTACTAGTAAAAAGAAATATATAATTATGAATCGCTATTAATTATACTATTATTAATGATGAATATTTTATATTTTAATTGAAATTGTATGTTTTGAGTATTTTTTCCAAAATAATGTAAAGCATATTGGTTATTCTCTTTATAGGGTGATGTTTGAATAAGATTTAGCAAATTGTTAAAGAAGTATGTTTTATTATATTCTTTTAGTTATTTAATCTTAATATTTTTAATTTTGAATCAATTTTGATAATTAATATTTGAAATTTCAATGGGTAATGAATTGGTTTTAATAGGTATCACTATTGAACTATGCAATTAGAAAAAATTGAATATGAAAAAGTTTAGATGGATAAATTTTATATCAGTGAATACTTGTTTTTTCTTACATATATACTATTTTTATTTTTTAAATATTATTTCATAAACACAATTTCATTTTAAAAAAGGGAATTTTGAATGTGGATATTATTTTTTATGATTCATTTATGAAATAATTACAAACATAACAATAACATATTTTGAAAGGGTTAGTTTCATTAAAATACTTAAAATTTAAACAAATATGTTATATTTTAAATTTGTAACACTTCATTTTTTAGGTTTATTATTATGTTTCTTCATATACATAAAATTACATGAAACATCTTCAAATTTTATTTTCATAATATTTTCTAAATTTGACTAATTTGGATATTTAGTTTAATTTAGCTATATATTTGTAAAAAATATTGTAAATTTTCTCCATGAGTTTTGTCACTCTTGTTTTGTTTCTATTTTTTGTATTTTTTAGTTATTTATATTTATTTTTAAGGTGTGGGATTGTGTAATTTTGTATTATTTTTTATAAAATCAACTTTCAACTTTGGTTTTACAAAAAATTGAAATGAAAATCCCTCCTGAAAGGCTTTCAACATCAGTTTTTAATAATAAAAAATTGAAAGATTTATATAATTCACCTTTTGGAAGGGTTTTAAACATTTATTTATGAAAAATAATGTAAAAAGTTTCAATTTCAATGTTACCTATGTTATCATTGATTTATAACCAATGTTTAAAGGTAAAAAAATGATGTTAAAGGTGTTTATTCCACTATTTTTGGTGACTCCTTAGTCAAACCAAAGGATTTTCACCCATTGTTTCCTATTTCCAGTGAACTAAACACACCCCTCAGCTGTAAAAATGACTCCTTTATCATAAAATGAACTCAAAGCACAACCTTCTTTGACCATTGTAAGTTCATCAACTTTCAATGACTTCACTACCACCTGGATAGGTTCTGTTACCACTAACTTTTCATTGAGCCACTCCATCTTCCATTAAACAATTTCTTGTGACCAAATTTATAATTAGAAAACATATAGTGAATTAAAATCGGGATTCACATGCTAATAATTTTCTACTTGAAGACTTGTTTCAAGGAACCTTAAAAGCCCTACATACTTAGGAAAACTCAACATTTTCATTCCTTCACAACATACAATAGTTTTATCCTTCTCCTTCCATCTACCCAAGTCCTACCCTGGCATGATGTTTCCTTATAATTTATTGAATTATTGTCTTGGTGAACATGTCTATCATATTTTGGATTCTGAATATATTTTAAAGATTTAATACTTTTTTTCTAGTATGTTTCTGATGAAATGATACTTATGGGCAATATGATTTATTTGAACATGGAAAACCATATTTTTGGACAAGTGGATTATAATTCATTTATCATAGAGAAGAACTCTTTATTATTGAATCCTCCCAAGTTCCTTTAGAAATATAATTAACTGCACCATTTCTTTACCATATTTTAATGAAACTATATATTAATATATTTTTCTAATTATAGTGAAAATACATTTCAACCTTGACATCTAATTAACCATTAATCCTCCATATGTAGATAAAAATATGATCATTCTCTTTTGGGTATATGAATCTACAGTGAAGTCTACATCCATAAATCATTGTAACAAATCCTCATCCCCAGAGAAAAAAAGTTGTATCTTTCATTCCTTTTAAATTCCTAAGTACTCACTTTACTGATTCCCAATGTACATTTCTAGGATTCGATATAAATCTACTTACAACACCCACTGCATATGCAATACCTATCCAAGTACAAATCACTATGCGCATTAAATTTTCTAGCACTTAAGAAAATGTAGGTTTATCCATGTAATTAGACTTAACTTACATTAATGGTTTTTATGACTTAAAGAGTTCATCCAGAGGATTTGACACAATAATGCATCCAATCATCCAAAATCATTCGATGCATTTCCATATGTAGTCTCTCTATGATAGAACCAAAGTTTTGTACCTCCTATATCTTTCTATATTCATCCCTAGAATTTTCTTAACATGGTAAAAATCCTAAATCATGAATTTTGTGGCCAACTTAACCTTCTATTCTTGAATCCATTAGACTAAAAGATCCACCAGAAGCATATCATCCACATACAATAGAATTATAATGAATGTTCTGTCTATCCACTCATTATGGTAATAATAATGATATGTATTTCACTTGTTGAAAAAAATTTCAAACATAAATGAATCAAATTTTTAATTCCACTATCAAGGTGCTTTCTTTATTACATAGAGAATTTTCTTCAACATATAAACCAAATTATAGTTTTTATCTTCCATAAAACCTACCAGTTACTTCATATAAATTCCTTCCTCCATATCTCTATAAATAAAGTTTCACGACCCCCTCACCCCACCCCCAAAGTTACCCCTCCTAGGCTGGCAATGAGAGAAGGGAGATAATGACACCCAAATCCCACCTCTAATAGGCCATGGGTTATATATAAGCATCAAGGTTATATCATCAACACATATGGGAGTAATTACCCTCTAAGTTATGAGAAATGGGAGAGATAAGATAGAAACACTAAAAAAATCCCTCTAAATATAAAAGTAAATAAAGATCTTAAGTATATGCATTTAAGGTCATACAACTACAACAACTATAAAAAGAGAACTAAAAGTTCTAAAAGATAAACTCGACAGTGACCATGAAAGTCCAAATAGCTATTGAACAACCCAAGAGATACTAATGTCCAAATTGATCACAAAGATGCTCATGGTGACCCCAAAACAGTTTATATATACATTGGGTGATCATAATAGGTATACTCAGTAGGATACTCTCTGGATCCTCTCATACAAAATATAATTAATCATACTAAATATTGGTGAATAAAAAGTGATATTAACTCATAAACTAAATATTCATGCTAAGTTCCCTGCCTCACCATGGATATCTCTCACTAATTATCATATAAAAGAGATAACTTAATAATATAAAAAGAAGGTACCCCACTACCACTTCCCCACTAGTTTGCTACTCTAACCCAACATTGCACATCCTGAGACATCTCTCTCTAAAAGTATCTATCCCAAATACACTTATTCTAAAGTATCATATCATCCACCTTATGTATCACATCATCCCATGACACTTATTTAGATAGTAATTGATTAGTTTTTGGGATCTATCATAGCTCGTATTTTATGTATTATACCTCATTCCATTAAATCTCATACACAACATACCAATAATAATTCATATGACACTATATCTAGAGATAAAATTGTGTAAAATAACCACAAGACATTATATCCCTCTACACACACATATGGGAATATAACCTTAGTTCATACCATGCGGGGTCACAATGTTTTAAATATCGGTTTCCTATTTAAGGTAAATCAGAAATTTACAAATTGATTTTTATGGAATGTTTGGGATTTTACCCTTAGTGAGGGTATTTTAATAGACTAAGTGATTTGAAAACTATTTCAAAAAATTAAAGTGTTTTTTAATTTTAAAATCTGGAAAGGTGATTTTGTTTTAAAGAAAGTGGTTTTTGTTTTGAAATTTGTTTTGGAAGTGTTTTAAAATTAAACAATTTGAGTAAGGGTTTGAGGTTTGAATTTTAAAATGGTTTATATTTGGTTTTAAATGAAAGAGGGACCAATTTTAAAGGTAACTTGGTTTTAAAAAATAGTATTTTTGGAAAAAAAATGTTTTTTGTGTAAATCATGTGTTTTTTATTTTCCATTGTGTGTTTTGGGATAGTTTGGTGTGATTTTAGGAAGGGTCTATATCCAGAATTGTTTAATGTGAGGCCTATAAAGACTTGAACATTTATGAAAAAAATTCCCTTTCTTTTAATGTCTTATAGATATAGAAAACACATTCACTTTTTTATTGGGTTTAAATAACAATTAATTATCATTACCATTGATAATATAGTTGTTGAACAGTGATAAAAAAACTGATATAAATATAAGGTTTTAAAAAAATCCTTTCGACCCATAAAAAAGAGAGGATATCCTCATCGAATAGACTCAGGTCATACGAATATAATTTTGTAGAGCTTGGAAAGGAGGTACATCACTCGTCTTTTCTCCTGAACAAGCCCAATCTAAGTTTCAACACACTAATCTTGAATGGAATATTCTGCTAGACAAGTTCATGTTAATAGAGATTACCAACTAGGCGATGTTATCTGAACTGCCCCAAGGGTCTATCACCATCACACACCTTACCCTTAGGTCTTATATAGGTTTTATAAGGTGTTATGTAACAAGGTATTAGTTACTTATTTTGCAAACCCTTTTTATAAATAAAATTCTTATTCCATCAATTCCTTTATGAGAATAGTCTTTCTTAAAAAAATGATGAATTTGATAAATTGATTCTTTGAGTAAAAATGGTACTTTTGATAAATATATACATTATTATATTAATCTAATGTTTTTATTAATTATATTATAAAAACAATTCTTATAAATGATTATTATATTGGTTCCTTATTTGTAAATGATTAGCTAATCAGTTTGATAAAAGTTATATTTTTATACGATAAACCAGAAAGTGTATTTTTTTAATTAAAGAATTTATTTTGAGTAATTGTTGAATTTTTGAAATAATTAATAATTCAATAAAATATTATTATCAAATTAATTTTATTAATAATAATTTAGTATATAATTTTTATGAAGTCAAATGTAATTTTTATTAAGGTTTGAAAAACTGTTTTTTTACCCTTGAATTTTCAATAAATATCAGTTTTCATTTTAAAATTAAAAATTCACATATTTATAAAATTATTTAGATAAAATGAATATTATTTTTTTAATCAGTATGGTGAAATTATCCAATGGTTAATTTTTCATAATTTTCTGAGATAGTTGAATTTTTTGGTACAAATTAAATATTGTATAAATAAAATATGTGTTTTATGACATCATAATGAACCCAAAATGATGTAATAAATAATATAATTGGTATTATAGGCCCAATATATGTTTTCCCATTAAAATAATTTGATTTTATATTTGTTTTACTTATTTTATAAAGCCTTAGTGAATCCTCCAAAATGTATAATATATTTTATGATTTTAAATTCATTTCTTTAATAATGTGACTCACCTCCACATAAGAAAGTATAATATTTCAATATGTTATGACATTGAGATTATAAAATAATATTTTCCACTATTATTTGGAAAAAACATGTAAAAAACCATGGAAAGTTTTGTGGTTTTGAATATTTAATTATATAGATTCCAAAACCTAAGTTTGTAAAATATTAAAGAATTACCCTCTCATTTTCTATATAAACCCACCCAAGATCCCACTTATCTTCAATAAAAATACTTGGATTACATCCTAAATCTATCCTAAACTCTCTATAATATCCCCAATGCTCCCTGATCTCTCAATAATCTCTTCTTCAAGCTTTTTAAGTCACACTTAATTAAGGGTTTCCTTCCTTTCTCATTTTTATCCAAGTTTCCTTATATTGTTACACCCTTTTATTTTCAATTAAAAATTATAGGATATGTTTTCTAACCTCTCCCATACTTACCTTATTATGTTTTTATGATGGTATACCTCTTTATATCTCATTAATTCCTTCCATGTACACTCTTTACCGTGCCAAAATTTCATAAGAGTTATTTCATTTCTCTTCTTTCTTCAAGTTTCTTTATTATGTTACGCCTTCTATTTCCAAATTTCATGTGTTGGTACATGTATTTATATGACCCCATTATTTTACATTTCATTTATATATTATTATATACCCCTTTCTATCTTATCAACCATTTTTATGAATTTTTATGTCACACTGTTAGGCTGCTGAAATTGCACTGTGATTTTCTATGCCAAAACCATTGTGTAGTGAATGCCATGCACATTTATCTATAAAGGGTATTAAAATTTATATACATATAATTATTGATTATATACTTTCATATATGTATTCCACATTCATTTATCATGGAATAAATTATTGTATTGAATTAATCCATGTTATATGATCTGTGTGGAACACTTAAGCATGAGATTGAAATGATAATGAATGGTTTGCCCTGATAGCACTCCAATGCATTGGGTAATGTTTAGTATCATGATAAGTAATTTTTGGATAGGTTTTTACCTGATTCCTTTTAGGAAATTTTTACACCGTGTTGAGACAGGGGTTTACCTGATTTCTTTATGTTAATGATATAGTGTTTTAAGTTGTTGCCACATTTCCATGTTATGATAATCATGTTATATCATGACTTTATGTTACTATTTCTCTTATGATCCATTAATATGACTATTTCCAAACATGTATTTTATTCTTCATGTTATTCCTTTTTAACTCTATTACTGGGCTTTATAGCTCACCATTTTCTTATATATGTCCTCAGGTTATCCCATGCAATGCTATGTACAAAGGAATGTTGTGGTAATGTAAAAGAAGTTTTCAATAAAGATGTTGTATTTTATGTATTAATATGTCATGTAATGTTCCTAATACCAAAATAAACTAGTCCTCTTGATCTCCTAGGTTGTATTAAGTGTAAGTTTATGTAATAAATCATGTCTAGATATTAAATAAAGACCATAGTTATTATAATTTGTATCAAAGGATAGGATTAGTTATTTTTTGGGATTAGGGTTATAAAACTCTAGTGAAAGCCTTAGGGATAAGACTTAGTATAATAAAATAATCCCTAAATTTTGGATAGTACAGAGTAAGTGGTTTATTAAGAAAATACATCCATGTTTAGATACGAACAATTAGAGGTAGATCTGGCACAGATGTGTATAAGGGTAAAACCCAAAAACACCGCTTTGAGCTAGACTTGAACAGGAACTGGTGCACGAAAATGGGCCTTACTACACTCTTGGTTCAACAATCCTGGGGGATATGCTTTGTTAAATTAATAATCTTAGTATGAACCATTATTAAGGGAATAAAAAATAACATAAGAATGTATGTTATGAAATAGATCATGGATTACCAAGATTGAGACTTAGGGTATTAAAAGTTAGGTTATACTATTCATATACAAGTTTATCCTTCAATGTCCAATGTTTTTTTTAATTATTATTAGAAAAGTTTTCAAACCCCTTAATTTTATTCTCTTTTTCTTAGTTAAAACATGGAAGGATAAATATTACAAACAACTCTTCTCTCTCTTCTTGAAGAACTAATTGGAAAGATTATCAATAAGTCATGCATAGATGACTTTGAAAAATTTTCAAAAATTAAAGTTACATGCAAACAAATTTATGAGGCATCCAATACCTCTAGCATTACATTATTCTTTTAAGGATCAAGTACCGTTTATTAGAGAATCTTGCACTCTCAACTTTCTTACCATGCTATGCATGGGAAGTACCATCAGGGTATTTTAAAATTCTTTACTTTATTTCAAAATTAGGATGCACTAAATGATTTTCTAGATACTGTAGAATAGGGAGACCTCCAAGAAACCTATATGTATCAAATTATATATTTCTTTCTTTTGAGAAATACAAAAACTGATTTAAAAACCCTATTTTGAAATATTTGAAGATGAATCAGTAAGACTTTTTTTAAACATGTTCAAGATGATGTCTCAAAATTATATATAAGAAATACCTTTTTTCTGACTTATTGATGCTTCCATAAATATAATCCAAGATGGATGAGGTGTTTTTGGAAAAATGAATTATATGATTTGGAAAATGTCTTGAGGTACCATCATGATGCATGAACCCTTTCTACTTGAAGGAAATTCCAACAGGAATGACTGAAGACCTAATTGAAGTGATAAAGAAGAAGTACCCTCACCTTTTTTACCCTTAGTATGTAAAAGAAAATTTTGAGGATGAAATTTATTAAGGGGGGAAGGTTCTAACGACTTGAACATTTATGAATAAAATTCCATTTCTTTTAATGTCTTATGGATATATAAAATACATGCACTTTTTTTATTAGGTTTAAATAACCGTTAAGTATCATTACCATTTATAATATAGTTTTCAAACAATGATCACATAACTTATATAAATATAAGGATCTTAAATAAATCCTTTTGAAATAGACAAAGGAGAGGATGACCTCATCTAGTAGACTCAAGTCATACGAAGATCATTTTTTTAGAGCTCAGAAAGGAGGTAGTGTCACTGGACTTCACTCTTAACCAAGCCCAAGATGAGATTAAACACATTAAGCTTGAATGGAATCACCTACGGAATAAGTTCAAGTTAATAGATATTACCACTCAAGCGATGTTATCTGAGCCGCCCTAAGATTTTGTCACCATCGCACACCTTACCCTTAGGTCTTATGCAGGTTTTATAAGGGGTTATGTAACAAGGTATTAGTTACTTATTGTGTAATACATTTTTATAAATAAAAGTCTTATTCCATCAATTCCTTTATGAGAATATACTTCCTTTAAAAAAATGATGAATTTGATAAATTGATTTTTTGGGTAAAAATGGTACTTTGGAGAAATATATACATTATTATATTAAACAAATGTTTTTATTAATAATATTATAAAAAAATCGTATAAATTATTATTATATCATTTACTTATCTGTAAATGATTAGGTAATCAGTTTGATAAGAGTTATATATTTATAGGATATAATAGAAAGTGTATTTTTTTAATTAAAGAATTTATTTTAATGAATTAATGAATTTTTCAAATAATTAATATTTTAATAAAATATTATTATCAAATTAATTTTATAAATAATAAATGCGTAAATAATTTTTTTGAATTCAAATGTAATTTTTATTAAGGTTTGAAAACTATTTTTGTCAAAACCTGTGAATTTTCAATAAATGTCGTTTTTCATTTTAAAAGTGAAAATTCATATATTTAGAAAATTATTTAGATAAAATGAATATTATTTTTGGAATCAAGATGTTGAAATTATCCAATGGTAAATTTTTTATAATTTTCTGAGGGTCAAATTTTTGGGTAAAAATTAAATACTGTATAAATAAAATATGTGTTTTATGCATCATAATGACCCCAAAATGATGTAATAAATACTATAATGGGTATTATCATCCCAATATATGTTTTCCCATTAAAATAATGTTATTTTAGATTTGTTTTACTTATTTTATAAATCCTTAGTGAATCCTCAAAAATGTATAATATATTTTATGATTTTAAATTCATTTCTTTAATAATGTGACTCACCTCCACATAATCAAGGATGATATTTTAATATGTTCATAAATTGGACATATAAAATAATGTTTTCCAATACTATTTGGAAAAAACTGTGGCCAAAAACCATGGGAAGGTTTGTGGTTTGGAATATTTAATTATATAGATTCTAAAACCTAAGTTTGTTACTCTGAATGGCCTAAAGGACTTCTTTTTTTATTTTTATTATAGATAATCCCCCTTTTAAGGGTTTAAGGGGAACTCATACATGACCCGTAGGCCCAAGTTTGTTAATTATTAAAAAATTTCCCTCTCATTTCTTATATAAACCCATCCAAGCTCCCAATTCTATTCAATAAAAATCCTTGGATCATGTTCCTACTATGTCCTACCATCTCTAGAATCCCCACAAGGCACCCCAAGCTCTCAATAAGCCCTTCTTCAAGATTTTCAAGTCACACACTCAAGTAAGGGTTTCCTTCCTTTATCATTTTTATCCAAGTTTCCTATATTTTTAAATCCTTTTATTTTCAATTAAAAATGATAGAGTATGTTTTTTAACCGCCCCCATACTACCCTTATTATGTTTGTATGATGGGAGACCTATTTCTCTCTCATTAATCCCTCCCTTGTACACCTGATACCATGCTGAAATTTCATAAGAGTTATTCCATTTCTCCTATTTGTTCAAGTTTAATTAATATGTTACACCTTCTATTTCCAAATTCCTTATATTGGGACATGTATTTATATAACCCCCTTAATTTTCATTTCATGTGTATATTATGAGAGACACCTTTCTCTCTCATCAACCATTTTTATGAATTTTTATGTCACGCTGTCAGGCTTCTGAAATTACACTGCAATTTCCCATGCCAAAATCATCATGTAGTTAATACCATGCCCATTTATCTATTAAGGGTATTCACCTTTATGCACATATACTTATTGATTATAGAATTTTATATATTTATTATATATTCCTTTATCTTGTAATAAATGATCATGTTGAATGAATCCATGTTATATGATCTATGTGGAACACTTAAGTATGATATTTAAATGATTATGAAGGGTGTTCCCTGATAGCACTCCAATGCATTGGGTAATGTTTAGTATCATGATATGTATTTTTGGGATAGGGGTTTACCTGATTCCTTTATGTTAATGATATAGTGTTTTAAGTTTTTTATACATTTCCATGTTTTGATAATCATGCCATATCATGCATTTATGTTCATATTTCTCTTTTGCTTCATTGATATGATTATTGCCTAACATGTATTGTATTCTTCATGTTATTACTTGTTTAATCCCTTGCTGGGCTTTATATCTCACCCTTTTCTTATGTATGTCCTCAAGTTATCCCATGAAATTATAAGTATGAAGGAATTTTGTGGATATGTAAAATAATTTTTCAATAAAGATGTTGTATTTTATGTCTTAAGTTGTCATGTAATATTCTTAAGATCCAAAGACACTAGACCTCTCAATATTCTGGGTTGTATTAAGTGAAATTTTATTTAATCACTAGTACAAAAACCTTTTTTTACGTCGGTTTTTTTTTCTTTTTAACGTCGGTTTTTAGGCGACGTTTTTGTGAGCGACGTTAAAAATATGATTTTTTACGTCGGTTATTTAATAGCCAACTTAAAAAATGGGGTTTTATAGTTTTTAACATCATTTTTCAAAAAACCGACGTGAAATACGTTCTGGAAATGGCGTTATGAAGCCATTTTTTACGTCGGTTTTTGAAAAAACCGACGTTAAAACCCCATTTGTTACATCGGTTATTTAATAACCGATGTTAAAAGTTATTTTTAACGTCGGTTATTAAATAAACGATGTATAAAATTCTTACCATATTGTAAAAAATTTCTTAAGCTTTCATTTGACAGGTCATAGAGCTGAAACGGAGTTACAGATCAAAAGTTATGACCATCAGAAGTTTGATATTTTTTTCGGGGAAAGATTGAATGAGCCAACCGTAGCTTCATCTTAGAAAGAATTTTTCAATCCGTAGGGGGATTCATATTTTTTCCATGATATAAAGAATCATTCATCATTATAATAAATTAATAATCATTAAATGGTATATCAATTAAGAAAATTACTCATAGAAAATATAAATCATGGGAAAATAATTACAAATACCATGACGAGGTCGCGGAAATAAGAAATTGTTGATTCAAGTGGAAGATCAAACAAGTTGATTCGGTGGAACAATTATGGTTGAATGAAATGATCATAAAATGGTATATCAATTAATAAAACAAATCATAAAAACCCTAAATCATGGATATATGATTAAACATACCTTGACGAGATCGCGAAAAGAAGAAATAATTGATTTACGTAGAAGATCAAAAGAGTCGATTTGGGGGAACGATAATGGTTGACATAAATGATAGTTAAATTATGATATGTGTATAATGGAAACATATAATTGAGATTCTAATAGAAAATGTGGTATTAAAAATTTTAGGCAGCAATTCAAAATTTGGATGTCGTGATGTAAAAAAATTGAAATTTCGCGTTCATGGGATATTAAAATTATCTTTCACGTTGGTTTTATGATAACCGATGTGAAAAGATATTAAAATTTTCACTTATTTTTCACGTCTGTTATTATAAAACCGATGTGAAAAATAAATCTTCATCACTTTTTCACGTCGGTTATTATAAAACTGACGTGAAAAATCGATTTTCATGACTTTTTCACATCGGTTATTTAATAACCAAAGTTAAAAGGTATTTTTCAGGTCGGTTATTTAATAACCGATGTGAAAAAAATTTATAAGAATGTAGTTAATTTCCTAAGATTTAATTTGACAGGTCACGGAGCACAAATGGAGTTACAGATTAAAAGTTATGGCCTTCAGAAGTTGATCATCTCTAAACATTGTCTTAGGAAAGGCCAACTTCTGAAGGCCATAACTTTTAATACGTAACTCTGTTTGAGCTCTGTGACCTATCAAATTAAAGCCTGAAAAATGAACTAAATTTTTATAAACATTTTTCATGTCGGTTATTAAATAACCGACGTGAAAAAGTCATGAAAATCGATTTTTCACGTTGGTTTTATAATAACCGATGTGAAAAATAAGAAAAAAAAATTAATATATTTTCATGTAAATGGATTTTTTACATCGGTTATTAAATAACCGACATGGAAAAGTGATGTACATTGATTTTTCACGCCGGTTATATAAGAACCGACATGAAAAATCTACGAAAATGTTTTTTTACATCGGTTATATAATAACCGATGTAAAAAATCGATTTTCAAATATTTTCACATCGGTTCTCAAAAACCGATGTGAAAAAGTGCGATGTAAAAAAGGGGTTTTGTACTAGTGAATAAATCATTTCTAAATATGAAATAAAATGAAGGTTTGTTATAGGGCCCCTCCCCCTATAAATTTATAGTATAAAAGTAGATTGTTTGCTTTAGGATTACTCCCTCTTTTGTTTAACACTACTCAGGCTCCAATTGGAGTGGAAGTTATGCTTTCCTTCTCATAGTAATGTGCTTTGGTTTTATTTGTGGTAGTGTTTCTTTATTGTATATTTTAGAGATTTTTGGGTCCATTATTTTATAACAATAAGCATGTTATTTGAGATGTTTGAGGCCTGATGGTTGAGTTACCATCGTTATATGTATCATTCAGGTGCTTGGTTTCATCACTTTTGGAAGAAAAGAAATTTTTGGATTTATGCTCATTGATTTTAGAGAAGTTTTGTCTTGATAAGGCCTTAACCTAGTGTTTCTTGGATCCTTCAGTTTCTTATTGCGGGAGTTGTTCCTTTTGATAATTGTTCATACATAATTTCTTGGTGTTTTTTATTACCTTTATATAGTTTGGACCATTTATTGTTTTTTGTTCGTGATTTTGGATAGGGAAATAAACTAGGGTGAAAATGTAAATACTTAGGGTGTATTTTTATTTCCGATTAGGTTGTGGATTCCACTGGGTTTTATTTTCAATTAAGAATTACCATGGGATTATATTCTAAGAAATTGGATCTAAAAATCCTCATATTCTAGTTGTGAACCTTAGGTTAGATCCCTTTAATTTATTAATTAGGCATGTCTCTTATTCTTGCACTCTTTGGTTTTTTAACACCTTGAGTTTTGGTGATTTGGTTTGTTTATCCATTAGGGATTTTTTCCGAGTAGTTCTCTCCATATAGTTTTGTAATTTTTTATATTTTTCTAATAAATCTTCATGAATTCACTTTATAGATTTCAAGAATAGGGTTGATATGTGGCATTCTCTTATTTTTTAAAAACAATATGTCGGTTATTCCACCATTTTAGTTTATTTCTAAATGGTGTGGATACTGATGCTTGATATCATTCTCTTATGATTTTTATTTCTTTGATTGGTTGCTGTTCAGGCCTATTAAGGAAGATTAGTTTCTCTAGGATTATTTTTTTCTTAGGAGCTTACTTAGTAATTATTTTCCTTTTGACATCTACTTTAACATGAGACTTTCTAGGAGTAGAAAGTTCAATGGTGGGGAGTTTGTAACACCCTTCATGCCATGATAGTATTAATTAATTAATTAATTTAATTAATTTTAAACCATTGTGAGTTCCTAAGATTTTTAGGCCAATTTTTTTAAAATTTAAGGGAGTATGTGTTGATCATGGTTTGTGTATGGTTAGAATTAATTGTGCATCAACCATGCATGAGGGTTTTATCCTTAATAGAGATGATTATCATGGTCTGAGAATAGTTATCTCAACCATACAAGTTTTATAGGGGTAACTATGTATATGCCTTATGCTTTTCTAGTGGGGACAACATGGTTGGTGTCTGTTTTTTAAAACTATACACCTAAACCGTGCACCTTTTCCAGATTTTAAATTTTTTTATTTTTATTCTAAAAATACCCTTAAGGGGTTTGAGGGGATTTAATCCCTTCTCCCCCTCTCCCTTATTGTGTGGTGCCCAAGACAAGACCCTCCTCCCTACCGTGTGCACATATCCCCCTCTTGACCTTATCTCCTCTTTCTCTTTACACCATATTTCTTCCATATTCAAGTTTGATTCTCCGATGTAATGTCTCTTTTTCCTTCTCCTTCCCTCTTTCGGTGTTTTTCTCTCTCCTCTCATCCCTCCTTGCTCGTTCGAACCCTAGGTCAAATGGTTTGACCCTATTTTTATGATTTCTTCATTTCTAGGGTATGAAATGTGTCTCATGAGTTGGATTCTTGCATGGTTTGGTGCCTACCTCCAAAAGAGATGCATTTTTTCACCGTTTTAGCTTCCCTACCACCATTTTGAGGTAGGGTTTCAACATAACCCCATTTTATTGCATGTTATAATTTTTTTGGTATATTTTAAATGATTTCTTGTGAAATTATAAGTATACTTTGTATGTTGTAGTTGTCATAAGTGAGGTTGGACTGCCTTCTGAGATTATCATGGGCTTAAGATTCTTGCCAGTTGCTTGTAAAATTGCCTGAATGGAACTTCTAATTTGTTCAAAAAGTTTTGAATTTTTTTTTATGAAATTATGTGTGATAGGTGTATCTGATTTGGATTTTAATTATCCTTAAAATAAATTAAGAACTTGCTATTAATTTACGTTACATACCAAGTGCTCTTAAATGCTTGTTTGGCTTTCAAAGAGTGGTTTTAAATGTTTTGAAACATGTTTAATGTCAGTTACATTTTTTAAATTTTTGTGTTTGCCTTTAAAAACTTATTCTATAAAAACTGGGGGATGACCCATTTTTTGAAATGGAATGGATATTTATTTAATTTTTTGGGTCATGTTAGGTGTTTACTGTGCTTTCCCTTGGGTTTATTCTTAGCTTCCAAATGGTTTTGTAAAGTGATTTCAAAATCTATATGTAACGAACCAAACTTGTAAAGAACCAAAATTTCCATGTAATTTTCTTTTATTTTTTTAAATATATGGGAATTTTACGAGTCCGTGAAAATTGACGGTGCATGATTCCGAGGCCCGGTGTGCCCGGAATGAATTTCTGAACATTTTTTTGGGTACGTTCAGTAAACGTTTGAGTGGGTTTTTGTAACTTTTGAACTGGAGATTGAAATTGAAATCTGAGGGCACCATTGAACTCGCAGCACTGGTATTCCCTTAAGGAGACCTTCACCTCAACCATAGTGGGTCAAGAGTGAAAGATAAAATTTTGTGCTTTTCGTGAAAGAATAAAATAAAATAAAAATGTCTAACATTTTTATTTTAGAAACCCCATCAACATGGGTTATGGTGGTGGGGACCACCCAAGTCTAAACCTCCTATGAGAATGTTAAGAGGTGGGGACCACCTGAACTAACCCCCATTTTGAATTTAGAGGTAGGGACCACCCGAACCCCCTTTAATGGGAGGAAACCTTTCAAATCCCTTCTTAATGAGGGGGGGTGACCCTAGGTTTCCTCTAAATTAATTATTCCAACCACATCATAATTAATGATGTCAATTAAATTTTGTTCCAATAATTAAATTGATGAAACACAAAATATTGGCTAATTTTCTTTTTGGGTGGAATTGGGAGAAAGGATTGTAAGAGTAGAACCTTGGATGAATTGTTCTTCTCCAATGAAGAATGCTTCTCCAATGAAGAACGCTGACGTTCTCTAATGTCTTCAACTTCTTCCTCGGGACATCCTGCAATATAGAATGTCTTCAATTGACGACCATCCTTCCCTCCTCATAGACATCAACAAACAAATGAGGTAGGGGTGTGTTTTAAATTGATCATTGTTAATTTTCCCCTCACATTGAATCATCACCCTTGAGTTGCTTGCTACCGCTTTAACGTGAAGAGTGTGGGAAAAACAAACATGGCCTGACCCCTCTGTTGTTCTTCATGAATGGTGTGTTCTTCATAATAGAAGAAGGCGGCTTTGTACCACGGCAACGAACGAAGAGTGGTCGTCCAAACCAGCCACCGGTGAAGGCACGGCGCACAACTATGCCGCACAGAGAGGACGGCTGGCCATCCGGCCAGCCGCGGCAGACTGCCCCGCAGCACCACGGCCACCCCGCTAGACTGCGGACTCCACGCCGCCTCATGGCCTCTGCGGCCCCACGCCGCTCTATGCCCCCCATGGCCTCCACGGACCACGAGGCTCCATGCCACCTTGCAGCACCCCACGTCCTCCGCCGCTCCGCGACCCCACACCGCCCGCGGCCTCCACGGCCCTGCGCCGCCCGCGGCCTCTGCGGTATCTACTGCTCCGCAGCCCCCCACGGCCTCCACGGACCCACGCCACCCACGGACACCGTGGACCTCGCGGCCTCCACCACTTCCCAGGTCGGGCCGCCCAATAGGCCGGACCGGACCCGGACCGGTTTCGACCCTATACTCTCTTTTGGCCATAACTTTGGCACCGGGAATCCATTTGATGACCCGTCTATGGCACCAGAAACCTTGGAGTGAGAAGGTCCTTTTGGTATACCCCACTAGAGATTCTGATAAATTTGGGGTATGGTCGGGTTGGATCGAGCACGAATCCAACCAGGCCCTCGGGACTAAAAGGCTAATAACTTACAGACCGGGCGTCTGTTTGATGCACCGTCTATTGCGTTGAGACCCCTATGATGTGTCGGTCCTTTGGGATACTTCTTCATGGGACTTCGTGGTAGTTGGAGTTTTGTCCTACGGCTTGGGGAGCGGTTCTCCCAAGCGTGATATGTACGGAACCCTGCGATTGGCTGAGACTTGACGACTGCTGACTGTTTCGACTCGGAGTGACTCGACAGGCCTAGTGGGGAGAAACTCTATGTGATGCGGCAGACCTATGGTGGGGAGCGCCTCTGTGTGACGCTTCAGACCCACGGTACTCGACAGGAGGAGTACCTTCGTAGGCCACGAGGGGGAGCGCCTCTGTGTGACGAGGCGGACCCACGGTGGAGAGCGCCTGTGTGTGACACGGCAGACCCACAGTACTCGACAAGAGGAGTACCTCAACAGGACATGAGGGGGAGCACCTCTGTGTGATGCAGAAGACCCATGGTACTCGACAGTAGGAGTACCTTAGTAGTCCAAGGTTATTGGGAAGCACCTATGTGTGACGTGGCAGGCCCACAATACTCGATAGAGGAGGGTTTCTCCAGCAGCAGAGGTGTTCGGCGATGTGATTAGAGATTTTACTTGTTACTACCCATAGAATAAATCCTGGTTTGAGTTGGGTCTATATCTTATGTTACTTACCTTTATGGTAATCCTTCCTTTGTGGGACAGTTGAGCTTGGAGCTTTTGAGTTAGAACTTTTGTTTCCTCATGTCTGAGATGTGTATACTTGATAAATTAATTATATGTATGGGAATATACCTAATTTGGGTTGTTAGTTGATTTCATGCTTTGTGGTTTATCCTTTGTGGATTTTGTGAGACCTTGAGGGTCTTAGAGTCTCTACTGAGTATCGTCATACTCACCCCTGCACGGGCTATGCCCGCGCCCTATTGTGTTTGGTGAAGACGACGAACAACACTGACTAAGGAAGAGAGTATCAGTATTGGAGGTAGCTTGGAGGTGGACTTAAATGAGGCGTACCGCAGAGATGACTGTTTGAGAGCTGTACCTACTCTTCAGGTAGGATCCTTGGCGGGGGATCACAGGAGTTGTTCCAGTTTACTTGTACTTTTAGTTTCTTGTACTTTCTAGTTGGGCTTGTATTCTGGCCCCTTTTACTTACTGTACTCACTCTGTTTACTATTCAGTTTACTTGAGTTCGTATCTTGTTGTGTGCTTGGTTGCGTGTGTTTATAGGTTATAAAGGCAATGCCTTCCCAATTTTAGGGAATACGCCTTCGGTGCTAGTTTCCAGCCCCTAACCTATGGAAGGCGGGATTGGGGTAGTCACGGCATGGACCCTGGGGGACGGGTCATGACAAATTAGTATCAGAGGAGTCGGTTCTACCATAGAACATATGACTTTGATATTTCTTTTTAACAGAAATAATGTTAAGTGTATTGAATGTGGTTATCAGTTTAGGGAATCCAATGTTGGTGCGGCGGCTGATGTATACATACAATAGGACCCTGACTTTTGATTTTCGACTCAGTACATGAAAACACTAATTGCGTGTGTGTTTTTAAGAGTTTTCTTTGTGATCTCTTTGAAGTCAGCTCACCAAGTATAACTTATTGACCATGGCGCAGCTGTTTCTTTTTAAGATGCCTCTATGAAAATAGCCAGCTAGGGTTTAGGATATAGTACGCACTGATAGCCCACCGAGCGATGCAGCCTCGGTGCAGGGCCCTCTTCCAGTAGAGGCACTAGAGAGGCACCAGCGGTACCATTACCCGTTGGGCCACTGATGCCACTGGCCCCAGCGGTAGATGGTGTACGCCTCTTGAGTGTGTTTCACGAGTTCCAGCACTAGAGGCTACCCAGGTTCCAAGGAGATACGAACCCACAGGCGACTGAGGATGGGATGGAGGCTGTGGCGAGAGTCTTCCGACTAGTAGGGACACCAGCCAATCTCATGGTGATCCTTGCCGCCAGTCTTCTATAGGCAGCAGCAGGCAGATGGTGCAGCTTGATGCTCCAATTTCATGATGAGGTGACGCTTCTCTGGACAGACTTCGAGAGCTTGTTTCGGGCAGAGTTTGTTCCAGCGACTCTTCGCACAGTGCGCATACAGGAGCTTCTTCATCTACAGTAGGGAAACATGATTTTAACTTAGTACTAAGAGAGGTTCACCGACCTCTCACGCTACTCCACTGATATGGTGAGGGACCCATTTTTCAGGGCCCAGACCTTTGAGCAGGGACTCAGGTGGGAGATCAGGGCTTCGATGATTTCTCTTAGCATCCCGACGCAAGTAGGGGTGTTAGAGCGAGCCCTCTTAGTGGAGAGTTTCCTTGCTGAGCTGTCACCAGTATCGAGACCCACCACCGAACGTCACGTAGTGAAGTCTTCTACAGCTGACAGCTGACAGACGTCACAGAGGTCCAATAAGACCATACCTACATGTGGATAACTGCATGACTTAGGTTCGGTGGTGTGGGGATCTCGAGGCAAAGCATGACAGGCAAGGATCATGCAGTGTTACTCATGCGGCAGGCAGGGTCACATGGCTCGTGACTATCTGACCCATCGTACGAATGATCAACAGGCGGTTGAGGGACCGCCCAGATAGAGACAGAGGTTCAACCGAGGAGGTAAGTAGGGAGAAAGTGGACGTGGCAGAGGAGCTGACTGTGCAGCTGGCAGTGGGTGACGATTCGAGATGTTATTGCCACCACCACCAGGTGGTCCACCCCAACCCTAGGGAGTAGGAGGACAGGGGCGATCTCAGCTCCAGGCAGTTGAGGCCTACGATCACGGCGCTCTGAAGATGATATGAGGTACGATTTGTGTCTACTCCACCTTAGCTATAGTACTTATAGACAGATGTTCCAGTAATTCTTTTATTTCCACTACCCTCGTTCGGAGCTCAGAAATTTTGATGGAGCCATTGGCTCGATCCTTACAGCTAGAGACTCCTACGGGAGTGGATTCGATGATTACGCACTAGTGCCGGCAGTGTGAGCTTACTCTAGGAGGTGAGAGATTTGGCTGGGATCTCATAGTAGCGGCATCGAGGCCTTACAACGTCATCTTGGGTATAGAATGGTTATCTACAGTCCATGCTCAGATTGATAGTATTAGGTGAAAAGTGAGGTGTGTCTGCATGGTTGGGACCAGTTTTACCTTCATCGGTGATAAGGGAGCCTTTGCAGCATGGGAAGGACTTACCCGGAGGAGGATGCAGCCGATCACTCGTCAGTTGGCTATCATTACCCTCAGAGTGGTTGATGTAGAGAGTCTGAGTTATCCTGTAGTGGTGGACCAGTATGCAGATGTCTTCTCTGATGATGTCGCGGGTCTACCTCATCATAGATATGTGGAATTTTACATTGACTTGTACCCCGGGACGACACCGATATCTACACCAGCATATCAGATGGCTCTCACGGAGCTTCGTGAGCTTCGGGTACAGCTAGAGGACTTATAGGGGAAAGGTTTCATTCTACTAAGTGTTTCTCCATGGGCAGCCCCGATTTTGTTCGCCAAGAAGGAATATGGGAGCTTGAGGCTTTGTGTTGACTATCGGTGCCTGAATCAGGTGACTATAAAGAACAAGTACCCACTCTCGAGGATTGACGACCTCTTTGGTCAACTGAAGGGAGCACGGTGGTTCTCAAAGATAGACCTCAGATCAGGCTATCACCAGCTCAGAGTATGAGATGAGGATGTGCAGAAGATGGCTTTTAAATGTCAGTACGACCATTATGATTTCTTGGTTATGCCAATCGGTGTGACCAATGCTTCATTAGTGTTCATGGGACTCATGAACAGGATCTTTCAGTCATACCTTGATTGCTTTGTTGTAGTCTTCATCGAAGAAATTCTGATCTACTCGACTATTGAGGAGGAGCATGCTTATCATTTACAAGTAGTACTAGACACACTCCAAGAGCACCAGCTTTATGGTAAGCTCTAGAAGTGCCAGTTCTGGATCTGAGAGGTTCACTTTCTGGGACACGCTATCTCGGAGGCTAGAGTTATTGTGGATCCATTGAATATTGAGGCGGTACTTGCTTGGGAGCCACCCAGAAGTGTGACGAAGGTACGGAGTTTCCTGGGTTTGGCTGGATACTACCGGAGGTTTGTGCTAGATTTCTCCAGAGTTTCAGCACCTTTATCAGTGTTGACGAAGAAGAGGCAACCCTTCATGTGGTCGGAGAGATTCCAGTGGAGTTTTCAGGAGCTGAGGCAGAGGCTGACTAGTACCCCTATATTGAGGCTATCGGAGGAGGGCATAGGGTACGTAGTCTACTGTGATGCATTAGGGACCGGACTCGGATGTGTCCTGATGTAGGAGCGAGTAGTGATCACATATGGTTATCAGCAGTTGAGACAGAAAGAGAAGAACTACGCTACCCATGAATTGGAGTTAGCAGCAGTGGTCTTTGCCTTGAAAATGTGGCGACATTACTTGATGGGCAAATGTTTTACATTGTACTCTGATCACAAGAGTCTCAGATATATCTTCTCTCAGAAGGACCTAAACGTGAGACAACGATGTTGTCTTGAGTTTCTCCAAGACTATGACTTTGATATAGTCTATACTTCTGTAAAGGGGAATGTTGTAGTAGATTCACTCAGCAAGAGGTCTGGTATACAGCTGCTAGGTGAGGCAACGGATCAGTTGGCTGCTTTGCATATATCCTTTGTGGATTGAGATGGAGCAGATTTTCTTTAATCTCTTACAGTCACTCCCCCACTTCTTCAGCGAGTCAGGGAGGCGTAGTGTGGGGACACTAAATCTGAGGCTCGACATGCTTAGATACCCACAGGACAGGCACCTAATGGATTTTATGAAGGTGGGGAGCACGTCATCCTCTTCAAAGGACGTACCATGGTACCAGTATGACTTTAGGAGGAAGTATTGAGGGATTCCACACATCCCCTCTAGCGGTACATCCAGAAGTGGAGAAGATGTACCAGGACCTCCGATGATAGCACTGGTGGCCAGGAATGATTAAAGCAGTAGAAGAGTTTGTCTCTCGATGCCTCACTTTCCAACAAGTTAATGCGGAGCATCAGGTACTAATAGGATTAGTTCAGCCTTTAGAGGTCCAAGAGTGGAAGTGGTATGGGATATCCATGGAATTTGTGATAGGACTTCCATGTACATCCAGAGGTCATGACTCTATCTGGGTGATTGTTGACCGACTCACCAAGTTGACCCACTTCCTACTGATCAGAGAGCAGGGTTTAGTAGAGAGCTTGGGATGCCTTTATGTGCAGAAGATTGTGCGGATACATGGAGTACCCTCAAAAATTGTCCCTGATCGTGATGCATGTTTTACTTCCCAGCTATGGAAGGGGTTTTAGTAGGCTTTCATAACACAACTTTGTTTGAATACTGCCTTCCATCCTCAGACGGATGGCCAAACTGAGCAGACCATTCAGACCCTTGAGGACATGTTGCGTGCTTGCATCCTCAACTTCGGTCATAGCTGGGAGGATCGCTTGTCTTTGGTGGAGTTTCCATACAACAAAATCTATCACTACACTATTGGGATGGCACCTTTTGAGGCATTGTACGGGCAACCTTGCAGATCAACTTTGTGCAGGACTGACCCAGGGGAGTCAGCACTAGTGGGAACAGATATGGTACGAGCTACCACAGAGAAGGTTCAGATCATCCAGGAGCGGATGAAGTATAAGGACCCGGCCTTAAAACATACATAATCTTGAATTAAGTTAATAATTCACATTTAGGATCTTTTCAGGTTTAGAGTTTTAGAGAGTTAGGACATAACTATTACATCTCAAAAGATTACAAAGTAGACACTTCTACACAGTTTCCATTTTTTTCATAAAATAAAAACTCTTTAAAAAAAGAGTCATGTCTAGTTCCAGGTTTTTAGATAGCATGATGTTTCCTTGATCCCATACTTGACCCTATTCCACATTATTTCTAGTGAAAAACATTTCAAAAACTTGGGATGAGCATAAAAAGATCAGTAAGGGATACACAAAGAAGGAAAACTGTTAGTTTTTCAAAACAAGAGGTAAACCATGAATACTTTATCATAAGTAATACTTTTCACCTTTATGAAGTAGTAAATACTCTTCACTGAATATAAGATCATTACTTACCCTTTTGTAACCAAAATATTACCATAAAAACCATATAAAGAACACATAACATATAAAGGTAACTTGGTACATAAACATAATTAAATGGAATAACCATATGATCGACTTCCACACATATCACTAAATAAAATAACCATACGGCCAACTTCCAAACCCAATGCATTGGAGGTTATAAAGTAACCACCCGTCCTAGTATTCACGGAACCACCCTTCATTTGGTTTATCATGTAACCACCCATCAAATGTCCAAGTACCATTATAAAATCATAAGACATAAAACAAATATAAATGAAAGAAAACATTTTCACATTTCAATCACAATATATCACTTAAATATATTGACATAACACATACATTATCAAAACATTTTCAATACCAAAATACATAAAAGATTAAATGGTATTTATTTTCTTTTAAAAACATTACGGCTTGTTGAGGAAGCCAAAGATCAAATAATACTCGCGGCGGCGGAAAAGGTCGTTGTCACCGCTTACGTTAAAAGGAACATTCTTTTTGTTTTTTAGTAAAACACTTCGTACAAAAAGATTATTTTTGAATAAAATTAAAATTAAAAGGGGTTTATACACCGTATAAAATAAATTTTTGTATTAATGAAAATATGCCTCAATGAAAGGAGATTGAGACGAAGTCCCTTACCTCGTGTCCGACTTGACTCGATCATTCTTTAATCTCCTGAATAATAAACTAAAGTTAATTTTTACTTTCTTAAGAACATTTTTCAAGTTTATTATTCCTTTTATAGAACTTATTACTATGTTATAAACATTATGTAATCATTTAAGTTAATAATGTTCATTTTGTCGATATTTGGTACTTGAGTCAAAAATGGACTTCTTATAATTACATGTTGTTCATGTGGTCAAAGGTTCATTATATCCATAATGATATTCATGATTTGGATATAATATATATCATATATATCCAGCATATACATGTATTTATAATAGTACATAACATTTAGAGGTAAGAAATGAAATGCACCGTTCATGGAGACGGTAAGTCGTACGTACGCATAAACGCTACTTTCATTTCTATTTCTTATTTTAATGGAATTAAAACATAATTATACATAGTTATATTATAATTCAAGTATTTTATCATATATAATTTCATCAAATCTATCCTTTATATATACCACATATGGTATGAATGAGTCATATCACTTTGAGGGGGCGGTAGTCCGCACGTCCTCAAATGAAATTATCACGTTTACCCATAATGGAAACCATAAAGGTATGCTATAAATGGAAATTAAAGAAGCATAAAGAAAACATAAAAATAATATATATCATATATAAATACAGTTCCATCATAATGGCCACCATGATAGGCGGTATGATATAATCGAACAATCATCGTTTCGTGAGACGTTAGTTTTTCATCCACAGAAACATTATGTTATTCACCCATTAGATGCAGGTGTGTGTAAGTGTAGTTTGAATACTTCTCATAAAAACATCCTAGTATATTGAGGATACTAGTTTTGTTACAAAATAAAGTAATAAAAAGAGTTTAGGGGGTTGGATAAGTAAAATAAAAGAAAACAAGTTAAGAGAAACTGTTACCTTTAATTTGGGTAACTTTCTTTGGTTTAAACCAAAAGGACTTCTTGAAGTACCTTCTGCCTAAGGTAAGGCTTCTAGGAAGAGAATAGGGATTTAGGGATCTTAATTGGTCAGAATTTGGATGATCCAAAAATCCTGAGAGGTGTAAGGAATTGGTTAGAAGTGGTCTCCCTTTATATGGGAGAGGAGGGTCTCTTTAGGAAGGTGTGAAAATATTATTTTATTATATAATGATATTCAGTTTCAAAAGATCAAAAAATCATTAAAGTCAAAGATAAGATGACTAATATTCGAAATAAAATCATCCAATCATAATTGAACATGTTTTGGAGAATATTTTAATCATTATAATCTTATTTATTTAAATCATTTATTAATGAGGTAAATACTGCATCATTATTGTGTCATAAATAATTTAATTTATTTGTTATCTACAAATTATAAAAAAAAAATACCATGATGTATTAATTCTTTTTATCTTTCTAATGAATATTTATAGAAAAAAATATTACTTATATAACACCATATAAAAATTAATTTACTAAAAGATATTTGTTTTTGTCATTTTTGCCTTTACATTAAATTAATTAATCTAAAGTGTCATTTTCTTTCATAAGTGGCTCCATGGGGTCCCAAAATATACCCAAAGATGCCCATGGTCGGCCATTACTCATCCAATAATGTTAGTACAAGTTTTAAGGTAAATTTTGAATTATTATAATATTCTTTTAACCTTGTTTACCCTATTTACCTTTAACCGTGATAAATAAAAGTCAAAAGTTATTATTCACCAAAAATTATTTTCATCTTATTGAACCACATTTTACTTCTTGATAACAACCATGTATGTAAGATTTTCAAAATTCAATTCACAGAAGTAGTAAAATTTCATTTAAATGAAAAAGTCAGTTTTTTTAACTACTACTAAGTGGTTTCACAATTCATCAAAAATTGAAGTTTTTCAGAAAAATACTAAAAATTCAGCCTAAGATTTATTTGATATTAATAATTCAAAAATTATGTCTATTTTTTCAAATTCAAAACATATAAGTGGAATTAATTAATTAAAAATTAATTCCCACTGTTAAAACAAATAGCGTGTTTTTAAGAAACAGTAACTATCAAAAGATTGACAGTTGTTTATGTCCACTTTCAAAGTGAAATTAATTCCAATGACCACCATTAGATTAAATGGTAAAAATATATTCTAATTAAACTTTAAAACCAATTAAAAATATAATCTAACCATATAAATAAATTATATTAATACATATTTTTGAATTAAAATACAATATTTTCACTATTAAATAAAAAATGAACTTTATCAGAAAAATTCCAAAAAATTACACAAAGTAAATTTTGATGTCCCTTTCTAAAGAATGATTTTATTTGTTCATATATAATATATTAAATTTACCAAAACTATATTTAAAGAGGGTTCTCCATTAAAAGGTGGTAAATCGACCTTTTAATATAAATTATGCTTAAAATTAGATTCATTCATATTTTAAGCCTCTAAATTTTTATTAGATAAATGTAAATACATTTAACAAACATGTATAATAATATTGTAGTTAGTTTTTTTCATTCCTTCCAATACAACAGTTAGGAGTTAACTACCATTTAAAATAATAATATTATATTATTAGTGTGCAACGTAAGATTTTAAAGAAACTCATTGTTGCGTATCAGGTACACTATCGAACATAGAAACCCTGTTAAAGTAAAATTAATATTTAATTCACAAATATTAATAAATATGAAAATCTCTTATTCTTCATTTAACTGGGATGTTACATCCTTCCCCCCTTTTGGAAATTGCATCCTCACAATTTTTATTCACTTATCAAAATAAGTGGGGGTATTTATCTGTCATGACCCGACCCTACCCGGGCTCGAGCCGCAACAACCCCAAGCCCGCCTCCATAGGCCAGGGGCTGGCGACAAGCACCGAAGGCTAAACAACTCAGGGAGTCCTTTTCCTGAGTACCTGTACACACACACGCAACACACTCAATGCAAAAGTACAGAGTAAAAGGGAAAGTAAAGTAACAACAACTATAAACAACCACAAAAGTGTGTCGACCTCTAGATAGTACAAAGCAAGTGCTGAAGGTAAACTAAAAAGTAAAGGGGAAAAACACACGCCCACCCAGAAAAGTTCCACAACCCGGAAACAGGTAAACAAAAGAAAACACCTGGGAGAGTCCCACACCTAGAACCCGACTACGACCACCACACACGGTCCAAGCTCCTAAACTCCTAAGCTCTGTTGAAGTCATGACCAACCTGTCCATCGTCTGCAAGGGAACACCAAGTGCGGGCAAAGCCCAAGCAGGGGTGAGTATAAAAATACTCAGTAGGATATCCTGAAGGCTCGAGGGATCAACAAAAGAGGTACCAAAGGGTGAGCAGTAGATCAAACAGGGAAAGGTAAAGGAGTACAACTGAGAGTGCAGTAAAGAGTGAAATAAGGAGTGCAGTAGAGTAACAGTAGAGAGTCTATCTCAACCCAAAAAGAGAAATAGGGTAGACTCATCTAGACACAAGGAGCTAGAAACGGTGAGAAGATGAACTTCCCGTCAAGTCTTCGCTACCTATAGCAGGAGAGTAGACTCATCCAACCATGAGAATATAGACACGGAAAGCACGTGGCATACCCCGCGCATCTTCGCCTCTCCTAGAAGGAGAGTAACCAAAACCCAAGGAGTGGGTACTGGAACAAGTTATATACATATATATATATATATACTCTGTCAAGAAACCCGAACAAGATCGTAACGGGATCTCCGTCCCGTAGCTCATCCCAAGAAAGTGAGTAGCCAACAGTCCCAGAAGTAAACACCATCGATGCCCAGCATCCTGCACGTCTACCCTGAACTGCAAGTCAAGGGGCTCAAATCACCGTACCTTAATACTATCCGCTTTGGGCGGAACTGACTCACCTGCACGGTTTTAGGTCGCGTCTCAAGGACATGTCTCGGTGGGGAAAGCACCCCTCGTACTTGAGAGTTCTGGGGAACATCAAACTACGCCTCGTCACTGTCCTGAAATCGAGAGGTCTCCTCAAAGTCGATAGGCGATCCCCTGCCCAGCCCCGCTGGAGGGTAATCCCTGGAAGTCGACGGGTTCCCACTGGAGGGAGACCTGGAAAAATACAATGGGTGCCACACTGCCTAGTCCCGTAAAAGGGTAATCCCCTAGAGGGAGACCCGGTTAAAGTTGTTGACGAGTCCCAATGCCCAGTCCCGTAAAAGGGTACTCCACTGGAGGGAGGCTCGGAACTGTCATCGGGGACCACTTCCCAACCCAGCTAGAGGTAAACTCGGCATCGGGGACCACTTCCCAGCCCCGCTGGAGGTAAACCCAGCATCGGGGACCACTTCCCAGCCCCACTAGAGGTAAACCTGGAACTGCTCTGGCCATCCCTGCTGGATGGTACCGCTCTGGCCATCCCTGCTTGATGGTACAACTAGCCACCCCTGCTGGATGGTACCCCACTGGCCAGCCCTACTGGAAACAACTTCCTAGCTAGCCCTGCTGGAAACAACCTCCTGGGTAGAGGATCGGTGCCCGTGTAAAGTGTTGGTCACACCAAATCCACAAGAACTCTACCAGGGAACATGAAGTAACTCTGCCAGCCAAACCATCAAGAACAGAACCAGGAGAGAACCACTCAACTCTGCTGGTCGAAACTGTCATGAACAGGACCAGGGGAGAACCACTCAACCCTACTAGTTGAAACTAAATGAGAACAGAACCAGGGGAAACTCAACCCTGCTGGTCAAAAAAATGAGAACAGAACCAGGGGGAAACTCATCCTTGCTGGTCAAAAAAACGAGAACAGAACTAGGGGGAAACTCAACCCTTCTGTTCAAACAAACGAGAATAGAACCAGGGGAAACTCATCCCTGTTGGTCAAACAAATGAGAACAGAAGGACCCTCTACGTCGTGAGAGGTCAAGGGTACGCAAAGCAGAACACGGCATGCACATGGGGCCCACACGATGTGTGGCCCCAAGTCAACTCCAACCAAGCACACAAACGTTCTCAGATAAAAATAACCACATGTACCTCCAAGCATTCTCTCATACTCCCAGAGTATTTCACGTTTCCAGCCCAAAGGCTATTGTGCACATGCAACCCAACGTCAACACGAAGGGCGTAAACGTAAAAACTCCAACTTGCCACCTCATCGGCCTAGGCACGGCCAACTACATCTCTTCAAGCATTACTTCACTCTCACGGGAGTGCATGTGATCACACGCCAAGGGTCCGCTACAAACATAGTAGGACGAACCACCACCGGAGCACCTTACTTGCTTCCGCGATTAAATGAGTTCTCGAAGGAGCCTCTGTATGTCCAAACAGATCGTACCATTGTAATCCTCATGGAAAAATATCTAATATTGACTACTTACTCACCTCCAACGGATATCCAACGTAAAATTCATCTGACACCGCTTCACACCCGAATGGCGTCCTGTGGTCTCGATCCTTGACCCCAAAAAGAGTCGGGCGCATCGCACCATTGCGATCCCCTCAGGAAAACACGTCAAAAGGACTACTCACTTGAGTGCAACGGATATCTGGAGAAAAATGTGTATTCTGCCACACCGCACACGAGTGGTGCTTTATGGGACCCGCATCCCGGTCCCGAAGCGCTACCAATGGATTGCACCGTTGCGATCCTCTCGAAAAAGTACACAAGATGGACTATTCACTTGTCCAAAATGGACACCCAGTGATAAAGCTGGAAATCACTGCTAACTCCCAAAATGGCCCTCGTGGGGCCCGCACCATCATGCCAAATTAAAGTGGGTGGATTGCATCGTTGCAATGCCCTCGGAAAAACACACAAAATCGACTACTCGCACGCCCTGAATGGACGTCCGATGAAAAAGGTTTTCAGCTTCAACGCCTGAAACCACATTGGAAATCTCCGTCTCAACGCTAGGGTCACAACGCCACTGACGACGCTCAAAACGGACATCGGAAGTGTCTGCGCCGCCCAAAACAAGAACTCCCAGGAAAAGTGCTAAACCACTTAAAGGAATGTCGCGCCACCGAGGCCCTAGTTTTGGGAGTCAAAAACCCCTGAAACAATCTCAAAAGCTTCGTCTTGATTTAAGGATCGCGTTACCGCTGACGGCACACAAATCCGACACTCGGTCGGAATTTTATGGGTGTTTTAGTGTGGATGGGCTGAAACGGGGTGGGTCGAGCCGGTTCGGTCGGCCCACCCACTCCCTGGACCGGCCCGCGGTTCACCGCGCGGGCCGGCCGCTTCAATTCCCGGACCGGCTCAGCCAGTCCGGCTCCTCCAACACGGACCCGCGTTCTGCGGGTCCATTGCGCGTCCCGGGGTCGTCGTGACCCAGGTCTCCCCCACCGACCGGCCGATAGTCAGTCAGTCTCCCCAATCGCCCATGCTCACTGAGACCGCTGTCCACAGCCACCTCCCGCTCGACCTCGCCATCCGCCGCTGCTGCTCGCGCTGATGCCCTCAATAGCCCGCGCCTCCGCAGCCTATTCGTCGTCCCCAGCCGACGCCCCTGCTCGCCAAGCCACTGAAGCCCGCGGCCGCCTCTGCTGAAGGGAGCCCGCTCCGCCGCACTCGGCCTCACCACCTGGAGCCGACGCCTCACCCCTCCTGGAGTCGCCGCCTCGCGCTGCTGCCGAACCTCCAGAACCCCCAAAACCAGCCGGAAAACTCCAAACCACTGGAAAACCCGCAATCTTTGGCGGACGTTTGCGAACACGTCGGGACTCAGATTTACAACCCGAAATAGGCGATGGAAAACACGGAAAAAGTACTATGCATAAATGGGATTTTATTTAAAATTAAATGGAAAATAGATGCTAGAAATTGAGTTCAAAGGTAAATGTGGAATTAAAAACACAAACGTAACCTCCTACCTATTGGGCGTAGCCCGGAGCTTCGTCGCACGTTCTGCGCCTTGTCGCCGCCGCTCCCATCTTGATTGGAGGAGGAGGAGGAGGAGGAGGAGAGGAGGTTGAGGGTGAGAGGGCTTTGCCAAGGGATGCAAACAAAGAAGAGGGTGGGGGAGTTATGTTTAAATAGAGGAAAAAAATTAATTAAAAAGTTTTAATTAACTTAACTTCCAAATTAACCCACACCTGAAACCCTTGGTGGGGTCAAGATTAAACCTCCCTAGGGTAAACACCACCTCTCGAGCACAATAGCAGTCTCAGAATTTTAATCCGAGGCCCCATTCAAAAGTTATTAAACTCAACGCCCGAGGCCGCCAAATTACGAAAACGCCCCTGGGGCCATTTTTCACAGAAGACTCGTGCCCGTGAAACTTACACCCCTCCTATGGTAAAAGATGCATTCCAAACTCAACGGTGCCCTCGGTTTTCCAATCCGAGCCACCGTTTAAGAGATACTTGAGTTTAACCATTAAATGAATAAATTAATTATTTTATTTATCCGTTTAACATTCTGGTAACGGGCAAGGGGTCCAAACGTCCCGCACCGACATGCTTTATGTCGTTCCTAGAGTAAAAATCCCATTTTGGACCCATCCGTACACTCAGATCTCTAATCCAAAACACCGTTTAGGAGTTATCCCATTTATTTGGCGTGCCCAGTGTGAACGCACTGAAAATTTAATTCCGGTCACACTGGGGTTCGGAATTGCATGTCTTCTGAAGGCACTGCTCTGGAATAACATCAAGAATATTAAAAAGACTTTTATAGAAAAAACTGGGTTCTTACATCATTCTCTCCTTCAAGATTTTCATCCCTGAAAAGAAAAACCAGGGAACAACATAGGTTACTAAGCCCACACCTGACTCTCTCATACCCAGAAGAACTCTTGCATAGTCTCGCGTCACCGCACATAGACCAAAGGATTTGATCTGTTCACATGAGGTCTGCCCTTGCCGATGACATGCATAAGAGTACGCACACTTCTTATCGGGTGAGTCACGTGGGAGACGCTATGCACCCAAACCAGCCTTTGGGGTTATGGAAAGGTGGTAGGGAACCACGCCATCCCTTCGCATGGTCTCAAACGTCCCGAAGGATCTCGGGGGTAGCTCACCTCCTCGACCGAACCCCTAAGTCGCACACCGCGACTGGAATCACCGCCCGCACCTAGAACAAGGCCCAGTGATTCCCTCCTTCAGAATATCCATATGGCGGAACACCCAAGGACATCTAATCATGAAAGGTTTCACAGTAGATGTCCCACAACCAAGACCCTCTTACACGCTCTGAAGCGAAGGAGTCAACACCATCGACTAACGGAAAAAGGTCCCACGCCTTCTTACCTTACCAATACAGGATTACACCGATGCCACGCGCCACCCTGGTAACATCTCAAACAAGGAGCAGGGAGAAAATAATTTCACACACAGAGTCTAACAATTCTACTTGAAAAAAGTATAAGTGTTGTAGAGCGTACCTCTTATCACCTCATGCTCTATTGGATCATTGACATCCAAAGCTCGTGGCTGTCTGTGGTCCCAATTGTTAGCTCCCAGAGCCTGACATGGACCGCCCGGTGGTGATGGGAAGACCTCGTAAGGTCATCCTCCACTTCCAACTCCTCCCTCTCCTCTACAAGAACCACCTCTCTGGGTGCCACTCTGATCACGATGCTACCTCTTCCATGATGGTGCACCTGTTGCCTGCCCGATATTCTCTGCGTGGCTGGTCGGGCAGTCTCACGCCAGGTGACGTTGCCCATCGCAAGCATAACACCAACTCTCTCCAAGCTGCACTGGTGCCCCCCGGCGCCACTGTGGTGTACAACCATGCCCCTGAGTTCAGTTATCGGAAAGCCACCTACGTCGAGGTCCTGTCACCTGATTCCCGCTAGCTACGACAGACGTCTCGTCTCTGTCGAGCCTGATTCCACCACCAACTGTAGAACGCGACAGGAAGCTCTCTGTCACCATCACCTGCTCTAGCACCCCGGTATATGTGGAAATTCCCAAGGGTACTATGATGGCACGAATCTCTCAGCGAAGACCCTTCTCAAACTTTTGCGCTCGAAAGTTTCCGTCATAGACCAAGTCCTGGTAAAAGCGTGCACGGTCTGTGAAACTAGTCGCGTACTCGACCACTATCATCCCTCCCTACTGAAACTGTAGGAGCTCCTGAATCCGAACAGAGCATAAGCAGGAGGGGAAAAACTCCTCACGAAATGACAACTGAAAGTCACCCCACGAAAGCGACGACTCATCAAGAAACTGAGTCACCAGACTCCACCAACGCCAAGATGCTCTGTGGAAAAGGATGGCGGTCAAAGCCACCATAAGATCTGTCGGTGTCTTCATAAGCCTGAAAAGGCAAACCACCGTCCCAAGCCAAACCTATGCTGCCTGAGGGTCTGGCTCACCACTAAACCTCAGCAGTCTCTACCGATGGAACTCACGGAGCACGCTCAACCTGTGCTCTAGCTCGGTCTGCTATGCTGAAGCTATCTTCTACTCAACAGGTGGGGGTGCTACTACTGGCCAACTCGGAGAAAGGGGCTCTCATGATGGGTCCTGTACTGAGGCCTCATAGCTCACAGGGTCGTCGTCACGAACCAAAGCTGGTATCCTGGCTGTTTGTCTTTGCGAAGACATCCTGAATGTTATCAAGGAGTGACGCGGTCAGATGAGCATATATGTATATAACGACAACGAAAATGGGGAGCTGAATCAAGAATGACAGTCAAAGACTCAACCCTATGTGATGCACAAACCAATTTTCCCGGCAACAAGTGTCTTAGAATTCTGAGTCGACAAGCGGGTTATCAGGGTCCTGGTGAATGGATACGTCGGCCGCCGCACTATCACTGGACTCCCTGGCGTGAGAGCCTCTCTCGAGACACGTTAACACTGTTTCCCCAAATCCCAACCAATTCCTTTTTAGGGACGTCCAAACAACGTCCCAAGGAACAAACCACCTCTGATACCACTTTGTCACAACCTGGCCCTACCCAGGCTCGAGCCGCAACTACCCCAAGCCTGCCTCCCTAGGCTAGGGGCTGGCGACAAGCGCTGAAGGTGAAACAACTCGGGGAGGCCTTTTCCTAAGTACCTATACACACACACACGCAACACACTCAATGAAAAAGTGCAGAGTAAAAGGGAAAGTAAAGTAACAACTGCTATAAACAACCAAAAAAGTACATCGACCTCTAGATAGTATAAATCAAGTGTTGAAGGTAAACTAAAAAGTAGAGGGGGAAAACACGCGCCCAACCAGAAAAGTGACACAACCTAGAAACAGGTAAACAAAATCAAACACCTGGGAGATTCCAACACCTGGAACCCAACTACAACCACCGCACGCATTCCAATCTCCCGAATTCCTAAGCTCCGCTGAAGTCACGACCAACCTGTCTGTCATCTGCAAGGGATCACCAGGTGCGGGAAAATCCCAAGCAGGGGTGAGAATAAAAATACTCAGTAGGATACCCTGAAGACTTGAGGGAGAAAAAAAGGAGGTATTGAAGGGTGAGAAATAGATTGAACAAGGAAAGGTAAAGGAGTACAACTGAGAGTGCAGTAAAGAGTGCAACAAGGAGTGCAATAGAGTAACAGTAGAGAGTTCAGCTCAACCCAACAAGAGAAAGGCGGTAGACTCTTCCAGACACAAGGAGCTAGAAACGGTGATAAGATGAACTTCTCGTAGAGTCTTCACTACCTATAGCAGGAGAGTAGACTCATCCAACCACGAGAAGCTAGACACGGAAAGCACGTGGCATACCCCGCGCTTCTTGGCCTCTCCTGGAAGGAGACTAACCAAAACCAAAGGAGTGGGTACTGGAATAAGGTATATACATATATATATGCTCTATCAAGAAACCAGAAAAAGATTTTAAGGGGATCTTCGTCCCATAGCTCAGCCCAAGAAAGTGATTATCCAATAGTCCCATAAGTTAACACCATCGATTCCCAGCATCCCGCACGTCTGCCCTGAACTACAAGTCAAGGGGCTCAAATCACCGCACCTTGATACTATCCGCTTTGGGCGGCACTGACTCGCCCGCACGGTTTTAGGTCATGTCTCAAGGATGCGTCTCGGTGGGGAAAGCGACCCTCGTACTTGAGAGTTCTGGGGAATGTCAAACCACACCTCGTCACTGCCCCGCAGTCAAGAGGTCTCCTCAAAGTCGACAGGAGATCCCCTGCCCAGCCCCACTGGAGGGTAATCCCTGGAAGTCGATGGGTTCCCACTAGAGGGAGATCTGGAAAAAGGCGATAGGTGCAAAACTTCCCAGTCCCATAAAATGGTAATACACTAGAGGGAGACCCGGCTAAAGTCGTCGACGAGTCCCAATGCCCAGTCCCGTAAAAGGGTACTCCACTGGAGGGAGGCTCGGAACCGTCATCGGGGACCACTTTCCAACCCAGATGGAGGTAAACCCGGCATCAGGGACCACTTCCCAGCCCCGCTGGAGGTAAAAACGACATCGGGGACCACTTCCCAACCTCGCTGGAGGTAAAACCGGAACTGCTCTGGCCATCCCTACTGGATGGTACTGCTCGGTGAACATCGTTGTACTGGTCATCCCTACTAGATGGTAACCCACTGGCCATCCCTGCTGGATGGTGCCACTTTGGCCATCCCTGGTGGATGGTAAAACTGGCCACCCCTACTGGATGATACCCCACTGGCCAGTTGTGCTGGAAACAAGCACCTGGGTAGAGGATCGGTGCCCGTGTAAAGTGTTGGTCACACCGAATCCACAAGAACTCTACTAGGGAACACAAAGCAACTCTGTCGGCCAAACCATTGAGAACAGAACCAGGGGAGAACCACTCAACCCTGCTGGTCGAAACTATCATGAACAGGACCAGGGGAGAACCACTCAAACCTGCTAGTCGAAACCAAATGAGAACAGAACCAGGGGAAACTCAACCCTGCTGGTCAAACAAACGAGAACAGAACCAGGGGGAAAATCATCCCTGCTGGTCAAACAAACGAGAACAGAACCAGGGGGAAACTCAACCCTCCTGGTCAAACAAACTAGAATAGAACCAGGGGAAACTCATCCCTGCTGGTCAAACAAATGAGAACAGAAGGACCCTCTACGTCGCGAGAGGTCAAGGGTATGCAAAGCAGAACACGACACGCACATGGGGCCCACACGACGTGTGGCCCCAAGTCAACTCCAACCAAGCGAACAAATGTTCTCAGATACAAACAACCACATGTACCTCCAAGCGTTCTCACATACTCCTATAGTATGTCACGTTTCCAGCCCAAAGGCTATCGTGCACACGACACCCAACGTCAAAACGAAGGGCATTAACGTAACAACTCCAACTTGCCACCTCATCGGCCTAGGCACGGCCAACTACATCTCTTCAATCATTACTTCACTCTCACAGGAGTGCATGCGATCACACGCCAAGGGTCCGCTACAAACACATTAGGACAAACCACCACCGGAGCACCTTACTTGCTTCCGCGTTTAAATGAGTTCTTGAAGGAGTCTCCGTATGTCCAAACGGATCATACTATTGTAATCCTCGCAGAAAAACATGCAAGATTTAATACTTACTCACCTCCAACGGATATCCGATGTAAAAGTCGTCTGATACCGATTCGTGCCCGAACGACATCCCGTGGTCCCAAGCCTCGGCCCTGAAAACAGTCGGGCGCATTGCACCATTGTGATCCCCTCAGGAAAACACGTCAAAAGGACTGCTCACTTGAGTGCAATGGATATCCGAATAAAAAGGTGTATTCCGCCGCACCGCACACAAGCGGTGCTTCATGGTACCTGCATCTCGGTCCCGAAGCGCTGATAATGGATCGCACTGTTACGATCCTCTCGAAAAAGTACACAAGATGGACTATTCACTTGTCCAAAACGGACACCCAGTAATAAAGCTGGAAATCACCGCCAACTCCCAAAACGGCCCTCGCGAGGCCCGCACCATCGTGCTGAATTAAAGCAGGAATATTGCATCATTGCAATTCCCTCGAAAAAACACCCAAAAGCGATTATTTTCACGCCCCGAACGGACGTCCGATGAAAAAGGTTGCGATATGCTGCTCGCAGCTTAAAGGACGGGCCGTGGGGCCCACGTATCAACTCCAGCTTCAACACCTGAAACCACACTGGAAATCTCCTTCTCAATGCCAGGGTCGCAACTCCCCTGACGGCGCTCAAAACAGACATCGGATGTGTCCGCACCGCCCAAAACAAGAACTCTCGGGAAAAGTGCTAAACCACTTAAAGGCGTGTCGCGCCACCAAGGCCCTTGTTTCTGGAGTTAAACCCCCCCCCCCCCCCAAAACCATCTTAAAAGCTTCGTCTTGATATAAGGATTGTGTTTCCGCTGACGGAACGCAAATCCGACACCCGGTCAGAATTTTATGGGTGTTTTAGTGTGGATGGGCCGAAACGGGGCGGGTCGGGCCGGTTCGGTCGGCCCACCCACTCCCTGGACCGGCCCGCGGTTCACCGCGCGGGCCGGCCACTTCAATTCTCGGACCGGTTCGGCCGGTCCGGCTCCTCCAACATGGACCCGCGTTCTGTGGGTCCACTACGCATCCCGGGGTTGTCGTGACCCCGATCTCCCCCACCGACAGGCCGACAGCCAGTCGGTCTCCCCGCTCGCCCGCACTCGCCGCGGCCACCGTCCGCAGCCACATCCCGCTCGAGCTCGTCGTCCACAGCTACTACTCGCGCCAACGCCCTCAGCAGCCCGTGCCTCCGCAGCCCGCTCGCTGGCGCCCCTGCTCGCCGAGCCGCCGAAGCCCGCAGCCGCCTCCAATGAAGGGAGCCCGCTCCGCCGCGCTTGGCCTCACCGCCTGGAGCCGACGCCTCACCTCGCATGGAGTCGCCGCCTCGCACTGCTGCCGAACCACTGGAACCCCCAAAACTGGCCGAAAAACTCCAAACCACCAGAAAACCCGCAATCTTTGGCGGACGTTTGCGAACACGTCGGGACTCGGATTTACAACCCGAAACAGGCGATGGAAAAATCGGAAAAAGTACTATGCATACATGGGATTTGATTGAAAATTAGACAGCAAATCAATTCTAGAAATTGAGTTCAAAGGAAAATGAGGAATTAAAAACGCAAACGTAACCTCCTACCTGTTGGGCGTAGCCCGGAGCTTCGCCGCACGTTTCGCGCCTTGTCGTCGCCGCTCCCATCTTGATCAGAGGAGGAGGAGGAGGAGGAGGAGAGGAGGTTGAGGGTGAGAGGTCTTCGCTAGGGGATTCAAACAAAGAATAGGGGGGAGTTATGTTTAAATAGAGGGAAAAAATTAATTAAAAAGTTTTAATTAAATTTAACCTCCAAATTAACCCGCACCCGAAAGCCTTGGCGGGGTCAAGATTAAACCTCCCATAGGGTAAAAACCACATCCTGAGCACAACGGCGGTCTCATAATTTTAATCTGAGGCCCCGTTCAAAAGTTATTAAACTCAACGCCTGAGGCCGCCAAATTACGAAAACGCCCCTAGGGCCATTTTTCACAGAAGACCCACACCCGCGAAACTTACACCCCTCCTAGGGTAAACGACACTTTACAAACTCAACGGTGCCCTCGGTTTTCCAATCCGAGCCACCATTTAAGAGATACCTGAGTTTAACCATTAAGCGAATAAATTAATTATTTTATTTATCCGTTTAACATTCTGGTAACGGGCGAGGGGTCCAAAAGTCCCGCGCCGACATGCTTTATGTCGTTCCTAGGATAAACACCCCATTTCAGACCCATCCGTACACTCAGATCTCTTATCCAAAACACCGTTTAAGATTTATCTCATTTATTTGGTGTGCCCAGTGTGAACGCACTGAAAATTTAATTCCGACCACACCAGGGCTCGGAATTGCACGCCGTCTAAAGGCGCTGCTCTAGAATAACATTAAGAATATTCCAAAGTCTTTTATAGAAAAAATCGGGTTCTTACATTATCTCTCATAGTATTTTCATATTCCCACGTTTCCTCTTCAACCATATAGTTTTTCCACAAAACCTTTACCTGATAAATTACCTTATTCCGCAACACTTTCTCTCTATGGTCAAGAATATGGACTGGTTGTTCCTTATAATAAAGATTCTATTCCAACTGAACTACCTCTGGGCTCAAAACATAAGATAGATCTGGCATATACTTTCTCAATATCAAAACATGAAAAACATTGTGTACTTGGGACAAAATTGGAGGTAAAGCCACTCTGTACGCAACTGATCCAACTTTCTCCATAATTTCATAAGGTCCAATGAACATCGGACTCAACTTTCTCTTCTTACCAAAATGCATCACAGTTTTCCATGGAGAAACTTTGAGAAAGATATGATCACCTACCTCAAAAGAAAGATTGTTCCTTCGGTTATCTGCATAACTTTTATGTATACTCTAAGCTGTTCTAATGTGCTTCTGAATCAACTAAACTTTCTCTGCCATCTCTTCTACCAATTCTGGTCCCATCAGCTTCCTTTCACATACTTTATCCCAAAAATCTATAGTTCTACAACACTTTCCATATAATGTCTCAAATGGATCCATCTGTATACTGGAATGAAAACAGTTATTATATGAAAATTCAACAAAATAAAGATGTTTATAATGACCCAGAACTTGACGTACATGGACATTATATTAATTTTGCGGAATACTTAATAAATAACAAAAACCAACACTCAAGGACCGTAATAGTTTAGTGTCTTTGGAAACTCGGAACATAATCTTCTAATCATGGTGAGAGATCTTCAGCATCTCATATAAAGATCTTCCCCTTTTGTTTTCTTACCTAAAACCTTTCTTTATATCCTAGGGAAAAGAAAACATATAAAGGGTGAGCTCAAATGATCAGTAAGGGTAAGCATGGAGAAAATAAAAAAACCATGTACATTTGAACTTAAAAACATGAACATAATGTTTAAACATCAAAATCTTGAGCAATGACATAAAACATAGCAGTACGTAAGGCATAGATCATAGTGGAACATAAATCATGATTAAATAGCATGGGAATAAAACATGTAAGTGTGGAAAACCATTAATAACATGGTATGATTTCCATAGTATCCAAGGCATTGCTACCAAGTCCATCTTAGTGGACAAAGTCCCTTACTGAACCGAGTTCACTCCTCGTTCCAATTCTGTATCACTGAACCAGATTAACTTACCATTCCAGCCATGTCTATCTCATGAGATATAAATATTTACCCAATGCATTGGAGGGAGATATAGGTCCCACCCATCTCATAATGAAATCATTCTTACTTGTGCCACAAAATAAACATAAATCATTCATCATAACCCAAAGAATAAAATGGGTTTCATAAACATCATCCCATCATAACATAATCCATATAAAACAAATGGATATAATTTCATCATAATAATAATCAAACCATGTAAATAATAGAGACATTATAATTGAAACATAAACATACTGAATAATGTCATCTAAGATGGAAAATAGTTTTGATAAAACACTTGAAATGAATTCTTGAGGAAAATATCCTTTCTTCTTCAAAATCATTTTCTTTTCACAAAATGCCATGCAATTTTAAAAGAAAAGGATATTGTTGAAAATATTCATGAACTATTTTAGAGTAAGCTTCATTAAGAAAAGGTGTTATGAAACTGTAAAAATTTGTTCATGCATTATAAGTTAAAAAAACATTCTTCTCATACTTTTGTTGGAAAAGTCAAAAAGTTCCTCGTATGGTAAACAAAAGAAAGATTCCTTCCATAACATGTGGTAAAATTAAAAAATGGGTAAAAAGGACATTAAATATACATGAAACCATTTTTAGAAAATAGGGACATGGATGATAAATATAACCCCAGTAAATACTTACGAATAAACAATCTTGGATAAAAACAAGAGTGGAAAAGTTATCCCTTACCTTATGTCTGATATGCTTCGTATGTATCCAAACATCCTGTATAATGATTTAAATAATATCATTTACTTATTACAGAATAATATTCATTGTTATGATATCATATATGGTTCACTTATGACTTTATATTACCCGTTCTTTTGTAAATTCCATGTTAAAGCAGCGTTTTGGGTAAAATCGTTTCATTTATCGTACGTGTTTCGACTTGTTGTTCTTGATATTATTACTTATATCTTGATTTCCTTAATTCCAGAATGTAAAACATTATTTATATATAATATATATTCATCATATACATATATATGATAGATTGATAAATTTAATGAAATACACCGTTCATGGAGACGGTAGGTCGTACGTACACATGAACGCTGTTTTCGTTTCCTTATTGAATTGAATGGAATTAAGTAGATGAAATACATATATATATATACATAAATCCAGTAGAATTATTATGTCATATATTTCATTATTATTCATTATATATACTTTATAATCATTCATGAATGGTTAACATGGAGAATGAATCTCATCGCGTTCGTGGAGACGGTAGTCCGTACGTACGCACGAGCGATGATATCGTTCCCATAATTATTGAATAGAATTGGAGTGGATGATATAATATCTTAAAATCAATATTATGTTATAATAACCATATATAGTTATTATTTACACCATTATACCCATCCATGTAAGGTGGTGGTGGAAAAACTGATCACACCACGGCGTGGAGACGGTATTCCGTACGTACGCACACGCGGTGATTTCATTTTCCATAGGATGGATAGAAGGTGAAATGGGGTTGTTTCATATTTATAACATCATATTAGTATATTAGGGATAATTATTGTATTAATTTACAATGAAACAACTAAATAATAGGAAGTTGAAGAAGAATTAAACTTTAAAGAATCGGTAGAAGAGACTACCTCTTCTTCGATGCACCTCCTTTAAGCTTCCTCTTAAGGGACTAGAGTTGGTCTTTTGAGAAAAAAAGAACCTATATGATATAACTATAGAGGTTGAGAAGATGAATCGGTAGGTGTTGGCTGAGCTTCAAGTCTCAAAATGGTGTGAAGAGAAGAGGGAAGGGGTACCCTTTTTATAAGGGAGGAGAAGGGCAGCTTTGGAAACATAAGAAATATTAATTTATAATAAATTCAAACCTACTTAAAAACCTCCAAAAATGGCTCAAATCTGAATATTAGATGTGATAGGGTTGTAATATAATCATCCAATAAAATTTAGACATGTTGAAAATTTATTTTAAACCTTATCAACTTGATTTATCCTTATTTAATTTATTTAATTTTATTTATGGTAATAACATTCTAAATTTTAAATGGTTACAAATACTTACTTATGTGTTGTGAATTGTCTATAATTGGATACTTTATGAAATTTTAGACCATATAAATTTAAATTTATAATTTTTAAATATTTTTTTGTGATTTTTAAACAATTTTATAATATGTTATTTTTATAAAATAACAATAGTGTCAATTTTGAAACTATTCAATTATTTGAATTTAAAAAAAATCCACAGAGAATATATATTCGATAAAAAATATTCAATAGATTTATAACATGTCATATTCATCTATAAAATTCGTGTATAACATTAAATAGTTCATATAATATTTATTTTAATATTTTTAAAACCATTTATTTGATATTTCTCTTAATAAAATAATTTCAACATTACTATTGTATCATCATTAATGATAATTATTTAATCCCTAAAAATTCTAAATAAATTCACATGATGTAGATAATTTCATTATATTTCTGGAGACCATTCATGTTCGAAGTTTTATTAATTTTATCACTAAACTAAAATTATTACACTTATAAGATTTAAGAGAGTGACATATTGTCACTTTCTTTGGTTTTATTAATAATTACGTCATTTTCATGGTCAAAAGTCTATGAAATTAATCTATTCCAAACCTTAGGTGATATGGGTCTACTTTTATTCATCTAATAGAGTTTTTTCAGGTGTTAGGGTAATTTTATAATATTATATTTACCCTTAATTACCCGATTTACCTTTAACTATGGTAAATAAAATTTACCGTAGTTACTATTCATAATTCCCAAAAATAAAAAGTAGCTTATTAACATAATTTGGACCCACTGATTCCAAATATGGAATCCATTTTTTCAAATTCAATACACATAAGTTTCAGAAATTAAATTAAAATTAATCATGTTGTCGAAAGAAAACGGATTTTTGTTTAAAACATTGCAAAAGATTGAATTGATTTAACTTACGAATTCAATGTAAAGTCAATGCTAATGATATACATTATATTAAATGGTAAAAATATATTCTATTTATACTTTAAAACCATTAAATATTATAATTTAACCATATAAATTATTATGATGAAAAAATTGTTTTTAATTAAAATATAGCGTGTTTTTACTATTCATTAAAATATGAAAGTTATCATAAAAATATCAAAACTTTATCCAATGTAAATTTTTATATCCTGATTCAAAAGAAGAAGTTTATTTTGTAAAATTTAACTTATAAAATTTTCAAAAATTATATTTAAAATGGGTGCGCCATCAAAAGGCGGCAAAACTGCATTTTTTTAAAAATATTTATTTTACCCGAAAAAATTATTTTGTTCTCATACCATGTTCTAAAAAATGTGTAAGATGAATAATAATGTTATAAAATTAAAAATATAGTTAATACTATTCATAACAGTTAGTTTATAATAATATTATAACCATATATCGTTGTTTAGTGAAACCCGGTATTTTGTACAACACACGCTATCGAAGAAGGTCGTGAATGCGTGTAATGCAAGCCAAGTCAGGGTTGTGTGTAGTGCAAGACTCTTTTGTTGTCTCGTATAATAGAATCCAACCATATTTCATTTATACATTGAATATATATATATATGTACACACAATGTTTTGTAGAATAACTACTATCAAACGAACTTGAAATTGTGTGTAACACGATCCAAGAATAGTATTGCGTATACTGCAAGCTAATACAGTGTTGTGTATAGCGCAAGATAATCTTGGTGTAGCATACAACATAAGATATGAAAGAAATTAAAAGGAATAGATCTTATAAAATCTTGGGGTGTTACAATGTTGGTCCCAACTTCCCTGATAATCTAGTGAACAAGCACGTAGCATATCCTCCAAGGTCTTAATTGTTCGTTCTAACTGCCCATCTGATTGCGGATGAAAAGTTGTACTAAAATTTAATTCAGTACTCAACGACTTCTGAAGTCCTTTCCAAAAATTTATAAGTAAACCTGGGATCACGATCAGATACAATGGAGAGGGTAACTCCATGCAACCTGACTATCTCTTTAACAAACAGCTGAGAAAGTTGATCTAGAGACAATGTATCTCGAAGAGGAAGGAAATGAGAAGATTTATTCAATCGATCAACAATAACCCAAATTGCATTATTACCTCGAGATGTCTTCGGTAATCCCACAACAAAGTCCATGGATATATTTTCCCATTTCCATTCTGGCACCAGTAAAGATTAGAGCATTCCTTTTGATAACTACCTCTCTATTTTAACCTGCTGACAAGTTAAACACTTCACAGTAAAATCAGCAATATCTATTTTCATTCCATCCCACCAGTAATGATCACGAAGATCTATGTACATCTTAGTACTACCAGGATGAACTGAAAATGGAGAACTATGAGCTTCACATAACAACTCATTATTCAACTGTGAATCACAAGGAACACGTAATCTCTTTCCAAACCTAAGAACACAATCATTGTCAATGTTAAATTCAGGAAACTTACCCTTCTGAACCAACTCTACCTTTTTCTGAAACTCGCTGTCTTCTTTCTATGCTTGCTTTATTTTGTTTGGTAGAGATGATCTCACTAACACCTGATACAAAACAGAAGAATTTTCTGCACCAACAGCTTCTATTCCAAAGTTTATCAAATCAAAAACCAAAGGATCTCATTCCAAATGTAGCATGGTTAATGAAGCATTACTTTTTCTACTCAAAGCATCATCCACTTTATTTTCTTTTCCCAGATGGTAATGGATCGTGCAATAATAATCCTTGATTAATTTCAGCCATTTCCTATGTCTCATGTTCAATTCTTTCTGAGTGAATATATACTTTAAACTTTTGTGGTCAGTATATATATTTCACATTTTTCTTCATACAAATGATGCCTCCAAATTTTTAAAGAAAAAACAACATCAGCTAATTCCAAATCATGTGTAGTGTAATTTAACTCATGGGGTTTCAACTAACGTAAAGCATAAGCAATTACCTGATCATTCTGCGTAAGGACACAACCAAGTCCTTTCAATGAGGCATCACTGTAGACAACAAACTCACCATTTCTAGAAGGTAGTTCCAAAACTGGAGCATTCACCAATATTCTTTTCAATTCCTAAAAACAATCATCACATTCTTTTGTCCAAATGAACTTAACACCTTTTCGAGTTAACTTAGTCATTGGACTATATAACCATGAAAAATTTTCAACAAACCTCCAGTAATAACCTTCCGAACCAAGAAAACTATGAATCTCAGTTATATTTGTGGGTCTTGTCCATTCTTCAACAAATTTTGTTTTAGCAGGATCAACAGTTATTCCATTTTTTTGAAACAATGTGACCAAGGAAAGAAATTTGTTGCAACCAAAACTCACACTTGCTGAATTTCCCAAATAGCTTCTTTTCTTTTAAGGTTTTCAAGAAAACCCTTAAATAACTTTCATGTTACTCCTTACTTTTTGAATAAACCAAAATATCATCAATGAACACAACCACAAACTTATCCAAGATCTCATGGAAAATTCTATTCATAAGATCCATGAATACAGCAGGTGAATTGGTTAACCCAAAAGGCATAACTACAAATTCATAATGGCCATATCTAGTACGAAACACAGTCTTCAGAATGTCTGCTTCCGTTACTTTCAACTGATGGTACCCCGAACTCAAATCAATCTTCAAAAAATATTGATCTCACTAGAGCTGATCAAACAAATCATCGATATGAGGCAAAGGATACTTGTTCTTAATAGTGATGTTATTCAATGCTCTATAATCAATGCAAAGTCTCATTGAACCATCTTTCTTTTTAACAAACAATATAGGAGCACCCCATGATGATGTGATAGGTTGAATGAAACCTTTATCTAATAACTCCTGCAATTGCTTCTTTAACTCTAAAAGTTCAATTTGAGCCATTCGATAAGGGGGTTTTGAAATTGGATTAGCATCAGGAACTAAGTCAATAGTAAATTCAACTTCCCGATCATGTATTATACCAGGAAACTCATCAGGAAAAACATCAAGGTACTCATTTACCATTGGCACATCATTAATATGAACAGTTCCTTTATTTTCAACAATATGTGCAAGGTAACATTCATTTCCATCTTTTACAAGTTTCTCGGCTTCCTGATATGTTATCAAAAGAAAGGGTTCATTCTTGTACACAAACTGTAAATCTTTCTGAAAAGAAACCTCTTTAGCTATGCAATCAATCTTATCATGATAAAAATAAATCCAATCCATGCCCAAAATAACATCAAACTCTACTACAGGAAAAACAATAAGGTTTGAAGGTAGATTCTTCCTGCACACAAGGACATGAAGGTTCTTATAATTTCTTTTTGTCTCAACAATTCCTCCAGGTGTTTTTACCATAAGTTCTATATTAATATGTTGATATAGAATTACCAATTTACTAGAAAACTTCTCAAAAATTAAAGAGTGTGTAGACCCTGAATCAAACAACACATTGGCATAATCTGAACAAACAAACAGTGTACCTTATACTACTTCATTTGATGGCCCAACATCTGTTGAAGTAGTTTCAAAGGATTTCACCACCCCTTTTTGCTTGTATTCCGGATTCTTTCCCTCAGTTGAGTTCTTCACTAGACACTCATTTTCATAATGAACCATTTCATTACACTTAAAAAATCTTACTGGTGGATTTTCATTTCCTGCTTGATCATCCTCCTTACAGTTACGAGCAATATGACCAGACTTACCACACCGAAAGCACTTTCTAGACTTTGATAAACATTCTCTAGGATGATTTTTACCACACTTCTCACAAGTTGGATATTTAATTTTCTTACCTCCAGGATTCTTTGATGAATTATTTCCCTTTGACTGCCAATTGGATCTCTTATTTTGTTGTTTGTCAAAGAACACCTGATCATCGGCAAACTCCATTTCCACCTTCTCCGCACAACGAACAAGTTTTTCATAACTTTTGAACTCATGAGAAGCTAAATCCCTTCGATACTTTGGCTTTAATCCTAAGTAAAAACGGTTGATTTTACTATCAAGGTCTCATATAAAATTTAGAGCATACCTTTCCAGTCGAGTGAATTTTTCTTCATAAGCATCCACTGAGTCATCCTCTTGCCTTAATTCCAGGAATTGTTTTTCCATCCTAAGATGAACCACCTTGGGAAAATATTTCTCAAGAAACATAACTTTGAATTCACCCTAATCGAGAGAATCAATATCCTCACTATCCCTGATATTTTTCACCATCGACCACCACTAATCAGCTTCACCTTCAAAATGGTAAGCAGTAAGACTAACATTTTGATATTCTAAACAACCCATAACATCAAAAATATTTTCTAGTGCTTTAATTCACCCTTCTGTTAGCACCAGATCAGATGATCCTCTGAATGATGGGGGATGTTGCCTCATGAAATGCTCCACTACTGACATGTTCCTCTGTGGTTGATCTGGATGATCTCATGCATGGATGTCACCACCATTTATAGCCTGAGTCAATTGTGCCATCACTGCAAAAAACTATTCAGTTCTGATTCCGACCATCTCAGGTTGCTGATTTAGAAGGTTGTCTTCCTCCTGATGTCGTCCCAACATAGCTACCATGTTTCATCTGTGGAAAACCATTCTGAACACAGAAATATCTTAGGAAAAGAAACATGGTAATCTGTAAATGCTATATCATTTCAATATTACCATAAATTAATTTATGGACATTTATTTAACAATACCCTAACTCTTAAAGTTATCTAAACTGACCTCTGATACCAACTATAAGGACTCAGACTTAAAACATACATAATCTTGAATTAAGTTAATAATTCACATTGAGGATCTTTTCAGGTTTAGAGTTTTAGAGAGTTAGGACATAACTATTACATCTGAAAATATTACAAAGTAGACACTTCTACATAGATTCCATTTTTTCATAAAATAAAAACTCTTGAAAAAAAGATTCATGTCTAGTTTCAGGTTTTTAGACATCATGACTTTTCCTTGATCCCATACTTGACCCTATTCCACATTATGTCTGATGAAAAACTTTTCAAAAACTTGGAATTAGCATAAAAAGCTCAGTAAGGGATACACAAAGAAGGAAACCTGTTAGTTTTTCAAAACAATAGGTAAACCATGAATTCTTTATTATAAGTAATACTTTTAACCTTTATGAAGTATTAAATACTCTTCACTAAATAAAAGATCATTACTTACCCTTTTGTAACCAAAAGATTACCATAAAACCCATATAAAGAACACATAACATATAAAGGTAACTTGGGACATAAACATACTTAAATGGAATAACCATACGGTCGACTTCCACACATATCACTAAATGGAATAGTCATACGACCAACTTCCATACCCAATGCATTGGAGGTTATAACGTAACCACCCATCCTGGTATTCACAGAACCACCCGTCATTTGGTTTATCACGTAACCACCCATCAAATTTCCAAGTACCATTATAAAATCATAAGACATAAAACAAATATAAAGGAAAGAAAACATTTCCATATTTCAATCACAATATATCACTTAAATATATTGACATAAAAAATCCATTATCAAAACATTTTCAATACCAAAATACATAAAAGAGTAAATGGTATTTATTTTCTTTTAAAAACATTACGGCTTGTTGAGGAAGCCAAAGATCAAATAATACTCACAGCGGTGGAAAAGGTCGTTGTCACCACTTACGTTAAAAGGAACATTCTTTTTGTCGTTCAGTAAAACGCTTCATAGAAAAAGATTCCTTTTGAATAAAAGTAAAATTAAAAGGGTTTTATACACCGTATAAAAGAAAGTTGTGTATTAATGAAAATATGCCTCAATTAAAGGATATTGAGACGAAGTCCCTTACCTCATGTCCGACTTGACTCGATCATTCTTTAATCTCTTGAATAATAAACTAAAGTTAATTTTTACTTTCTTAAGAACATTTTTAAAGTTGATTATTCCTTTTATATTACTTATTACCATGTTATAAACATTATGTAATCATTTAAGTTAATAATGTTCCTTTTGTCGATATTTGGTACTTGAGTCAAAAATGGACTTCTTATAATTACATGTTGTTCATGTGGTCGAAGGTTCATTATATCCAGAATGATATTAATGATTTGGATATAATATATATAATATATATCCAGCATATACATGTATTTATAATAGTACATAACATTTAGAGGTAAGAAATGAAATGCACTGTTCATGGAGATGGTAAGTCGTACGTACACATGAATGCTACTTTCATTTATATTTCTTATTTTACTGGAATTAAAACATAATGATACATAGATATATTATAATTCTATTATTTTATCATATATAATATCATCAAATATATCCTTTATATGTACCATATATGGTATGAACGAGTCATATCACTTTGAGGGGGCGGTAGTCTGCACTTCCTCAAATGAAATTATCACATTTACCCATAATGGAAACCATAAAGGTATGCTATAAATGGAAATTATAGAAGCATAAAGAAAAAATAAAAATAATATATATCATATATAAATACAGTTCCATCATAATTTACACCATGATAGGTGGTAGGAGATAATCGAACAATCGTCGTTTTGTGAGGCGTTAGTTTGTCATCCACAGAAACATTATGTTCTTCACCCAATAGATGGAGGTGTGTGTAAGTGTAGTTTGAATAATTCTCATAAAAACATACTAGTATATTTAGGATACTGTTTTTCTTACAAAATAAAGGAATAAAAAGATTTTATGGGGTTGGAGAAGTAAAATAAAAGAAAACCAGTTAAGAGAAACGGTTACCTTTAATTTGGGTAACTTCCTTTGGTTTGAACCAAAAGGACTTCTTGAAGTGTCTTCTGCCTAATGTAAGGATTATAAAATTAGGAGAGGGATGTAGGGAGATTAATTAGGTAGAGTTTGGATGATCCAAAAGGCTTTAGAGGTGTGAGGAATTGGTTAGAAGTGGTCTCCTTTTATAAGGGAGAGGAGTGGCTCTTTAGGAAAGTGTGCAAATATTATTTTATTATATAATGATATTCAGTTTCAAAAGGTCCAAAAATCATTAAAGTAGAAGATAAGATGACTAATATTTGAAATAAAATCATCCAATTAGAATTCGACATGTTTTGGATAATATTTTAATCATTATAATCTTATTTATTTAAATCATTTATTAATGAGGTAAATACTGCATCATCATTGTGTCATAAATAATTTAATTTATTTGTTGTCTAAAAATTATAAAAAAAATACCATGATGTATTAAATATTTTTATATTTCCAATTAATATTTATAGTCAAAAATATTACTTATATAACACCATATAAAAATTAATTTACTAAAAGATATTTGTTTTTGTCATTTTTGCCTTTATATTAAATTAATTAATCTAAAGTGTCATTTTCTTTCATAAGTGGCTTAATGGGGTCCCAAAATAGACCCAAAGATGCCCATGTTCAGCCATTACTCATCCAATAAGGTTAGGACAAGTGTTAAGGTAAATTTTGAATTATTATAATATTCTTTTAACCTTGAATTACCCTATTTACCTTTAACCGCGGTAAATAAAAGTCAAAAGTTACTATTCACCAAAAATTATTTTCATATTATTGAACCACATTTTACTTCTTGATAACAAACATGTTTGTCATACTTTCAAAATTCAATTCAAAGAAGCGTTAAAATTTCATTTAAATGAAAAAGTCAGTTTTTTAACTACTACTAAGTGGTTTCACTATTCATCAAAAATTGAAGTTTTTCAGAAAAATACCAAAAATTCAGCCTAAGATTTATTTGATATTCCAGATTAAAAAATGATGTCTATTTTTCCAAATTCAAAACATATAAGTGTCATTAATTAATTTAAAATCAATTCTTGTTGTTAAAACAAATAGCGTGTTTTTAAGAAACAATAACTATCAAAGGATTGACACTTGTTTATGTCCATTTTCAAAGTGAAATTGATTACAAAGACCACCATTGGATTAAATGGTAAAAATATATTCTAATTACATTTTAAAACCAATTAAAAAGATAATCTAACCATATAAATAAATTATATTAATACATAGTTTTAAATTAAAATACAATATTTTCACTATTAAATAAAAAATGAACTTTATCAAAAAAATTCCAAAAATTTACACAAAGTAAATTTTGATGTCCCATTATAAATAAGGATTTTATTTGGTCATATAGAATGTATTAAAGTGACCAAAACTAGATTTAAAGATGGTTCGCCATTAAAAGGTGTTAAATCGACCTTTTAATGTAAATTATGCTCAAAATTAGATTCATTCATATTTTATGCCTCTAACTTTTTATTGGATAAATGTAAATACATTTAACAAACATGTATAATCATATTGTAGTTAGTTTTTTTCATTCCCTCCAATAAAACGGTTAGGATTTAACTACCATTTAAAATAATAATATTATATTATTAATGTGCAACGTAAGATTTCAAAGAAACCTGTTGTTGCGTATCAGGTACGCTATCGAACATAGAAACCCTTTTAAAGTAAAATTAATATTTAATTCACAAATATTAATAAATATGAAAATATCTTATTCTTCATTTACTTGGGATGTTACATAAAGACTGCACAGATCAGTCATAAGTCTTATGCCGACAGGAGATGGAGACCTCTGGAGTTCGAGGATGGTGACCACGTCTTTCTACGGGTCTCACCTAGACGAGGTTTGCGGAGATTTGGCCGAGAAGGAAAGTTATCTCTGAGGTTCATTGGACCCTTCTAGGTCCTTAGTATAGTTAGCGAGGTGGCTTACCGCCTAGCACTTCCCCCTCAGTTGCACCGGGTGCACGACATTTTCCACGTATCCCAGCTAAGAAGATACGTGCATGACCCTTCTCACATCATCGACCACGGTGAGATGGACGTCGATGATGGGGCGACATTTTCAGAGGTTCCAGTGGAGATTGAGGATCAACAGTAGTGGGTCCTTCATGGGTAGTTGATACCTCTGGTGCGCATTCACTGGCAGCATAGAAACCTCCAGGAGATCACATGGTAATGGGAGGCTCAGATGCATGCTCGGTACCCCAACTTGTTCCCTTAGTTTGAGTTGTGGCTTACGGGGACGCAAAGCCCTGAGGTGGGGAGAATGTAAAGACCCTAAATTTCAATGTAATTTTTATTTTATTTTTTAAAATATATGGAAATTTTACGAGTCTTTGAAAATTGATGGTGTGTGATTCTGAGGCCCGGTGTGCTCAGAATGAATTTATGAACTTTTTTTCAGGTACGTTTAATAAACGTACAAGCAGGTTTTTGTAACTTTTGAACTGGTGCTCGGAATTGAAATCCAAGGGCACCATTGAACTCGAAGTGCCGGTATTCTCTTAAGGATACCTTCAACTCGACCATAGTGGTTCGAGAGTGAAAGATAAAATTTTGTGCTTTTCGTGAAAGAATTAAATAAAATAAAAATTTCTAACATTTTTATTTTAGAAGCCCCATGAACATGGGTTATGGTGGTGGAGACCACCCACGCCTAAACCTCCCATGAGAATGTTAAGAGGTGGGGACCACCTGAACTAACCCCCATTTTGAATTTAGAGGAGGGGACCACCCAAACCCCATTTAATGGGAGGAAACCTTTCAACTCCCTCCTTAATGAGGGGGGGTGACCCTAGGTTTCCTCTAAATTAATTATGCCAACCACATCGTAATTAATGAAGTTAATTTAATTTTGTGCCAAAAATTAAATTGATGAAACACAACATATTATCTACTTTTCTTTTTGGGTGGAATTGGGAGAAAGGATTGGAAGAGGAGAACCTTGGAGGAATTCTTCTTCTCCAAAGAAGAACACTTCTCCAACGAAGAATGCTTCTCCAACGAAGAATGTCGACATTCTCCAATGTCTTCGACTTCTTATTTGGAACATCCTCCAATGTGGAACATCTTAAATCAATGAATTTCCTTCCCTCCTCATTGACGTCAACAAACAAACAATGTAGGGGTGTGTTTTAAATTGATCAATGTTAATTTTTCCCCTCACATTGAATCATCCCCCTTGAGCTGCTTGTTACCGCTTTAACACGGAGGCTGTGGGACAAACAAACATGGAATGAACCCTCCATCATTCTTCATGAATGGTGTGTTCTTCGCAATGGAAGAAGGAGGCTTTGTGACCTAGTGACGAAAGAAGAGCGGCCGGCTGAACCGGCTACAGGTGAAGGCGCGGTGCGCGACCGCACCATACAGAGAGAACGGCTGGCCATCCTTCCAGCCACGGCGGACCACCGCCCCACCGTACTGATGCCTCTGTTCCCCCTCACGTCGCCCCGTGGCCGTCGCGGCCCCACACCATTCCGCACCACCCTTGGCCCCTGCGGCTCCACACCGCCTCACGCCGCCCCACGACCTTCGTCGCTCTGCAACCCCGCGCCGCCCGCGGCCTCCGCAGCCCCACGCCGCCCGAGGCCCCCGCGACCTCTACCGCCCCGTGCCACCCATAGCCACCGCGGCCCCTGTGGCCTCCGCTACTGCCCAGTCCGGGACGCCCAGCGGGCCGGACCGCTTAGCACGGGTCGGGCTGACCAGGTTAGACCGGACCCAGACTAGTTTTGACCCTATACTCTCTTTTGGCCATAACTTTGGCATCGGGCATCCGTTTTACGAACTGTTTGAGGAGCCGAAAACCTTGGAGAGAGACGGTAATTTTGGTATACCCCACTAGAGATTATGATAAAGTTGTGGTATGGTCGGGTTGGATCGAGCACGAATCCAACTGGGCCCTTGGGATTAAAAGGCTAATAACTTACAGACTAGGCATCCGTTTGACGCACCGTCTATTGCGTTGAGACCCTTATGACATGGCGGTAATTTGGGATAATTCTTAGTGGGACTTCTTGGTAGTTGGATTGTTGACCTATGGCTTGGGGAGCGGTTCTCCCAAACATGATACATATGGAACCCTGCGACTGGCTGAGACTTGACGACTGCTGACCGTTTTGAATTGGAGTGACTCGATAGGCCTAGTGGGGAGCGCCTCTGGGTGATGCGGTAGACCTACGGTGGGTAGATCCTTTGTGTGACGCGGTAGACCCATGGTACTCGACCGGAGGAGTACCTCAGCAGGCCACGAGGGGGAACGCCTCTGTGTGACGTGGTAGACCCATGGTACTCAACTGGAGGAGTACCTCAGCAGGCCACGAGGGGGAGCGCCTCTGTGTGATGCGGTAGACCTACAGTGGGGAGCACCTCTGTGTGACGCAGGAGACCCACGATACACGATAGGAGGTGTACCTCAATAGTCCACGAGGGGGAGCGCCTCTATGTGATGTCGCAGACCCATGGTACTCGACAGGAGAAGTACCTCAATAGGCCACGAGGGGGAGCGCCTCTGTGTGACGTGGCAGAACCATGGTGGGGAGCGCTTCTGTGTGACGTGTCAAACCCACAATACTCGATAGGAGGAGTACCTTAGTAGTCCAAGGTTAGTGGGAAGTGCCTCTGTGTGACGCGGCATTCCCACTATACTTGATAGAGGAGGTGTTCTCGTCGAGGTGTTCAATGATGTGACTGGAGATGTTACTTATTACTACCCCCAAAATAAATCCTGGTGTGAGATGAGTCTGTATCTTGTGGTACTTACGTTCGTGGTAATCCTTCCTTTGTGGAACAGTTGAGCTTGGATCTTTTGAGTTAGAACCTATGTTTCCTCATGTTTGAGATGGGTATACTTGATAACTTGGGTATATGTATGGGAATATTCCTAATTTGGGTTGTCGGTTGATTTCATGCTTTGTGGTTTATCATTTGTGGATTTTGTGATACCTTGAGGGTCTTGGGGTCCCTACTGAGTATCGTTATACTCACCTTTGTACGGTCTATTCCTGCACCCTGTTGTGTTTGGTGTAGACGACGGACAACGCTGACTGAGGATGAGAGTACCAGGACTGGAGGTATCTCGGAGGTGGAATTAGATGAGTTGTACCGCATAGACGACCGTTCGGGAGCTGTACCTACCCTTCAGGTAGGATCCTCGGCGGGTGATCATAGGAGATGTTCCAGTTTACTTGTACTCTTAGTTTATTGTACTTTCCAGTTGGGCTTGTATTATGGACCCTTTTACTTACTGTACTCACTCTGTTTACTATTCAGTTTACTTGAGTTCGTATCTTTCTATGTGATTGGTTGTGTGTGTTTATAGGTTATAAAGGAAATGCCTTCCCAATTTTAGGGAATACGCCTTTGGTGCTAGTCACCAGCCCCTAGCCTATGGAAGGCGGGCTTGGGGTAGTCAAAGCACGGGCCCCAGGGGATGTGTCGTGACAAAACTTTTAAATAATATGTTGTTTCCTAAAAATGTATGTTCTACTATGTCATAATCAATAAAAAGTATAAATGAAATGTGACCATCTTATTTTGACAATTATATAACCATTTGTTAGTATGACCATTGGAAACAATAATATTTTTTTACATTATAATTATTGTTTATAAATTGAAATGATAATGGATAATTAATGTAGAAAGAAGAGTCGATGGCCTTGTCTAGTAGACTCAGGCCATATGAAGCCCATTTTTCAGAGCTTGGGAAGGAGGTAGTGTCACTAGGATTCACTTTGGACCAAGCCCAAGCTGAACTTCAACATGTTAAGCTTGAAAAAACTCACATATGGGAAAAGTTCAAGTTAGTGAATATTACCGCTCGGGTGATGTTATTCGAGCCACCCCAAGAGTCCATCACCATCACACACCTTACCCTTAGGTCTATGAGGGTGTTTTAAGAGGTTATGTTTCAAGTTCATAGATACTTAAAATGTAATCCCTTTCCCTAGATACTTATAATGTAATCCCTTTATTTTAATAAAATTGTTATTTCATAATTTCTATTTTAATAATAGTTTTTCTTAATAAAATATATGTTTAATTGAGGAAAATTTTATAAATTGATTTTAGAATTAAAAAATTGTACTTTTCAAATATTTCTCATATATAGAGAATTATTATGGTAAAATAAACATCATTTTTGAATTTCAAATGTCAAAATTAACCTAGGTTGAATATTTAGTAGTTTTCTAAGAATTTTAAATTTTTTGATGAATAGTATTTTTTGATGAATATTATTTGATGAATAGTATTTTTGACGAATATTTTTTAATGAATAATTTAATTTTCAATGAATAGTAAAAATACAGTTTTGAGTTTTCGGTATGTCTAATGACATCATAACTATGTCATAATGATGTAATGAGTAAGATAAGATGTTTTTAGACTCTTGTTAATTAAAATATGATATGAAGTGTCCCAAGTGGCCAATACCATGAGAAAATACCATGGGAAAGCTCATGGTTTTTCAAATACCACTAATGATGTGTCCTTTGAAATTAATAAAAAAAACTCTCTCTATTTTACTATAAATACCCACCCATTCCTTTGTTTATCTTCATTACAAATTCATACTCCAATAATTTCTGATAGTTCTACCTTCCAAGGCGTCATCAAGCCCTAAAAGTCCCGATCTTAGAGTATTAGAAGTTACTCTTCAATATAAGGGAATTCTCGACTTCTCTTTTCCTTTCAAGTTCTTTTTTATGTGGTATGTATTTCAAATTTCCATACCATGTTCTTATTTACATTTTATTTTGCCCCTATACTGTACTATGAGTCTTTTATGAATGGGTGTCCCCTGGCCCCTCTCTTTTTTAATGTTTTATAAAACTATGTTTCATACCTGTTATGCTGTATAATTTTCATCTCAAAATCTCACTTTTTTTTCTCAAGAAATACTTTTATTTTCTTTATGTGAATACTAAAACCTCTTTCATTTCCATATGAATTCATCAATACATAAAAATTATTTATTTGATTCTTTAATTGGCATACATAAAACCCTCATTCCATTTCTATGGGTTATAAATGAAATATTGATCATGTTTTTAAGCACTTTTTAAAACACTGTGATTTTGATATAAAATCCATTAATTTTACTATATATGGGTTAATTATGAAATTTTTTATTATGATCTATTTGGATCATATGAAAATAAATACATATTAAGGGTGCGCCCTGAAATCACTCCAATGCATTGGGTAAAGAAATTAATCTCTAGAGATAACAAGTTTTATGATACCTTGGTGAATAACCTTGGTAATTTTTAAGACACCTTGAGGATAGACCTTGGTGATATGATTATGAATGTCTAAATTAAATTTTGTAGCCACATTTTTAAGTTATGATTAAATATATTTTTATTCTATTCTTCTTTATCATGCCTTTACGATATTTCTCATGTTCTTATTGATATTTCCCAAGTTCACATGTAAACTATTTTACTTGGTTTCCCTTACTGGGCCTTCTGCTCTCCATTTCCTTTGATGTATGTCCATAGGTTATGAGATGTAATAAGTGTAATTAGGATGAACCTTGAACAATACTTTCATGTGGAATAGAAGAATGTTTTAAGTTTTTATGTATTATGTGCCTTATTTCCAAGACACTAAACTTTAAAAGATCCTCTATTTGTAAAATGTCAATAAAAAGGTGGTACTCCGTAGTATATACTATATGTGAAAATTGAAAGGATCAGTTAGCACTTTATGATGTGATGTTTGATTGATTTTTTATTATAACCTTATTGATACCCTTTTTATTTGTTGATGATGTTTATGTATATCCATGTTATGGAAGCTTGAATTGTGATTCATGATATGTTGTTGTGTTGGGGATCTTGTTAAGGAAAATGTGGATGATGGGAAGAATGTGATTGTGATGTTAGAATTTGGGTCTTTTTTGTTTTCATGAGATGAAATTCATTTTGAAATTGGACCACCTCCTTTAGTTATTCTATGAGGAACCCTAGGCTACTTTGTGGGAAGTTTTGGGACATTTATAGACTAGTTGAGATAACACATTGGCTAGTCACCCCTAGTTGTATATAATACATGGCTAGAGGGAGGGTCACATATGAGGCTCGGTAAGTGTTATTTGGTTTATGAGATGTGTTACCATTAACTAATTAGTATTTGTACCACCTTTTCATGCCTTTTACTTGTCCCATTAGTCCCTCAGGTGTTGCCAAATTATATGTATCATATATTATGCCTTTCGTTATTTATCAGAATGTGTATTGATTATTACATGGATGGACTTGTTTTGTTTTATTGATAATATTTTTATTGACTATTATTTTTTTATTTTTTTATTATAATTACTTATGAATTTCTATAATTTGGTTTTTCACTATAGTTTACACTTGCTTCCTTTCTTACATTTGAGTTGGGTGTGTTAAAGATTTTAAAGGAAAAAGGGAGACGTTGTTTTAAAAGTTCTAGACTTTATTATAAATTCATTTGAAATGTTTTTAAACCATTTGAGGGTTTATTTTCAAAAGTGATGTTTTAAAAATAAAGTAATAGGTTTTTTCTTGAAATTTTTTATCAAAAAGAGATTTTCATGAGATGTTGGAAAAAAGGGGGAAAGTGTTTGGTTTTTTCCCTCTGTTTAATGGTTTTATTTAAAATGTTTAACAATCCTTATTTTTATTTTATAAAAATGATAGTTTTTTGGATGTGGATGGTGATTTGGTTTTATAAATCATTTAAAACCCTATTTTTGTACCTTGTATTTAAACTAGAAGTTTATAAATTATTTTAATAAATAATTTTCATAGATTTGGTTTATAGTGGTTTCCTGCTAAGTGATTATGTGTTCATGCATATATTATTATCTTAGTTGAAGGTTCTTGGCCCAATTTCCTAGTCACTCTTGAGAGCATTGATCCATTGAGGTTGGTATTTATTTTATGGAATTCAGCTAGTGTGCCTATTATTTGATTTTGGTAGGACCAACCATTAATTTCCTAGAATACCTGGAAAGTTTCTCTTTAAATGATTTTCTTTGGAAAATTAGGATTTTATTTATTTCTATAGATGAAGGTGTTGTGATATTCTGGTGTCCGGGTATAGGCATCTAGTGGGTTTCTTTTCCTTTTAGGAGAGGGAGACCAGGGTGCTGAGGGAAGTTTTTAGTGCATAGGTTATTTTCTTTTTTCCTTATTATCTTTTTTGTTTATTTATAACTTTTTATTTTGATGTAGATGATTGATATAAAGATGAGTAATTATATATTCTTTTATATTATTTTTTTCTTATTTACTCTAATTATTGGGAAAAAGTGTTCCCAAGTGTGTTCTTATAATGCTCGGACACTAGTTTTGAGCCCATGGGGATTGGGAACACCCTTCTAGATAGTGAAAGTTTGATTGAGTCATCCTTCAAATGGATGACTTGGGAAGGTTAGTTATAATAACATCCCTCTACAAATACATATGTTTAAAGATAATGACCACAAATACTAATACATAAAACTATCAAGAGAATAGAGCAAGGTTAGGGGGTAGTCAACCATTCATTCTTCGCCAACCTAGATGTTGGGGAAAGCACCCTCCCATAGTCTACCGGGTATCATTATTCCTACCAAAATGGGTGGGGTAGCATAAAAAATCACATAAAATATAGGATATAATATATTTCATTACCACACTATGTGCATTAACCTAGTCTTAGGCTCAAATACAACTATCATTTCTCAGAAACCCAACTACCACTGATAAGAACTAGATATTCCATAAGCACAAAATAATTTAAGGAGATTCATTTAATTAATTATTTCTTTTAAACATTTAAATTTTAATTAATTCATTCATTATACATTAATTAAAAATTTTCTATTCACATTTCATAAACCATCAAGCGAAGTCCAACATGATTTCTCTTTATCAAACAACTAGTTTCAATATCATATAAGATTAATTGATTCATTTATCATGGGTTATAAATATGGGTAACCTAAGAAATCATATATTATAATATATAAATTATTTAAACATGATTTCAAGTATAGATTCTAGTTTCAACAAACATTAAGGAAGAAAAATTCCATTAAGATGCCTCTTTATTATTATCAATAATAAGCAATTCTAGCCGCATGTTATTTATCCAATTCCATTAACATATGGAAGAAAATTTTCAATTAAACACACATTAACTATTGATTTTATTTCCATCAAAACATATTAATAATGGTTTATAAAAATGTGCCTCTTTAATTTATTAACCAACCAACGTTATCAACTTTACATTCTTTAACCATTTTCATCAAATTGGCATGCCAAACCTAAGCATAAAAAACATTATAATCAAATAATAAATATATATAGTAAACTATATAGTAAAACATGAGGCAAATTGTTATCACAGTGGAAAAACATGTGATTGCTACAACCATAAACCATTTCTTTTCATTATTCTGGTTTAATCTTCATTATGGTTAATTCCAACACCACCAAAAGAGGTAAAGAATGATTAATTTACAATTTAATATAAAAATAAGTATAGGTATTGAATCACCTAACTTAATTATTTTAATGTTCTTTGATCCATAATGGAACAAAAACATAAAACTCAAATCGCCTCTCCCATAATGAATCTACTTCTCCCAAGAATGATGCAACTTAACTTCACCAAAAAACATCAAAATAACTCCATAAGAACAAATTAGATCCACCATTATAGAATGGAAATAAATAATGGGAGGAAAAAAGACTGATCATAGAATAAACCATAAAATAAAGAGGGAAAACTCACCCCAGATCACCATAGATCGAACAAGGGAATTCGGGGATCAATCCCTTTCAAAAAGACTTAAAAATGCCTTGAGAGAGATCCTCTGGTCACCTAGGGTTGGGAGAGAATTAGAGTATTTCTTAGAAAATTGAAGGCATTATTAGCTTTATAAGCACACTGCCAGGTGAAATTTCATAGTGTGAATGGGTTATTCACATCATGAATGGTTCGAGTTTTAAGAGTCTCTAAAAAACAGATTACCTCAATCCTATAAACTTGGATCAATTCATGTCATGAACTTCATATTCACATTGTGAGTTTTCAGATATAGATTAATTGGATCCAAAAATCATCTATACATGTCATGAATTTATTGTACACATTTTGAATCACACCCCATAAACTTGTCTCATGAAAGCCGTGAATAACACTTCAAGTTGCAAATTTCCCACTCATGACATGAACTATGTTTCACACCATGAACTCCACCTGAAATCAAATTTCAACTCCCAAACTCCACTAAAACTAGTCTTGTCTTACTATAAGAACCATGGGATTTGGAAACATGTAAATAAATGTTCTAGAAGGATATGGGACCTTACATCAAACATCTCTTAAACAATTATCATCCTCTATAATTTAAAATTGAACCCATAGAGAAAGGAAAGAAAAGGGGATCATCCGAAAAACCACCCCATGAGATACCTCTCAATAATCTCTCCATCATGGGAGAAAAACCAACTCACTTAGAAGAATATGGTAAAAAGTAATAAAACAAAAACAACCATATCCTAAATACTCTTCCAAGGTAGATACCACTCAAATATGATCAAGACCGCAAACAAGTCATTGAGGAAGATAAAAGCATCTCATAAACCAGATAAAGATCAACAACCACAAAAAAAATCATCGCTAGAAGAGAAGATATAAAATTCAAACATCTCAGGATAGTGAGTGTGTATCTATGATCCATGTTCCCATATACTCTCCTTCGCACTATCGTGTCACCAAAGGACACAAACCAAAGGAATGTTATGACCACACAACACCTTCTCCTAGTAGTCTTGGTTCTTTATAGGCTTCTCCTTGAAGGTTTCATCATATTCAATGTCGACTACACCCAAATTGATGATGTGAGATTCATCATGAAGATAATGATACATCTTTGACACATGGAAGACACCATGTATCCATCCCATCTCTGGGGTAAGTGCTATCTGATATGCAACAACTCCAATATGAGCCAACACCTTGAAAGGCCCAACAAACCAAGGATAAATCTTACTACCACGTCCAAACCTTAACTACCCATGATGAGGATTCACCCTCAGTAAAAAATGATCTCCAAATTTTAACTCCATAGGTCTCCTCCTATAATCATCATAGGACTTATGATGATCTTGTGATGCCTTCATCCTCTCACAAATCACCTGAACTATCTCTATCATGCTCTACACTGGTTATGGATTAATAATTTTTGAATTTATAACCCTAGACAAGAATAATGGAGAATGAAAATTCCATCCATATAAATCTTCAAACAATGTCATACCAATGGTATAGTGAAAAATGTTATTGTAATAAAAATCGACCAAAGGCAGGTGTCACATCCACCAACCTCCAAAATCCAGAACACAAACATGAAACATGTCCTCAAGAGTTTGGGTGTTCCACTATGTATGATCATATGTCTATATATGGAAAGTAGTTCTAAGGTATAACTAAGATAAAAAATCATAATGGATAACTCTCCACACTTTAGAGATAAAATGAGGATCAAAATTAGAGATTATATTCCTTAGGACTCTGTGGAGTTTTTCCACCTCATTTAAGTATTACCTTGATAAAACCTCCATTGATCCCAACTCCTTGATAATTATGGGATGATTTCATAAAATATTCTACTATCACCCATATAGTATAAAATACTCCCTAATATTAAGGTAAAATGATAATGAATTCCATCGAGTTATCCTCACACTTCCTCTAGGGAACGTCTAATAGCTGGTGAAAACTACTAAGAACACGATGTTCAATATTCCCCTTCTAGAAGACAAAAAATTGAGACAAAAACTCTACAACATAATGCTTAAAACAAACCCATCAAAACTTACATCTCAAATCTTGATAAATATTTGTTACGCTAGGATGAACTAATAAGGTTGAATTGTAGAACTCATAGAGAACCACCTCATGCATCCCCAAAGGGATGAAAATCAACCCCTGGAACAACACTAAATGTTTTTCGTCCTCGGAACAACCATAAGGGACATCACCACTAATAACTCTATCTCTCCAAAACTCCACCTTATAATCCCAAAGTCATGACTCCTCCACCTACTGCACCATATAAAACTATATATCATCTTAAAATAGAAACCTATACCACCAACCACTCCCATATCAAGATTAATTATTGAGAGTTCTTCCATCACTCTCCAATAATCTTCAAATCCATGTACAGCATCACTTTGTGACTTCCTGCTCACCACATCAGCTACAACGTTACTCTTTTTAAGTGTAAATGAAATCTAAAATTTGTAATCCTATAATAATTACTTCCACCATCATTATCATAAGTTTAGGTCCCACTAGGAAATGACTTACCTCATGATCTTGTGATTGGTAAAAACCATAAAATGATCATTGATGAGGTAATGTCACCACAACTTCAAGAAAAACAAGACCAATGCCAACTTGAGATCATGAGTGGCATAGTAATACTCATAGGGGAATAACTAATTATACACATAAGAAATAACCAGTCTCTGTTACATCATAAAAAAACCCAAACCGAGATGTAAAGCATCACAAAAAACCTCGAACTAAACTCCCTCTTCTAGAAAATAAAGGATTGGAGCAATGAACAACTTATCCTTTGGGTACAAAAAATTTTCATAACACTTATCAGCCTATAAGAACATCTTATATTTTCTATTCAAGGATATCATAGGAGTCACAACCCAAGATAAAGCAGTTATAACCCTCTTATAATAGCCTATAAGGTTGAGAAAACTCCGCACCACTATAGTAGTCTTGGGGTCTTACAAAAAAAATACCACCTTGATCTTCAAAATATCAAAAGATACACCTTGTTGGGACATGAAATTCCCCAAGAAAAAAACTTCATGATCCCATAAATCATGCTTTGACCACTTTTCAAATAGCTTTTGATAATAAAGAACTCCTAAAATGGCATGTAGATGCTCTGTATGTTCTTCTTAAACCTCAAATATGTAATTTTTAATATTTTTTAAATTATTTATTTATTTCAGGTTTAACCTAATCTCAATGTCTATACATTTAAAATATAGGTGAAAAGAATAATTATGCATGATCCTTTTCTAGGTCTCTACCCCACAACCAACATCACTTCATTTATTAGGCTCATTAAACTTAAAGGTCGATGAATCAGATCGTAGGGGGGATAAATACCTGTGTCTCAGCCAGTCTCCCTTTTTTGCATTGCTTAATAAACTTAGATGACACTCTTTACATACCAAACCATGTAGTCCTCACTTATTACTACCTCTAAACTCCATCCTATACTCAACCTAAACCTTTGATACCACTATGTCATGACCCCCTCCTCCTCAAAGGTACTCCTCAAAGGCTGACAATGAGAGAAGGGAGACAATGACACTCAAAGCCCACCTCTAACTATCATAGTCAATAATATGGACACTAGGAGCCTCTCCACCTCAAGTCCCAAAGCACATACTATAGAAGATGATATGAAAAAGTATGTATCTCATTAATCAAACAAAGCATGCACCCAAGAAGAAAGTAAGAAAAGGGTACCTCAAACTTGGTCTATCTCACCTAGTGATAGTGATTATTCACTGAGAGTGGATAATATTCACTACTAGAAAAGGGGGCATTGAAGCCCCCCAGAATCGGGCGACCGCCATTGGCGGTCACTATAGATATCTAATAGCGACCGCCAATGGCGGTCGCTGGCCTTAATAAAAAAAAAAAACCCGAGCCTTCCCCCCCCCGCACCCCCCTCTCGATCGAACCCTGCCCCCCCCCCCCCCCGTCGCCGCCCCCCCGACGCCGCCCTCCCCCCCACCCCCGCCTCCCGGCCTCCCCCATCGCCGCCCCCCTGACGCCGCCCTCCCCCCATGCATCCCGACCTCCCCCGCCGCCCGGCCTCCCCCGCTGCCCGGCCTCCCCCGCCGCCCGGCATCCCCCGCTCCCCCCCCACCCCGACGCCGCCCTCCCCCCCCCCCCCCCCCGCCTCCCGGCCTCCCCCGCCCCCCCCCCCCCCCCTCCCGGCCTCCCCCGCCGCCCGGCCTCCCCCGCCACACGCCCTCCGGCCCTCCGCCATCTGCCCTCCACCCCCTCAGCCCTCCCCCCCACCCCGGACGGCTCCGGCACCCCGGACAGCCCCCCCCCCCCCCCCCCCCGCACCCCAGACCGCACCCCGGACACCCCCCCGCACCTCAAACACCCCCCCCCCCCTCGCTGCCCGTCCCCCGTCCCCTCACCGCCTCCTCTCCTCCAGCTCCCCGCCGCCACCACCGCCCGTCCCCTCCCTTGCTGCACCGCCTTTGGCTCCAGCTCCCCTTCGCTGCCTCCTCTCTCTCGCTGCACCTCCTTCAGCTCCCCTCCCTTTCAGGTTTGTAGCTCAATCAGGTAACATGGGCTTTTAGTTATATTATTATTTTATCAATGGTTCATAAACAAATGATTAATATTTATTTTAAATATAGTTGATTTGAAAAATGTAAATGTAATAAGTATTGTGTAAATGTTTGTTATACAGATATAATTATGGATAAGAGTTGGATTGATCTTCCAAATCGAACGTCTAGAGAATATTTCAATGGAATTATGCAGTTTATTGACTTCACGAGAGGATTTGAAAGTGACTATATTAGTTGTCCATGTAGAAAATGTGCTAACAGATATCAATTCACACGAGATACTGTGAGGGAGCACCTTTTCTTTAATGGATTTCTGAAAAATTATAAGAGTTGGACTCGTCATGGAGAAGAATATGTTCGTTGTCAAAATACAGATGCAGCTCAGATGGATGTTGATGCAAGGATGACTGATCCAATGCATGAAATGCTTACTGAAATGGTACGTGGGTTTGATCCTGAAGGCATTGACATCCAGAATCTTGAGATCGGTGAGATAAATCTTCGCTCTGGTGCAGATCGTGATTCGAGGAGGTTTTATGAAGCACTTGATGATGCGAAAACAGAATTATATCCTAGATGTACTTCTTACAATAAACTGTCATTTATCGTGGAGTTGTTGCATTTGAAGACTTTGAATAATTGGTCAGACACATCATTCGACATGATTTTGGTTTTATTGAAAAAAGTTCTTCCTGTCAACGCTAAGATTTCTGAGTCGTATTACTATGCTCATAAGTTGACAGAGAACTTAGGTTTTACATATGAGACCATAGATTCATGTGCAAACAACTGTATGTTGTTTAGAAAAGAAACTTCCCATTTGGATATTTGTACGGTTTGTGGTGCTTCCAGGTGGAAAGAGAACAGGGGAAATAATACTCATCAAAGTCAGATTACGATACAGGGGAAACCGATTGTCGTAAAGAAAATGCGTTACTTTCCCCTTAAACCGAGGTTGAAAAGATTTTTTATGTCATCTAAAGTTTCTAATTTAATGAGATGGCATGCAGAAAGAGTTCATGAAAGTGATATGTTAACCCACCCGGAAGACTCTCATGCATGGAAGGATTTTCATAAGAGACATCCCGACTTTGCTAAAGATGTTCGTAATGTCCGATTGGGATTGTCAGCAGATGGTTTCAATCCATTCAAGTCTATCGTTGGTGCAACTCATAGCACATGGCCTGTGGTGTTGGTTCCATATAATCTTCCTCTGTGGCTTTGTATGAAGCAACAATTTATATTACTTTCCACTCTTATTGATGGACCTAAAAGTCCGGGGGATAAGATTGATGTTTACCTTCAGCCATTGATTGATGAGTTGAATGAATTTTGGGGCGATGATGTGATGACTTATGACTGCGAAACGAATGAAATGTTCAAACTGCATGCTACTTTATTGTGGACAATCAATGACTTCCCAGCTTATGCAAATTTATCAGGCTGGAGTACGAAAGGGGAATTTGTTTTCCCTTGTTGCAATAAAAGTAAAAAATCTGTATGGCTTAAACATTCCAAAAAATGGGCATACATGGGTCACAAGCATTTTCTCCCTCCTCGGCACAGATTCATAAAGGACAGAGTGGCATTTGATGGTTCTAGAGAGTTCATCCCGTCACCAAAGATCATGACAGGAGTCGAAATGTTATCGCAGATTGAGGAAGAAAACATCCGCATGGTATATGAAATTCAGGATTTGGTGGCTCCCCCAGTACGTAATATTCGTGCTGCGGGTAGGCAGCGCAGTCATAATTGGAAAAAGAAAAGTATTTTTTATAGTCTTACGTATTGGAAAACTAACATTTTGAGGCATAATTTGGATGTCATGCACATTGAAAAAAATGTTTGTGATAACATATTGTGGACCATTTTAGGTGTCAGTGGAAAATCAAAGGACCATGTTAATGCACGCCGTGATTTGGAAGAAATGGGTTTAAGGAAACAGTTGCATTTATAGTTAGCTAAGGGAAACAAGGCATATATGCCTACTGCACAGTATACGATGACTACAGAGGAGAAAGAGACATTTCTTTCCATTTTTAAGATGGTCAAGGTGCCTGATGGTTATTCTTCTAATATTTCAAAGTGTGTGAATCTGACGAGCAAGACATTTCAAGGGTTGAAAAGTCATGACAATCACATATTACTTCAACAGTTGATTCCAATCGCAATTTGTGATTGTTTATCCCCCAATGTTGTTCATCCCTTGATTGAGATGAGTAATTTTTTTAGACAGCTTTGTTTAAGAAATCAACGAATGAGTGATTTAAAAAGTTTGCAGGACCGAATTGTACTTACGCTTTGTCACTTTGAGAAACTTTCCCCCCCCTCATTTTTCGATGTTATGGTCCACTTGATAGTGCACCTAACTGATGAAGTAATGGCTGCTGGTCCAGTGCAATTCAGGTGGATGTATCCTATTGAACGGTATTTGAGTACATTGAAAAGATTTGTACGCAATAGAGCTCGTCCAGAGGCATCAATAGCCAATGGTTATTTGATGGATGAGTGTACTACCTTTTGTGTAGAATATCTTACGGATGTTGAAACAATATTAGATAATCCCTCTCAGATTCATGATGGTCCAGTTAGAGAAGGAACCACATTTGATATGGACAACATCGAGTGGATACAAGCACATCGATATATCTTGTTCAATACTCCATCAGTTGCACCATTAATGTAGTAAGTATCTTATCAATGTGCTTGTATAACTTTTACATGTTTTGTTTGCATAAGATTATCTTTTAAACATCGCGTTATCATTTGTAGGAAACACATTAATGAGATAAAAGAAGAGATGCATCGTGCGACTGAGTTTCAAATTCAACAATCTCATTATGCGTCATTTCATGATTGGTTCAAGGATTATGTATGTATAAATTGATTTTCATTATGAGTGAAGTATTATACTAATTCTTTCTGCATATATCAGTATTGATTTTTATAAATTATGTAGGTTCGTAAGCTGAGGGAGTTAGGGGACCCCATGCTACCTGAAGTATTTATCCAACTGGCTGAGGGTCCATCTATAACGGCTCGTCATTATAAATCTATTGATGCTAATGGTTTTCGATTTCACATTAAAGATGTTGACGACAAATGAGAAACACAAAACAGTGGCATCGGTTGTCCCTTTGTCGATTCTAGTTATTACTATGGTCAATTGATAGACATCGTTGAAGTTGTATACACACACAGTTTGAAGTACATATTGTTAAAGTGTAATTGGGTGATCCAGTGCGTGGATGTAAAGTCGATCAATATCAGTTTTCATTGGTGAATTTTAACTATATGTTATACAGAAATAATAAACGAGTTGAGAATGAACCTTTCATTTTTACATCACAAGCGGAACAAGTATTCTTCGTTACTTTGCCTTCGGATCCAAGTTGGCAAGTTGTTGTCAAAATGTCTCGGTGAGGAGTGTTTTTATTTGAAGAAGATGAACCCGAGACTGTTTTGTTTGTTTACCAAAAACTTGATCAACATATCGTAGTTTAATGTGAAGAAGATATTTATTGGGTCAGAGCGGATGTTGAAGGAGAAATGGTCGATTTGCATGCTTAATGAAAGGTATAATTGTTTTCCCACTATTCAGTAGAATGTCCTAGGATATCATAAATTATCTAATCATTTTATAAATCTTTATAAGTTTTAATCCTCACTTTTGTAAGTTAATTCAATCATAAATATTTAGGTTGTTTTTACTCTTGATTTATTGATGTTATGGTCGGTGTATCATCCCTTTGAGGTATTCTTCATCTGATTCATGTGCTGCTTGAATTTTTATTAGTTCTATCTGAAATTTGGCTATGCATTGACTGGTTTTGTACATAATTTGTATATCTGTTTTGTTAACTTTCTGATTTTTTAAAATTCATTCACAACTAATTATTCAATCCATTTTTTGTTTGATTAACAGTTGTACAAGTTTGATTTTTTAAGAACAATCCAATTTATCTTTTAAACACTTTGGACTCATTACTGATGTTTTCTATGACTGCAGACATGTCAGGGGAAGAGGCATAAGATCCACATCATCCATCTGAGGCATCTACGTCTCAGGGTCGAAGGTATGTTTGAATGTCATTGTCTATATTTTTATGTAATTGACATACATATATATATATATAACATTTTTCAATTTATATATAAAATTGTTTTCAACAGGATCAGACTCGGCTGCTTCTTCCTCTCGCAGGAGAGGCCCTGGTCGTGGCATATTATCATGGAATTCCGACACGACGATAGATGTTTCATTTGATGTGGTTTTTCATCCTGTGGGACCGAATGCCCCAGCATTTATTTATCAGCTGGGTCATATCATACGTGACCCACATCGATTTCCATTGACCACGCGTGACTGGGGCTTCTATCCCTCAGGACACATTAGATCGTCTATGGAGGGAGGTTCAGGTAAGAAAATCATTTTACTTTATTTTCTATGTATAAAGAATACTAATATGTTTGATTATTTTATTTATAGCAAAATTTGAAAGTATGCCCTGAATATTTTTGGCCCGTGTGTATGAGAAAATGCCGTAAGATGTGGAAAGATTATAAAGGCAAAGTGAAGAGGGACCACTGGGTACCAAATGTGGGTGCCCTAGACATTTGGAAAAAGTCCCGAGAGGTGTCCTCCCGGCTCAGTGGCATGAATTGGTTGCATATTGGTCTACTGAGGGTGTTGCGGTTTGTATATTAATTATTTTGGTGTATATATATTTTCAAGAATATGTGATTTGTTTGAAATTTGAATGAATTGAATGTGGGAGGTGTCAACACGCCATTCTGAGAATCGAGCATTGCAGGGACCACCTCACAGGCTCGGGACTTGTCACGTGTCTCAGATCCGACATGAGGTATATATTATTCATTTTTTAATTTATTAATTAATATGGTTTTGTGTTTATATTCTTTTAATATACAGTTGTGAGAGCAAGGTGCAGCAACTGATAAAATGTCGGTGTGGATGAGGACTCGTGATCGCAATGATCCAGAGGTTGCAGCATTGATAGTAAGTGTCTGTACTTACCAATAATTACATAAATCTATATATTAACATATATATATTTATCTATATTTGAATATTTCACAGGCTCAATTTGAAGCTGAGTTAGAACATCTGCCAGAGGACCAGCGACAGCTTCCCATGCGACGGGATGAGATCTTTCATCGCATTATCGGTCGGGACGGGCATGGCTATAGTTTGACCTATGGAGTAGGGATTCCTCGTTCTGTAGTGTCACGCGCTGCGGTTTTCAGTCCTTCTGTTGCTCATATGACACAGCAAATGTCAGATTTTGAGGCACAGTTGCGCGCTTCCGAGGAGGCAAATGCGCAATTGACAGCTGAGGTTAGAGCACTGCAGGAATATGTGCGTCGAGCTGATGGTGCAGGGGATCATACGACGCAGGTATATACTGTATTTATTTATTTAATTTAAATTATTTTTGTTATTAAAATATTTATAATGTTTATTTGTTGTAGGCCCCTGGCCCACCAGAAGGAGGTAGCAGTGATGACAACGCGTGACGCATCATATATTCACGAGATATGTTTTTTGTTTTTACTGGTGGGGTTGACATTGATGTACTGTATTTATTCATTTAATTTAAATTAGAAGGTTGTGTACTTATAATTTCTTTCTTTTCTTGTTTATTATATGATAGCTAATATTATCTAAGGTGTGCATTTAAAAACTCTAACCCCCCGCACCCCCGTACAGCCCCCCCGCACCCCCGAACAGCCCCACGCACAACCGTACAACCCCCCCCCCCATACAGCCCCCCCCCCCCTCGCACCCCCGTACAGCCTCCCGCACCCCCGTACAGCCCCCCGCACCCCCGTACAGCCCCCCCGCACCCCCGTACAGCCCCCCGCACCCCCGGACAGCCCCCCTGGCACCCCCGTACAGCCCCCCGCACCCCCGGACAGCCCCCCCGCACCCCCGTACAGCCCCCCGCACCCCCGGACAGCCCCCCCCCCCCCCCCCCGCACCCCCGTACAGCCCCCCCGCACCCCCGTACAGCCCCCCGCACCCCCGGACAGCCCCCCCCCCCCCCCCCCCGCACCCCCGTCAAGCTCCCCGCACCCCCGTACAGCCCCCCCCCCCCCCCCCCCCCGCACCCCCGTACAGCCCCCCCCCCCCTCGTACCCCCGTACAGCCCCCTGCACCCCCGTACAGCCCCCCCGGCACCCCCGGACAGCCCCCCGCACCCCCGGACAGCCCCCCCGCACCCCCGTACAGCCCCCCGCACCCCCGTACAGCCCCCCCCCCCCCCCCCCCGCACCCCCGTACAGCCCCCCGCACCCCCGTACAACCCCCCCCCCCCGGCACCCCCGTACAACCCCCCGCACCCCCGGACAGCCCCCCCCCCCCCCCTGCACCCCCGGACAGCCCCCCGCACCCCCGCACAGCCCCCCCCCCCACCCCGCACCCCCGGACAGCCCCCCGCACCCCCGTACAGCCCCCCCCCCCCCCCCCCCCCCCCGCACCCCCGTACAGCCCCCCGCACCCCCGTACAGCCCCCCCGGCACCCCCGTACAGCCCCCCGTACCCCCGGACAGCCCCCCCGCACCCCCGTACAGCCCCCCACACCCCCGTACACCCGCCCCCCCGTACAGCCCCCCCCCCCCCCCCGCACCCCCGAACAGATCCCCGCACCTCCCGAATGACGTCCGAATGCCACAAAACCGTACGACAACAGCCGGTGCGTGAATTGTGAAATGGTCGGCCAGACGGCATGTCATTCGGAGGTGTCATTTGACCGCAGCGGCCGGAAACGCGTTTCTGGCGCCATAAAACACCAAAACGGCGTGTGGCTGTCCAATTCGGAGCAAACGTACTCCGAACGACCTAAAACCGTACGATAACGATAGAAATATTATTCCTGAGATGCAGGAGGAGGCGGCACGTCCATCGGATGTGCGGTACGCACGGCACGACCGAATGTGTCGTTTTCAGCAGCGCGGCGCGCGCTGAAATTGCGCGTCGGGGGGTCAAAACCACCCGAACGACGTCCGAATGCCACAAAACAGTACGACAACAGCCGGTGCGTGAATTGTGAAATGGTCGGCCAGCTGGCATGTCATTCGGAGGTGCTGTTTGACCGCGGCGGCCGAAAACGCGTTTCGGCGCCATAAAACACCAAAACAGCGTGCGGCGGTCCAATTCGGAGCAAACGTGCTCCGAACGACCTGAAACCACACGAGAACGATAAAAATATTATTCCTGAGATGCAGGAGTAGCCGGCACATCCATCGGACGTGCGGTGTGCACGACACGACTGAATGTATCGTTTTCAGCAGCGCGGCGCGCGCTGAAATTGCGCGTCGGGGGGTCAAAACCACCCGAACGACCTCCGAATTCCACGAAACCGTACGACAACAGCCGGTGCATGAATTGTGAAATGGTCGGCCAGACGGAACGTCATTCGGAGGTTCCGTTTGACCACGGCGGCCGGAAACGCGTTTCCGGCGCCCTAAAACGCCAAAACGGCGTGCGACGGTCCAATTCAGAGCAAACGTGCTCCGAACGACCTGAAACCGCACGAGAACGATAGAAATATTATTCTTGAGATGTAAGATGAGGCGGCACGTCCATCAAACGTGTGGTGCGCGCGGCACGACCGAATGTGTCGTTTTAAGCAGCGCGGCGCGCGCTGAAATTGCGCGTCGGGGGGTCAAAACCACCCGAACGACCTCCGAATGCCACGAAACCGTACAACAACAGCCGGTTCTTGAATTGTGAAATGGTCGGCCAGACAGCACGTCATTCGGAGGTGCCGTTTGACCGCGGCGGCCGGAAACGCGTTTCCAGCGCCATAAAACACCAAAACGGCGTGCGACGGTCCAATTCAGAGCAAACGTGCTCCAAACGACCTGAAACCGCACGATAATGATAGAAATATTATTCCTAAGATTCAGGAAGAGGCGTCACATCTATCGGACGTGCGGTGCGCGCGGCACGACCGAATGTGTCGTTTTCAGCAGCGCGACGCGTGCTGAAATGACGTGTTGGGGGGTCAAAACCACCCGAACGATGTCCGAATGCCACGAAACTATATGAAAACAGCCGGTGCGTGAATTGTGAAATGGTCGGATAGACGGCGCGTCATTCGGAGGTGTCGTTTGACCGCAGCGGCCGGAAACGCGTTTCCGGTGCCATAAAACACCAAAACGGCGTGCGGCTGTCCAATTCGGAGAAAACGTGCTCCGAACGACCTGAAACCGCATGAGAATGATAGAAATATTATTCCTGAGATGCAGGAGGAGATGGCACGTCCATCGGACGTGCGGTGCGCGCGACACGACCGAATGTGTCGTTTTCAGCAGCGCGTCGCGCGCTAAATGACGCGTTGGGGGGTAAAAACCACCCGAACGACCTCCGAATGCCACGAAACCATACGACAACAGCTGGTGCATGAATTTTGAAATGTTTGGCCAGACGGCACGTCATTCGGAGGTTCGTTTGACCGCGGCGTCCGGAAACGCGTTTCCGGCGCCATAAAACACCAAAACGGCGTGCGGCGGTCCAATTCAGAGCAAACGTGCTCCGAACGACCTGAAACCGCACGAGAACGATAGAAATATTATTCCTGAGATTCAGGAGGAGGCGGTACGTCCATCGGACGTGCGGTGCACGTGGCACAACCAAATGTGTCGTTTTCAGCAGCGCGGCGCGTGCTGAAATGCCGCGTTGGGTGATCAAAACCACCCGAACGACGTTCGAATGCCACAAAACCATATGACAACAGCCGGTGCATGAATTTTGAAATGGTCGGCTAGACGGCATGTCATTCGGAGGTGCCGTTTGACCGCGGTGGCCAGAAATGCGTTTCCGGCGCCACAAAACACCAAAACGGCGTGCAGCAGTCCAATTCGGAGCAAACGTGCTCCAAACGACCTGAAGCCGCACAAGAATGATAGAAATATTATTCCTGAGATGCAGGAGGAGGCGTCACGTCCATCAGACGTGCGGTGCGCGCGGCACGACCGAATGTGTCGTTTTTAGCAGCGCGGCGCGCGTTGAAATTCCGCGTCGGGGGGGGTCAAAACCACCCGAACGACCTCCAAAATGCCACGAAACCGTACGACAATATCCAGTGCATGAATTGTGAAATGGTCGCCAGATGGCACATCATTCGGAGGTTCCGTTTGACCGCGGCGGCCGGAAACGCGTTTCCGGTGCCATAAAACACCAAAACGGCGTGCGGCGGTCCAATTCAGAGCAAACGTGCTCTGAATGACCTGAAACCGCATGAGAACGATAGAAATATTATTCCTGAAATGCAGGAGGAGGCGGCACAATCATCGGACGTGCGGTGCGTGCGGCACGACCGAATGTGTCGTTTTCAGCAGCGCGGCGCGCGCTGAAATGCCGCGTTGGGTGGTCAAAACCACCCGAACGACCTCCGAATGCCACGAAACCGTACAACAATAGCCGTTGCGTGAATTGTGAAATGGTCAGCCAGACGGCACGTCATTCGGAGGTGCCGTTTGACCGCGGCGGCCGGATACGCGTTTTCGGCGCCATAAAACACCAAAACGGCGTGCGGCGGTCCAATCGGAGCAAACGTGCTCCGAATGACCTGAAACCCCACGAGAACGATAGAAATATTATTCCTAAGATGCAGGAGGAGGCGGGACGTCCATCGGACGTGCGGTGCATGCGGCACGACCGAATGTGTCGTTTTCAGCAGCGCGGCGCGTGCTGAAATGCCGCGTTGGGTGGTCAAAACCACCCGAACGACGTCCGAATGCCACAAAACCGTACAAAAACAGCTGGTACGTGAATTCCTGTAATGGTTGGAAAGACGACACATCATTCGGAGGTTCCGTTTGACCGCGGCGGCCGGAAACGCGTTTCCGGCGCCATAAAACACCAAAACGGCGTGCGGCGGTCCAATTCGGAGCAAACGTGCTCCGAACGACCTGAAACCGCACGAGAACGATAGAAATATTATTCCTGAGATTCAGGGGGTGGCGGTACATCCATCGGAAGTGCGGTGCGCACAACACGTCCGAATGTGTCGTTTTCAGCAGCTCGGCGCACGCTGAAATGGCGCGTTGGGGAGTCAAAACCACCCGAATGACCTCCGAATGTCACGAAACCGCATGACAACATCCGTTACGTGAATTGTGAAATGGTCGGGTAGACGGCACGTCAATCGGAGGTGCTGTTTGACCGTGGCGGCCGGAAACGCGTTTCTGGAGTCATAAAACACCAAAACGGCGTGCGGCGGACGAATTCAGAGCAAACGTGCTCCGAACGTCCTGAAACCGCATGAGAACGATAGTAATATTATTTCTAAGATGAAGGAGGAGGCGGAACGTCCATCGGACGTGCGGTGTGCGCGGCACGACCGAATGCGTCGTTTTCAGCAGCTCGGCGCGCGCTGAAATGGCGCGTTGGGGGGTCAAAACCACCCGAACGACCTCTGAATGCAACGAAACCGCACTACAATATCCGTTGCGTGAATTATGAAATGGTCGGGCAGATGGCACGTCAATCAGAGGTTCCGTTTGACCGCGGTGGCCGGAAACGCCTTTCTGGAGTCATAAAACACCAAAACGGCGTGCGGCGGTCGAATTCGGAGCAAACGTGCTCCAAACGACCTGAAACCGCACGATAACGATAGGAATATTATTCCTGAGATGTAGGAGGAGGCGGCACATCCATCGACGTGCGGTGCGCGCGGCACGACCGAATGCGTTGTTTTCAGCAGCTCGGCGCGCGCTGAAATGGCGCGTTGGGGGGGTCAAAACCACCCGAACGACCTCCGAATGCCACGAAACCGCACGAAAACATCCGTTGCGTGAATTGTGAAATGGACGGGTAGACGGCACGTCAATCGGAGGTTCCGTTTGACCGCGGCGGCCGGAAACGCGTTTCTGGAGCCATAAAACACCAAAACGGCGTGCGGCGGTCCAATTCAGAGCAAACGTGCTTCGAAAAACCTGAAACCACACGAAAACGATAGGAATATTATTCCTGAGATGCAGGAGGAGACGGAACGTCCATCAGACGTGCGGTGCGCGTGGCACGACCGAATGCGTTGTTTTCAGCAGCTCAGCGCGCGCTGAAATGGCGCGTTGGGGGGTCAAAACCACCTGAACGACCTCTGAATGCCACGAAACCGCACGACAACATCCGTTGCGTGAATTGTAAAATGGTCGGATAGACGGCACATCAATCGGAGGTGTCGTTTGACCGCGGCGGTCGGAAACGCGTTTCCGGAGTCATAAAACACCAAAACAGCGTGCGGCGGTTGAATTCGGAGAAAACCTGCTCCGAACGACCTGAAACCGCATGAGAACGATAGGAATATTATTCCTGAGATGCAGGAGGAGGCAGCATGTCCATCGGACATGTGGTGCGCGCGGCATGACCGAATGCGTCGTTTTCAGCAGCTCGGCGCGCGCTGAAATTGCGCGTTGGGGGGTCAAAACCACCTGAACGACCTCCGAATGCCACGAAACTGCACGACAACATCTGTTGCATGAATTGTGAAATGGTCGGACAGACGGAACGTCAATCGGAGGTTCTGTTTGACCGCGGCGGCCGGAAACGCGTTTCCGGAGTCATAAAACACCAAAACAGCGTGCGGCGGTCGAATTCGGAGCAAACGTGCTCCGAAAAACCTGAAACCGCACGAGAATGATAGGAATATTATTCCTGAGATGCAGGAGGAAGTTTCACATTCATCGGACGTGCGGTGCGTGCGGCACGACCGAATGCGTCGTTTTCAGCAGCTCGGCGCGCGCTGAAATGGCGCGTTGGGGGGTCAAAACCACCCGAACGACCATTGAATGCCACGAAACCGCACGACAACATCTGTTGTGTGAATTGTGAAATTTTCAAAGAGACGGCACGTTAATCGGAGGTGTCGTTTGACTGCGGAGGCCGGAAACGCGTTTCCGGAGTCATAAAACACCAAAACGGCGTGCGACGGTCGAATTCGGAGCAAACGTGCTCCAAAAAACCTGAAATGATAGCATTTCTTAAATCGGGGGTTTTAAATTATTATAGCACAATGATTCGATATTATACATATATTTAATATTATATATATTAAAACATTTAAAATATTATATATATATATTTAAAATATTGTATTTAATAGTATATATGTGAATATTTTTTTTAATATATATATATATATTTATTTATTTATTTATTTATTTCAGTGGACATTTTTTTTTAAAAAAAATTCACTATAGCGACGAGGCTAAAGCGACCGCCAATGGTGGTCGCTGGGCGGCCGCTAGAGCCCTATAGCGACCGCCATTGGCGGTCTCTAATGGTCGTTTTTTTAGTAGTGATTCATTGTTAATATATTAATATTAATATGTTTCAAAGTTCATAAACATCAATTTTAGTCCAATTCAGAAATTGAACTTCATTTTCCATCATTGGGCAATTCATGCTTAAAATGTCATTTTGGGCCCACTCAATAAATTGCTTGTGAAAAATACATTGTTCATCATTTTAATTTGATATTTTGGTATCTGATTCATCACTTTATTTAGAACATTTTATCTTTTAGGTCTGATGGATGAATCCTAAGGGAAGATGGATATTTTTGCGCATGAATGCATAAATTTGCTAGAAAAGGCATAATGGGCCTAAGGCCCATCAAACAAATATGGGGCCCACAAACCAAGCCCAATGAAGCTAAAATTTTTACAGTAGAAAGATAAAAATATGAGAATAATTTTATTAAACTGTTACTGGATCTAATTCTGAATTTTTCATGATGATAAAGGGATCTGAAGTTGAGATTAAATGGTGGGCCCGACAAAAATGCGCATAAAGTCATCCCACCATTTTGACCATAACTTCCAAACGGCTATGCAAAATTTCCTGAAATGTTTACAGATACTAGAGGACATATGGAAGAGAATATTTCTCTTCTATGACCCCTCTGGATTCGACCTTCTTCGATGAAAAATGCACACGTAAAAACGGTGGACGAATCTAGCTGGTTTTGTGGTCAACTTTGTAACGTCAATTTCCTTTTGATTCTTCACCCTCCTTTTGGATCTCTTAATTGTTGGGGGTGAATTGATTATTGGGGGGTAGATCTAAGGCTTCTAATATTCCTATATAAGGATCTTGTGGTGAAGGGAATAGGCATCTCATATTTTTCTTATCATCTTGTGTTGCTTGTTTCATTGCAAGGTTATGCTTCCAAATTTCCTTTGTAATGTTTTCCATTTCCATGTAAGTTTATTTTTTGTATCTTTATGTTCTTAATAAACTTATTTCTCTTATATATTTTCCATTTATTTTATTAAAACTTTATTATCACAAAGCACATTGATATCTCTGTGTAGTTGTGAATTAGTTCACACATAGGTGTGAATTTCATTCACACACACGGAGGAGTGCTCGTTATTTCTGCGGTTTTAATTTCTCCAATCCAATTCTTGTTAGTCATCTTCCTCCCACCATTGAGAGTATACCATAAATGGAGGGAAAACCCTTTAATGGGTTGATCATAGAAGGATTCAAAGTCTGGATTGAATGTTATTTTATGAACAAATTGTTGTTAATTGGCTAATTAATTTAAGACTTCTATTCTTTAGTAATTTCTACTCTTCATCTTCACTCTATTTGAGAAAGCTAAATTCAAGTACTAAATGACCATATACCTTGGATACATCATGAATTTGGTTCTCTAAGTATATAGGGGATTATTAATTGTGTTTAGTAAACACCAAACCAGAAAATGATGAAGGTAGTATTATTTTTGAATAATGGATTCATCAAGAATTAATAAAACCAAAATTGTTTAAAGAAGTAAAATTCATTCAATCCACCCCAAGCATAATCCTAAGATCAACCCATTTCCATTTATTTGAATTTAGTTAGGTTTATTATTATTCTTTAAAACCATCCAAAATCAAAACCAAAGTTGGCCACTTCACAGCCCATCCTCCACAAAATCATAGCATCTCAAGGTTACTTCTTTGGTCCCTATGGATTCGAACCCTACATGTACTACATCGACCAATTTTACCAGTAGGGTAAATCTGGACGCAACCAAATTTTGGTGCCATTTCTGGGGACCAAGTAAGTTCCTTAGACCGAAAACCTTCTTTTCTTACCCTCATTCTTCTATTCTCACCCAAATTCTCTTATCTTTTCCCTTTATTGCTTTTTTTCTTTTGGTGCATGTCCGCCTACACCCGCGATCACTGAAACAGATTAGTTAGGGTGGATAGTCCTAGGGCTGGGGAGTCAAGCAATCATAGAGGTCTTTTTCCATTATATCCAAATATTCCCAATACTCTAGATTCAGAAGTTGAGTTCGATACAATGTAGAATCTCCCACAAAACCAAATCATAAACCAGGGAGGGAACCGAAATAATGAGCAAGACCCTAACTTGGGAATTGTTGCAGACCCGACCATGAATTACCACCTCACACCAACCTGGACCAATGCACCCTCATGCATTAGGCATGATAACATAGGATATTCCCAATATGTTTTCAAAACCCATGTCCTGAACCACCTTCCAACCTTTCATGGGATGGAGTCTGAGATGCCTTACCTTCATGTTAAAGAATTTAATGACGTTGTTGAGACCATGTTCCCTCCAAATCAAATTGAATTTGCTAAAATGAGACTTTTTCCTTTTTCTTTGAAGGACCGAGCAAATAATTGGTTAAACAATTTGAGACCAGCATCCATTTACTCTTGGGACCAACTTCAATGAGAATTTTATAAAAAACACTTCCCCCATCACAAAACAATTTCACTTAAAAAGAGCATAAAAAACTTTTTTGAAAGAGAGGGAGAGACATTATATGAAACATGGGAAAGATTCAAGGACACATTGAACATGGTACCACACCATGGTTTCTTAATCCCAGAACATGTGAGAATTTTCTATGAAGGGTTAGGTCATGGAAACAAACAATTCATTGATATGATGTGTAATGGAACCTTCAAAAAGAAAGCCCCAAATGATGCTTACGAGTATCTAGAAAATCTTGCTGAATAGAACCAAACATGGGGAACATCACCATACTATGAGAAGCCACCCAAATCTGGTGGAATGTACAATCTTGGAGAAGAATAAAACTTTATAGCAAAACTTGATACACTCACGAGGAAAGTTGAGGAGATTGATCTTAGGAAGGTCCAAAAAACCCAAACTGTTGAGCTTGTTTGTACAATTTGTGACAAACATGAACACAAGACTAATAATTTCCCAACCATTCCTTCTATCAAGGATGTTCTTTTAGGAGGACCACTGGAAGAAGTTAATGCAATGAACTTTCAAAAGTCACAATTCCCAAAAACCTTCAATCCAAGATATAATGACCATCCAGGCTTTTGTTGGAAGGACAATCAACAACCAACACAACAACAGTATATCAACCCATACCCTCAACAAAACTTTCAACCTCATAATAAGTTCCAACCACAACCAGTCCAATTCCAACATCCTCATGTCCAATATCAACAGCCAATCCAACAACCAAAGTATCCTCCTGGGATAAACCAACAAGCTCAAGCACCAACCCAAATTGTTCCACAAAGCCTACTAGAATAACTATGCAAACAAATGGACAAAATGAACTCATAAATCTCATCCATTAAACAAGAAATTCAAACCATAAAAACTGGAAAGGCACCCATGCCTACTCAGGCGGTACCATCCTCAAATTTAAGGGGGGAGTCAAGCTATACTCAAACAACTCATGAACAACTAAAGGTTGTGACTATTCTAAGAAGTGGGAAATCAATTGAAAAACCTAAACAAATAAGTCAGAAACCATGTGAATATTCAAACTCTAATGAAAATTCAAATGAACCACAAGATCAAACTGAATAAACTGATAACAATGTGAAAGAAACAACTCTTCAACAAACAACCCCACAACCTACACCATTTCCTCAATGCATGAGGGGGAAAACCAAGCCTGAATTGAGTGAAACATTGAGGGAAATATTCTCACAAGTCAAGTTGAACATTCCACTCCTTGATTCTATTCAAACCATTCATGCATACTCAAAATACCTAAAGTACCTCTACACATTTAAAAGGAAATTCTCACATAAGAACCAAGTCCTTATAGCAGCAAATTTTATCACAACAATCCAAGGAACCCTTCCACCAAAGATGAAAGACCCAGGATGCCCTTACATCAATGTTAAACTAGGAGAGAACAATGTTGTCAAAGCCTTATGTGACCTAGGTGCCAGTGTCAATCTCATCCCCTATGCTGTGTACTTCCAATTAGGCCTAGAAGAGCTCCAACCCACATTGGTCACACTTCAACTTGAAGATCGTAGCATTAGGGTTCCAAAGGGGATTTTAAAGGATGTTCTGGTAAAGGTTGAAAACTTCATCTACCCTACTGACTTCATTGTCCTTGACAGAAATCCAACCATAGGCAATAAGGAACAAACCCCAATCATCCTTGGTCATCCCTTCCTTGCAACAATAAACTCTGTTATCCGAGTCTGAAATGGGAACATAACCATCACCTTTGGAAACATGAGTCTAGACTTGAACATCTATAATGAAAGCTCACAAATAGGGGATGATGAGGATATTCATGAAGTAAACATGATAGGATGCGTTGATAAAGAATCCATAGAACATCAAGGGATATTCGAGGAATGTTTAAGTGAGGAAGATATTAATTTCCTTTGTTCACATGAAGGAAGTTTATCTCCATGGATAAAATCACTTTCAGATTGCTCCAATGATGAAATCATAGGTCAAACAATCAGTGAAACCTTTCAAGAAACCACTTTCATGGAGACCAATCAAACTTCCTTCCCTAAATCTGATCAAACCAATCTTATAGCTGAAATTTCTACACATGGGGATTCAATTCTATCTAAAAACCTAGGAAACAAAATCGATCTTGATCCAATGTCCCAATCTTCTGCTGAAATTCTGAACCAACCTGATCTTTAATTGAAGGAACTTCCCACTGCACTCAATTATGCCTTCCTAGGGGACAATAAAACACAACCTATTGTCATTTCTTCTTCTCTTGAATCCAATCATGAGAGTATGCTTTTATATGTCCTTAAGAAATGTAAGAGAGCCATTTGTTGGACCCTATCTGATATTCCTGGTATTAACCCACTAATAGGGACTCATAGGATTGTTCTAGAATCTGATTCAAATCCATGTCTTCAACATCAATGGAGACTCAATCCTAATCTCATGGAGGTAGTAAGGAAGGAACTTATGAAATTGTTAAAAGTCGGTATCATCTATCCTATAGCTGAGAGTGAGTGGGTGAGCCCAATCCAAGTGGTTCCCAAGAAAGAAGGAATTACAGTGATAACCAATAAGGATGAAGAGATTCTTCTAACAAGGGTGAGTAGTGGATGGAGGGTCTGCATTGACTATATAAATCTAAACTCATTCACCAAGAAGGACCATTTCCCCTTACCATTCATTGACCAAGTCCTTGAGAGAGTGGAAGGTCATGAGTTCTATTGTTTCTTAGATGGGTACTCAGGGTACAATTAGATTTAGGTCTCCCTAGAGGATCAAGGGAATACTACATTCACCTATCCATTCGGCACCTTTTCCTTCAAACGCATGTCGTTCGGGTTATGGAATGCCCCTGGAACCTTCCAGCGGTGCATGATGGGAATATTCTCAGATATGGTAGGGGATTTTCTTGAGGTCTTCATGGATGACTTCTCTATCTTTGGGGATACATTTGAGGAATTTCTTAGGAATGTAGATAGAGTTTTGTCTAGATGTGATGATAAAAATCTCATCCTAAACTGGGAAAAATTCCATTTCATGGTAAAGGAAGGACTTGTTCTAGGACATCTAGTCTCGAGTAGGGGGATTGAATTTGATAAAGCAAAGTTTGACATCATTTTTCACCTTCCATCACCTAGAACTGTTAAGGAAGTGAGTTCTTTCTTAGGACATGCTGGTTTCTATAGAAGATTCATCAAGGACTTTAGTTTAATCTCTTATCCCATTTGTGCTCTCCTAGTAAAGAATGCTCCATTTGTTTGGACAGAAAGCTGTGAGGGCTCATTCTCAACCCTCAAATTCTCTCTCACCTCTCCTCCCATTATGAAGTCTCCAAATTGGAACCTTCCATTCTAACTCATGTGTGGTGCGAGTGACTTTTCTGTAGGTGCAGTCTTAGGACAAATATGTGAGAAAACTCCTTATGTCATTGCTTATGCAATAAAATCCTTAAATGATGCCCAAATCAACTACACCACCACTGAGAAGGAGTTACTTGATGTTGTGTTTTCCTTATAAAAGTTTAGTTCCTACCTCTTAGGATCCCCCATCGTTGTGTTCACTGACCATTCTGCGCTGAAATACCTATTCCAAAAACAAGATGCTAAGGATAGACTGATTAAGTGGGTCCTTCTCTTACAATAATTTGACCTCACAATCAAGGACAAAAAGGGTTTTGAAAATATTGTATTTGACTATCTCTCTAGGATAGAATTTAATGAAAAATCATCTCACCTTGATGTGTCTGATTCATTCCCTGATGAACACTTATACTCTATGAGTGACTGCCCTTGGTATGCCGACATAGCCAACTTCTTAGTTATAAGAGTCATTCCAAAATTCTTAGGGACTCAAGATAGAAGGAAATTCCTTTCTGATGTCAGGCACTATGTGTTTGATGATCCATACCTCTATAAGTTCTGTCTTGACCAAGTCATTAGGAGGTGTGTTCCAGAATCTGAACAAGAGTCCATCCTTACATTCTACCACAGTGAAGCATGTGGAGGTCACTTTTCATCTAAGAAAACTTCTTCTAAGGTTCTTCAGTGTGGTCTCTTCTGTCCCACCCTCTCAAGGGACTCCTACACATTTTGTCAAAGCTGTCCTAGGTGTCAACAAGTAGGGTCCATCACAAAAAGGAATCAAATTCCACTCACTCCCATCTTAGTGATTGAAATATTTGATTGCTGGGGAATCGATTTCATGGGACCCTTACCAAACTCTAGGGGATATCTCTACATCCTCTTAGCTGTTGATTACGTCTCAAAATGGGTTGAGTCCATTCCCACCAAGACTAATGATCATCAAGTTGTGATCCGATTCCTAAAAGATCATATCTTTTCTAGATTTGGAATTCTGAGGGCTATAATTAGTGACCGTGGAACCCATTTCTGCAACCTCCCATTCTCTTCACTCATGTCTAAGTATGGTATTTCTCATAAAGTTTCCACTGCATACCATCCTCAAACCAACGGTCAAGCTGAGTTGGAAAATATAGAAATTAAGAAAATTCTTGAAAAAACTGACAATCCCTTTAGGAAAGATTGGTCCGAGAAACTCTTAGATTCCCTTTGGGCATATCGAACTGCTTTCAAAACTATCTTAGGCATGTCACCGTATAGATTGGTTTATGGAAAATCATGTCATTTACTTGTTGAAATTGAGTATAAGGCCTTTTGGGCAATAAAAAAATGAACTTTGACATATCATTAGCTAAAACAGAAAGGAAATTAGATCTTAATGAACTCGAGGAACTTAGTATGGAGGATTATGAAAATTCAAAGATTAATAAATCTAGAGTTCAAGCCTACCAATCTAGGAATCTCAAAGTCAAACACTTTGAACCGGGAAAATTCGTGCTCTTGTATAGTTCAAAACTTCATCTACACCCAGGAAAGCTAAGGTTTAGATGGTCTGGTCCATACCTAGTGCATCATGTGTACCCTCATGGGGTAATAGAGATTTAGGATCCCACAAGGGGTCATGTCTTCAAAGTCAATGGTCATAGGTTAAAACCATTCATTGAATCATTCAATAAACAAGAAACCAAGGAGGAGTTAACTGAGCCAACATATGAACCAGAGAAAAATTGATAGATTTAGGGTCTATGTCGGGCTAACGACGTTAAACAAAAGTGTTGCATGGGAGGCAACCCGTGGTTTTCATGTTTCCAATCATTGTGAATCATCTTTTGTTTCCTTCTTCTTCATTTTTTTATATATATTGTTGACCTGTTCTTCTTTTATGAGTAAGGATGGGTATGAAAGGGGAGCACTGTATTCATCTGTGTCACGCGGTGTGATCCCTGAGTAATACCTTACCCAGAAATTTAAAATAAGACAATGTATCATCAGTTTCTTTTATTTTGTTTTATGTTTTTGTAGGTATTTAAAAAAAATAGATTGTTGACCTGTTCTTATTTTATGAGTAAGGATGGGTATGAAAGGGGAGCACCGTATTCATCTATGTCACGCGGTGTGATCCCTGAGTAATACCTTACCCAGAAAATATAAAGAAAACAATGTATCATCAGTTTTATATTTAAAATTAAAAAAAAAATAGGGAAAACCATAAAAATGATGATACTTGGAATTAAATAAATCATTGTGTTGTTTGTTTTGTCTTCTTTGTTCATATTTGTATGGTTCAGGAACTATTTTGGGTGATACATGTTCAATCAAGGAGGTGCCTACATCCCCCAAGAGATCAAAGGAGTAATATGAATCATCATGAAATTCAACTTCAAAAACCAGGTGAATTTGTTCCATGTTTATCATTTTCAATTTCCTCTTTGAACTCCCCTCATACCCCCCTTCTAACTTTTTTTTCTTTAAACACTGGGGACAATGTTATTCTATGTTGGGGGGAGATGAAATAAAAAATGATTTTTTTAATAAGAACATGAATAGAAAGAAAAATTCCATTAACCTTGAACATGATAACACACATTCCAAACTCTGAAATTAGATATCAAATAATTTTGCATGCCTTGATTCTGATTTTAATGCAAGTTTAAGTTCATGATCATAGTTTTTGGAAAGTGCAGTTGTCCGATGTGATTTTTCAAAGTTTAAATTTTCATCCTCTTAATAAAAATTCCACAATGCACGTCTACTGGATCTTGGGTGTAAATTTGTGTTATTGGGTCCCTTTCATTATAGCATAGGGTTCTGGGGTCACTTTTAGTTTAATTTGAGTATCCAAAAAATAAAAAATGAAAAATAAAAAATAAAAAATTGAAAAAAATAATGACCACATAGAGAAATGTTTTGTTCAAATGCATGGCGTCCAACACTTGGGGATCGTGACTCCATAGTTTTATTGCCTAGAGTTAGTCTTTATATCTCTATTGTAGAGCATGGAATTGACAATATGTGTGGTGTCCGACACTTGGGGATCGTGACTCCATAGTTGTCTTGCCCAGAGTTAGTCTTTTCATATCTATTTTGGTTTTAAAAAAAGAAAATAAACAAAAAATTGAAAAAAAAATGGATACTCAACTTAAGTTTTAATGTGATTCCCAACTAGAGCTTCCATTTTTTTCCCCTTGAAAAATAAAATGGGCCCCATATCTTTTGTGATGCACAACACTTTATCATGCTTAACTGAAATTGGATGAAATGTGGCGATGAATTTGAACAAAGGAATGGGATTGGGCTTGGTATATTCTTATGAAACTAGCTTGTTTTAAATGATTTTTATGGGTTTCATAATTTCTTTTTGGTATGAGGTCTTTGGGTGAGCAATGTATATTAAAATGTTTTTGGAAAAGGGGATTTGAATTTCATATTTGTAATATATTTTGCTTGGGACTAGAAAAACTCAAGTTGGGGGTGTGATTAGTCACTGAAAGTGGCTAATATTCATTGTTAATATCTTAATATTAATATGTTTCAAAGTGCATAAAAATAAATTTTAGTCCAATTTAGAAATTGAACTTCATTTCCCATCATTGGGCAATTCATGCTTAAAATGTCATTTTGGGCCCACTTAATAAATTGCTTGTGAAAAATACATTGTTCATCATTTTAATTTTATATTTTGGTATATGATTCATCACTTTATTTGGAACATTTTATCTTTTATGTCTAATGGATTAATCCCAAGGGAAGATAGATATTTTTGTTCCTGAATGCAGATATTTGCTGGAAAAAGTATAATGGGCCTAAGGCCCATCAAACAAATGTGGGGCCCACAAACCAATCCCAATGAAGGTCAAATTTTTACAGTATAAATATAAAAATATTATTATCATTTTATTCAACTGTGACTGTAGCTAATTCTGAATTTTTCATGATGATAAATGGATTTGAAGTTGAGATTTAAATGGTGGGCCCGACATAAATGCACATAAAGTCATCCCACCATTTAGACCATAACTTCCAAACGACTGCGCCAAATTTCCTGAAATGTTTAAATATACTGGAGGACATATGGACAAGAATATTTCTCTTCTACGACCCCTATGGATTTGGCTTTCTTCGATGAAAAATGCATACATAAAAACGGTGGACGAATCTGGCTGGTTTTGTGGTCAACTTTGTAACGTCAATTTCCTTTTGATTCTTCACCCTCCTTTTGACTCTCTTAATTTTTGGGGGGTGAATTTATTGTTGGGGGGTGGATATAAGGATACTAATATTCCTATATAAGGATCTGGTGGTGAAGGTAATAGGCATATCATATTTTTCTTTTCATCTTGTGTTGCTTGTTTCATTGTAAGGTTATGCTTCCAAATTTCCCTTGTAATGTTTTCCATTTCCATGTAAGTTTCTTTTTATATATTTATGTTCTTAATCAACTTATTTATCTTCTATATTTTACATTTATTTTATTAAAACTTTATTATCACAAAGAACAGTGATATCTCTGTGTTGTTGTGAATTAGTTCACACATAGGTGTGAATTTCATTCACACACACGGAGGAGTGCTCGTTATTTCCGCAGTTTTAATTTCTTCAATCCAATTCTTGTTATCCATCTTCCACCCACCATTGAGAGTATACCATTAATGGAGGGCTAACCCTTTAATGGGTTGATTTTATTAGGATACAAAGGCTAGATTTAATGTTATTTTATAAACGAATTGTTGTTAATTGGCTAATTAATTTAAGACTTCTATTCTTCAGTAATTTATACTCTTCATCTTCACTGTGTTTGAGCAAGCTAAATTCAAGTACTAAATGACCATATACCTTAGAGACATCATGAATTTGGTTCTATAAGTGTATAGGTGATTAGTAATTGTGTTTATTAAGCACCAAACCAGAAAATGATGAAGGTAGTGTTATTTTTGAAGAATGGATTCATCAAGAATTAATAAAACCAAAATTGTTTAAAGAAGTAAAATTCATTCAATCCACCCTGAGAATAATCCTAAAATCAACCCACTTTCATTGATTTTAATTCACTTAGGTTTCTTAGTGTTCTTTAAAACCATCCAAAATCAAAACCAAAGTTGGCCACTTCACATCCCATCCTCCACAAAATCATAGCGTCTCAAGGTTACTTCTTCGGTCCCTATGGATTTGACCCCTACATGTACTACATCGACCTCTTTTACCAGTAGGGTAAATTTTGGCGCAACTAGCTAGCAACTCCAAAGCATGCAGTTAACCATGACCTACCCCATGGCTTATCTGAACCTATTGATAACCACCACCATGTCCGAACTCTACTCTATAGGGATAGGAGCATCATGAGGTTGTCTTATACCTACCATGTATCCTCTCTTATGATCCAAAGTTGAAGTACCATGCTGCTTATACTTAGACAAAAATTTCCTCAATGGAGGTAATTGAAGTGGAACGCATGTTGCACAATTCTTTCTCAGAAAGGTTGGGCACTCTCATCACTGATAATCTCAACCTCCACATGAAAAACACATGTATGATTCCTTAGTAGGGGCCTGAGAGCCGCCACCCCATAGAGAAACAAGATGATGAGAACTGAGACCTACCCCCAAACTATCTAAAACCTATTTTATCTAGAAATCTATGAACCTAGGACCATAGAACTACTATATGAGGAATCCTTATGACTCCCCTCTCATGATGATTAAGTGATGGATAATTTCCTCTCAATTAATTATGATCTCACTAGCACCTTGAGATATGTCGACAATATAAATGGGGTGGCCTGGCACTGGATCTCTATATGAAAAGCCTACTTAAAATTTCTCACTCAGGTCTCCACATATAGAAATAAGTCTGAAGCATAATGAATAAGGGTCCACAGATTTATATCAAACTCCAACATGCTATAAATCCCATGTAGAAGTGTAATCAATTCCTCATGACTAACCGCCTTTACGATTGAAAAAAGGAACTCATCTCAAAACTATTCTTGGAAATTATCCCATGAGACTATTGAATCCTCGTGATCCCCAAAGAATAATAACCACCATTATCTAAATGCTTCACATAGAATCATCACTGACAATGAAACCTAGTGCTTCTTAAAAGCATAAATCAAACTTAAGGATATCTTCACCTCCTCCAACCAGTCCTCAGTTGTAAGTTTGAAAAAGAGCCCTCATAATTCTGTAAACTATGGCATTAAAACTCTTGGAGTTTCCTCTTACAATTTTTATCATTTTCAACCTATACTCTATGGAAATATACTAGCACATCATGATGAACATATTTAGTGAAAACCTGATGAGGAAATAAACCTATAACCACACCTATAAAAGAAAAAATTGTTAGGAACTCCTAAAACTAGAATATGGAATTTTTAAGATCTATTTATTTATTTGTTTATTTAAGGTTCAATATAACCCCAAGGTCTATCCATTTAAAACATAGGGTAAAGAATAATGTTGCATGATCCTTTTCTAGTCCTCTAAACCAAAACCAACATCACTTTAATTGATAGGTTCAGTAAACTTAATGGTTCATGCATCAGATCACAGGGGGGTCTAAATACTCATGTCTTAGCTAGTCTCCTTTGTCTAAATTTCTTACTAAACTTAGTTGACACCATTATCATACCAACCCATGAAATCATCAACTATGTATACCTATAAAATCTATTTTATCTCTCAATTTGAACCTTTGATACCACTCTGTCATGACCCCCTCCCCCCAAAGGTATCCCTCTTGGGATTTTAATGAGAGAAGGGAGATAATGATGCCTGGAGCCCGCCTTCAATAGGCCATGGGTTGGTGACAATCACCAAGGGTATATCATACACATAGATGGGATGAATTACCCTCTAAGATATGAGAAATGAGATAGATAAGATAAAAACAACAAACAAAATCTACTCAAGATAAAATTAAATAAAGATCCCAAATACATGAATATAATGTCATAAAACTAAAACAACTGTAAAAAGGAAACTGAAAGTTCCAAAATATAAAAGTTGGAAGTAACCAAGAAAGCCTGAATAACTCCTAAACAACCCACAAGCTATTAATGTCTAACCCAATCACTAACCTACTCCTACTTACCTAAAAATAGTTTATATATATATAGGGTGAGTATAAAAGTTATACTTAGTAGGGTCCTCCCATGAAAAAGATAAAGAAAGTATATTAAAGCTCAATGTACAATAAGTGAAGATAACTCATCACTTAAACATGTATGAAAAGTTCTTAGCCTCATCAAGCCTATATCTCACCAAATATCTCATACAAGAGATCATGTAATAATATCAAAATAAGTTACCCCACTACAACTTCCCTAATGTTTTCTCACTCTTTCCCAGCATTGCACATCTTGATCCATCTCTCTCTAAAAGAAGCCATCTCAAATTCACATAGGATAAATTATTATATGATGTACTCTGTGCATCACACCATATCATCATCACATATCACACACCATGTGCATCACATCATCCCATGCCACATCTCCAGACAGTATCTGAGTAGTTTCTAGTAGTCACCACATCCCATATGTTTTGTATTATACCTCAATCCATCGCATTCCATTCACGACATACATATAATAATCCATAGGATACTATATCTAGATATATATGTGTGAAAAATAATAATAATCTATTGCATCCCTCTATACACATATATGGGGAATGATAACCACCATGAAAACTAGTACATAAAACTACCAAAAGAAGAGAGTGGGGTCAGAGGGGGTAGTCGAGCATTTGTTTCTAACCAACTTGGATGTTGGGGAAAACACCCTCCTAGAGTCCACTGGGTGCCAGTCACCCTACCGACATGAGTAGGGTAATGTATGAAATCACATAACATATAAGATATAATATATCTCACAACTATACTATAGGCATTAACCTAGTCTTAGGGTCAACTAAAAATATTGTCTCTTGGACACCCGGTTGTCATCTCAAAGAACTAGATATCCTATAAGAAAACAATCATTCAAGGATATTTATTTAATTAATTATTTCCTTTAAAAAAAATCATTTTTGTTAATTAAGTAATTATCTACTAATTAAAATTTTTCCATTAACATTTCATTAACCATCAAGCAAATTCCATGCCTTCAAAGCATAATTCAACTGATTCCATGGTTCCACAAGATTAAAAATATTTTCATTACAACAAGTCATCAAACCCATGGGTTAAATCATTTATTAATCATTATCATTCTATAATTATAGGTACTCTAGGAAACATTCTAAGATACCATAAAAGAGATGCATAACCAAGAACAACCAGCTACCTTGAGCAGTGGGGAAAAGAATATAGGTAAATAAGAAACCCAGTTATCCAAAAATAAAGGAAAAACATTATAAAACAATAATTCATCCAAGAATTCAAAAAAATAATGGGAAATCATAGCTTTAACCCATTCAATTTGTCCTGATTCCATCCCTGACACCATCATGCATATCACCATGCATCTAGTCATCGCAGGAGTTAACCATTATTATGAACTCGGGCCTCCCCACCCATATCTCGGAAAAACATCATCCATATCAATATCACATCATGTTGAATAATATGGATCACATCATAGAAAACATAGAAGGCGGAAAATAGTAAACATATTCAATTGGGTATTCGGGACCTAGAAACAAGGCATTCAACCTTCACATACAATTGGAATCATAAATCCCTAACATTTATCTTTATTAAAAAAATCTGATTTCATTACCATCCTTGATTAACTTATTCATTTATAAAATTTTACAACTATGGGTAACCTAAGACATCGGATATTACAAGCTATAAATTATTTAAACATGCTTTAATGTATAACTTCCAGTTTCAACAAATTTTAAGGAAGAAAAATTCCATTAACACGACTCTTTGTTATTATCAATAACAATAATTTCTATATTAATGTTATTTAGACAATTTCATTAGCACGTGGAAGAAAATTTTCAATTAAACATGCATTAAGCATCAATTTTATTTCCATAAAAACATAAGAAAATAGTTTACAAAAACATGCCTCTTTAATTATTTATCCAACCAGCATTATTGGATTTACATTCTTTAACCATTTTCATAAAATTAACATGATAAAACCAAGAATAAAAAACATTCTAATCAAAGAATAAACATATATAACACACTATCTTGGAAAACAAGAGGAAATACATTATCATAGTGGAAAAACATACGATCACTACAACCATAAACCATTTCCTTTCATTACTTCGATTTAATATTAATTATGGTTAATTCTACCCCAACCAAAGAGATAAATCATGATTAATTTATGATTGAACATAAAATATAGAGAATAAACCAATCACATACATCAAGGCTTTTAATTTTCTTTGATCTAGAATGGAATAACAACACAAATCTCTAATCCCCTCTCCTGCAAGATACCTACAACCCTCTAAGAATACCAAACCACAACCACACCAATAAATATCAAAAGAACTCCATAAAAATTAAGGATATCAATTTCCATATCTTGGGAATAAATAATGAGAGTAATCAAGACCGATCAAATTTATAAAACATAAGATAAAGAGTGAAAACTCACCTTGGATCATGAAATATTGAAATCAGGAAGCCAAGGATCAAACCCTTTCTAAAGGGATTCAAAATACCTTAAGAGAGATCATATGGTCACCTAGGATTGGGAGAGAATCAGAGTATTTATGAAAAAACAAAGCTTATGATGCCAATGAGCCCGTACCCGAGTGGTAAGGGCTCCTGCTTGGCATCCAAGAGACCTAGGTTCAAAACCGGGTGGAGGCGAATTTCTGGGTACCGTATCAGTTACTATAGTAGTTATTGTTCGGTATTGTAGCAGCCGAAACTATTCACCTGTTTGGGCCTTCGGGCCACTGGTTTGGGCCTACAGGTCTCCAGGGCCTTCGGGTCATCAAAGGCCTTCAGTCCATAGGGCCTTTGGGTCACGTAGACCATAGAGTAGCCCAGTTCACACAGAACAGGCCCCAGAAGAGGATTAGAGCAATAGGAGTAGCATCCACCAAATACAGAGCTAACCGGATTGGAAGAATGAGAGGGTATGGAAGCCGCCATCGGGACCAGGCACTGTGCATCTTTGTACGGGGAAATGCTAGCCGACCAACAACGCAAGGTGGGGAGCTAAGGAGATCAATAATGCAAGATTCTAGGGAGGGGAAGTTCTAGTGGGTTGGTCCAACGGGTCATGTATGGGCATGGTATGCCTCTGGGCCTTTGGTTCATGTATTACGGGTCATGTCGGGCCTTGTGCCTTGGGCCTACGGGTCATATACGGGTTCCCCTTCAACCCTTAAAAGGGGGATTATCTCTAATAAAATAAAAAAGAATGACTTCGGGCCATTCGGGCCAAGGGTATGATTATCTTTATAGGTTCACTACTAGGAACACTTTCATTATGTGAATGGACCATTCATTTCATGAAAGGTTTGAGTTTTAAGACTTCTCGGAAAACACATTTCCTAGATACAATAAACCTAGATCAATTCACATCATAAAATTCATGTTCACATCCCTAGTTTTTATAGAAAATTTTATTAAATCCAAAACTCATACATTCATGTCATGAATATACCATAAATGTCATGAATCACACTCTGTGAACCTATCTTATTCAAGTTTTCAACAACACTTTGGGTTGAAAAATACCCACTCATGATGTGAACTATGTTTCACATTGTGAACTCCTCCTACAACTAGATTTCAACTCCTAAACTCGATTGAACCTAATCTAGGATTCCTACAAGCACCATGTGATATGAAAATAAGAAAAGGATTAATCTATAAGGACCTGGGGCCTTATAGGATGGTTGTATTTACATCCAACTATTCTAAGTTAAAATCCTCTAATGCTAGAAATTTCTGAATTGTTGAATGTTTAACTACCGATGAGAATATTTTTGAAAAATAAAAACTTTTTATTTTTGAAATCCATTTACCATCGGTCACACTTTGTAATACTTATTACCATAGAACTCTTCCTTTATCCATTAAACCAATTTATTCTCAACTCATCTTTTCCCTTTTGGTAAGTCAATTAATTCCCAAATTCTATTGGAATTCAATAAATCCATCTCTCCATACATTACTAACTTCTAATGTTTTGATTCATTGATTGTTTCCACTTCTTTTGGGCATTTGGGTTCACATACATCCATTAAAAGAATAAAATCCATATCAGCTCCAATACTTTGAACTGAGTTTCAAACTCTATTTGACCTCCTAAACTAAGTTGGATGCATTGTACTAATTAAATTTTATTTTTCTTCTAGTATGTGAAATTATTGTACTCTAACTTTCATATCTTTAACTTCTGGACCTACCACTCAATATTTAACAATCCTTGATCCTTATAGCATTTCTTTATCTAGTATTATCTCTATAATTTCAATGGTTTCATTTGATTTAACTATATTTTCATTTATTCTAGTGATATTACTCAAATTAAATTTCACTTAGATGGTTGAATATTTTCTCTAAATTTGTTTCCCTACCAAGTTGTATTCCTTCCAAAAAATATTTTCATTTAAAATAATATCCCTACATAGAATGACTTATCACTTTTCATTATCTCATAGCTTAAATACCAAGTTATCATCTCCATATCCAATGAAAAAACACACTTTGGATTTTTCCTTGAGTTTATATCAATCTTTGGGAACAACTTGCACATATGAAAAGATTTTGAAGACTTTAAGGTGGTAAACTTCTAGACATTTACTAGAACATAGATCCTCTAGAAGCTCCAACCCAACTGTTGATGTTGGAATTATATTAAAAAGGTATGCCTCTATGTTGAGTGTTTTTCCTAAATTCCATTAGACATTCCATATTGTAGTCACATACTTATAGATTTCTCTTTAAAAGTCTAACTCATCCATCCAAGCACTCCATTATGTTTTGGGGTTTCAGGCACCGTCCTCTCATACATTATTTCATTTTTCTAAAATAAATTATAAAAGTTGTATACGGTGTACTCACCACCCTTTTTAGTGAGAAGGAATTTCAAATTTTAGCCACTTTCTCTTTCTACCAAATATTTCCATTGTATATATTCCTAAAAAGCATCATAATTATGATTCAAAAATTAAATATATACTTATCATATAGAAACATCATTGAAAATTATGAATTAGAGTGAACCTTTGAAGGATTTAATAGGGGAAAGGTCTATGAACATCCAAATGAATTAACACCAACTTTATAACTATAGGATTATATCCATAAAAATTGAATAACACCCTACTCTATTTTCCCACCATGTAACTTTCACACTTTTCAATTTCTTTGTGATCAAATTTTAGGCTACCCTTAGTTGTTATAACTTTCATATTATTCTCACTAAGGTGACTGAGACTGTAATTACATAATTCCCAATCATTAGAAGTTGAACTTACATATATTACAATTCTATCTAAACTTCCAATAAAGTAAAGAGTTTTATCTTTAACTCCTCATGAAACAACCATGGAAACTTGGGTAAACTTTCATACCCTATTAACAAAGGTATTCCCATAGCTTGTCTCATCCAGTTGTCTAATTGAAATATGATTCTTTCTAAGACTAATAATTCACCTTACACTTTTTGTATCATGGATCCTTGATTATTCATTTGAATATTTACTTCACCCTTACCAAAATCTTCTAGATCTTCATTATCCAATAAAATAAATCTATAAAAAATTTCCAATACATAAGTGATCATGAATATTTTTTTCTATTGAATGAAAGGATACACTATAGTCAATTACCCAATATTTTGCAGGTGTATTGAAACTTAACAATAAACTATTACCAACTTCTATTAAACTAAAGGAATTTTTACTACCATAAGTAGATACATTTCTAGTGTTCTCTTTGTGTTTTTTTAATCCCTTTTAATGTTCCCCTTTTTCAACAAAGATAACATGTTGGTCATGGTCCATCCATATTTACACAAATTTTTCCTCTTTATGAAGACTTATGTTTTTAAAAATTATTCTAATATTTCCTCTGGGGTGATCGTTATCATCCTTCATCATTAAGAACCTTATCGTACGGTGCTTGGGCTTCCCTCCAACAAATTTATTCATTGAGGATCAAATTATAGATACTATCAAACATCAAGTCTGTTTCCACTGGAATTACTAAGTGTAGTTACCATCATATCCCAGCTCTCTAGAAGAGTTGATAAAGCACAATTTTATTGATAATAAATGAAATAATTTCCCCACATTGTGTAAAATATGTTTATTTATAGAATATTTGGCATTAAATCATTCATTTGAAAAATTTGTGAAAATTCCATTTTTTACCTATAAAATTTATTGTAGTATTTGGAAAATAAATATTTTTCTATGACTTATTTGAACTTAAAATTTTTAAATTATGTTCCTAACTCAAAGGGATAAAACTTTCATTTAGGATATATAATATTTATTATGCATTTGATTAGAGTAAATGGTCCATGAAGTAAAATCTAGACTGTACTCACCAGATTGGATACCACTTCCGTATTTGGTTCATAACTTCTTCATATTTACTTGGATTGGGACCAAATTTTTATAGAATATAGAGGAAAAAATTCTCACAAACTATCCTTCTTAAAGGATATATTTTACATGTATTTTTGAGGTCAAACAGTCCATTCATGTTGGATTAAAATATTTGGATGGATTCCTCATTCATGCTTGAAAAGTCTTGAAAACCTAGCCTCCCCTAAACTCTATAAATGTGTGTTATTATCATTTTTAGGGGTTTAGAAGTGACTTATATGATTGGGAGAATAGGATGAGTGGTTATTTTCTATTTTAATACACTATTGGAGGAGGGAAGCTCTCAAGATAGGATCTCCTCCAAAATTATCTTCTTTTCCTCTTCTTTGTTGTAAAGTTGTTGTTCTTGCAATAAACTCTCTATTGTAGGACCCTAGGACACCCTGAGAGGGGAGGGGTGAATCAGAGTGTCAACTTTTTCTTCTTAAAGTTTTGGATCTTGTTCCGCGCACATTCCCATTTTTCCACGCATAGCTCGGGTTTTTCGCGCAGCCCATGCCTTTACCATTTTTCAACGTTCTAATTCTGAAACACTGTTTGCGCGAAAAACTTCGCTCCACTATTTCACACACCATGCTGTTTTTTGTGCCCAACTCAAGTATTTCGCGCACAAACCTTATTTTCCGTGCACTACTTCCTCTTTGTGTGCACCTTCTTTTGCAGACAATCTATGTCTTCATTTTCCAATTTTTAGGCCCAAAAATTTGGCAAACACTGGGAAACAGCGCCACCTTGTATCTGTTCTTTTTGTACCACCTCCAAATTATCCATTCCTTTGTTGAAGTTCTTGAATCAAACATGGATTGTTAACCATATCCCTCAAACTCGACATGCCACCATGAAAGCCCCTTTGTCAAAAAAGTTGTATGTCATTGTTTCCATTGTCAACAATCACAACACTTCAAAAATGCTTCTTTTCTGTGATTTGGATTCTTCAAAAAATATTCTGATTTCATCACAAACTCCAATATTGTGATATATATCCTTTGAAAGAACAGATTTATCATCATCATATTTTGAGACAATGTGAAGTGCATGGCCATCTCAGAATTCCAATCCCTTCCACACAGTCTTCTTCTTCAACTGTCATTCCTCTACATCATGCAAAGCATTCGATTCTATTCTTCAAGAAGTATCTTGCATGGTTCTCATGCAATCATGAATAATTTCATGGTCTTAATCAACCGCCATGTATTCTTCTTCATCCGCAGATGGATTATGCCTCACCATTCTTCACTGTTGTAAACAATGTGTCACCTTTGACACATGTTCTTTGAACTTATGATCAGTACAAAAATCATCTGAATTTCCATTCCTCCATTTCATTGGAGTACTTCTTGATCTCCTTCATTTTGATCTTCATTGAAAAATATTAACAACAAATACAATTGTATACACAAAGTGGTCCCAACATCTATTTCTCTCTCATTTATTCTGTTATTTTAAATTTACTTCTTCTTTTATTTACTTATTTTGGATTTAAATCATGAGTAGAAACGTGATTACATTATACCATTTCTAAACATTTCTATGATGACTACACCACCCATGGAAGGGTAGTTTTTCTTAGTAATTTATCTACCTCTAACCATCTTCATTTATTTATTTTTAATCAATGATATAATGTAATTTACATAATATGATCTATGAATTGAGTTTTTAAATTTAAATAAACTAAGCAAGAAATTAAACAATTAACACAAAATACATGAGGTCGAGTAATGTCTGAATTGTGAGAGCACGATCTTAATTGGTAAAACAAAACAACACAAGATTGATTTGTAGAGTTCAAATACATTACCAAAACTCAATTAATACTCATTTACTAAATGGATATGTAAAATAATTTATCACTAACCATAATCTAGCCTTACAATGATAATCAAATTATAGTTTTATGATTTCACATTCCAAATCTAGCTTAGGGTTTAATTAATTTCATCCTTGTAGTTAAGTTAACACTTGTAGGATTCAAGGGTAAAAAAATTAAGAGATCATAATTAAGTGTATATTAATTTAAATTATAATGATTAATAATTAAATTAATAGGTATAGTTAGATCGATTACTCATTCTCAATATATTTTCTAAAAAATCTTTTCATTGTGTTTTATCAATCAAATTTCAAAAAGAGAAAAAAAAATACAGTCTTCTTCCAGCATACATATTCAAGGTTTATAAATTTTAATCATCCCCCCCAATCCATTTAGGTAGTGTCTTTATTTTAATTTATTTTATTTCCAAAATACCTTTAATATGTTGTCTTAATTACTTTCTTCTTTGAGAGACGACATTGGTCAACCACTCTGCTGAACCTAAATAACCAAAAACCAAACATCATTTGAGAGATCCCATGATAGTTTCTTTCAAATTGGTTCCATTATCAAGGAGTCAATTAATTATTTCAACCAATTAAAGTTATTTTTTATTTTCATTTCATTCTCCTCTATTCTTTCTTCCTTCTTTCCCCTATCTCAATTTTTCTTTTTCTTTTTTCCTTCTTTTTTTGGACCATCAACTCAAACTTATTATATTTTTATTATGGTTCAATTTTCATCATTTAAATTTTATTTGATTTATGAAATGAACTAATACAAATTATCTCTTTGATATGGACCCTAAGATTGAATGCGGCCTTAGGGATCAAATCGGGAAGTCTCAGTCTATAGGAAGTTTCAACATTCAACTAGTTGGGGAATTTCTCCATTCTGGGAACATTGAAATTTGAAACACTTTTGAATCAAACATAAATACAGAACAAATGGATGAAAATAATAATAATGAAATTAACAGAACCATTCAAGAATTGGTTTCACTGGACATTAACTATCAATCAAATTGTACTGCATACCCAAACCTTCAATTAGTTTTTGAATTAAAATAAAGATTGATACACCTTCTTCCAAAATTTCATGGACTCTATCAAGAGGATCCTAATAAAAATATACAATAATTTAATGTAGTTTTATCAACCTCAAACCCAATTAATATATTTGAAGATAAAATCAAAATAAGATCATTCTCATTATCACTTGATGGAACTGCAAAAGATTGGATGTATTATTTACAACTTGAAGATGTGACATGTTGGAATGATTTGAAATGTATTTTCTTGAAAATATTTGTTTCATCATCGAGGACCACTTCCATTCATAAGGAGATATCAGTAATCAAGAAAGAATAAGGGGAGTCAATGTATGAGTATTGGGAGAGATTCAAAAAGTTTTGTGTAAGTTTCCCGCATCACCAAATCAGTGAACAAATCCTCTAACAATACTTCTATGAAGGCCTCACACCTATGGAGAGGATAATGGTGGATGTTGCAAATGGAGGGGAATTAGTTGAAAAAACATGAGTAGATGCAGGTGCATTGATTGACAAGATGGAATAAAACCTCCAATAATTTGGTGATCGAGGTACACCACATGTAGAGGAGTACATTAGGTAAGACCTTATTCTATTGAAAATCATTTAATTAATACTAATTTGGTTGAATTTAACACTATAGTGAGACAAATTTATTTGGATCAAAAGTCATCCCAATACACAACTATAAGGCCTGGTGTAATTTTCACTAAAATAGACCACCAAAATGAATGTTTCTACCAATTATAAGAGATAGAGGATTGTGCAGCAGTATTCTCTAGGAGACCATAATAGCATTAATAGTAACCACATCCCTAGAAGAAGTATGATTCCTTTACACCAAAATAAAACCAAGGGTGGAAGGATCAATCAAACATGGGGTATGGCTCTAGACAAAAAAATTCCCCCTTATCAACAAATCCGCCATCAAACTCCGCCTTACCAATAAGAAGTTCAACAACCCCAAAGGAGATTTGAATCCCAAGAATCAACAAGTCAAAAACAAGGGAATTCTCAACCAAAGTTAGATTCTAATACTGATGAACTTTTGAAACAAAATGTTCTTAATCAATATAATGATATGAAGAGTCAAGGTTCAGAGTTGAGGGAGTTGAAGACACAAATGAGCCATATTGCCACCGCCCACCATGAACTGATAAGTAAGAACTCTGGAAATATTCTTTCCCAACCTAATCCAAACACCAAGGGGAATATCAGTGCCATAAAATTGAGAAGTGCAAAGAAAAAAACTGATACATCTACACCAATCATTCCACTAGGATTCACCTCAACCCTAGATAAGCCTCATTCAAGACCAACTGATGAGAAACCCAAGGAGAAAGACAAAGGTAAGAAAAATATTGACGATGTTCCTCCTAAACCCATTACATTTCCAAATAGAGTTGTATAAACCAATAAGATATTTGAAGAGGTGATTTATAAAGAGTTTTTAGACACATTCAAGTGTGTTTAGATCAACATCCCTATACTTTAAGTAATAAAGAAAATTCTAAGGTATGCTAAATTTTTAAAAGAATCGTGTACAAATAGAAGAGGGGTAAAAGGAAATGAGTGGATCAACCTTGGGAGGAATGTATTTGTACTCATAACACCAACCTTAGTGATTCTTGTAAAGTTAAAGGATCCTGATACATTCACCATTGCATAAACCATAGGGGAGTTGCATTTCTCTGATGCTTTTTGTGATTTGGGTGCCTCTATTAATGTCATGCCTCACTTGGTTTTCTCTTCCTTACATGTTGGGGATCTGAATACGACAAGGGTGGTGGTGAAACTAGTGAATTGGGCCACAACATACACAATGGAAGTAATTGAGGATGTTCTTGTTCGGGAAAGGGACATGATCTTTCCTACATATTTTTACATGCTGGATATGGAGGATGATCAAGTAAGTTCTCATGCTTCCATCATTCTTGATAGAACCTTCCTCAAATTTTACAAGAAAAACCATAAATATCCATGAGGGTACACTTTATATGGAGTTTTGAGAAGATATCATATGGTTTAATATTTTAGAATCCATGAAGTACCCCTCTGAAGACTATTCTGCTTTCTTTATCTCCCATTCTGACCCATCTTTTGATGATTCTCCAAATTATTATTTTTAATCTTTTTCAAATGGATATCATTCAATGATCAGAGAGATCATGAGGGTTTGATGTCACAAAATACTATCACACTTATTCCTCATGATCAAACCAAACTCATTTCTAATTTTGATGTGGATTCTGATTCTGATTATGGGCATATAATTTCTGGTTATGACATGGTTATTGATTTTGAAAATGGATTTGATTCACTATCCATTGATTTTGATAATGTATATTCATACCCTGTCATTCATTATGCACATATATCATTTCCCTCATAATTTCATCAATATATAACTCACCCATACTATAACTCAAACCATTTATATCAAACTTAACATATTCATACCTATTGAATGATGAAAAATTTATTGTGGTAATTTATAATAATATTCTACTTGAAGAAGAAACACAAATTTTAAATCTTTTAAGAGATAATATAAGGTTAATTAAGTGGAACTTAGGATACATACCTGGTATTATCCCTTCCATTTAAATATATAGGATTATTTTGGAGGATATGGATAAACTATTTAGGAAACCACAAAGGAGACTTAAACCCCACACTATTAGAAGTTGTGAAAAAAGAGGTGGAAAAGTTACTTGATACAAGAATCATTTACCCCTTTTTTGACACTCAGTGGATCATCCCTGTCCATTTTGTACCCAATAAAACCAGGTTAACTGTTATAAATAATTAAAATGGCGATTTAGTTCCCATGAGAGTAAAAAATAGTTGGTGAGTGTGCATAGATTATATAAAACTAAATAAATTCACTTTTAAATACCATTTCCCATTTCTATTCATTGACTGGATGCTTGATATACTTGAATGTAGGATGCCCTATTGCTTCTTGGATGGTTTCTCTATATATTTTTAGGTTCCCATTGCAGTTGAGGACCAAGAGAAGATAACATTCATCTAACCATTTGGTATATTTTCTTACTGAAAGATACCATTTAGACTTTGTAACACCCTAGGTACCTTCCATAGATGCATGGTGAGTATCTTTTATAATTTAATTAAGACATGCATGGAGGTATTTATGGGTGATTTTATTGTGTATAGTTCCTCATTTGGTGAGTTTCTCTTAAGTTTGGCTAATGTGTTACATCACTGCATTCAAAAAAATATTATTTTGAAATTTGAGAAATTTCATTTTATGGTATAAAAAGTAATTGTCCTAGGTCATATAGCTTAATATAATGGAATTGAGGTTGATAGATCTAAGGTAACAATAATTTCATCTTTTTAATATCCTACATGTTTGTGTAATGTTCTATCATTCCTTAGACATGTTGGTTTTTTCTGAACATGTATCTCTAAGGTACCTCTTGAAGAAGCCATATACAAAGCTCAGACTTATTCAATGGATGCTCTTTCTTCAATAATTTAAAATTGAGATAAAGGAAAAGAAGGGTTTAAAAACATAGTGTCAGGACACATGAGTAGGATTACTCACACACTAGAGAATGACACCTTGGACTAGGTACCACTTCAAGACACTTTCCTTGATGAGCATCTCTATGTCACCTCATATATGCATCTTTGGTATATGGATTTAGTGAACTACCTTGATTCCTCTTAAATTATTGAAAATTTAAAGAAACATAAAGTCCAAAAATTAAAGAGTGGGTATAGGTTTTATGTGTGGGATGATATCTACCTCTGGTGCATCTATAGTGACAAGGTTATTAGGAGATGTGTGTCCAATCATGAGTTCAAGTATGTTTTGTATTTTTGTTATACACTTACTTATGGTGGAAAATTTGGACCCTAAAGTATGGCTAAGAAGGTCTTAAACTTTTTATTTTATTAGCCTACCTTGTTTCATGATGCCCATGTGTTTTGTAAGTCATACTCTCATTGCTAACACATTGGGAACCTTTTTAGAAGATATGAGTTGCCCCAAAATCCCATATTATTTTGTGAGTTTTTTTATGTGTGGGGAATTAATTTTATGGGTATTTTTTCAAGATAATTTTGTTTTTTATACACTCTTGTTGATTTTGATTATGTTAGTAAATTGGTGGAGGCTAAGTCCACCAAGACTGATGATTCTCATGTTGTAGTGGAGTTTGTTAAGGCATATAGTTTTTATAGGTTTGGAGTACCAAAGGCTATCATCAGTTGCCAGGGGACACAATTTTGAGACCAAAATTTAGCTTCCCTACTTATAAATTATGGGGTGATACACAAAACATCAGCACCATACCACCCTCAAACAAATGGTCAAGATAAGGTTTCAAATTGATAGTTGAAACAAATTTTGGAGAAAACCATGTAGCCGAATAGGAAGGATTTAAGTAAGCACTTGGATGATGTGTTATGAGCTTATAAGACAATATACAAAACTCTCATTGGTAGGTCCCCATACCAGATCCTTTTTGGGAAAGCATGTCATCTTCCTATGGAGGTCGAGCATTGGGCTTATTGGGCTATAAAGAAATGAAACATGGATTTCTTCCAAGATAGATTTCAAAGGAAGATACAAATTCAAGAGATTGAGGAGATTTGATTTTATTCATACAAGAACTCGAGGATTTAAAAGGAAATATCAAAATAGGATCATGATAGAATGATCCAAAAAAGGAGTTTCATGTAGGGGAGAAAGTCATACTCTACAGTTCATGACTGAATCTGATGCTCGGTAAGTTGTATTCCGGATGGTTAGGTCCTTATATTGTATATAATTTTTTCCTTATGGTGTAGTGAATATTACACATGATAACATAGAAAGGAGCTTTACAGCCGATGGGAAACATTTAAAGAAATACATTTAGGGGCTTCCTAACTATGTGGTTGATTTCATCACACTAAATGACCCCATCATCACTTTAGAATATTAGGATATTCCTAACCCTTTCACTTTTATATTATTTTTCCTATTTAAAATTAAAATTTCATGTGCACATATCATATACAAGGTTCACATTGAGGAAAATTCAATATTTTAAGTGTGGGTAAGGGAAAAAATTTTGTGGTAGATATTTAGGATTTTCATTTGTGTGTTTTGTGTGTGTTTTCTGTTAGGTTTTATATTGAATTTTTAACAAAAAAACAGTAAAAAACATATCATGTAACATGATCATTTACATGTGGAGCATATGAAAAATGCATGTTTTCAAAAATCATTGTTAGCATGATAAGCATGATTGGTTGATTTTTTATAAAAATGGAAGTTGTAGATGATATAATTGGTTGTGTCGTTATAAAACCTTTTAGATTTTTACACCATTATTTATGATATTTGTTAATATTAAATTATTTCATTTATTTATTCACAAAAAAATTCATGCAACCCTGACTTGTGAATTTTTTTCTACTCAATTGAAGGTATATTGAAGTTAGGTAAAAAATCATCTTATATCAATGGTTGATCTGTATGTTTATTTCTCTTCCGATTAGTTTCATTACTATACCAAATTGACCTACATGTGTGTTCCTAATATCCAACAATTCTACACCTTAAAAATAAAAATCAAAATAAAAAAAACACACACACATAATTGTCTTAATAAATATGGAAGTGATGAAATGTACAACAGATGGAGATATCTAGGTTGGGAGCTTAAGGTTTGAATTTTGAGAATGACTAAGTGAGTGGATCTTGAAATTTTATTGTAAAGTAATTTATAACAGGTTCATTGGAATTAAACTAGGTAAGAATAATTGTTTTACTTGATGTAAATATATTGAATATAGGGTCTATATTTGAGCTTTAAATGGTTGTAACACACACATATGGGGAATTAATGTCATGGTAGACCCATAATTTTTTTTTGCAATGATTAGTGTCATTAATCTCACTAGATTTTGTTTTAATACAACTTATGAGAAAATTATTGTTAAATTTATTGAGATTGACTCTTAATGAGATTATTACTATATATATTTCTACTCTGGATTAGGAAATATGAACATGCATATCTTGTCATAATTTTATGGAAAACAGAACATGTGGATTTTCCCAAAAGTGAAAAAGGTTACATACAGGGGAGTTAATAAAACACAATTTTATTGAATATTTTATTGATAATAAATGACATAATTTCTCCACATTGTGTTAAATATGTTTATTTATATAATATTTATGATTATATCATTCATTTGAAAATTTGATGAAAATTCTAGTTTTCCCCCTTTAAATTTCACTATAGTATTTCATCCATAAATATTATTTTGTGCCTTATTTGAATGTAAATTTTTTTAATAGTGTTCCTAAATCAATGGGATACAACTTTCATTTATGAAATTCAATCTGGATCGTGAATTTGATTGGAGTAAATGGTCCAAGAAGTCAAAGATGGAATGGACTCTTTGGATTGGATACTAATTAACTATTTGAAACATAACTTCTTAATTAGAAATTTTATTAGGCCCAAATTTAGAGAGAAGATAGAGGAAAAATTTTCTCACAAATCATACTTATGGAAGAATAGTTGTTTCATGTGTTTTGGAGGTCAAAAAGTCAGTTCAAGTTGTATTAAAATATTTGGTGGAATTCCCCATTCACACTTGAAAATTCTTGAAACCCTAGTCTCCCATTCACTCTATAAATGTGTGTTTTTTTCATTTAGATGGGGTTGGATGTGACTTAGAGTATTTAGAGTATATGAGAAGTTGTTATTTTCTATTTTAATACACCATTGGAGGAGTTAATCTCTCAAGCTAGGATCTCCTCCAAAATGCTCTTTTTTCCTCTTCTTTGTTGTAATGTTGTTGTTATTGCAATAAATTCTACATTTCTATCCCATTTATCATGTTATTTACAATTTAATTCTTATTTTATTTACTTATTTGGGCTATAAATTAAAAGTAGAGATGGTATTGGGTTATACCCTTTCTAAAATTTTACACCTGAAAAACTTTTCTACGATGACTACACCACCCATTGAAGGATAGTTTTTCTTAGTAATCGGTCTACCTCTGGCCTTATTCATTCATTTATTTTGAATCAATGAGATATTGTAATTAAAATACTATGATATATGAATTTAGTTTTTAAATTTAAATAAACTAATCAATTAATTGAACAATTAACACAAAACACATGAAGTCAGGTAATGTGAGAATTGTGAGAGCGTGATCTTAATCGGTAAAACTAAATAACACAGGATCAATTTTTAGAGTTAAAATACGATATCATAACTCAATTCATCCTCATTTATAGATTTTATATGTGCCCTAATTTATCACTAACCATAATATATCCTTATAATAAAAAACAAAGTAGGGTGCTATGATTTCACTTTTTGAAGCTAGCCTAGGGTTTAATTAATTTCATCTATGTGATTAAGTTAACTCTCATAGGGTCCAGGGGTTGAGAAATTAAGGAATCATGATGAAGTGGATGTTAATTTAAATTAAAATGATTAATAATTAAGTTAATAGGTATAGTTATATCGATTACTCCATCTAAAAATATTTTCTAAAAAATCTTCTCATTGTGTTTTATCAATAAAATTTTAAAAAGAAAAAAACTAAAAAAAATACAATATTATTCTAGCATACATATTCAAGATTTATAAAAATTAATCACCCCCATAATTTTAATTAGTGTTTTTATTTTATTTTATTTTATTTCTAAAATACCTTTAATGTGTTGTTTTAATTACTTCCTCCTTTGAGAGATGACATTGGTCAACCACTCTGTTGCACCTAAATAACCAAAAACTAAACATCATTTGAGATTGCCCATGATAGCACCTTTCAAGAGTATACAAAAGAATTATTTCCATTATATCATTTGTGAAATCCACCTTTACTAATTTGAGATGCCCTCAGATCTTGTTAAAGTCATTCACATGATCCACCATTGGTCCTCCTTCCAAAAACCTTAAGCTAAACAACTGATGCATCATAAAAACTTTATTAAGCATTGTTTTATTCTCATAAATATCTACCAATGCCTTCATAAATCTCATTGTACTATTATTCTCCTGGTTATTGAAGGAAATATTGTATGCCAATGAAATCCTTACCAAAACTAGTGTTTTTCTATCCAACCATTCACATTCTCTCATCTCTAATTTCTATACATATTTTTTAGTTAAAGAAACATCATGGTCTTTTTGAATGAGATTATCCTACATCATCATTATCCAAAATCTAAAATAATTTCCATTAAACCTATCAATAAAAACCTTTCCATAATCCAATTCCATATCTTCAAATGACAGAATATTCTATTGAAATCAAGATATCATAAAGGTAATAGGAATTCCATCTAGTGTGAAGCTTGGATATCATACCCCTGAATAGAAATTTTGAGGCGTAATTGTGCAATAAATGAAACTAAGACTTAACTCCACTAGAACTTCACTTGACTCATACCACTAGAGGTTCATCACAATGAAAAATAGAAACTTTAAACCTCTAGAACTTTCCTAGACTAAGTGTACTAGAAGTAGGAAGTTAATTCACCCAACTCACCATATAAAGTCACACTTCACACACACTTATACAAGCAACAAAAAAATGATGAAGGAAAGAGAAACATGATATTTTATGTTCTTCAGACAATAATTCCTATGTACGTGAGAGAAACACCATTGTTATTTTTTCCATTACAAAATGTAATTATAAAGGAATTACAATTAGATTATTGGGTATAATTAATCTCTTCAATAAATTCTTAAACACTAACATAGTTAACATAAACTAAGGTCCACTTCTTATATTATAAGAAAAAAATATGAAAATCATTTAAACTTTATCTCCTATAATCACAGACCACAAAATAAGACTGTTTGAGCTTGCATGCCAAATCAATAACCCCTCATTCAAACCAATAGATTTTCACCGATTGATACCTGCTTCCGATGAACTGAATACACCCATCATCCAAACAATTGGCTCTATCATCATCCAATAAACTCAAAGCAAAACCTATTTTTACCATCAAAATTTCATCAACTTCTAATGAATTTATTTTCACCTGGATAGGTCATGTTTTCACTAACTTCACTCCAAGACACTTCATCTTCTGCCGAACAATTTTTTTGGTGAATGAAACTCCAATGAGTGAACTTCTGATGAGATAACCAAACTTCATATCCTAATAGTATTGTTGGTTGAGATGATATGTTAATATTATAATGATTAGAATATTTTACTCATTAAAAATGGTTTTATAGTATATATAAATAATAGATTCATGAGGTAATGAGCAAAGACTTATTACTTGGAATAACTCAAAGAAGCATATCCCATGGAATTTCATATAGTCATCAATATACTTATGGGTGTATGCTTATTATAAAATCATAATTCCATGAGGTTTGAGAGATAAATAGCATTATAACCTTCATACTTTGATACCTTTTTTACGTAATTCAAAAACGTAGCTAATTAGGGAGTGGTTGGGTATGTTGTTGATCATGTCGTTGGTTGGAGTACAACCAAAATGAGATTTTTTCACTCGTATAATGAGTAAAGATATCCAGAACTTTATTTAATTATACTGAGAAAATACATTGTAATTCTTAGTTAGATTTTATATTATGTTCTTAGCTACTAAGATGATGGTCATGTGATGTTCTCATCTATTAGATGAATGACATGCATTGTATTCATCGACTTGGTTAGTCTATTTCATAGAATAAAGAAAATATGAGTTATCCTAGACTAGATTGACATGTTTTGTGTATGGTGGTCACTCAATATCATAAAAAATGTATTATACAAGTATACATATAATGTATATGATACTTCTTTTGGTGTACATGGTTGTATAAAGATATGAGAATGTTTGATGAAGATCACACCAAAACCATTAGTAGCTTGAGTAGAATTTATGTTTTGGTAGAGTATTCTCTTTTCTTACATATATGAAATATGGATTTCCTATTTTTTTTCAACACTAATAAGGCCTATAGGGTCACACAATTAGAACTTTAGATAAGTATTATGTTTTAGAGAATGTTTTTGATCTAAAATGAAGAGAGTTTGATGAAATTGTATCCAAATAGAGGTTTGGATGAATTCACAAAGTTGTGTAGTTTTTCATGAATTCCTTATGGATTTTATTAAAAGTGATGGAGTATTAGTTGTGAAATAAAACCACGTGTATATGATACATATGATATAATATGTTACACCCTATGTTTCAGGTTGATTACATGCATCTACAACCTATGCACAACTTTAGGTGCATGCATCTTCCCATGCAATTTCATCAGTTATGAAGAGCCCATGTTTGGATATATCACTAAGAGGGGGGGGGAGGTGAATTAATCATATAATTTTTAGAATTTATTCTTTTCAAATCAACCTCTATGATCGGTTAAGATCTCAATCCCTCATTCTTTAAAGTATCACCTCTCCTGTATGAAAACAAATTAAATCACTAAAATCACACAAGTATTTTTACAAGGTTCACCCTCGATGTGAGTGACTACATCCTAGTTATGTCTAGGATGATCCAAGTCATATATTTTATACTAGTAAAGAAAAGTGATTATAAGTACAGACAATCTCTTGAAATGCCTGACAGAAAAACTCATATAGTGCCTGATCACTAATGATTACTAGGGGATATATTCTGAAAGGATATTTAAATTGGCTTCCCAATAGTGTTCTTTATACCGACTCTCGCCAGTTGAGATATCTCCCAAAAATTTATGGTTTTTTATACCAGTATCGTACTAGTTATTCAATGGTCTTCATAACCTCATGTGAATAGGTCTTCAACTACTTCTGTCTATTGTTGTAGAGTACAAGTTGTAGTGTACAAGTTGTACTTATTCTGCTTCAAGTCCACTCAGTTAAATCTTCTATCAATTATCCACTAGCCTTTCTCAATAAAATTACTATCTTTCTGAATGACTGGTCTTGGTCTCTTTTTTCACAAAACCATTTACATTCAAAACTTAATTCATCTTCATGCATTTATACTACAATTCATGGACTTCTCATCCAAAACCCTAATACACAATATTTACTTTATTATTTTATGTGCTTTGTAGTTATATGTATTCTTATTCACTGTCCCTTGGGTATATTTATACATATGTATTCCTTAGTTATTACTTAAAATGTTTCATATGTTTAGTTGTGTATTCGATCATGCTTGTGGTCTTCTTCACGTATGTGTGGTAATGAAAAACTAATAATGTGTATTTAGTTCTCTTCACACAAGGTCTGGATATATGCACATAGGGTCTCACACTACCTTCATGAAAGTAAGTGTGCATTCAAGTATTCATGTACGCATGCATTGTCTTATCCCTGCCTCGTGCACTCTCCTCCTTCACACATATAGGTCTCGCAAACTAGAAAGGGTACGCATAAGGGAATAATGTAATCATAAATGGATTCATAGAACATGTTCTTTGAGAATCTATTCCAGTGTGTTAAACACAAGTCGAATGCTCATGAGATCTCCTTTTTAGGGACCAAAGAGGCTCACAAAATCTCTTCATGAAACTATTATTCTACGACACTCTATTTTACTTTGAAAATAAGATATATTCTCAATATTAGTAGAAAATCACTTCGTCCATGGACCCTTGGTATTTATAAATGAGACTAAACCGCCTTTGATCCATGTTTTATGCCGTATCAAGGTTCCCACAAATAATTCCACATCAAGAATATTTGAAATCTCTAGAGATCTCTACATTCATATTTTCAAACATGGGTTTCCATTTAAAATATATTCCAAGAATAATGGAATATTCATGATACATTTCTCATGGAATCATGTTCATGTGATAAATATCATGTTCTTTATCATTTTTAGAAGCACAAATGTATCCATTCATATCAGATGCTTGAACATCCTTTTATAACTCTGTTTGCATTCAGTCAAATGTTCAACCTTTGAAATAACCACATGCATGAAAGAAGAAGATTTCATGCCTAAAAACTCATCTTTCTCTTCTCAAAATCTAGATGATGCAATAGTCTCAAGCTCAACATGATCATTACATCTCTCATCATGAAGAACTCTGGCATATAACTTCTCTGGTGAATCCCAAAGTTGAAGATAATGGCACATATCAATCAGACGGCTGAGATCAAATCAATCGAATGACCAAGATTATATCTATATCATTTAAGTGATGGGTGAATATTAAATAACTAATTTTGTTCCACATTGAAGTAGTTATCATTTTAGGAACACTTAATAAATGAGTATGTTCCACTATACTCTCGAGCTAGAAGTGAGGTTTGATGCCCAAAACACCACACACACCATCCTCACGCTATTGTACCACCCTATACAGTGGATTTAGAAACTCCATGTGCTCTTTGTGAGAGCCTTGAGCACACCATTCCACACTCCGTGGGAACTATGCATGCCCATTTCTCACACCTGCCACCCATGACTAGCCAGGTAGATCCTCTCACATGTGTTTGACCCCTTGAGTTCTGTATTTGTGGTTGAGGGGATCCTTGGTTGGCCAAGAGTTGGCCAGTTTTTTGGATAAATCTTATATCATAAATATTCAAAATAATATTATTCCAAATAATCAACATCAAATACCTTCATGAAAAATATATATGAATTTTTATTGCTACATGGTCTTCTTTAGGTCCTTCATGCAATTACTTCCTTCTAGCATGGTAATCTTCAAATCCTATTCTTCATCTTGTTGTAAAAAATGTTCACTTCTTCAAATTCCTTTTGCACATGTCTATAAGATTTAGTAATAGTTCATTAAATCATCACATTTATATAAGGAGAATCTTTCAAGCATGTCATCCAATGTCATTAAATGATTTCATAATAATTATTCAAGCATCACCGCTTCACCTATAATCACATACTAACTCATTGAAAACAAAATCAATCACATAGGATCAACAGGTTATAATCCATTATGAATGGATTAAATGGATTTCATTCATTGAAAAAATTCAATGAATAAGTCTAGTGAGAATAAATATATGTTGATAAGATGAATATGGTCGACATGTTTCATTTAATGAAACACATTGAGGATGACTATATAAAGGGATGATATCCCTCTTGTTGGGTATGACTAATTGTATATAAGCCTCCTGATACTCTCTTTCGTTCAAGACATTGTTTATCACGAGGTGAAATTTCTATCACCCCTTATGCGTTTAGGGATCCTCAAGATTTTTTTTTGGGATCCTTTTTTCAGTGTCATCCCCTCAAAGGTATGAGACTTTCATCTTATATTAAGATAGTCTTTATAAAGTAAACACCAAAGTGTAAAAGATGGATTAAACATCACTTTAGGTACACCTTGTTTATGTTCTTTATTTCCATTAAATGTTGATTCTGTCAAGGACAGATCAGAAACATATATGTCTTTTGATTCCACTACCTTTTTTCATATGATGAACCCCCAACACTTATCAATTTTAACGAGTCATATCACCTATGTTTTGTTTATTATGCACGCATCATGTTACCTTAATAAGATTTAACCTTATAAGCTTTTCCCAAGGAAGACGAGTCATGTTATGTTGACATGCCCTTTGAATGATTATCTCTCATACTTTTTAGGCATATAAAGCTGAAGCGTTCAATATAAACATGATGTGAAAAGGTTTATGGATAAAAAAAGATTCCTAAGAAATCAAAGTTTAAATTTTTTGCTTCTTTTAAATAAATCAAGTAAAGTGATAGAAAAAGAAAAATAGAAGTCGACATATTAAATTAACCAGGAACATTTGAGGAGAAAATGATTATTTATACAACACATGGTGTTTCAATGCCAACATGTCATGTCAAGAGTTTTATTAAACACTTGAATGATTTAAATAAATGATGACATGCCAAATTAGAAGTGGCATAACATTGTTCATGAACTTTAATAATTTTTTTAGAAACATATAAGAGATTTTTTGGAAAAAAAGTATAGATATTTGACTTTTTATAGATAAAATATTGATCTATCAAAAATCAAAGAGACTTTTCTATAGAAAGAGAAAAAAATCATTTTCATCAAAAATACATTATTCTTAATGTTTATTGGAATTTGACTTAAACATATTTTTTTTATATAAAGAGATGATGCGTGGATGAATTTATTAAATGTTGATGGTATGGTCATGACTAAAATGGTGTTTCTTGAGATTATTTTTTACCTATTTAAATTAAGTCAGTAATCACAATTGAATTGTGTGATAATTATTTCCAAATTATATATTCTTTATATAAATTGGTCAAATTAAAGTTTTACATAACACCAATATATTTGATATTTATAATGCCTTATCATTATTTATATCTATGTATTCTTACACAAAGATAAAATATTAGGTATTTGGATAAGTTTACTTAAAATTTTCTATCTTGGCTTTCATAAGGACACCAGCATCAATCTATTAGATCCCAATGGTTAGCTTTTTCTTTGTCTGTCTCATTGGGGTTTGGGTGGTTCTTTTGCCATCAGTAAGTGCCTCGATATGGAAGTGGGTTACTTATTTAGAAGAAACATGCATATCATTTTTTCTACCTTAGCTATTATTTTCAGTGGTCATGCTCGTCCCTCACCTCTTGCTTCAAAGGATTATAATATGGACTCATTCGCTTCTCCAAAATCCATCCCAGCTTCTTGCAGAGGAATCTTCTCTCTATAGGTGAGTGTTCTTCTCCTTCCATATCAGATATTTTTAAATGTATTTGGTTTTAACTCCCAATAACCACTGTAGTTTGTCACACATGCTTTGTTAAAACATCTAGAAGTATATTCTCCCCTAAGGTTTCCATGAAGGAAGGATGTATTTACATCCAAATGATATTAGTGAAAATATTATGATTCTAACACTATCCAGATCATTGAATGTTTAACTACTGGCGAGAATATTTCTAAGAAATCAACACCTTCACTTTGTTAAAATACCTTTACAACTATTTTCACTTTGAAATGATTCTTTCCATATGCCTCTTACTTTATCCAGTAAACCAATTTATTCTCGAGTTCTCTTTTCCCTTTTAGTGGGGCAGTTAATTCTCAAGTTCCATTGAACTTTAATGAATCCATATATTCATCCATTTATGACTTCTAATGTTTTGTAACACTAAGTTTTGTCACTTCATTCAGGCATTTGTATTCTCATATGTCCATTAAAAGAAGAAAATTCATATCTTCCCCAAACCTGTGAACTAGTTGTTTAACTCTAGTTGATCTATTCAACTAAGTTGGTTGCATTGTACTACTTGACTATATTGTTTATTTTGATTCATGAATGTTAGATACTCTAACTTTTGGAGCTCTAAATCATGGACCTCCCACTTAAGCTTCAATAATCCCCGATCCTTCTGGAATTTCTTCAGTTGGTCTCACCTATAGACTTCCGATGGTTTCATTTGAGTTCATTGAATTTTCATTTCTTCTAGTGATCTTACTCAAATTAACTTAGACTTTTATGGTTTAATATTTTCCCTAAACTTATTTCCATACCATGTTCTAATCCTTCCAAAAAATATTTTCATTTAAAATAATATCCCTACTTTGAATGAATTGTTGCTTGTCATTATCCGATGGCCTAAATCCCAATATTTCTTCTCCATATTTAATGACAAAACACACTTTGGATTTTTACTTGATTTTATCTTGATATTTGGAAATAATATTCACATATTCCAAGCTTTTAAAAGCTTTAAATTGGTAAACATATGGTTTTTACCATACCATAGCTCCTTTGGAAGTTTTTACCCAACTATCGATGTTGGAATTTAGTTGACAAGGTATTCCATTATGTTGAGTGCTTCCACATAAATTCCATTAGACATACCACAATGTAGTAACATACTATGAGCTTTCTATGTCAAAGTACGATTCATCCATCCGGACACTCCATTCTATTGTGGAGTTTCAAGAACCATCTACTCATGACTTAGTCCCTTTTCCTTGAAGAAATTCTGGAAGTTGTATCTAGTGTACTCACCATCATTTTCAGTGTGAAGGCATTTTAACTTCTAACCACTTTCCCTTTTTGTCAAATATTTCCATTGTATAAATGCCTAAAAATCATCAGACTTATTCTTTAAAAAGTAAATCCATACTTTTCATGTAGCGTCATCAATGAAAGTTATGAATTATATTGAACCTCTGAAGGATTGAACAGGTGAAGGTCACCAAACATCCAAATGAACTAGATCCAACTTTCAAACTCTGGGATTCCATCTATCATATTTAAAGGACACCCTTCTCCATTTTCCCAACAAGAAACTTTCATACTTTCCAATTTCTATGTGATCAAGTTTTAGACTACCCCTTGCTATTAAAACTTTCATGTTCTTCTCTATAAGGTGATCGAGCCTACATTTCCATACTTATTGGTCATTTGAAGTTGAAATTCTAGACATTGAAATTATTTTTTGAAACTTCTAATCAAGTAAAGGTTTATATATTTAACTCCTCTTGCAACCAACATAGATCCTTGGGTAACATTCCATATCCTGTTAGCAAAGGTAGTCCCATAACATGCCTCATCCAGTTGTCTAACTGAAATAATATTTTTCTGAGGACCAGGAATATTCCTTACACCCATTAGTATCACAAATACTTTATTATTCATTTGAATACTTATTTCACCCTTACCAACAACCTCTAGAGCCTCATCATCTACTAGATGAACTCTTCCAAACTTTCTCGATACATAAGTGACCATGCATATTTGTTCACCTATTGAATGAAAGGATGCATTAGATCTAATCACCCAAGATTCTATCAGTGTATTGGAACATAATAATAATCTATCACCACCTTATGTTAAACTAATGGAATTTTGACTACCAGAAGTAGATGCATTTACAGTGTTCTCCTTGTGAATGTTTAATCCCTTTTGATGTGACCCATTTTTTCACAAAGAAAACATGTGGGTCCTGGTCCATCTAAAATTCCATGACTTTTTAATCTTTCTCGAGACTTGTCTTCTGATAAATTTTTCTGATATTTCCTCTCAGGTAACCATCCCCATACTTCCACATTAAGAGCATTAACGGGCAGTGTTTGGACTTCCCACTTAAAAATTTATTCATTAAGGATAAAATTATGGATATCATCAAATAACTAGTCTATTTTTCCATTGAAAACACTAAACATGGTTACTATTGTCTCCCAACTCTCTAAAAGAAAAGAAAAAAAATTAGTTCCCACACGTCATCCGTGAAAGTTACCTTCATTGATTCAATATTCCCTCAAAGTATGTTGAAGTCATTCATGTGATCCTATATTGGTATTCCTTCCAAAAAACTTAAGTTAAACAATTGTTCCATCATGAAAACTTTATTAAGCATCGTTGGATTCTCATATATATCATCCAATTCCTTCATAAATTCCATTATAGTTGTTTTTTTCCTAGATATTGAAGGAAACATTTTGGTCCAATGACATCCTCACCAAGACTAGTGTTTTTCTATCCAACTGTTCCCATTCTACTATCTCTACATTCTCTGGACATTTTATTATTAAAGAAATGTATTGGTATTTTTGAATGAGATGATCCTCCATTAGTATTATCCAAAATCCAAAACTTGTTCCATCAAACTTATCAATTCAAACGTTTCCTTCATCCAATTCCATATATTCATATGATAGTATCTTCCACTGAAATTGAGATATCATCAAGGTAATAGGAAGACCATCGAGTGTGAAACCTAACTCTGATACTAATTAATGGTAAGATTGAGGGGAAAGTGTGTGATCACTGGAACCAGGACCTTAAGTCCATCAGAACTTTTCACGCCTCAAACAACCTGAGATTCATCACAATTCACAATAGAAACTTCAAACCTATGGAACCTCCCTAGACTAAGTGTATTGGAAGTAGGAAGTCAATGCACCATACACACCACACAAAGTAGCACTTCACACACACCCATAAAAGAAATAGAAATGAGATAAAGGAAAGATACACAAGATATTTTTCATTATTTATACAATGATTCATACAAGAATGAGAAAAACAACATTAATACTTTTTTCCATTACAAAATGTAATTATAAAGGAATTATAATTAGATTATTGGGTGCAAGTAATCACTCCAATAAATGCTTCAACTCTCACACACTTAACATGCAATGGGGTCCATTGATTTTATACTAATAACCAACTGTACAAATCAATTAAACCTACTCTCCTATAATCATGGACCACAAAAAAAGACTGCCCAAGCTTGCATACCAAATTGGCGACCCCTAAGTCAAACCAACAGATTTTCACCCATTGCTGCATGTTATTGGTGAACTGAACACACCCATCATCCAGACAACTGACTCCATCATCATTCAATGAACTCAAAGAAAAACCTTCTTTGACCATCAAGAGTTCATCAACTTCTGATTACTTTATTGCCACCTAGAGAGGTTTTGTTTCCAATGAATTCACACTAAGCCACTCCATCTTCTACTGACCAATTTTTCCAATGAATGAAATTTTGATGAGTAAAATTCTAGTGAAATGAAACCAAACTTCATATCCTAACACTGGTGTGGGAATTTATAATACATTAAGATTATAATAAATATAATCATCTACTCATTGTAATGGGTTTTATATGAGACAAAAATAATAGATTCATGAGGAAATAAATAGAGACTTCTTACTTGGAAAGACCTGTTAAAGTATATCTCATGGAATGTCACACAGTCATCGATATACTTATGGGTGTATACTTATCATCAATCCCTATTACCTAATGTTGGTGAGATAAATAGTATGAGAACCTTCATACTTTGATGCCTTTATTACATAAGTCAAAAGCGACTTAGCTAATCAGGGGTGTTTGGGTATGTTGTTGATCATGTTGTCAGATGGAGCACAACAAAAATAGGATTTTTCAACTTGTATGATGAGTAAAGATATTTTCCCCTTGATTGAATTAGTATGAGGAAATGTATGGTCATGCTTAGTTAGGTCACATGTGATGTGATTAGATACTTAGATGAGGGACATGTGATGTGCTCATCTATTAGATGAATGACATGTGATCTATTCGTCGACTTGGTTAGTCTATTTTAGAGAATCAAGAAAATATGTGTTGGCTTGGGCTAGATTGACATGTTTCATGTCTGGTGGTCGCTCATTGTTGTGAAAAAATGGATTATATAGGTATATATATAATGTATATGATACATCTTTTGGTGGACATGGTTGTATAAAGGCATGAGTATGTTTGATAAAGATCACACCAAAACCCTTAGTAGCTTGAGTAACATTGTTGTTTCGCTAGAGGTCACTCTATGCTTACATCTATTAAATAGAGATTTCTTGTTTTCTTTTCATTACTACTAAGGCCTGTGGGGTTACACAACTAGGCCTTCGGATCAGGATTAAGTTTTGGACAAAGCGTTTGATCAAAAAAGAAGATAGTTCAATGAAACTGTATCCAAAGGGATTTTTGGGTGAATTCACAGAGTTGCAAAGTTTTGCATGAAGTCCTTATGAATTTTAGTGCAAGTGAGATATTGTTGGTTATGCACTAAACACACACACACAGATATATATATATATATATATATATATATATATATATATATATATGCATGTATGAATATATGATACATATGATAGAATACGTTGCACCCAATGTTTTGGGTTGAGTGCATGCATCTGCCACCTATGCATGACTTTCGGTGGATGAATCTTCCCTTGCGGTTTCATCATTTATAATCCATTATGAATAAATTAAATGGCTTGCATTCATTAATGGAATTCAATGAATAAACCTAACATGAATAAACGTATGTTGATAAGTTGAATATGGCAAACACGTTTCATTTAATGAAACATGTCACAAATGACTATATAAAGGGATGAGATCCCTCATGATGTGTATGACCGATGGTATATAAGCCTCCTGGTACTCTTCCTCTTGAGGCATAACTTATGATTGGGTGATGGTGCTAGCACCCCTTGTGCATTTTGGGATACTTAAGAAACGTTTCGGGATCATTTGGTCGGTGTAATCCCCTCAGAGGTGGGAGACTTTGATTTGCTATTAAGGTGGTCTTTATTAAGCATACATCGAAGTGTAAAAGATGGATTACACACCACTTCAGGTACACCTTGTTTATGTTCTTCATTTCTATTACATGTTCATTTTGTCGAGGATATATCAGACACATATATGGTTTTTGCTTCCACCGCCTTTGTTTATATGATGAACCCCTGACACATATCAATCTGAACAAGTCGTGTCACCTGTGTTGTGTTTATTACACACACATCATGTTGCCTTAGAATGATTTAACCTTAGAAGCTTTGCCCAAGGAAGACGAGTCGTGTTATGATGTCGTGCCCTTCGAAGGATGATCTCTTGTACTTTTGGGTATATCAACTTGAAGTGTTCGATGTCAACATGATATGTAAAGGTTTATGGATAAACAATGTTTCCTAAGATATTAGAGGTTAAATTTTGCGTTTCTTTCAAATAAATCAAGTAAAGTGAAAGACAAAGAAAAATAAAAGTTGACAGACTGAATCAATTAGACATGTTTGAGGAGATAATGATTATTCATATAACACACGATGGTTTAATACCAACATGTCATGTCAAGAGTTTCATTAAACACTTGAGCATGTCAAATAAATGATGACATGCCAAATTAGGAACGACAGAACTTTGTCCATTACTTTTAATAATGTTTTTAGAAACATCTAATAGATTTTTTGGCAAAAAAAGTATGGAGAGTTGACTTGGATACCTAAAGAAATGCAACAGATAAATGGCTGGACTATCAAAAAGTAAAGAGACGATTCTAGAGCAAGATAAACAAATCATTTTCACCAAAAAACACGTTATTCTTAATGTTTAGTGGAATTTGATTTAAACATATTTTGTAAATCTAAAGAGATGACATGTGGCTGAATTTATTAAATGTTGATGGTATGAACATTACTAAAATTGTGTTTAATGAGGTTCTTTCTTGTGTGTTTGAATTGACTTACTAATCATAATTGAATTGTCTGATAATTATTACCAAATTATACATTATTTATATAAATTGGTCAAATTGAAGTTTTACATAACACCAACATATTTGAGATTTACAATGCCTTGCCATTATTTATATCTACACATTCTTATACAAAGATCGAATCTTAGGGCATTGGATAAGTTTTACTTAAGACATTATCCTGGTTTTCGCAGGGGCATCAGGATCAATCTACCGGATCCCACTGGTTGGCTTTCGCTCCGTCTGTCTCGTTGGGGTTGTGGTCGGTCTTTTGGCTTCGGTGAGGGCCTCGACATGGCAGCTGGTTGCTTCTTTAGGCGAACCCTGCGTCTCCCTTCTGCTACCTCGTCTATTATTCTCGGCGGGCGTGCTCGTCCCTCGTCTCTTGCTTCAAGGGCTTCTAATCTGGGCTCATTCGCTTCTCCGAACTCCCTCCCGGCTTCTCGATTCTCACTGAGGAAGCCCGCTCTGTCCAGGCGAGTGCTCTTCTCCTTCCGTATCGGATATTTTTAAATATATTGAGTTTTATGATTCTAGTCAGTTTGGATCTTCCGTGATACTTGCTCTGGTTCAGACATTTTCTCATTGTTCACGTGTTATCGTTTCTATCATTTCTGATTTACCCTTTTTGGTTATCGGACTGCATGGCATATTTTACATATTGATTACAGATCTAAGAAGACCCCTTGTTGTGCTCTCAGGACGTCCATGGCATTAGGTGGAACACAATCTTTGATGCCGTTCCACAGCGCTTCTGCTTCGGCCCTATTAACCTCATTGCTACCCCTGAGCAATGGCCTTTGGGGTTGTCTTTCTGAAGGTAGTTCGTTCCACTCCAGTTTTCTTCAGTTTATCTTAGCGCATCATTTTAAGCAAAATTTCACGCTCTTCAAGTAAAACATATAATTCTATTAGAACAATGAAGCCTGACGGCAACCTTCCCCACTAGTATTTTCTTGAAATGATACCAGTCTTGAGGTTGATGATTATAGCAATAGTGCCACTCAGGGGTTCATGGTAAGGAAATAGAGGTGGATTGGTTTTTTGTATGGGTGCATTTCTTGATACTGCATATGTCATCTAAAAACTGCAATTTGGGTCATCTTTGTAGCTCTAATGGTCCTTGACTCAATGTACCGGCATATGATTCAGGGGACAATGACAATCAAGGACCAAAACAAACCCTTAATTTCAGTTAAGAACCTTCCACATTTTAAACTAAGGTAGAATCTAATTTTATTTACAAATTCATAATTTTTTTCGTCCTTTATTGGTATTTTCCCATGTTTTTGGTCTCAAGGTGGCATTAACTGCCTGTTTTGGTCCTGGATCTTCATTTTCCCTATAATTCATTAGGGCATTATTGGGTTTCATTGATAGGCCTAGTGGCAATGTGAGAGATACTGCGGGGTGAATCAGGTGATCAACTTTTTCCCGATTTTTACCCTTTTTAATTATTTCTCACTCTTAACAGATTTCCATCTACTGTTAGTGGGAATGCCTCTTAATTTATTTTCTTATATGATTTTCTAATCACTTACTATTATGTAACCGACCAAACAGTTATGACGCACAGTAGGATTTACGTAGAAAAGAGGCCGTTGTATATATTCCGTACAAGTAGTAAACGCTTGATATAGTGAAAGGAATTGAGACAGTTACTTTAGAATAAGAAGGAAAAAACAGTAGAAGAATGAGTTGCAGCCAGGAATTCCATTTCAGCCCTCTTGGAATTTCGGAAACAATTAGTAGCAAACTTGGATTAGCATTGCATTTCCAGCAGTGGCAAAAAATCCCCGGTCTTGGAATACCAGGCCCTCATCCCTGCGGTTTTCAGAAATAGGTCCGCCAATAAAATGTAATGCTCCAACCCAGAATTCCCCAAAAAGGAAAACTTCTTTCCAGGCTGCTGCCCTTTGAGCATTCTTTTCCATGTTGAAGGCAAGTCTAGCAGAAAAGGCCAAATTCACGACAACTTGAACAGCCCTAAAAACATTATCAAACTCTTCATGGGTGCATATTAGGCTTCCATTGTCAGATGATAACCAACAATACCCAATGACTGAACAATAATTGGAATCAACAATAATTGGAATCAACAATAATTGGAGTCCCAAACACAACATTTTCTAGAGCTGATTGCATGCTGCCCATCATAGTGATGTTCTGCCACTCCTTTTTCATAAGGCAATTTCCATTTTCTAGATGGTTGCCAATCAAAAATAGAAATTCTTGTATTGCTCGACCTTGCAAAGCCCTCAAAACTATTGACGACCTTGCAAAGCCCTCAAAACTATTGATTGGATCACTAGCCAATTAACTTCAAGATCAACAATTTCAGAAATGAATCCTTCAGTAACTGTTTCAGCCACAATTGCCAAACTCCCCTGTCCCTGCCTCCTGTCCAACTCAACATGGCCTAGCACAACGCTCTCCATAATAAGGCCAAATTATCCACACATGCAGCTTCATCAATCATAGCTGTTAACTATTCACTAACTTTAAGCAATGCGCCTATATAGCGTGCCGATTCACCCTGTGTAACACCGAAATGTTTCAGCCCCACTGCCATTTCTAGGGTTTTTCAAAACACAAACAAAGGTGTAACAGTTCATTCGTTCCTTCGAAAATCACTATGGCCTAAATCAATTGATTAAAATGGAGGACTTGAGTTATTGTATCTAGTATGAATCCGAAAATGCAAAGCAAATAGAAATTTTTACTTTAAATGCACACCACTTGAGACTCCAACAAATCTAACCTTGTTCTCAGGAACCTTTGTTCCTTGGTATCGCATAGCAAGACCTGCATACCGGGCTGGAGTTGTATCAATACCAACTCCAGGATTAGCTACAATATGTCTGCCCTTCCTGAGGTTTGGCTCTATCCTGTTCAAACCTGTCTTATTTGGAGTGTGCAACTCCCAAAACAGTGATGGTTTCTTCGTCTTTGAACTAGTACGAGGAGACACAACCATGTTCGTAGTGACAAGTTTTGTAACAGCTTATGATTTTAGAATGTATTTGTTTTAAATAAATACTATGTTCGATAGCGTGTATCACACACAATACTGAGTTTGAAATGAATCGTGATATACTATAAAAATATTATTATATGACTGTTATAATCTAGTAGTTGGTTTGATGGGTATGAATAAGAGTATTGTGAACGAGTGACCTAAACCTAAATCATTTATGTACTTTGATTACCATTATATGCGTAAAGTTTGATCTATACATTTTTGTATCTTAGTATAGTAGTGTTAGATACTACTATATTTATGGTAATGTCCTTAGATTACATATCGCATCAAAAAGTTATAGCAATTTTCAGACTATAAGGGATACCATGCCAGTAATTTTAAACTTATGTCTTATGGCGTGGACACATCATGCTGACAAGACACATATAATGTAACGATCCATAATTTTATCAATGAAATTTCTTTTCTTATAATTATGTCATAAAACACATTGATCACATAAAGAACTCAATAAAAACATTATTCTCATAAATGAAGAATGATACATTGGTCACCAAATAAACCAATAAAAATGCCAAATATTACAGTGAGACAATAAATAGAAAATAAGACAATAAGAACGAGAAAAGTTGGATCTGCTTGATCCACCAGAACGACAACACTTATGAACAAAGCTGTAGAAATGCAACATAATGTTAACAATATAATATTCATTTTGAAGATGAAAATATATAACCTTGAGAGTGTTGGATTGATGTAGCCTGATCCGGTTGGGCCGAATGCTTGTGGGGCGCAACTGTAGCGGGTCGAGCTCCGCAGTGAGCTCGTTGGGGGTTGCAGGGGGCAACGCGCCCCTGCTCCGGGGGCCTTCGGCCCCCGACCTAATTTTTTCTGGCACTATAGCATCTCTGACACTGTAGCGAAGCTGACCGACCGACGCCGACAGACACCGTAGCAGTGCGGACTTTGGAGCCAACAGTACTGTAACACTTTTGACTTCCAACTGGCAGCCACTGTAGCACTTTTGACAAAGGTGACCGCCGTTCACTGTAGCGACACAGACTTACTTTTCAGAGCAGTGATCGTCTTCTCCATTTTATAGCCCATTTTCGAGCTAGGGTTACTATTGAAAAACTCTGTACTTTGTGCTCCTGAATTAGTGAAGTTCTGCCTCTCCGTGGACGTAGGGATTTTTCTCGAACCACGTAAATCGTTGTGTTTCGTGTGTTTTCTTTTCTTCTGCATTTTCTGTCGTTTCTCATTTCTGTCGTTGCGACTCCCGACAATTCCGCAACAGAGAGAGTAGAAGTGAATGAAGAATGAATGAAAGAAGTGGTATTTATAGGAATTAAGGATCTTATATGTTGGAGTGATGGTGGTGTTAAAATAAACCTCTGAGCGACGACTCTCCCTCTCGCAAAACTAGGGTTCCCCTCGACGTCGATCCGGAGGGGGGAGGCTCGCGAGCTGTCTTCAGCGTCGAGCGGGAGGATCTCCGGCGCTGCCTCCCCCTTCCTTCCCCGTTTCTCTCTCTTTCGCAGGTCTGGTGTTCGTCGGTGGTTGCGGCTCAAGGTGTTTTTGTTTTGACACCTTTGATGTTGGAAGATTTGATGGTGTTTTTGCGACGTCGACGGTGTCGGTGAGCCCCTCCTCGTTGGCTTCTTTCGCCCGTGGTTTGCCCGACGCGGACCCCAGTGAGGGTTCTTCTAGATTTGATTGGTTCCATTCCAGAGCGGTGTTTCGGGTTCACATCGGCTCGAAATACCTCATCGGTGAGTCTTCCTCTTCGGGTTGTTGTGGCTATGATGCCGGAGAAGGTTATGGGGTTTGCGGTGGGGTTCTCTTCCGACTTCGGCTCCAGCGACCGAGATGGTGACAATGGTGGAGGAGCTTTTGACAGGCGTGGAGGCTCCATGTTGAAGATTGATTTGTTTTTGTGAAGGTTTTGCAGTGTTGTGATGATCTTTTTGATTTTGTGGAATGAATTTTGAGGGGTTTTGCGCTGAGGCACTGCAGTCTGCGGTCAATGGGGCAAGGCAACTAGTTCACCTACAGGGGTTGCTTCAGAAGAGGTTCAGAGCAGAGAGTTTTCACTATCCATTGCTATCCTCCGGATTTGGAAGTTTGAGAAGGTATGACAATTGTCATCGGTACCAGGCCTGTGCAGCCTTGCACGTGACAGCTAGTCGAGCAACGACGTGATGGTGGAAGTTGGTCTTAACGTGATTGATGTTGGGGTGCGGCTTCTCTTTGTATTGAATTTGGTTGTTTTTGGCCTTGGGCTCTTAGACCTTGGGGCATGTTTTGTTGTTTTAAGTCTCTGAAGTCATGCTGGGTTTCCCCTCAGCCCTTAAAAGAGGGTTTATGCTAATAAAAAAAATTAATTTTCAGTCAGGCAAGGAACCTATATGATCATTATAAACTTGACCGTTGGAATAATAATATGACCGTTAAGAATAGTAATCTGGGTTTTAGAATAACAACTTCACCTATGAAAGTATAAAATAAAATTTAGGTATCTTATAAATAAAAAAATGATATATTTATATCATGGTATAAGTAAATAAATGTTTTTGTCACGACCCGTCCCCCAGGGCCCGTATCGTGATTACCCCAAGCCCGCCTTCCATAGGCCAGAGGCCGACGACTAGCACCAAAGGCGTAAATCCCTAAACTGGGAATACATTGCCTTTATAAACTGAAACACACACAACATAGTACGCATCTGAAAGTAAAACACTAAGTAAAACTGTATACAAAAGAGAGTGCTGAAAGTAAAAGTGCCGGAAATACAAGCCCAACAGTAAAGTACAAGGAAACAGAAAAATAAAAGTACAATTGAAAGAAGAAGTAAAGCAGCTGCTGGGTCGTCCTCCGGGGTTCCTACCTGAAGGGTAGGTACAGATGACCTCTTCAGCACTCCACGTCCGTCCGTCCGTCCGCTCCGTGTACCGTCACGTCGAGTGGTCCACCTCCGGGTGCCGTCCAGTCCTGCTACTCTCTGCCTCAGTCAGCGTTGTCCGCCGTCTGCATCCAACACAACGAGGTGCGGGCATAGCCCGTGTATGGGTGAGTATGGCGATACTCAGTAGGGACCCCGAGACCCTCAAGGTCTCACAAAATCCGACAAGGATAAACTACAAAGGTATGAAAGCAACGAATAACCATTACTTAGGTATATGCCCATACATATACCTAAGTCATCTAGTAACCCATCTCAATCATGAGGAAAACACTAACGTTATTGACTTAGCTCAAACCAGGATTTTATTATAGGGGTGATAACATGTAACACTCCCAGTCAAACTGTCGAAACCTCGACTACTGGTGTACTCCTCCTCTATAGTACTGTGGGCCTGCCGCGTCACACAGAGGCGCTTCCCACTATCCTGGATTGCTGTGGTACTCCTCCTGTCCAGTACCGTCGGTCTGCTGCGTCACACAGAGACGCTCCCCACTGTGGGTCTGCCGCGTCACACAGAGGCGCTCCCCCTTATAGTCTGCTGAGGTACTCCTCCTGTCGAGTACCGTGGGTCTGCCGCGTCACACAGAGGCGCTCTCCACTGTGGGTATGCCGCGTCACGCAGAGGCGCTTCCCACTGGGCTAGTCGAAACACTCCGTGTGGAAAGGTCAACAGTCGTCAGGTCTCAACCAGTTACTAGGTCTCAGTACTCCGCTTGCTCGTCTCCGGGAGGATCCGCTCCACGAGCTACTGGTCGATACTCCAACTGTCACGAAGTCTCAAGTAGAAGTATCTTAAAGGTCCGCCTCGTCATAGGGGTCTCAACGCAACAGACGCTGTGTCAATCGGACGCTCGATCTGTGAGTTATTGACATTTCCATTTAAGGGGCATGGTTGGTTTTTAGGTTCAAACCAACCCGACTATATCCCAATTGTGTCCAAACCTCAAGTGGGGTATGTCAAAAGAACCGTCTCGCTCTAAGCTTTCCGTCGCCGCAGACGGTTCGTCGATCAGACACCTGTAGCCCGAGATATGGGCGAAAAGGTGTAAACATGTCAAATGGGTCCGAGTCCGATCCGACCCGACCCGAGTCTGGACCGGGGTCTGACCCGGTCCGCCAGAGTCGGCCCGACTCAGCGCGGCGGCCCAGCCCGCACGGCGACCCGACCCGCGGGTGGCGCGGCCCGCGTGGATCGCGCCGGTGGCCCGGCCCGAGGGGGGGCGCGGTGGCCCAGCCCGATGCCCAGCCCGTAGGGGGGGGAGGCCCTGCCCAGCTGGTCTGCTTGGCCAGCGGGGGTGCCAGCTAGGGGCGGCGCCCTGCGGGGCCTGCCCTATCAATCGGGGGGGGGGGGGGGGTTACACCCCCTGTCTTCTGCAACGGACAGTGCATGGCGCCGACTCGGTAATCGCGGGACCCTTTGGGTCTCGCCTGTAGCGTGCCCGCCGGCGGCCGGCTGGCTGCCTTCCTCCGTTCGCCGCGACCCATGGCCGCGGTACTTCTCCGGCGCCGCGCGACGGCGCCGCGGTCAGCCCGTTTGACCGCCGCAGCTCCCTCCGGCGCGGTGCGACGTCACCGCGCCCCTTGAGCACCGCCGCGCCCCTTTGGCGGCCCGACGACCCTAGCGCCGCCGGCTTCTTCTGCGGCTGGCTCGTTGCGGTCGCCGTGTGTACCGCCGTGGCCCGTTCCTCCAGCGACGTTGTTGCGCCGCCACCGCCATCAAAGAACGAGAACCAACGAAGGGTTTTCGGGCCGTGTTTGTTCGGCCCGCGCCCTCCACGTTAGGGTGATAGCAATGGGCAATTCACATTCCATAAATTGAACGACGTAGAACGGGAACAAAATCAACTCAAATCCCCCTACCTCGTTTGTCGATGATCGTTGACGAAGTCGCGGGAAAAGGGCGGACGTTGATTCGTTGACGTCGGAAATGAAAATGCCGAGTGTGGCGTTGTCGGCATTCTTCAAGGACGACGCTCCCTCCTTTGTTCCAGTTGAAGAAGGAAGAAGGTGTTCGTCGTTGGCGGATGAGCGTCCCGAGGTGACGAAGTCGAAGATGACGTTCTTCGCATTCTTCGTTGGAGAGTTCTTCTCCTCCCCAAGCTCCACCAAAAGATTATGCTAACCCAACAATAATAAAATATCACCTTTTATTAAATTGTTGTCATAAAGAATTCAAAAGAATTCAAATGGGTTTTACATTAATTAAGTGAATAAATTCAATTAATTAATTGAGAGGGTTGGCAAAATTAATTAGTGGGGTAGGTGGAGAGTTTCATCCCACATAAATGGGGGTTAAAGGGGGTTTAAAGCCCGTGTGGGCCCCACCAAGGATATCTTCCCAAGGGAGGTTATGTGCGGGTGGGCCCCACCACCATAACCTCTCATGGGAGGTTATGGTGTGGTGGCCCCCACCTCTAACCTCCTCTTGGAGGTTTTAACCACCACAAAATAAAAATAAGTTATCACCTTATTTTTATTTAATTTATTTAAAAACCTCAAAAAACTAATTTCCATTCCCGACCAACTGCCGTCGAGGTGAAATTCTTCTTAAGCGAATATCAGCGCTTCGAGTTCAACGGTGCCCTCAGATTTCAATTCCGAGCACCGGTTTAAAAGTTATAAAATCTCACTCGTACGTTTACTGAACGTACCCGAACAAAACTTTAGAAATTGATTCCGGGCACACCGGGCCTCAGAATCACGCGCCGTAAATTTTCAGACTTGTAAAAATCCCATGAATTTAAGAAAAAATTTTCCACGGAATTTTCGGGTCTTTACACTTTTTAAAATGATAAACTATGTGTTGATTTTTTTTATAAAACGTAAATGTTTATTTACAATTTTATAATGAATATAGTGATTGAAAAGAAAAGTTATTTTCATACAATAAATTCATAAATTAATATTGTGTTGTATTATAATCATAAGATAATTTTATATGAATTTAATTAATTTTTCAAAGGCTAAAAAAATCGATTATAATATTAAAATCGATATTTTTCGAATAAATGACTATTTAAAAAAAAATTAAATTTCTCATATTTAGAAAATTATTTTCATAAAATGTATTTTATTTTTAAAAACTACACGTTGAAAAATAATTAAGTTGAATTTTTAAGTTTTTTTCTAAAATAGTTAAATTTTCGGTGAACAGTGAAATACAACAATTCATGGTATTTAACATTATAAGCTAAATACATGAATTTTTGAGTTATTGATGATGTAAGCACCCATTATCTCGAACCCTCCTTCAATATTTACTATATTTAGTCATAAGAATCCACATTATTAATAGTTTTGAGTTAAAATAATAATATAATGAATATAATTATAAAAAACACCCTCCTCTACCTATAAATATCACCCCTCACCACCTGTTCTGCTCACACTTTCTAAGTCTTGTAGCTTGTCAATATTCCACCCAATTTCATTCCCAAGCCTCTTCTCCACATCCAAGAGCTGTCAGTCTCATTAAAAGACCAATTCCAAGTTCTTTAAGGGGTCCTTCAAGGATGTGATATTTAAGAGGTATCTTTCTCGAATCATCTCTTCTAATTTCATTTATTCTTCTACCGTCTCATCACCTCCTTCATCCATCAAAGCATAATAACTTCAGGATCATGTATATACTGGAATGTTATATTGCTAATGAAATATCTTTTGTCCACCCATTTTCTCATCTCTTCTTATTCAAAGAAATGAAACTATTGTTGAAATTATGACGGTTTACTGTCTTCGTGGATAATGAGTTCATTTTTCATTACCGCCTTCAAGGATGGTCATAAAATCATTATTATGGTTAAACAAGATTGTAATATGTATATTATAACTTGTTTCATTTTATGAAACTAATATATAGACATAATATTAAATAAAAAGAAACTAGTTTGTGATGGTCAGAAAAATCGCCAAAAATAAACCAAACAATTATCATTAACGTTTTATCAAATAAATCATTCACATACCAGAAAACAAAATGATATATGAGACCATTTAAATTTCTGAAAGTGCATTAATACTTATAATTTCACTTTGGAGAATTACTTCCATTTAATAAGAACTTCCATAGTTTTATACAAGCGAACCGACCATGAAAACATGAAACCATGGAACGAACGCTCTTGAAACGAAAAAATTGAACTCTAACTCACCAAAATGGCTATAAATGAATTTAATAAAATTACAATAAATCAAATACATATATAAGAGGTTTCGAATTAAGCAATTAATGAATCTAATTTGATTACCCCGAACATTCAGTGCAAGTGCAGAACACATTTGGAAATATGGTAAGAGGATTCTCGAATCCAACTCTCTTTGGAGGTTTCTTCTTTCACATCAATTTCATTATGAATATTCCTTTAATGTTCCTTTAAATACCTTATCATTATTCTTCACTTTCATTTCGGGGATATATATGTTTCCACCTTGATATTTAAGCCAAATACAATGATTTTCCAAAGACATTTCTTTTCAAAACAAATCTTCGACTCATGTGTTTCTTATTCAAAGAAAAATGATCTCTTATTCCATAGTATGATCTCTCTTTTTCTTTTGGAAACACAAAAGATTATTCATGAATGTGTTTTTTATAAAATTCTTATGAAACTCATTCATTCCATGAGTTATTTCATAACTATGATTGTTATACGTTCCATGTGACATGCATGATTATGTAAATATTATGATGTGACGGGTGAACCTGAAATTATAGTCGTCAAATGCATTGAGTAATATTTAGTCTCATGAAACATCATGTGTGAGATTAGAGAGTAAACTCAATCCATTAGGGGACTTTGTCCACCATGTGATATAGTCTTGACAGTTAGCTTTGACTCATGTTTATGTCATGTTATATGTTGCTGTCACATTCCAATATTGCCCTAATCATATGATTTCATGTTCTATATGTTATGCTTCCACATGTTTATTCATGAGTCATGCCTTTTACGTTATCATGTTATGTCTTCTAACTCATGTGCTATGTTTTATTCCCATGTTTATTCCTTTATTGAGCTTTGTAGTTCACCCCTTTTGTTTATGTATTCCTCAGGTTACCCTATGCCCTTATAAGAGCTCAAAGGGAGATAGAAGCTCATCATGAAGATTAATAAAATGACATTTTATTTTGGTTTGATGTTTTCTAATTATGTACCTAGTCTTCCAAAGACACTAGACTTTTCGATCCTTGGTTTGTATTTCATGGATAATTATGCTCAAAATCATGTAATAATATGTGTAAAAGACTTGGATTGTTATAGGTGATGTATGACTATCAGGTGTTGGGGCTCATAAGCATTGATATTTTTTCTCATGAAGTTCACACTTGGTGATCTCGAGTATATGAAATCATAAGGGCTGACTCGCTAATAGAAACACAACATGTTTCAGGTATCATTGATAGTTCTTATATACGAACATGTGTAACGGTCTCCTGATTTGAGATTATTATCAGTATACTATTTGATTACGTATTTTGATGACGAGGTAGCTTGCTTTGGGCGCGCTATTGGTTGTATGACTATTCCTTATCTCCTTAGGTGTTTTGATGAGTTGCTAGATTCTGTTACTGTTTTGTGAATGATATTAATTGTTATCTAGATAAGAGACTAGAGTGCCACTCACTTAGCGTATTCAAAAGTTTGGCTTATTCTAATGAACATGAGTATAGAACATGGTGAGCCCCACCATGAGGTTCGAGAGATGTACATGTATTAACGATCATCAAAGAATAAATAAATTCATTATTATTTGAGTATATAATAATTAGAGTTGAATTTATTTATTTAATCTATTTTCGAATATTTAAGTAAATACATGAGAAAATATTTAACGAACGAGTATTATTTTAATATTCAAGGTTCGTTTCATGACTTGCTTTTATCATGTAATATATTTATTATATTATAAGTGAGTGATAAAAAATATAAATGACGTTTATGACATAGTTGGTCATAACACGTCGTTTATGACTTAATAAGTGGGTAATACATATTCGGGGGCCGGAGATCCATTTTTAGGTATTTGATACCTTACTATATAAGTAAGAGGAGACTCTCATTTGAGACACTATTCACCACTTGAATTTGAGTGCCTCTCTCATCTTCCTCGCATCCTAAGTAGGAGATCATATAACCAACGATGCTGTAACCCTACTATGCACGACCCACTACGCAGGGGATCATATTCCTGATAATGCCTCAAACCCTACGGGGTTAACCTGCTAGATAGGGGATCGCCGCCCGTGGATAAGCGGTCACAGCGATACCAAGAACCTGATCTAGTTCCCGATAATGCCTCAAACCCTACGGGGTTAACCTGCTAGATAGGGGATCACCGCCCGTGGATAAGCGGTCACAGCGATACCAAGAACCTGATCTAGAGAAACGATGCTAGAGGATCCCGCTCCGGGCCCACCGGAGGGATGTCACAACTCTAGAAGATTAAATATTCCATCGAGAGGATCACAAACCTATGCTAAGGTTGTGATGATGCGCGGACCCTCATAGGAACGAACAAAGGGAGTACCCTCAACCACTGTTGGTCCAAACATCGCTAACCCGAGCAACCAGCCACAACGCCACACCGCACACCTCCAACGCTGATACTGAGGCCACCATCGTGATCCACGCGGAAAAACACGCAGGATAGACTGTTTAGTCACCCGAAACAGACAACCGGTGAAAAATACACTATTCACTGTACCTAGCCCGTGTGGGGCCCACACTACCGTCCAGAAACTCATCAAGTGGATCATACTACTGCGATCCTCTCGAAAAAACACACAGGATTGACTACTCGATCGTCCCAAACGGACACCCGGTGTAAAAAGTACTATTCACCGAAGCCAGTCCGGGTGGGGCCCACACTACGGTCCTGAAACTCATCAAGCAGATCGCACCATTGCGATCCTCTTAGAAAAACACACGGGATCGACTACTCAAACACTCCAAACGGATGTCGGGTGAAAAAACGACATTTCATCGTAAAACGTGTAAACTGGGCCCTGTGGGGCCCGCACCCTGTCTTTAGCCCGAACACTAAAATCAACATCTCAAAAAGTCAGCACGAGAACAAGGATCACGCTGCCGTTGATGACGCGTCCATCGGACGTCCGGTTCGCGAGGTACGTCCGTTGTAAGTTTTAATAACAATTTAATATTACTAAATTAAAGCATTTCGGGTCACCCACCTTCGAGCGCAGAACTCAAAAACCCCGAAAACCCACTTCTAAAAAGTCCGCCTCACTGAGATGAACCCAAGGCCGTTGACGACGAGTCAAACGGATGCACCGTTTAGGAGATACGCCCCTTTGAACAAAAGGGGGCTCAAATTGGGGCAGTCCACCCCGACCGGGCCGGTACAGACCGCCGGCCCGCGGTCCAGCCGCGGGTCCGGTCCAGTTCGCCACGGCCTGCTGGCCGCGGCCCGTCCGAACACCACCGGACCCCCTCATGTCCGGTTCCTCCAAACAGACCGGCCGCTTGACCGGTCTTTGTCTGCGCGCCGCACCAGCAGGACCCACCGAACGCGGGTCCTTGTCCGCCGCTCCCCCCGAGGTCAGCGCCTCGGGGCTCCTCCCGACCACGACAGGCTGAGGCTGCAGCTCGGACTCGCCATCGCCGCCTACCGTTGCTGCACCGCCCGACGCCGCCGTCCGCCTCAGCCACCGACCTACTCGGCTTCTCCGCCGGATGTCGCCACACCGCACAGGCCGGACCCGGGCCCGCTGTTCCAGCCACACCCGACGCCGCTGTCCTCACCGGCCGCACCTGGCGCTACCTCTCCGCCTGCTGCCGAACTGCTCAGCTCCTCCGCCGGACGCCGCTCGACCGCTGGTCACCGCACACCGGCCGAGTGCCGCCTCGCCAAGGCCTCGCGCTGCCGGTGCAACTTCTGCCAGTTCCACCGCCACGCCACCCCGACCTTCGGCCACCGCCCCTTGCCGGAGCCGGGACTCCCTTCGGCCGCCACGACCACTCCAGCGACCTGATTTCAAAACCGAAGACAGATTTGGAATCCTCGGGACGAGGCCTTTGCAGTGCCAACCCCCGATCAACTATCCCACAAAGTTTTGGCGCATTCGAAAATTCGGTTGTAGAACGACAAAGAACGCATCGAACACGAGATTTAGAACGGGACTCGGACGGTGGCCGTGTTCGTTCGGCCAACCTCTCTCACAGCAGGCCCGCGCCCGCAACTTTTACACCCCGCCTAAGGTAAACGACACGCTCCGGACGCAACCGTGCCCTCGGATTTCCGATCCGAGCTACCGTTTAAGAGAAAACGCATCCCCACCATGTGCATAGTATAAAAATACTTAATATTTTTATAAAATTTTTTCCGGGCACACCGGACCTCGGAATCGCACGTCGTCTTCACGCCTAGCTTTGGAATTATTCATAGGATTATTTCAAAGTTTGACGGGGCCAAAAATCGAGTCGCTACATCCTCCCCACCTTAGAACTTTTCGTCCTCGAAAAGCCATAAGCATAAGGAAAGCAACTGAACTCTCAACTGGGTCTCCCACGCCAGAGAGTTCACCAACAAACACCCCTGCCCGAACACATAAGTCAGAGGGACTCATTCACCACACCTCAACACTATCCGCTTTGGGCAGCACTGACTCGCCCACACGGTTTTGATCGCATCGCAAAAATGCGTCTCGATGAGGGAAGGATCCCTCTTCCTCACGCATTCGAAGCATACCGAACAACACCCACACATGGTCTTACCAACGCCCTGAACAAAACTCGAGCAAACAAAGAAAAAGGAAGAGTACCGCTAAACAATGTCTATCAAAACTACTGCAGAAAGTAGAAAGGACAAAAGACGTACCTCTATCCATCCGCGGAGCCTCTGGGTCTACAACCTCTAGGGCATGTAGTTGTCCTCGCCCTCGCCCTCCAGCTCCCTGAGCTCGGCGTGGACCACTTGGGGGTGGTGGTGGTGCAATCTGATACCGCCTACCACCTCTTGCTGCTGCACCAGCTCCGTCGCCACGTCCGCCGCCCTGCGGACCTCCAAACTTAAGACGTTGCCGCTGCCAAGGCGGCCTGTCGACCGGCTCCCTCTCAGCAGCTCGACGGGTTGGACAATCTCTAGCAAGATGTCCCCGACCGTCGCAAGCGTAACACCGCCTCTCCGGTGGCTGACCAAAACTTGCATGTGGGCCCTGTGAGCCCTGAGCCTCAGATCCTCCATCCTAGGGTCGCTTCCTGAAACGTCGGCCATGCCCAGACCCCTGCGTCTGCCATCGGCTACCAACTGCCGACGTCCCAACTGCCACACGCCCAACACTGATGAGCTGAATCTGCTCAGCCAGAAAACTCTCCACCACCAAGGCTCGCTCCAGCACTCCAACATAGGTGGGAAGACACAAAGAAACCACACATTCCCGGATGTCTCTGCATAGGCCCTGCTCGAAGGTCCGAACCCTAAAGAACAGGTCTCGAACCACATCCAGGGAGTAGCGTGATAGGTCGGTAAACCTCGCTGAGTACTCCGACACAGTCACACCCTCCTGTCGAAGCCGCAGAAGCTCCTGAATCCGCACTAACCTCAGAGTCACCGGATAGAACTCTTCCTTGAAGAGCCGCTCAAACTCTGCCCATGTGAACGTCTCCTCATTGTGGGACTGCGTCACCAAACTCCACCATCGCCTGTCCGAACCATGCAGAAGGCTCGCCACTAGGACCACCATCTGATTTGGGGGTGTCCTCACCAAGAGAAAACTCGGGTGATTGCTTCGAGCCAGTCATCAGTTGCCTGAGGGTTTGGATCACCCCGAAACCTCAGAGGTCGCTGCCTCTGGAACTTGTGCATCACACTCAACCTACGCGCAACCTCATCCTGCAGGCACAACCAGCTGCTCGACATGTGGTGGCTCAACTGGTAGACCACCTGAAGGTGCAACCTCAGAACCTGCGCCCTGGTTTACAGCCTCTACACGGGGCAGATCGTCACCACAATCCCGCTGCGGAACCCTCGCTGACTGTCATCGTGGAGGCATCCTGAAATATAATCAAGACGCACCATAGTCAAAGAGTATATATGAGGAGCTGACTCAAGAAGAACAAGGAAACCCAAAACCCGGTCCTAGATGATGCATGTACCATTATGTCCCTGCGACTAGTGTCCAAATGTCCCGAGTCGAAAGACAAGTTATCAGGGTCCTAGTGAATGGATACGTCGACCGTCGCACCAACCCTGGAATCCCTGTCCTGAAAGCCGAACTCGAAACATCATAACACTGCCGCTATGCAACCCAAACCAAACTCACAGTTAGACCAGCTACGCTCTGAGATCCCAAAGGTGGAACCTCCTTTGATACCACTCTGTCACGACCCGACCCGATGGGGCTTGAGCCGTGACTCCTCAAGCCTGCCTCCAATAGGCCATAGATTGGTGACTAGCACCAAGTAGGCTATCACACACATGGGAGACATTAGCCTAAATTACCTGTACACACGCACCCACATACACCTCCAAGCAATAATGTAGAGATATATAAAAACTGGAAAGAAATGCATGCATACATCTATCCCACAACCAGAGTACAGAAAAAGTACAAAAGGGCAAAACATGGCCCACCAAAGGAAAACTACAAAAGCTTCCAACCTGCTCAGAAGGAGGGAAACGCTACCAAAAGCACCTGCTGGTAAGCTCCTCAGTACAGCCCCAGTAAACCCCCCGGTCGGTCACGCACACTAAGCTTTGCCTGCTCCGGGTCCTCCTGGAACTCCGTCGAAAGGCTCGTGGTCTGCACAAGACACAAACATGTGCGGGAAAAGCCCGTGCATGAGTGAGTATATAAAATACGCAGTAGACACCCCAAAAACCTCAAAATAAAAGGGAGCAACTGAAAGACAACAGTCACCTCATCCCAGCCAGAGTGAACCCAAACGAGAGGGAAACTCCACCTCGAGACCTTCCTCGGCTAAACACGACTAGTCAGCACAACTCAGGTGTATGCCCATACATACACCATGAACATCCGCTCAGGTATATGCCCATACATATACCATAAGCAATCCAGATATACTCAAACATGCACCAAGCCTCATGAGGTTCCGACCTCGTAACCTGCGACAAGTACATAACTAGGAGAACACACTCCACGAGCTCTGTCATCCCAGATGACACTCGTCCGAGAGATATACGCTCATCGAAAAACACTACTGAGAACATCACGCTGAAACAACAAGAACAATAAACTCCTCAGATAGGGGATTGCTCCTAGGGTACGCTAGGGGATACCGGAACCCACACCGGAATACGAAGATCTCACAGATAGGGGATCACTCCCAGGGTCCGCTGGGGGATACCACAACCTGACCTGACATTAGTAGATCTCACAGATAGGGGATCACTCCCAGGATCCACTGGGGGATACCACAACCCGATTTGACATTTGCAGATCTCACAGATAGGGGATCACTCCCAGGATCCGCTGGGGGATACCACAACCCGATCCGGCGCTCGTCAGAAACACGTCACTCAGATAGAGGATCGTCGTTTGTCAAGGCGGTCACGACGATACTGAAACCCCATCTGGTATAGCTCGCGATGTAGGGGATCGAACCGACGATGCACCAACCCTACCGAAACCACATGCTAAGTAGGGGATCATATAACCAACGATGCTGCAACCCTACTATGCACGACCCACTATGTTGGGGATCATATTCCCGATGATACATAAAACCCTATGGGGTTAACCTGCTAGATAGGGGATCGCTGCCCGTGGATAAGCGGCCACAACGATACCAAGATCCCGATCTAGGGAAACGATGCTAGAGGATCCCGCTCCAGGACCATCGGAGGGATGTCACAACTCTAGTAGATTAAACATTCCATCGAGAGGATCACAAACCTATGCTAAGGTTGTGATGCCGCACGAACCCTCATTAGAACGAACCAAGGGAGTACCCTCAACCACTGCTGGTCCAAACGTCGCTAACCCGAGTGAGCCGCCACAATGCCACACCGCGCACCTCCACGGCCGATACCGAGACCACCATCACAATCCACGCAGAAAAACACGCAGGATAGGCTGTTTACTCACCCGAAACGGACAACCGGTGAAAAAAGCACTATTCACCGTAGCTAGCCCATGGGGGGCCCACACTACGGTCCCGAAACTCATCAAGTGGATCATACCACTACGATCCCCTCGAAAAAACAGACGGGATCGACTACTCGATCCTCCCAAACGGACACCCGGTGAAAAATGTACTATTCATCGAAGCCAGCATGGGTGGGGCCCACACTACGGTTCCGAAACTCATCAAGCAGATCGCACCATTGCGATTCCCTCAGAAAAACACAAGGGATCGACTACTTGAACACTCCAAACGGATGTCTGGTGAAAAAGCGACATTTTATCGTAAAACATGCAAACCGGGCCCTGTGGGGCCCGCACCCTATCTTTAGACCGAGCACTGAAAGCAGCATCTCAAAAAGTCCGCACGAGAACTAGGATCACACTGCCTCTGACGGCGCGCCCATCGGACGTTCGGTTCGCGACGTACGTCCGTTGCAAGTTTTAATAATAATTTAATATTATTAAATTAAAGCGTTTCGGGTCACCCACTTTCGAGCACATAACTCAAAAACCCACTTCCAAAAAGTCCGCCTTGCTGAGACGAACCCAAGGCCATCGACGACGCATCAAACGAACGCCCCGTTTAGAAGATACGCCCCCTTTGAACAAAAGGAGGCCCAAATTGGGCCGGTCCACTCCGGTCGGCCCGGTCTAGACCGCCGGCCCGCGGTCCAGCTGCGGGTCCGGTCCAGCTCGCTGTGGCCCGCTATTCGCGACCCGTTCGAACACCACCGGACCCCCTCGGGTTCAGTTCCTCCAAACAGACCGGCCGCTTGGCTAGTCTTTGTCCGCGCGCCGCACCAGTAGGACCCGCCGAACGCGGGTCCTTGTCCGCCGCTCCCCCCGAGGTCAGCGCCTCGGGGCTCCTCCCGACCGCGACAGGCTGAGGCCGCCGCTCGGACTCGCGGTCGCCGCCTGCCAGCGCTACACCGCTGTCCGCCTGCCGACCCGCTCGACTCCTCCACTGGACGCCGCTACACCGCACCGGCTGCACCCGAGCCCGCTGCTCTGGCCACACCCGACACCGCCGTCCTCACAGGCCGCACCCGACGCCAACTCTCCACCTGCTGCCGAACTGCTCGGCTCCTTCGTCGGACGCCGCTCGACCGCTGGCCGTCGCACACCGGCCGAGTGCCGCCTCGCCAAGGCCTCGTGCTGCCGGTGCAACTCTGGCCAGTTCCACCGCGACGCCACCCCGACCTCCAGCCACCGCCCCTTGCCGGAGCCAGGACTTCCTTCGACCGCCACGACCACTCCGGCGGCCCAATTTCAAAACCGAAGACGGATTTGGAATCCTCGAGACGAGGCCTTCGCAGCGCCTGCCCCCGATCAACGATCCCACAGAGTTTTGGCGCTTCTGAAAATTCGGTTGTAGAATGACGAAGAATGCGTCGAACACGGGATTTAGAACGAGACTCGGACGGTGGCCGTGTTCGTTCAGCCATCGTCCCAATTCTAAAATTATAGAATTAAAACGATGGATTTGACAAAAACTCAAGAAATTGACGAAGGAGCGGAAAATCAATCAAAAGCCTACCTCGATCCGGCCGTTCGTTGTTGGCGACGCGCCCACTGCGATCCCACTTCGATCCACCGGAGTTCGCTCCTCAATCCGGTGAAGAACAGTGAAGAACGCCGAAGAAGGTTCGAGAGAGAGAGAGAGAGAAGGAAAAATGGGTTCTCCCCTTAATTCCAACACTTAAGTGGAATTTATAACTCTCTAAAACTCTGCCGACGGGCGCGGATTCCGAAACCTCTGCGCCCGCCTATTTTATATCACGCCTAGGCAAAACACCCCATTTCGAATTCAACAGAAGTCTCATATTTCCATTCCGAGAATTCATTTGAAAGTTATTTGAAGAGAACGTCAGTGATAAAAATCACTAAGTCATTATTCCAAAATGACGATTTTACCCCTAGGTAACATCTCTCACAGCAGGCTCGCACCCGCAACTTTTACACCCGCCTAAGGTAAACGACACGCTCCGGACACAACCGTGCCATTGGATTTCCGATCCGAACTACCGTTTAAGAGAAAATGCATCCCCACCATGTGCATAATATAAAAATACTTAATATTTTTATAAAATTTATTCCGGGCACACTAGGCCTCAGAATCGCACGCCGTCTTCGCGCCTAGCTCTGGAATTATTCATAGGATTATTTCAAAGTCTGACAGGGCCAAAACCCGAGTCGCTACATAATAGGTGCCCTGAGCCCGGTGGGCCACATGGCCTCAATCGCATCTCCTCAAACGGAAGATGCTACCTACTAGCAGCGAGGGCCTTGAGTGTGTTTGTGGGGAGACTATGCCCTCATTACTAGAGTGTAGCACATCAAATAAATATAAATAGAGGTAAATAACGGAAGTAATACAAGTAAACAACGGAAGCAGACAAAAGTAATAAATAAACAACAACAATAACTGTATCAACTGGAATAACTGATGATGATATGTCATGTCACTAGAAAATTGGAAAACATGGGTACAAAGACAATAGACATAACATGTTCTACAAAAGTATAAAGGAAATAAAAAGTATCCCAAACATCTCGAGCTCCGGCTCAGTCATCTACTATCAAGCTCCATCCTAAACAGAAAACAATCAGGTGTTCGAAGCCGTATGCTTCTAATAGAGATAATATTTTCACTATTTTTCATGTGTTTCAATGATTTAACCCATGCCAATTAATCAATTTGAACTTATTTGTATCATTTTAGTGTTTTGGTGAATTATGGGCTTAATTGTGGAAATTGGTTAATTCTGGAAATTTAACAGTTTTGTGGAGCTTCTATATTTCGGGCACATCTTTTACATTTTTGATCCAAATTGTGTGATTATTTTTTTTGTAGTCTTTCCATGCTCGTGAGCTTCAACTTTGTCTACTGGACCAAGGTCCAATTCGGCACACACTGGCGCAGAACAATTCATCAAACGGAAAAAGTTTTCTGGACGACAGAATGGACCCCACCATAATTAATGAGTCATATTTCGTCCTACACATGTCCAAATGAGGTGATTCCATCTGGAAAAGAAAGAGGACTCCGCGCATCACGTTCACATTAAATTTCATGAAGAAATTCGGTCATTAAAGCACCCGTTTCATGCATCCAAAAAGAGGAAGTTGAAGAGCCACCTCAGGCAGAAAAAGTTATCATTAGTAATTCGAGGATAAATTTTGTTACACTTGGCCATATTTGATGATATTTTGTGGAAACATGAACAAGACATATAGAAACAACATTTATGAAGACACCTTCCCGAGATTCAGTCATTTAATATGCCAACCGGACTCCAACTTTCGGTGGAGTAATTTTGGAGGGAAATTTTATACTCCACAAGCCTATAAATAAGAGTATTCACTTCCATTCAAAGGGGTTCAAGAAGGCGCAAGAGGGGATGTACTGGAGTATTGAGTTCTTGAAGTTATTTCTACTTTCTATTTTCTCTTTGATTTGTTTCATCATGCTCTCTTCTTCACCTTTCAACTATATTACCCTTCACATGGAGGGGTAAAACCTTTGAGTGACCGGGGAAGGGGGAGTTTCACTTTTGTAATGTCGGGGTTTTGTGCTTAAATGTAAAACCCTCTTTTTCTTTTGAATGACTTATATTATCATTGTTTCTCAATTCTCTTAATGCGATCGTGTTTTGGGTTTTGTGTATTCATTTTTTAATAGATTTGGTTAAAGTCTTTTAATCTCCCTCTGCTTAGTGCAGTTTGTCTTGATCGAGCATATTGTGTTAGGTGGTGAGTGTCCAGCGATCATTGGCACGTGTGTGGAACTAGTGGACTTTTTTCTAGAGTTATAAGGAGAAAAAATTCCTGATCAGGACTTGTCTTAGTTGTTTATGAATTGTTTATGAACTTCCATGCACATAGGAGTGAGTTCCATTTCTTTCTTCAACCAAAGGTGATTGATAACTTGATCGAGGAGTCTTTCATTTGTCATTTAATAGGAAGAGAGGGAAGATAATCTTTATGACTATGATGACATTGCAAAAGACGATCCTACCTTGACCCCATCACTCTCTTCATCCATTAGTGTTCAACCTTTCTTTTTATTGCTTGCTTTATTTTTCAACTCAAACAATTTAAAAAATAACCTTTTCTACTTTCTTAAATTTAAGTGAAAAACATAATTGTTGTGCACTACTCTTTGGAGACAACCTAAGTTGACCACTTTACTGCATTTTAACTTAGGTTATATTTGTTTTTGTCACACCCCACGACAGACACGTGTCAACTTCCCTTTATCAACACCTGCATGCATGTAATCTGCCTCGGGTACCAAACAATGCTCGGAGAGGGTGTGCGATAAATCTCAGTGGGCCACCACCAAAGGTGTCTATAACATCCAACCCGTGTAATAGAAATGCAATAGTGTGCAAACATGAATATATAAAGAAGTACAATGTAACTAAATACCCAAGTACCTGCTTCAGCCCTCGACTAATGTCTGAAGATGTAACCAATTCATTATTTAGTTATTATCAGTTTATAATTAAGTTACATGTTAACAATAGTAAAGGTTCCAAGATGTAATATGGAAACCTGTAATGATGTTTAATAATGAAGTTCCAAGGAAATAACCATGGAAATGTTGACCTCAAGGTCCACCAACTTAGTAATAATTGTAGCCTGGATAAGGGTAAGAGTGTAATTCGGGGAGTATAGTCCAAGAAATTCCACAATAAGATGCCTACCGAGTCCAAAGAGTTCATCCAAGGTAAAACGGGGATAAACAATGACCGGGCCCGATGAGCTTTTACCATGGAACCTACTTGTCAATGATGGATCTAAGGAGTGTATCCAAGACATCCTGTAGTACTACATGAGGGATCCTATGATGCCATATCAGGTATCCAAAGTTAGACAAAGATCGGGTTCAAGGTGGGTCTCAACCTAAGTAAGCCTTATCCATGAATTCAGAATAGAGTCCTCAAGTGCTCAAGACATTACCTAAGGAATCCAAGGTGAGCACGAGTTAGACCACTCATATTTGATAATTATGTCATATATAATTCATAAGGTTCAAGCCATTACCTTTCATTAGTGTGACAAGGATAATTGAGCATGCAACCGTTTAATCAAGTCATAATTAATCAATAGGTCCATTGGGTTCAAGCCTTGCCTTTCATTAGTGTGAAAAAGCCAAGTAGCTTGCAACTATTCATTTAATCCATTTAAGGCATTTTAATAAGGTCTACTCTGCTACCTTCCATCATCATGGCAAGAGGTGCTACGGACGTACAACCTATTATTCAATTACTTCAGAAAAAAGGTCAAGTCATATACTTAGTATACTTACCGATTTCCATTTCACATAAGTTTATTAATTGAAGCACTTACCTTAGTCGGGTCAAGTGGTGAACATACATGGTACTTGCCATTATTCCATTCATAATATAAATTAAGCCATTTAATATAGAAAAACTTACCCTTAGGAAGGTCAAGCCAAGACACACCCGAACGATGGCTCAAGCTTTTCAAAACACTAAAACGACAATTATGGAATAACATCATACATGGGATGGATGGAGTTGTGGGCATAACCACTAACACCTAATCACATATTTGGAAAGAGCATAACCATACAGTTCTAATGATTATAAGCATGGAATATATATTCAATAAACTACACCTGATGAAATCAGAGGACCCCACACGACAATTCCAAGATCAACAAACTTGAGGGATGAGTTATAAACCACCCACCTTAGGTTCGTACGACTCCTCCTCCAGTATTGACCTTTTATTTGGCTTGGATTAGAGTAGATATGAGAAAAAGGTAAAAATGCTCACACCTTGATAACTAGGTTAAGAGAGAGAGAGACGAATAATGGATCAAATGGACTAGAGTACTTACCGTTGCACATCCAACATGATAAACAAAAGTTTGAACGGATCCTGGATGAAGGATATCTCTTGATCCCTAGCTTAGGCCTTCAAAAATTTCCAAAATGAGAGAAAATGGAGTTCATTATGCTAGAAAATTGTATAGGAGGAAGGAAATTAAATTAGACCATTAAGGGTAAATTGGTAAAATTGCCCAAAATTTAGGCCGTGCACAGTTTTCTCGCCTGGTTTTCTGAACCACGCGCAAACCTTGCATGAGTACCTGGAGAAAGGGGCATACCACATGATTAGGCCACATGGTTAGGGAAACCGTGCATCAACCGTGCGAGATGGCTCTGCCTAAAAATGCAGAGCATCTGCATGGTTAGATCTAACCGCATGCCCTACCTGGACGGTTTACTCTAACCGTGCGGCATGGACATTTTTTCCAAAAATTTGGTTTCCGGGCTTCGAACAAGCGCCGAACATCTTTAGGACCTTCCTTAATCCACCAGGAGCCCATATTAGGTCCAAAATAAGGATTTAGACTGAAACTTAAAGGATCCATACTTGAGTGAAAAACTAGGTTCTTACATTATCTCTCTCCCTTCACTGCGTTATCTTTAGAGAGAGGAGGTCATGACAGAGTGGTATCTGAGGTCATGGTTGAGAGATATGGTTGAGTTTGGAGTTAAGCACAATGAGGGTTGCATGGGTTGGTATGAAAATAGTTCCAGTTGACCTTGGTGCATGAAATAGGTCTGATAGACCGGTTAAGACATGAGATTTTAGGGGCCCCCATGATCCAGTGCACGAACTCTGAGCTTATTGAATGACCAAGTGAGATGGACCTACTTTCAGGGTAGAGGTCTAGGAAAGGTACATGCATCATAATGACATGTGTTCTTATTTTAATTGAATTATTTTGGGAAAGTTGAAATGAATAAAAAAATGATTTAAATGAGTTAAAATGAATCTTAATGAAATTTCATACAACTCGGGATTATAAAATCCTTGTTTTCCTTTTAGTTATGGATCCTATTTGTTGTTCACGTGTGACTCAGGCATTTGAGGTTCAACAGGTTGATCTGGTTGATCACCGTAGAGTTGATCCGCTTGAGGAGGAGGATCAGTGGCAGAGGACGTTGCGTGCTTTCCAGCATTAGGTTTTGGAGAAGTACTAGGGTAGTGTTTCAGATGTGGAGACAGAGAGCTGGTTGGAGGAGCTTGAGATCGATTTCAGTTTGATCTGAGCCCCAATGGAGTATTGAGTCCCTTTGGCAGTCAGTCAGATGCGGGGAGATGCACGTCAGTGGTGGACGCTGTATCTGGGAGAGCGGAAGGAGGCATATGTTTTGTGGGTCGACTTCCAGAAGGTGTTCCAGACAGAGTTCCTTTCATCAATCATGAAGCTAGTAAAGAGGCAGAAGCTTCTTTCTCTTCAGTAGGGGAGCATGTCAGTATGGGAGATGAGAATAAAGTTCAAGGACCTTCTGTGTTTTCCCCCAAATATTTTTCCAGATGAGGAGTCTCGTGCAAGACGTCTTGAGGAGGCACTCACTCCTTCTATCCAGTATATAGTCACTCCTTTTTCATTGCCAATGCATCCTGAGGTTCAGATGAAGAAATAGATGGTCAAGCAGATGCACTCGCAAGCAGGTTTTTCATGAGAGGGGAACTAGTAGGGTTCCTCAAAGGGAAGGGTTGTTAATGATAGGTCTCAGGCATCAGAGCCTTCGAGGTTTCAACCAGCAGGGATTCGACCTCAATAGATTCCTTTAAGGCCTTCTGGGGCCTGTGGTTTCCATGATTTTTCTAGGAGTTTTGTGCCAGTGTGTTTTGGTTGTGCGGTTCATGGCTATCGCCAGAACCAGTGCCCTCTAGTTCACCGAGCTCAGTTTAGTAGAGGTGGACAGGTCCAGCGCCAACCTCAATAGCAGTTGACAGTGAGGCCGTTTCAGCAGTAGGGGTAATGAGTTTTTGCTCCACCTAAGGGAGATGGAGTGGGTTGAGGCCAACCTCAGGATGCTCCTCACATTCAAGGACCGTGAACCGAGCGTGGCCATGGAGGTGGTCACCAACAGATAGGTAGAGGAGCTGAGTGTGGTCAATTGAACGTAATAGAGATAATAGTTCCAGAGGGGGCATAGATCATCAGAGGTATAATCAGTTTGTTTAGTACTCTTGTTTGTGCCTTGATTGATTCCGGAGCTTCACACTCATTTGTTGAACTCGCTCTAGCACATGCTCTGAGATTAGGTGTAGAGAGGCTTCCCATGCCCCTAGTGTTGACTATGCTTGTCGGAGGTCAGAACAACTTGTTTGATGTGTGCCGAGGGTGTAGACTGATGATGGGGCCACATAAGTTCCGTGTGGATTTTTTTTACTACAGATGTAGCCATAAGATGTTATCCTCAATATCGATTGGTTGTATTCCATACATTTTGTTATCGACATCTTCCGAAGGAGAGTCGTGTTTTTGGATGTGGATGACCAACAAATGGTTTTTGTTGGAGAGTGGGGTTGTTAGGTGGGCAGTCAACATTTGGAGCCCCTTGTTTCCTTGTTGGTTGAGTTTTTAGTGGAATCAGGGGAGGCTGAGATGATAGAGGTTCCCATGGTCCTTGGGGAGTTCCTAGATGTTTTCCCCGAGGAGGTTGTGATGCTACCCCCTCGACGCGATGTTGAGTTCAAGATAGACTTGCAGCTTGGTGCTTCTTTGATTTCGATGACTTCTTATCGGATGAAACCTTTCGAGTTGTGGGATTTGAGATTTTAGATAGATGATCTGATGAAGAAGGGTTTTATTCGACCTAGTGTGTTTTCGTGGGGAGCTCTGGTGTTGTTCCTAAATAAGACAAACTGTAGTCTGAGGCTGTGTATAGACTGTCGAAGGTTGAATAATGTGATGGTCAAAAACCATTATCCTCTTTCGAGGTCAGACAATCTTTTCGACCATTTGAGAGGGGTGAGTTGGTTTTCTAAGATTGATTTGCGGTCTGGATATCACTAGTTTAGGGTGAAGGAGGACGATATCCCAAAGACTATCTTCAAATGCATGTATGAGCACTTTGATTTTGTAGTCATGCTATTCAGTGTTACGAATGCACCGGTCATGTTCATGGGGAAAATGAACTCCATGTTCCCTGAGTTCCTGGATCGGTTCATCATCATATTCATCGATTATATCTTAATCTACTCGAAGTCAGATGAGGAGCATGCCAAACATCTCAGAACTGTATTGCATGTTATTCGATGCCACCAGCTGTATGGAAAATTATCCAAGTGTAAGTTCTAGACACAAGATGTGCATTTCCTTGGGCATGTGGTGTCTTAACAGGGTGTGGCAGTAGAATCGTTGAAGGTTGAAACAATTGTTTCTTGGGCAGAACCCTAGAATGTGGTGGAGGTTTGTAGTTTCCTTGGTCTTACAAGCTATTATTAGAGGTTTGTACCCAATTTCTCTCAAGTTGTAGCCTCATTGACAGCTTTGACTAGGAAAGACCGAGCTTTTGTGTGGTGCGATCAATTCCAGACAACATTCGATTACCTAAAGGGGAAGTTAGTCAGCGCTCCAGTGCTTCAGCTGCTGGAAGAGGGTGTGTTGTTTGAGGTGTTTTGTGACGCTACCCATCTCGGCTTGGGATGCATGCTGATGTAGTAGCAGACAATGATCTCTTATGAGTCTAGGCATTTACATCCCCACGAGTGTAATTATACCACCCACGATCTGGAGTTAGCAGTGGTAGTGTTTGCACTGAAGTTGTGGTGACATTATCTCATTGGGGAGCGTTTTGCGGTATTTACGGATTACAAGAGTTTGAGGTATGTCTTTTCCCAGCATGATCTAAAATTGAGACAATGGAGGTGGATGAAATTTCTTTAGGATTATGAATTTGAGATCTCCTACACCCCAGGAAAAGGAAATGTTGTGGCCGACGCTTTGAGTAAGAAGTCTTGGAAGGGTGTTATTCGGGAGTCTGAGGATGCTTGAAGAGCAATGGAGGAGTTGACAGCCTTTCCCTTAGATGCAAGAGTGGATAGTGGTGGTGGCTATTTATTTCAGATGATGATGCAATATTATCCGATAAATCAGGTTGAGGAGTCTCAGTGGGGGGACTCAAAGGTAGAGGTGATATGTGATCATGTTTTCCATGATGATGCTCTAAAGGGATGATTGGAGGATGGTCGTAATCGAGTGTTGTTTTGTGGGAGGTTGTTTGTTCTGATAGTAATTCACAATGGAGTCCTTCGTGAGTTTCATATCTCACCCTTAGCGTTACACCCAGGAGTTTCCAAGATGTATCGTGGCTTGAGGGTGCAGTTTTGGTGGTCTGGGATAAAACGAATAGTGACGAAGTTTGTGGAAAAGTACTTGGTTTTCATGTAAGAAAAGGTCGAGCATCGTGTTCCTAGTGATTTTTTACAGTCCTTGGATGTTCCCAAGTGGAAATGGGATGACATCTCGATAGATTTCGTCACAGTGTTACCTGAAAATCAGGGAGGTTGTGATGCTATCTGGGTGGTCATAGATCAGTTGACGAAATCGACTCACTTCTTAGCGATCAAGGAGTCAGGTGCAATGGATGCTTGGTCTAAGAGGTATGTGGATGAGGTGGTGCAGTTTCATGGAGTTATGAGGTCCATTGTCTCAGATCGGGACACACGTTTTACCTCATGAGTTTGGAGGGGATTGCATCATGCTTTTAACACTCAGTTACACCTCAGCACTACTTTCTAACCTCAGACAGTTGGGAAGATGGAACAAACTATCCAAATGTTGGAGGATATATTGCGGGAATGCCTCTCGGACTTTGGTGGATCTTGGGTACGACAATTGCCTTTGGTAGAGTTTGCTTATAATAATAGCTATCACTCTTCCATTGGCATGAATCCTTTTGAGCCTTTGTATGGAAGATCGTGTCATTCTCCATTGTGTTGGACAAAGGTTGGGGAGACAACCGTTCTTGGTCCCGATGTGGTGTGGATCACGACATTGAAAGTTCAACTTGTTCGTGAGTGGATGAAAGTAGTGCAAGATCGACAGAAGTTTTATGTAGATCGTAGGAGGAGGCCTTTGAATTTTGAGGTTGGGGACCATGTGGTCTTGAAGGTTTCCCATCGATGTGAGCAGCAGAGGTTTGACAGAGGGAGTAAGATTTATCCCAGGTTTGTTGGGCCTTTTTAGGTGTTGTGGCGAGTTGGTGAGGTGGTGTATTAGTTGGCATTTCCACCACGGTTAGAGAGAATCTACGATGTCTTTCACATCTCTCAGCTTCGTCGGTATCTTCACAATGACTCTCGTGTCATTGACTGGGGAGAGTTGGATACCAAGGATGAAACAACGTTTGTGGAATGACTAGTAGAGATCCATGATCTCTAAGAGAAGGCGCTACGTGGACATACCATTTCTTTGGTTTGTGTGTTGTGGAGAGATGGTGGCATGGATGAGAGTACTTTGGAGTGAGAGACGCAGATGCATTCCCAGTACCTGAAGTTTTTTTGAGTTTTTCTTTGCTTTATTTTTCTTTGTGATGTGATGTTTGTATCCTTTTGTTTTATGAGATGAGCTATTTTTTTTGGTTTGTGATGTGTGTGGTGCGATGTGCGATAAAGTCCTGACGTATGAAAAGGGGATGATCTTATTCATAATCGGGCCACATTAACTGAGATGTGATTAAAATCATGTGGGCGAGTCAGTGTCGTCGAGAGCGGATAGTATCTTGAAATGAAAGACAAAATTCTCTGATTCATGTGTTTGGGATGGTGCAATTCGTTGGTTGTAGCGGTTGTTGGTTTAGACTGCATGTAGGTTGAGATAGTTGTGCAGTGACGATGTGGTCATCTGGTTGTGTGAGAGGAAGTGGCTTGTGGTTGGCAAGTGTATTTTGTGGCCGTTTGGGTTCGTGTGTTTAGCCTGTGGTAGCGTTTGAGGTATGACAAGATCCTTGAGAGGTATCTCGCGGGGTGGTTGTTCAGACCCCTTTCCTTTTGATCTTGGTTTTGGATTCTCATGGGCGAGAATCATTTGAGAGGTATCTGATGTAAACAGTTTGTGTCCTCTTGGTCCGTTACTTTGTCGATTTTGGTTATTGGAGGTGTTTGGGGGAGGTTGCATGAGTTTTCGTGGGAGTTGGAGGTGCAGTAGAGTTGTTGTAGGAAATACACAATGTGTAAGTGTATTACACGACATGAAAGTTGGTTTCACAGCTTGTCCAGGGCTGGTTCACGACGTGTAGATTTTCAAGGTTAATTAATAAAAAGGTGACACTTTTTCGGCAAAACTGAACCCCAAGGGTTACACGACATGAAAGGGGATTACACACCGTGTAAACCCTCAATCTAGTGCAGTTTTAAAATTCTTTTCTGTCCAAATTTTCATTCATTCAGCCGTGACATCTTCTTCCTCTCATTTTTGGCGGACCCTAGGCGCCCTGGGGAGTTCTTCAAGCCCTCTTACTCCCTCTTTGATCTGTTGGTCCTGGTGGTTGTTCGTTGGCAATCCGTGGTTGATCTGTGGTAGGTTCTTCTATTTTCTTGGTGGGTTTTCTTCTGTTCTTCTCCTGGGGATTCGCTATGACGATGTTGTTATGGTTTGGGGTATGTTTTGGGTTGAATTTTGATGGTCTTTGGTTGCGGTGTAGGTTGATCTTTGGTTCCCGTAGTGCGGTTGTGGTTTGTGAGCATTCTTCTTCACCGTGCAGTGCGCAGCGAGTCAACAAGTTTCTTTGAGGTAGGGATTCCCTCATTTCTCTTTATTATGTATCATGTGGGAGGGGCTTACTTTTGTTCATAAATGAGTTATGGTTGTGTCGGCTTAATCAAAGATAAAGAATTGGTTAATTGAATTGAAAGAGGAAAATAGGTTTTGATTCATATGTTTTTACCCCTTGATATTATTTTTGACATTGTGAATTGTATGAGCATGATGTCCCATTGAAAATTGTGGACATTAGGGGATTTTTTTTTGCGATGGATATATGTGTTATGATCACTACATTGGTTGTGATTGTTGTGATATCACCCTAAATTAAAATTGATTAATTACTTATACTTGAATAATGAAATGGTTGACTCACGATTTTTCTTTGTGTGATAACACCCCTAAAATAAAGTGGAATTTGATAAAAGATCCTTTGTAAACTTGTAAAAATGATCTTGATATGTTGTGATGTGTGACTGTGCTTATGGGATGCCAATATGTGGTTGCAATTGGGTGTGGGGTGATGTGTGGTTTGTTGGGTCGTGCTTTTGTGGCGGCGATGAGGTGGTTTGTTTGGTTGTGCTTTTGGGTCAGTGACAAGGTTGTTTGTTCGACCGTGCTTTTGAGGCAGCAAGGTGGTGGTTTGTTTGTCTGTGCTTTTGGGGCGGTGAGGTTATAGCATCCCATCTTTTTATAACATAAACTTTCATTTCATTACACGGAACTGAGGATCTTAAAGGTTTAGTGTCTTGGAAACAAGGAACATAATACATGAAAACAACATAAAACATTCTTCTTAAACACTTGAAATGCTTCTCCTTAAGTTCATCCTAGGTTCATTACTGCATCTCATAACCTGGGGACATACATCAAAAGAAAGGGTGAGCAGAAGACCCAGTAAGGGAAACACGATAAACATTTTACATGTGAACTTGAGATACTTCAATAAGGACATGAAAAGAACTTTAAGACATGAGAAAGAAATCATGAGATACATCATAATAAAAATAACATTTTTCATAACTTGAAGATGTGGCTGCAACATTTAATATTGACAATCATTTCGTTTCACCAAGGTCCATCCCCAAGGTGTCATTAAAAATTACCAAGGTTATTCACCAAGGTATCAGTCTAAAAAGTCATCTCTAGAGATTAAGTCTTTACCCAATGCATTGGAGCGCTATCTGGGCGCACCCTTGACATGTCTTTATTATCATGTGAGCCACATATATCATCATCAATCATTTCATAAACAACCCATATGGCATAAAAGAAATGAGTTTCATTTCATAATCATAACGTTTTAAAAACTGCTTTAAAGACATGATCTTTATGTCACTTTAAACCCACGGAAAGGGAAAGCGGGTTTCATGTATGTAAATCCCAGAATTTAAAATAGAACATTTTGATATATATGTGAATACCCCTATAGAAATAAGAGCTTTGAGTATTCACTTAATAACATGAAATAATTTTGAGAAAAAGAGAGGCATTTTGAGACGAAAATTCTGCAGCATAACGGCTATGTTACAAGGTTTTAAAAAACATTGAAAAGAGAGGGGACATGGGTCACCCACTCATAATTGATCCATAAAACAGTATGAGGACAGAATATAAGGGATTTAAGAACATGGTAATGAAATTTGAAAGATATACCATATGAAATGAAAAACATGGAAGTGAGACAAAAATAAGATTTCTCTTATGAAAATTCGGCAGCCTAACGTCGTCACTTAAACTTCAATAAAAAATGATTTGACAAGATCAAATAGGGTCTCTCATCATATGATCATAAGTGATCAGTATGATAGATATAGAGATCATACCCCAACATAATAAAAAGGAACTTGAAAGACTTGACATGAAAATCGATCTTGAAAAATGAGAAGGGTGAAAGAATCCCTTAAAAATTTGGCAGCCTAACGGCGTCACTTAAACTTTCATAAAACGAAATGATGAGAGTAAGAGGGGATCTCTCATCATATAAACATGAAAAGGGCAGTAAGAGGAGTATAAAAGAACATCCTCTCACATAAGAACATGGAGCATAAAAGGAATGACATAAAAGAGATTACATGAAAAGAAAGAGAGAGGTCGGATCTCTTACCTTAAAACGTAACTCTTAAAACTCAAAGGTTTGGACCTTGAGGGCTTGGGGGCACCTTGGGAGGACTCCTTGGGAGGTAAGGAGACCAGAACTTCGTTGGGGGAGAGTTGGGAGTGAAAACTAAAGTAGGAAAGAGTGGGTATTTATAGGGAAAGTGAGGGGACAATGCATTAATGGCCAAGAGACACCTCACAAGTGCTTTTCTCAAAACCATGTGCTCTCCCATGACATTTACCATGGAGTTAGACCACATGAGCCCCCCAATACAATAATTCATCACCATTGGCCGGCCAACCATTAAAATATCTCATGACATCATCATGACACAGTTATGATGTCATTAAACATACCGAAACCCTAAAACTGTATTTTTACTATTCACTGAAAATTCAACTTTCTCAGAAAAATCCCAAAATTTCACCTTAACCAAATATCGATGCTCTAATTAAATTTATGAACTCCATTTTATAAAAATAATTTTCTAAATATTTTTAATTGAATTTTTAAATAAAAGCACTATTCATCGAAAATTCATTTTTTTCCGAAAAATCTCCAAAAATTACCATAACATAATATCGATGCTCTGAGTTCAAAAATAAAGTCCTTTTTATAAAAATAATTTTCTAATTATTTTTAATTAAATTTTTAATTAAAAAACACTATTCACCTGAAAAAACTAATACTTTAATAATTTATGAATCCGTTATTTACCTATTTTATTGAATCACATTACTTAATCTAGGTGTCTAAATTATATTAAAACTTTCTTTGAGTGAAATTACTAATCCATTTGGTCACATTACTAATCCTAAGCGTAAAATCACTATTCATAATTTACTATTCATCCAAAATTAAGTTGATCTTATTAGACTCCAAATTCCTTACTGAACACTTTTGTAGAAGACCATTTTTTGAAAATCATTACACATCATTAATTATTTAGGGTTTATATAAATATTTTAAAATATCCTTTTTTCAAAATTCATCAATAAAATACATCCTAAAATTATCCGGACATTTGAAATTTCACAAACATCACTAAAGGAAGAAATCTCAATTCATTCATCCCAAAGGATTACACAAAGAAGCTAGGGTCTCGTCACATAACCCCTTATAACACCGACATATGACCTAAGTGTAAGGTGTGCTATGGTGAGAGAATCTGAGAGAGGCTCAGATAACATTGCCCTAGTAGTAATCTCTACTAACTTGAACTTCTTCCGTAGGCGTTTCCGTTCAAGCTTGACACGCTGGAGTTCGGCTTGGGCTTGGTCCAAAGCGAAGCCCAAAGATGCCACCTCCTTCCCAAGCTCTGATAAGTGGGCCTCATAAGGTTCGAGTCTACTGGATGAAGCCATCGACTCCTCTTTCCGCATTAACCATTAACATCTCTATTAATTCGTTAAGAGTAAGTTAATATACTATTTAAAAAGTTTGGGTCGTTACAGAGGTGGTGGTTTTTTTCCATGCTTTTGGGGTGACGAGGAGATGGTTGCTTTGTGCTAGATGCCCGAGTAGTGATGGAATAAATAAATAATTGTTTAATAATGTTTAAAATGACTTGGGTTGGTTTCGTTAATGGGGTGAAAATTGTTAATGGATAAATAAATGATGAGTTGTGTTGTTAAAGGTGGTTGATGTTAAATAATGAATAAAATGGAATGATTAAGTGGAATTGGTTGGAAATGTGAAATGAGGTTTGTGGTTTGATGTGTGGTGTTATGCATTTAGAGGTGGCAGCAAAAGTGACGGTGTTGTGTGTTGGTTGTTTTTTTTGAACCCATAGGTTGAGCTTGAGTGTTTGATATTACACACACACACACACATATATACTTGTATATTCTTATGGTTTCTATACGCACCCCACCCATGTCGAGCACTATGTACCCACACCCACATTGTCACATGGGGGGGGGGTGGATGTTTCTCCCGACATCTGGTGAGGAGTACAGATGGATGGGTACCTGCTCTTTCCACTCTCTCTTCCAGGCGGGGTCAGTATTGCATATGTTGTGATGACCGGAGGTCTGTTACTGCATTAGATGATGGTTGTGGCCCAGATGTTTTCAGGCGAGGTGAGACCGTACTTGTGGGGCGGTGGCCTAGGTGTTTTCGGGTGGGATGAGATATGACTGTACTTGTGGGGTGACTTCTGGTGGGGGTTGTGCATGGTAGGAGGAGGGAATGCTGTTGATGTCCTACATGTTCACCATACCCTACTACTCTGGTTTTGGCTGTGGTTGTGTTGTGACCCAGGTATTTTTGGGAGAGATGTGATGTGGTCATGCTTGTGGGGCGGTGAGCCCAAATGTCTGCAGACGAGGTGTGTTGTGACCGTGCTTGTGGAGCGGCGAGCCCAAGTGTCTGTGGGTGAGGTGTGTTGTGACCATGCTTGTGGGGTGGTGTGGTTTACATAAGGGATGAGAGCTCCAGGAGGTACAACGTTGGGTGTGAAAGCGACATAACAATGGGAAAGTTGTGCGAGGTACCCTTATTGATGTGATCATGCTATATTATACTACTTGACTTGCGTTATTTGGTTAGTATGCCTTGGTGAGGTTGGGTTTGGTTAGTATACCTATTTAGGCACTGTTTGGTTTTGCTATTTTCTCACAAATGCATTAGTATGTTTCTTTCTCATGTGCACGAGAGACTTTAGTTTTTCCTACTGAGTATACTTGTATGCTCACCCTACATATATAAAACTATTTTCAGGTTTTCAGGATGATTATGTGGATTGTGTTGAGATTTAGTAGCTCAGACCTTTGGATAGCTGCTATGTCGCTGCTTTAGCTTTACATTAGGTATTTACTTTGAAGACTTTATTGTATCTGTATCAGTTCTATTCATACATGCATGTGAGATGGTTTTTGGCTTTATTTTTATATTATGCTTTGGAGTTGTTTGTGGATAATCCATCTTATCTCTTGATCCTATTTATATTATAGAGGGTAATGCCTCCCATATATGAGATTCATACCCTCTGTTCTAGTCACCACCTAGGGCCTATTAGAGGTGAGACTCAAGGGTCATTATCTCTCTCCCTTCATTACAGTATCTTTGGAGGGTGGGGGTCGTGACATCAATTAAAAAATGAAATTTTGTGAGACCTATTTATATTTACTACATTGTTATTATTTGTTTGTACTTCTATAAGCACTATTGTTTATACTGGATATTGCTTTAGACACTGTTGGTGGTGACCCGTTGAGTTGTACTTACACCCTGCTCGGGCCGTCGTTGGTACCCGGGCAGATTTCATGGCTGCAGGTTAGGATAAGGGAAAATTCCCTATGTTAGATGGCCGAGTTGTGATTTGAGATGGAGCGTAAATGATGGGACTAAACTCAATCTCTGGACTCGACTAGGGGATTTTCAATGTTTCTTTATTTTGGATTTCCTTTGATATATGACACTACTATGATATGAAATGTTTTCTGTTTTGGTTTATGGGAACTTATCTAGCTTTGAGATCTTATAATGAGATGCATGGTTATTGCTGGTTATTGGTCATTATTACTTTGCTTATTTTTTATTTTGATTTTTGTGGTTGTTTTACTTTGGTAAAGAGAGTATAGTCTCCCCACACATCTTATTAAACCATCACTGCTAGCCAGTAGCCTTTTGCGTATAGGGAGGCGCACCTGAGGTCATGTGGTGAACCGACTCGAGGCATCACTTTAGTGAAAACCAGGTTAAGACATTACATAAATTTTGTCTCTTTTATAAGGATAACATATACTATGGTTTGATGCATATTAACAACGACTTGTATATACTTGAACTCGAAAACCCCGAAATGACAATCAATGATAAAAAAAGTGAAAATGACTCATATAACACCCACCTATAGCACTTCAGGTTTGGTCATGTAAATGAGAAACATGTATATAAATTACATGAAGGTGAGTATTTATAATATCTTGAGTTAAAATCCTTGGATGTATGTCACACTTGTTCACAAAGAAAAATGACCAAAACACTCTTTACTAGGAAAATATTAAGGGCAATTGAATTATTGGAATTGGTTCATACTGATGTATGTTGTATGTTTTCATTAGAGGCAAGGGGTGAAATTTCATACTTCATTACTTTTATCGATGACTATAGTTGGTGTGATTATATATACTTAACAAGGTATAAGTCGAATTCCTTTGAGATGTTTAAGGAATACTAACATGAAGTGGAAAACCAACTTGGTAAGAAGATTAATGCACTCTACGTAGGCCAAGGCAAAGAGTATCTCAACCAAGATTTCATTGATCACTTAAAGGACTATTGGATAACATCCCAACTCACTCCTCCTTTTACACCTCAGTTTAATGGTTTTAGTGAAATGAGTAATTGAACCTTGCTAGACATGGTTAGATCAATTATGAGTCAGAAAACTCTTCCATTATCCTTTTGAGGATACACATTACAGATAGCGCCATATACCCTTAACTGAGTAACAACTAAATCAATAGATAAGATTCTATATGAGTTGTGGTATGGAAAGAAATCCATTCTGTCATGCATATGTGTGTTGGGATGTGAGACTTTTGTCAACCTAGTGAAAAATTAGCACCGTGAAGCACGAAATACGTCTTTATAGGTTATCCTAAAGAAACCAAATGGTATTACCTATATAACCCTTCAGATAAAAAAGTGATTGTGGAAAGACATACCATATTTCTAGAAAGGGAACATATTTCCAATGGAAATAGTGGGGGAGAAAGATTGACTTTGATAAAGTTGATGCTCCATATGCACAAGAGTTGACACGAGAATGATCTCCACAAGATACAGTAGGAGATGAATATGTTCCCGAGACACAAATACTGCATAGGTCTACTCAAGAGATTAGAGAACCGGAATGATATGATTTTCTTATCATCGAGTTAGGTGACACATTACTCTTAGAAAGTGATGAACCTCTAACCTACAAGGAAGTAATAGATGATAAAGATGCTACTAAATGACAAGAAGCCATGCATTCTTAGATGGAGTCCATGTACCAAAATCAAGTTTGGATTATGGTAGACCCTCCAACTGATGTATAACCCATTGTGTGCAAATGGGTATTCAAGAAAAAGCTGGACATGGATGGTAACATAAATACTTGTAAAGCACGATTGGTTGCAAATGGTTTCAGGAAACGTCAAGACATAGACTATGAAAAAACCTTATGATGTTATTCATTTATTAATAACATTTAGTCTACTCCCTTTAGTAAATTTCAAGTAAAAGTGCATAATTGGTGTGAAATAACCATGTTTTAATACTAAATATAAATTTTGAGCATTATTTGAGTTAATCCAGATTCATGTTAGTTTACTATTTTAATTAGAACTCTCCCCCTACTTATCCAAATTGTTTGATTATTTTTTTAAGGTTCCTAATTCAATTTCCTACAAATCATTCAACTGGAGCTGGGTCTAATTTGACCATATAAATGGATCATATGGACCACACAAGATAGCTCATCAAATTTGTAATGAAAATTGGACCATTCACGAAGATAGAATTCCTGGGCTCAATTTAGAATTCCAAATTCGTTGATTCTCCACCAGAATTCCAGGGAAAATACATTTCAACTTGGATAAAACTTTTAAGGCCCAACTCAACCAATAAAGGGCCCAATTGACCGATTAAATTACAACCCACTATTCTATATGGGAATTAAAACAACCCACCTTTCTTAACTTCTATCCCAATCCAATTGACTAATTGAGATGAATTTTTATAGTGTGAAATCCAAGATTTATGAGATGAAATTTGTAGAATAAATTATTTGTATTTGAGGGAATATTTATAGACATAAATGCATTCAAATTTAGACCAAAGGAAAACTTGACACAAAAAATGGATAGAAGCATATTGTTTAGTAAAACAAATCTAAATTTGGCTCAGAAAGTCTAATGGATTCCAAATTTGGAGGGTGTATTTTCAACATCCATATCTAAAACTTTTAAGAAGTAGATATCTCTAGATTCTTTTGTCTAAATTGTCAAATTGGAAATACAACTTGAGGCACAGTTTTGGAAGGCAAACAATCCACTCTCTTTGACTATAAAATAGATACTCATTCTCACCTTGAAAGGAGTTAGGATTTCTGCACTTAAGGGGGAAATTTTTTATGACTAGAGTCTTTAAAAGGGTCTTGGAGGAATTTCCTTAATCTTGTTTCAACAAGAGAGACCTCTCCTCCACTTTTCTTTTCATGTTTGTTTTCCCTTGTTTTCATTTGTAATCATGTAAGTTTGTTTTCTTTTCAATTGAATATCAATGCATGTTTTATCATTTTCATCTCTAATTATTATCCATGTTCTGTTGTGAAATATTAATGGTCTTAAAATAGTTTAAATCAAGTTAAAATCCCTTTCCTCTTTTTCTTTCTTATTCAATCAAAAGTTCGTTTTTACATCTCTCCATGTTTCGTGTGTGTGTTCGGCACATCACTCTTTTCTTGCCCTGTTCTTTTTATTCTCTTTATAACTCATCCCCATAAGCATCACAAGTCAGATTAATAACCATCTAAATGGTTGAGTAAATCTACCATTGGGGTGAGTTATAATTTGGCGATGTTAAGTAATTGAAATCTTTTTCTTGATTAATATTCCTTAAATTTATATTGTGTTTGTTGAACATAAAATGTCATGGATTTATGACATGTTTTGTTTGAAATGTATATTTCATGGATTATTAGAACCATAAGTACACATGAGTTCATGAAATATTTAACCTTCAATCAACAAGAATTGATTGAGATAAATCCCCTAGTTGAGGTTTGGATTAAAGAGAACACATTTAGGAATTCTGATAAAAAATCATATTGTGAATTGAATGTTAATTTAATGAAATATATAAAAAATCTCACGGATATCACATGCTTAACTCCCTAATGATGAACTCACCCCAATATTTATCAAATTATTAAATTAAAATTTATTTAATAATCTATTTAATTAATCTCTGCCACAAACCCCCATTTAAAAGACAAATCAGAAACAATCGACTCTAAAATTTGTACCATTATCAAATATTCATCCCGAGTGCTACATACACATTATAACAGAGCATCGGGCCTTTGAATGGTCGATAGAAAATAGTCTCCCATGTTTTAAATGATGCCATTTTCGAGGATGGTGTAATTAGTAGTAGGTAGTTTTTGATTTTTTTAAAAAAATCAAAAAAATAACAAAAAAAATATGGAAAAAAACATAAAGAAAAACCCATCTTCCCATAAAAATCATAAATGGAAAAAAACAAAGAAAAAAACATCTTCCTCATCCTTCAGAAACATCTCTGAATGCCTCATAACCTCCCAAACAATCAATCGGATTTTTTTGACCTGGAAATCGAGCGAACTCTTGACCGACTTAGGAGGAACATTAGAGATATTCAAATAACCCAAGACCCATTCATTGCCCATCCAATTGAACTAGATATAACCAATCATGAGGAACAAATCTTTAAATAACTTGCTGCCCCTAATATTAATTACCAACCACTTGGTATTCAATATCTAAACATTGATGTAGATTTTGAATTCAAAACAAGTTTGATTCATTTTTTACATCATTTCCTCAGGCTAGCCGGTGAGGATACTCATATTCCCCTCACAGAGTTCCAAGTGGTGTGCTGTACCATAAATCTTCAAGGGGTTTATGAAGAACAAATAAAACTTATAGAATTCCATTTTTCCTTAGCTTATTTCATTAATTCATGGCTCTGCTACATCCCTCCTAGTTCCATAAACTCATGGAATGACATGAAGCTTCTCTTTTTAGAGAAATTCTTTCTCTCTTATCAAACTGATTTTTTATGAAAATAAATAATTGGTATCCATCAATTCCCTAATGAATCACTCCATGAATACTGAGATAGGTTCAAAAATATTGTGGCAACCTATCCACACCACAAAATCACTAACTAACTCTTGATCCAATTTTTCTATGAGAGGTTATTGGCTATGGAGTGAACTCTCATTGATGCTTCAAGTGGTGGTGCTCTTGTTGAAAAAATACTTGAAGTTTCATAAGACCTCATAAGAAATATGGCTACAAACACACAACAATTACATACTCGATCACATGATCAAGTTAAACAAGTCCAAGAGAATCAATTCATAGAGCCTAACAAAATGACCGAGTGGATGAGTGAACTTACAGGTCTTGTGCAACAACTATCGGTGGCTACTAAAGCCCCAACCTCATCTTCTCAATAATATCTATTCCCTAGATCTATTAAAAATTATGGAATCTGTAGCTCACCATCTCATCCAACTGATACATGTCTAACCAACACATGTCCATAGCTTCAAGATGACCCATCTGGTTCTTCTAATCCAATGAAGATCAATGAAACATTTGTTTAGTGGAACACCATCCCTCAACAATCAGATCAGTTCATTAGAAACTCCTCCCAACCCCACTATTATCCCTTCTCTTCTATCTATTACCCTATCTTGAGGTATGGTAATCTCATCTCTCATCCCCCTCTGTTTCATCCTCAAAATCCAAATCAATTCCAATATGGTCAAGGTGGTGGAAACTTACAATATCCTTATCCTTTTGTACCTCTACCTCAAAGTATAAATCATCCTCCTACTCCTCCTGGATTCCACCATCCTAATGAGCATTCTCAATTCCCAAACCAATACAATTGATTTCCCTTGAACCAAAATCCTGGCAATCTCAATGCAGGACATGCCTCTTCTTCCAAGCAACCATGAGAAAGTACTGTGGACGATCTTTCCACCTTCACCCGTTCTAGCCACAAAAACATTGAAAACCAAATTGGCCAACTTGCATCCCACCTCAACCCGCAACAACAATCCAGTTATTCCCAACTCCCAACTCAACCATTGCCTAACCCCAAGGGTAGTGTAAGTAAAATTTCACTTAGATTGGGAAAGGAAATCTCTATTCCTCATGAAGAATCCTCTCAATCCCCTTTAAATGTTGATCTAGAAGAAAAAAGAAACCAGAAAATGAACTTGAAGCCACTCCCTCACCTCCTTCCAACCCTCTAAGGAACCCAATTCCTTTTCCACAAGATGTCTTTAAGCCAATGAAGTCATTCGAACCCAATCCTGAAATGCTCGACATGTTTAGAAATGTTAAGGTCAACATTCCCCTCTTAGATTCCATAAAAAATATCTAAGTATGAAAATTTTATTAAGGAATTATGCACCCATAAGAGACAACTAAGGACCATCAAGAATGTTTCAACCAAGGAGTCCATACCTATTAAGTGAAAAGATATAGATAACTTTATGATTCCATGCCAAACAAGGAGTTCTAACTTTTATGATGCAATCATAGACCTAAAAGCCTCAATAAATGTCATGTCCAAATCCATCTTCTCCAACCTTGGTCTAGGTCCCTTTCACCCAATGAGTGTTGTCATCAAATTAACCAATCAAAGCACAACCAGTCCTGAGAGAATAATTGAGGATGTCCTTATCTGAGTTAATGATCTTATCTTCCCAACCGATTTTTATGTCATTAACATGGAAGGTGATACAACCTCTTACCAATCTCCTCTAATTTTAGAAAGACCTTTCCTAATGACATCACGGACAAAAAATTATGTTCATTCTGACATCTTATCCATGGAATTTGGTGACCAACTGGTCAGGTTCAATATTTTCCAAGCCATGTGATACCCATCAGAGAATCATTCTGTATTCTCTATACATGCTTCTGATAGTCTCTCTAAGAGTGTGTTCAACCCTAAACCATCATGTTATTCTTGTTCTAATGGAAGAGGAGTTTATGAATTTTGTATCCTCATTAACCAAGTCATAAATTGAGAAGTTTATGTTGAACTTTCACAAGTAAACTCCATCAATCTAAAGGATCTTGAAAACTCTTTGGAATCTCATCTCACCTCTGATCAATAATGCTCCAACTTGTATGGTAATAAGGAAAATGAACTATCATGCTCATTTGTTGATTCAAATTAGATTATCCAATATTAATCATTTCCTATCCATGATTCTAAAAATTATCTTATAAGTTAAGTGAACCCTGAACCAATGTTCTTATCTTGTCTCAATGGTAGTGAAGTTTGTGATATTTGTTCCTACATTAATAAAGTGATCACTAGTGAGGTGGAAATTGACCATTCTTTGGCTAACAACATTGATATTAATGATTTGGAAAAAGATATTCAATCTCATGTCCCCTTTGATCCTCATTAATCCACATGGAAAGTGATGAAATAAATGAGTTAAAAACAATTGGGATCTCATGCTCCATTTTTTTGTTATCTAAACCATACATAAACGCACCATCAGAATTGAAAAATCTTCCTGGATTTCCAAGCATAGAAAAACAACACTTTATGGATAATATCATTCCTCATGTTTAAACAAAAGGGAGGATACCCACATTCTCTTTACACCCCCATTGAATTGCAAGCACAACAACATAGATGAGAAGAAATTATCCAATGAACAATCGGGGCTCCCAAAGGAGAAGTTTTTCTGGATGCACACTAGAGTTGAAAAAATATGGCGGCTACTATTAGACTATGGGTAGTCCACTGCAACTATCTAGCTGTGGAAAAAATAAATGCAGCTATTCTTGGGAGGCAACCATATTTTTCTTTTACTTTTATGAAATTTTATTTTCTTTTTAGTTTTTCATTAAATGAATAATGATTTTTTATTCTATTTTAGGAAATGGACATTTTCTAAAGCATCACCAGAGAGGACACATGCCTCAAGAATCACATTGACTTCCATCGACCCACCACTGGATAGAGATGAAAACCCACCAAATCCAAATTAGGGGACACCTCTTTCCCTTTAAATCCCTCTTCATATCTTCTTACCCCCCCTCTCTATCTCTTTATCTCTCTCTCTCTTTCTTCTTCTTCCCATCTCATTCAATTTTTTTTACCACATTCTTCATCACGTGTTTTTATTTTCCTCTTTCTCTTTTTTGTAGGTGTGTATTGAAAAAAAATAAAAAAATAAAACAAATACAAAAAAATAAAACAATTACAAAAAAATAAAACAAAAGGGGTCCTAATTATTCACCATTAAATTTTGAGATTTTGTCCAACCATTTTGGGGAGTCAAAAGAATTGTTTTCATCTCAAGCATTTTTTATTTTCATTATAAAATTAGATAAAGAATTTTGTGTCAAGAACAATAAAATTTGAATGTTAAATTTTTAATTTGGAAAATTATTCTTCCCCAACCGTGATGAACAATGTTAGCTTTCTTGACAAGGTCAACTATGACTATATTTTCATGTTGTGTATTTTTTACCCCTGATTGTGAGTCTTGATTTTGTGGAACTTTGAGATAAATTTCCTAATTTTGCATGAATCAATATGATAGAGGTATTTTATGAACCATATGAGAATCACAATAGTCAAATAGACTCCCATTTCCCTTATAATGATATTCCTTTTGAAAGCTATTTTGAGATTATAAAACATTTTTTTTGATACCGACATCACAAGACCAAAACCTTGTCCTACCCAAAACCTACATGGATTTTCATTGCATGTTTTTTTGAAATTCAAGTGTTGGGGGAACAAATTTCATGTTGGGTATTATTTCCTTTATTTTCAATGTGTCATCGTATGTTTGAGGAAAAACATCTATTTATGTGTAGGGGAGAGGTTGTCATTCAATGAGTTTTGAGAACGGATTTCTATTTATGTCATTTTGTACAAATGTTATTGAAATTTTTTCAAACAAATATACGAAAAAAAACAAAAAAAAAACAATAAAATGAAAAAGAAGAATGAGTTGTGTCTTGGGAAGGTCAAAAATCACTCTTTCTCAACCTCTTATCTTGTTATAACTATTACAATTAGTGTCATGAGGAGATCAATAAAGTGTTGAGAGATGAGTGTGAGATTTGTTCCAAGTTCAACTTCCAAAAAAAAGAAAAAAAGAAAAGAAAAAAGAACACTTTCATCATATTTTCTTGTGTCATTGGTAGAAGTTTTATGTTTTGTATGGATTTCGTTATTTCATCCCATTTGAATTTTCTCCCTCTATTGTCTTTATTCACACATTCATTCCCTTGTAAATATATGTTTCCATTTCCTTCCATGTCCAATTTTAAAAAAACTTGTGTATTGTTTTTTCTATGTTGGTATTTTGCCTCACTTTTCCACTCTTTTGGACATTATATTCCTACCATTCCATAGAAAATGAAAAACCACTAAAAATACAAATTGATTCTTGTACACTTTAGAATTGTGAATGAAAGGTGAGAGCTCTTACAAGTTCTAAGATTTTTACTTTTTGTTAGTGAATGAGTGAGCCTTCTTAAATTTTTTTATCCTCTTGAGAGGAGTGAGTTACGAGTGCTCACATTTTCCATTTCAATTTTTGAGCATGAGAAATGAATTATTATTGGAATGTTGTTGTGGTAATAGTTTGTAGTGAAATTTCTTATGGATGAGAGAACTAATCTACCTTTTGATTGGAGAAAACAAAATTTTAGTATTTTTTGGTGAGTAAAAATGATCTAGTTATGTTTTTATATTTACTGCACATGAGGATATGCACAAGAACAAGTGCGGGAGAGTTGATGGTATTCATTTATTCATAAATTTTTGTCTACTGACTTTAATATTTTTCATTTAAAAGTGCATAATTGGTGTGAAATGCCTATGTTTTAATATGTAATATAAATTTTTAGCATTATTTGAGTTAATTCTGATTCGAGTCAGTTTACTATTTTAATTATAACTATCAACCTACTTATCCAAATTGCGTGATTTATGTTTTGTAGGGTTCCTAGTTCAATTTTCTACAAATCATTCAACTGGTTCTAGGGCCAATTTAGCCATATAAAGGGTCATATGGACCACACAAAAAGGCTTACATAATTTGTGATGAAAACTGGAATAGCCATGAAAATAGAATTTCAAGGATCAATCCAATGGTCAAAATTTGTTGATCATCCAATTGAATTTTAGGGACAATACATTTCAATTTGGATAAAAATTTGAAGTCCAAACTTAACCAATAAAGGGCCCAATTGATTTATGAAAGTATAGCCCATCATTTTGTTTGGGAATTAAAAATATCCCACCTTTATTGACTTTTCTCCCGATACAATTGACCAATTGAGTTGGAATTTTTTGGTTTGAAATCCAAGATTTAGGAGATCAAATTTTTAGAATAAATGGTTTGGATTTTAGGGCATCTTTATAGATATAAATGCATTCACATTTTGACCAAGAAAAAACTTGACACCAAAATGGATAGTAGCACATTGTTTAGTAAGACAACCATAACATTGGCTCAAAAAGTCCAATGGATTCCAAATTTGGAGCGTTTACCGTCAACTTCCATATCTAAAATTTTGAAGAAGATTATTTCTCCATATTTGATTTTCTTAATTGTTAAATTGTCGATCCAACTTGAGGGGTAGTTTTAGAAAGACAAACAATCCACTCCTTTTGGCTATAAATAGATACTCATTCTCACTTTAAAAGAATTTGGTATTTCAGAACTTAAGGAGGGGATTTGGCATGACTAGAGATTTTCTAAGGGCTTGAGAGTACTTTTCTTAATCTTGTTTCAACAAGAGAGAACACTCATCCACTTTTCTTTTCATGTTTGTTTTCCCTTGTTTTCATTTGTAATCATGCAATTTTGTTTTCTTTTCAATTGAATCTTAATGAATGTTTATTCATTTTCATCTCTAATTCTTATCCATGTTCTGTTGTGAAATATTAATGGTCTTAAAATAGTTTAAATAAAGTTAAAACCCTTTCCCTTTTTTATTTCTTATTCAATCAAAAGTATGTTTTTACCTCTCTTTACATTTCATGTTTGTGTTCGGCGCATCACTCTTTTTTTTGCCTTGTTATTTTTATTCTATTTATAACTCATCCTCATAACCATCATAAGTTAGATTAATAACCATATAAATGGATGAGTGAATCTACCATTGGGATGAGTTATAATTTAAGGATGTTAAGTGATTGAGATCTTTTACTCGATTAATATTCCTTAAATCGATAGTGTATGTTGGACTTAAAATGTCATTTATTAATGATATGTTTTTTTTGATATGTGGATTTCATTGATTATTGGAACAACATGTACACAATAATTCATGAAATATTGAACTTTTCATCAACTAGAATTGGGTGTTAATTTAATGAAATATATATCAAAGCTTAAGGACAAAACATTTGAGAATTCTGATTAAAAATCATATTGTGAAGTGGATGTTAATTTAATAAAATATATAGCAAAGCTTAAGGACCTCACAAACTTAACTCCCTAATGATTAAGTCACCCCAATATTTATAAAATTTTTAAATCAAACTTCATCCATAAATCAATTTAATTAATCTCTACAACAAACCTTCCATTCAAAAGACAAATTAGAAACAGTCGACTCTAAATTTTTTACCATTGTTTTGGATTTGACTTGAGTGTCACTATACACATTATATAAGAGCACCAGATCTTTGAATGATCGATATGAAAAAATTGTTCGTGCTTCACCTTCTCATCAGCAGCGATGCTGAATTCCATCAGAATATTACTTGCAATAGCTGCCTTCCATGATTATGGAATTTGGTAAATGGATGTAAAAAATTCTTTTTTAAATGAGATTTTGGTTAAAGACACCTATATAACTCAACCCGAAGGGTTCATAAAGTAAAAGAGTGTCAATAAAGTATGAAAACTATAGAGATATATTTATGGTTTGAAGCAAACATCACAATTATTGAATGTTCATTTTGATTAGTCTATAATAGAATTTGGTTTTTTCAAGAATGAAAATGAGCCATGTGTCTATAAGAAGGTTAGTGGGAATGATATTGTTTTCTTAGTATTATATGTTGATGAAATATTAATTATGAGAAATGAAGTACAAGTCTTATATTTAGTTAAGATTTGGTTAAATGAATGCTTCTTCATGAAGGAATTAAGTGAAACAACCTATATTCTAGGGATCAATATCTATCGAGATAGATCTCAGAGGCTATTTGAGATAAGTTAAAGTACATACATTAACAAAGTAATCAAAAAGTACAATATGAAACAATACAAGTGAGGATTGTTTCTAATGTCACATGATATCAATTTCTTCTAGAAAACGTGTCCAAAAAAAGGAGGAGATTGAAAGAATGAGTATAACCCCTTATGCTTCACTAGTGAGATCCATCATGCATGTCATGCTATGTATTAGGTTTGATGTTGCATTTGATTTAAGCATGGTGGGAAGATATCAAGCTAATCTAGGAGAGCTGAATTGGGAAGTTGTAAAAACTATTCTGAAATACTTTATATGTATAAATGATATGTTCTTTATGTAAGGAGTAGAAGAGAAACTATTAGTGAGAGGATACATTGATTCCAGTTTCAAGACAAATCATGATGACCTAAAATTGTAGTCAACCTATTTCTTTTACCTGAATGGTGGTAAGGTGAGCTGTAGAAGCTCGAAGAAACATGTACTCACCAATTATATAGAAGAATATGAGAATATAGCGGCTTCTGATGCATCTAAGGAGGAAGTATGGATACACATATTTATCTCAGGTATTGGTGTTGCACCTAACAATTCATACCTTGTTCCAGTTTGTTATTATAATATTATATCAGTGGTTCTTGCCAAGGAGTTCAGGTCACACAAGATGAAAAACCATATACTTCATAATTTTCATCTCTTGAGGTATTTTACTCAGAGAGGTGAAGTCGAAATTAGTAGAGTAACCATAGAGGATAATGTGGTAGACCCACTGACCAAAGCCATATCTCTGTAGAAGCATGATTCTCATGTGAAAGCTAGCGGGTTGAAGATTGTTAACAATTGACTCTATTGCGAGTGAGAGTGTTGTGAGTGGGTTCCCTAGACAAAACTCTTTTATGTACTTTGATTACCATTACATGTATAATGGTTGATATATACATGTGTGTATTTTACCATAGTAGTATTGATACTTCTGTGTCTACTATATTTATTGTCACGAATCAGCCCAGGTACCTTGGTAACCCGATAACCGAGCCGACCCTGACATAGCCTGAAGGGCGTTTTCGATCCCCACGGGTCAGCGACTAGCACCTGGCATAATACAACATACAAGTGGGAACAATTTTTCCACAAGAATGTGGAATAAAAAGAAAACAAAGCAGTATGCATAACAAAAGAAACTTCACTGGGAGTGATGTACCAGAATACAACATGGCATAAAAAGCCCAAAGTACTACAACCCAAGTACTAAAAAGGAAAAAAAACAACCCCAAGGTCTCTAAGGATACAACTCACCAAGACCAAAGCTCAAGAGCTTGATCCACCTCTAAGAGATCCCTTCCCTTTTCTCGAACCTAGAAGAAGAAAGTCTACAAACACCTGAAGGAAAAAGTAGGGTGTGAGCCTAAGCCCAGTAGGATACCACCAAAGATTCCATAACAGATTCCAAATATAGATTATCCAAAGAAAAACTTTCAATTTTAAAGTAAACAGGTTTGGAAATTCAAAATCATATTTAAACAAAACATGTTATACATTTTCAAATGATGGAAATAAATATTTTAAGAAATGATTTTACAAATGATGGAATATTTCTAAAATAATGGCTTATGTAAAAAATTTATATAAAATAATTTATATAAATTTAGCAGGCATGTATGCAATTCAAATAAACATTGGCATACATTTATATCTCAAATATAAATAAACAAGCGAGAAACATGGTCATCTTTCAAAAGATACGATAGTATTAACCAGCTATATGATTCCACACTCTTTATGTGAACTCAGCAAAATGTGTATAAACACGTCCCTATGACACTGGCCAAATGAGACTCATCACCAACTCGTCGGGGATGTGACCTGCTGAAAGTATGTTTTAGAACATTGTTGTAGCGTAGAGTGTATCCAAATAACTTACTAACTGCATAAGAATTTCATGCACTCTTACATGATGGGTGGAATATTTTAAGACTTAAAAAATATGATCAATATTATTCTTCCATTTCAAAAGTGTTAGTTTCTTTCCATTTAAAACCAAAACATGTTTTATTAAAAAAACATGTATTTTTCACAAGATAAAACCAATGGGTTTCTATCAAATCATTTTAAGCTATTTTCACCCGTTTGAAATCCATTTAAAACCAATTCCATCATTACACAATTTATTTCCACAATTAAATTGAACAATTTAATTGAAATCATTTTCATCAAATCCACAATTTAAATTAAACAATTTAAATCAGCCAACTTCCATAAACACACCCAATTCAATGTAATTGAGTTTTTTTTCCAAATTTTCATGACAAAACCATTTCAAATATCTCGATTCACAGGAATAAGGTTTTTATCAATTTAATTGAAAGAAAATTTGAGCAACTGAATTTAAATCAATAATTGAAATAAATCAAGAAATACAAGGATAATTAATTTGGATAATCAAAACAGAACCACCTACCTCAAGGTCATTGATGTCAGTGGCAATAATAAACCACCCTGTGTGGTTCAATACACCTCTTAACGACCTTATTATCGCAAGCGTCGACACACCAATGGTCGATGTTCATCAAGGGTTCCTAGAAGCAACACTATTTATTTTATTTCAGAAAGAAATAAAATTTCACATGAGATTATATTTTCTCTCTCCTAGATAATTTTAAAATTATCGATTAAAATAATACATGTGATAATATTTTATCTCTCATGGATAATTTCAAATTATAGATTAAAATATTACATGCGATAATATTTTATCTCTCTTGGTTAATTTCAAATTATTGATTAAAATATTACATTAGATAATATTTTATCTCTCTTGGTTGATTTCAAATTATCAATTAAAATATTACATGTGATAATATTTTATCTCTCTTGGTTAATTTCAAATTATCGATTAAAATATTAAATTCGATAATATTTTTTCTCTCTTTTCAAATTATTGTTTTATAATTATAATAATTATCCTTTGACAAAACATATAATTATCTCATGATAATTTTGATAATCCATGTCATGTGATAATTACCTTATAATTATCTACTAACAAATTGAATAAAATTTTCTCGATAATTTAATGAAATTATGCTTTGATAATTCATTGTGATTATCTTTCGATAATTTGATGAAAATATCATTTTATGATTTTTCATTATAATTACCTTCCAATAATCATGCACATTTAATCTTTGATAATTCATCGCAATTATCATCTGATAATTCTTAACAATTATCTTTTGATAAAATCAAAATATTTATCTTTTGATAATTTAATTACAAATTATCCTTTATAATTATATTTGATAATTTTTTATTAAAAATTATCCTTTATAATTTATCCTTTGATAAATATTCTTAAGAATTATTCTTTGATATTCTAGCAATTATCATCTAGTAATTTTAAAAGATTGCCCAGGATAAATCAATGTTTTATCCTTTGATAATTTTGGTAAATTAATGCATTTATCATTTGATAATTTTCAACAATATCTTTTAACAATTTATTTAACAATTATCTTTGATAACCACAATAATTATGACTTGGTAATTTAAATAAATTTTTCATTGAACATTCGATGTGATTTTCACGTCTTTAAACAAAAAATATCATTTCATAATATATTTTCAAAGATTCATCTAAAATATGAAAAATTGCATTGAGGAATACCTTATTTCTTTTGAAAAAAAATATTATTTTGATTCTGCTCATCGAGACGAATCCAACGACACTGATGGGGGCGTAAAACCGATCAATATAGCAAAAGATATTTAAGAGAGATGATTGAAAAATAATTAATAAGAAAATAAAATATATAAAAGGTAACTAACCCTATTCCTACAACACCCCATAAGGAAGAAGAAGACCTCATCTAATGCTTTCATTTGGGAGGAAAATCTCCAACACAGTCCTACTGACCGCGAAAAAGGAAATCTGTGTTCTCTCATCCACGATATAAAGATCCCCCAAGCAAGAACCATGATTCGAGTATTTAAAAAGACCAAAAACGTTCTTCACATTCATCGATTCTAAAACCCTCATTTAAACCACCGAATCAATTGAAAAATGACACCATAGTTATTAGTTTTACCCATTTAATGTGTTGTTGACTGCAACAGATGAAAAGGCTTGAAATCAAAGTTTTTACAATCACACCTCGTCATCAATGGCGGTTCGACATGTTGGGAGGAAGAAGATAAGAAAAAAAAAACGTATTTGATAATTAAAATTGGATTTAATTATTAAATTAAATTAATTATTTAATATAAAAATTAAATAACATTAAATGTTTGTTGCGAATAAAAGTTATATTGTGTCTAGATAAAACACCACATTCCAGACCCAACGATGGTCTCAGATTTCTCAAATTATGAACGGTTTAAGAGATATTAATGATTTATTAATGAAAAATCGGAATAATTAATTAATTAAAATAAAAAGTGTTGTTTTTGCGAGTGAGGCATCCAAACGCCCGACACTAAAAAATGTTATACCTCGTCTAAGGTAAACACATCATTCCGAACCCATCAATGATCTCAGATTTCTCATACGACACACTGTTTGGGAGATATTTAATTATTTTTAATAAATAATATATTAAATATTATTTAAGAACTTTATCTCACGAGCAAGATATCCAAATGTCTGTTGCCTTCGAATGTTATACCTCTCCCAGGGTAAACATCATATTTAGGACGTAACAGTGGTTTCAAATTTCTCAAACAATGCATCGTTTTGAAGTTATCCAAATATTTTGAATAAAAAGTGTGCGCTTGATATATTCTATTGAATAATTTTATTCTGTCTTCCCTGAGACTTTCAGACATCGAAAACTCATACTTACTCAATGTTTAACTCAGAAAATATTTAATTTAATATTACAGAGTATTAATTTGGCGTTTTACCATTTCACAACCTATTTAATAAAAACAAAACTTTTCACTGATAAACCACTTTTTTCATTTTAACATTAGATATTAATAATTTAACAGAAGTGGGTTTATCAATACCTGAAATAGTAACAAGATGTTACATTTATGGTAATGTACTTAGATTACATGTCATATAAAAATTTTATACTAGTTCTCATACTATAATGAGAGCCTAGAGATATCTTGACAATAATCTTAAAATTATGTCCTATGATACAGACACATCATGCTGACAGGACATGGATAATGTATGACTATCAGGTGTTGGGGTATCATAAGCATTGATACTTCTTCTCATGAAATCCACACTTGGTAAACTTGAGTAGATGAGATCATGAGCATTGAACCACCAATAGGAACACCACATGTTTCATGTATCATTGATAGTTTTCATTTGTGAACATGTGTAATGGTCTCCTGACTTGAGATTATTATCAATGTATATTATTTGGTTACATACTTTTCTGTAAGAGAAAAACCATGACATTTATTTCATAATGAGGTATCTTGTTCTGGGTGAGTTATTGGTGGTATGACATAGATTGAATAAAAAATATAGAATTTGTTGCTTCCCAAAAGAATTGATTTCTAGGGCCTAGTAGACCAGGATGATAGTAAATTCAATAAATACATGATCATGGTAGAAGAAGGTAAGTCCATCCAGTAAGGTCAATGAATAATAAATCAAGAAAGGATGATGAAACAAAATGTGCATCCTGCTTTATGAGATATCACAAGAACTTAAAATCCAAAAATCACATGATGTGAAAAGGGATTACATGTCGTGTAAATCTATTGTGCAGTGCGATTTTAAATGCTACAATGCTCAGGTTTCTCTCAAACCCTACAATCGATCTTCCTTCCTCTCATTCTGGATGAGTCCTAGGTGTCCTGAGAGGACCTTCAAACCTAATCTCCTCTTTCTTTGATCTATTGGTTACAGTTGATCCCCATTGGAAATCTATCATTGATCAATGGTAATTTCTCCTTTATTGGTGGTTTTCTTCTATTATTATTCTAGGGATTCACTTTGATGATGTTTTTTTGGTTTGGGGTGTGTGTTGGGTTGTGTCTTGATGACCCTTGGGTGTAGTGTAGGTTGATCTACGGTATCTCGTGGTTCATTTGTGGTTTATGAAAATTTATTCTTTTCCTTTTGGTGCGCAACATGTTGGAAAAATTCTTTGAGGTAGGTAATATCTTGTGTCTCTTTATTTTGTATCACACAGAAGGGGTTTTCTCATGTTTATCTATGAGAGATGGTTGTTCTAGCTTAATCAAAGATAAATAATTGGTTAAATTGAAATTGAAGGGTAAAAATGTTTGATTTTCATGTTTTTATAGCCTTATTATTATTTTTGATATTGTGATAGTACGAACTTGATTCCCTGCTGAAAATTTTGGCCGTTGGGGGATTTGTTTGTGCTGGATGATTGTTCTGTGACTAGTTCTTTTGTTGTGATTATTGTGATATCACCCTAAAATGGAAATTGTCTAGCCAATTATATTTGATTAATAAAATGGTTTCCCTGGGATTATAGCTCGTGTGATAATTCTCCTAAAATAAAGTGGAATGTGATAAAATCTCCTTAGTAAACATGTAAAATGGATTTGATGTGCATTTGATGTGTGGTTGGGGTATGTGGGGGTTGATTGTTTCATGATTGTGCTTTTGGGGTGGTGATGTTTTTGCCTAGCCATGATTCTGGAGCAGTGAGGTGGTTGTATGACCGTGCTTTTGGGGCAATGAGGTGGTGATATGATAGGTATGTTGAGTTTTATGTGATGTGTGGTTGCCTTGTGCTAGATTCCCAGGTAGCGATGAAATAAATTATTATTTAATAATGATTTAAATGATTGAGGTTTGGTTTGTTTAATGTGATTGAAATTATAAATGAGTAAATAAATGATGGGTTGTGTGGTTAAATGTGAATAATGCTTAATAATGAAATTAATGGGTTGGATAATGAGAATTGGTTGGTGGTGTGACGTGCCTTGTGGGTTGTGTTGTGTTATGCATTTAGAGGTGGCATCAAAAGTGAAGATGTTGGGAGTTGGTTAGTGTTTGTTTCGGCTAGTCTTGTGTGTGTGGATATATGTATATACTTTTATAATCTTTGTTATTTATATATGCACCCCACCACGTCGATCAATATGCATTGACACCTGCATAGTCACGCGAGGGGGTGTTTTTCTTGACATCTAGTGAGGAGGACCGATGGATGGGTACCCACAATTTTCCGCTCTCTCTTCTAAGCATGGTTCGTATTGCACAAGTTGTGATGCCTGGAGGTCTGTTAGTGCACTAGATGGTGGTTTTGATAGACCAGGTGTCTTCGAGCGAGTTGTGATGTGGTCATGCTTGTGGGGTGATGAGCCTAGGTGTCTTCAGGAGAGATGTGATATATCCCTGGTGTTTGTGGGTAGAATGATATTGGATGAGGTGACTTACGGTGGGGGTCGTGCATCATAGGAGGAGGGAATGATGTTTATGTCCTTTATGTTAACGATACCATACTTCTTTGGTTATGATTGTGCATGTGTGATGCCATGGTGTTTTTGGGTGAGACATGATGTGGTCGTGCTTGTGGGGTGGCAAGCCCAGGTGTTTGTGGGCGTGATGTGTTGTGACCGTGCTTGTGAGGCAGCGTGGTATACATAAGAGATGAGAGTGCTAGAACATACGATGTTGGGGTTTGAGAGTAGCATACCAACAAGAAAGTGGTGTGGGGAACCCTTTATCGTTATTCTTCTTATTATATTATATAACTTGGCCTGAGTTATTTGGTGAGTGTGCCTTGGTGAAGTTGATTTTGGTTAGTATACCTGTATATGTGCTATTTGGTTTTGTTATTTTCTCACGGGTGCATTAGTATTCTTTTTTCACATGTTCATGAGGGTTTTTGGTTTTCTTACTGAGTATACCTGTATGCTCACCCTACATATATAAACTGATTTTCAGGTTTTTAGGAGGATTATGTGGACCATACTAAACATTACTAGCTTAGACCTTGGATAGTTGTTGTGTCACTGCTTTAACTTTTCTTTTGGATATTTACTTTTGGAGACTTTTATCTATATCCGTTTTATTTATACATTTATTATGAGATAATTTTGGTTTTTTTATATCATGTCATGGAGTTGTTTGTGGATGATTCATCTTATCTCTCAATCTTATATTATTATAGAGGAAAATGCCTCACATTTCATGGTATTTTTATACCCTTGGTGCTAGTCGCCAACTTGAGGCAAACTGGAGGCGAGACTCGGGGGGTCATTATCTCTCTCTCCTCATTGCGGTATCTTTGGAGGGAGGGGATCATGAAAAATAATTAGAGTTGAATTTATTTATTTAATGTTTTCATTAGTACTTAAATAAATACATGAGAAAATATTTCTCCAAAGAATATTATTTTAATATTCTAAGTTTTTTTAATATTTACAAGAATAATGTGTTGAATTAACGACTCACTACTATAAAAAAAGCGTTTTATAGCACAAATATTTATCAGTGCTAGAAAAAATGCTGATAAATGGAATCTTTATCAGTGCTAAAGAAAGCACTGATAAATTTTACCCTTTATCAGTGCTTTATTTTTAGCATTGATAAAGGTTTGAATAAATAAAATGAAATAATGAAATAAATAAAAAATAAAAAATTAGTTTATTAAAAAAATATTAAAATTTTTATTTATTAAAAATTTATTGATAAAAACGAATAAATTGATTGTAATATATATAAATTATAAATACTAATAAATAACATGTATTAAATATATAGATATGAAAAATGAAAATTAAACAAATTAAAATTAAAAATAAGTAAATCAAGAAAAATATTAAACATTTTACTAATTAGATGATTACTGATAATGTTAATAAATAGTATATATTAAATATATAGATATATATTAATGTATATAAATATGATTTATATATTATAAAATATTTATGTGCTTTACATTAAATAGTCATATATTTAGTGAATAATGATTTATAATTAAAAATTAATATGAATTAAAAAAACTGACTAATTGCATAGAGTAATGGACATATAATTGAATGTCATTTGATTTTTCAATTTAATATAGATCAGATGTGTGTTATATTGATTTCATATATACATAATTAATTCACTTTTATATGCAATGCACACACACAAAACTTATCTATTTTTTTAATATTATTAAATTGTACTTATTTTTAATTTATTCAACTTCACTCATTTTTAACATGCATGCACTTAAAATTAGATATTCATTAATAATGTTAAAAAAATATTTGTAAAAAAATATTTATAAATAAAAATATTTATAAATAAATATACTTAAAAATGTACATACTATATTTATAAAATTATATATTTATAATTATAAATAAAAAATATTTTTTTAAAATTATTTATATAATTATAAATAAACAATTTTATATATTTAAATAATTATTAAATTTATAATAAATTTACTTAAATAATGAATACATTTACTATATTTATATTTATATATATTTATTAAATATATATATATATATATATATATATAATTATATAAATATATATAATGATATAAATATTATTTTTTAAAAATATTTATATAATTATAAATATATTTTTTTAAAAATATTTATATAATTATAAATAAATAATTTTAAAATTATAATAAATATATTTAAATAGGGAATATATTTACTATATTTATATATATTTATTAAGTGTGTATATATATATATGTAATTATAATTCCTTTATTACCACTTAAGTAATAAGTGCTGATAAAAGAAATCTTTATCAGTAAATTTTTAGCGTTGATAAAGACCTACCTTTATTAGCACTAAAAAGTGCTGATAAATATGACTTTTATCAGTGCTTAAATAAAAAACGCTGATAAAAAGAATCTTTATCAGCGTTTTTTTGAAAGTGCTGATAAAAGTGTCTCGATATAATTAAAAAAACCTAACCTGTTGCAAATCAGTCATGATATCAGAAGCTTTCAGTGGAAGCCACCCATTGTCGCCACTCCTCCTCGGTGAATCGAAGCTCAAATAACACAAACCCACTTAAATCACACAAACCCACTGCCTCTAGTTGCGCAAATTTTGTCTGGCATCTGATATTTTCTTAGAGTTAGGGTTTTCGAAGAAAACATCAAGATCCGGATATGAGGGTCTCAGATTTTCTTCAACCTAGTGAGGTAGACCTGTGTTTTCTTTTGCAGGTTCTGATTTTCTTTCTGTATTTTTCATTTCGAGATCTGGATCCAAGGGTTTTCGATTTTCCTTTGTAGGTTCCGATTTTATTTCTGTTTTTGTGCTCCAGTTGTTGTATACTGTTTTGCTTTTGTTTATGATTCGTTGTTTATTTGACTGCTATTTTGGATATCTTGTTTTGGTCTTTTAAATTTTTTGTTTAGAATCAATTTGCTTCACTGTCTACATCTATACCTCATCTTTCATTACAAGCTTAATTTTTTCGCTATTTTGAAATCTTAGACAATCACCTCTAATATATTGATAAAATAATTAAATAAATATTTATTCCACTATATAAAAAATGGAGGTTTTGGATATAAAAACCTTAAATGAATGAGAAAATTGATTTAGAAAACCAATTCTCAGTCAGATGATGGTGCAGAACATCAACAAAAGCTTATTTTATGCAATTCATATAAGGGAATTTATTTATTTAAATTCTGTTTTAATATTCAGGTGTAATGGTTTTTCCTTGAAACTTTACTTTCTTAGAATTGTGTTGTTTTATTTTAAGAGAAATATTAGTAAGAGTGATGCCATATTTATTTATTTTCAATTGATCTCTATTTTCAAAATTAGTACGAGTTTGTATTTATTTTTCTATGTTGTGATATTCTGTTGTATGTGTTACATATATTTTTAGCAATTTAAGTTTATTTTATAAAGAGATATATACACACACACATATATATAAATATATATCATTATATCTATTTATGTGTGTTTTCAGAATTATAATATTAGTGTGGTTTTATAATTATTTATTCACAAATTTAGGTTCTGGATTTCCAAATTAGGAAGGGATTATATTTATTTTCATTAAAAATTATGTTTAAATGTGCATTTTTTTTACAATTATGTGTGTTATAAATTCCATGTTATATATATATATGTTTAAAAATGATATTTCTCCTATAAATATATAATTTATATAGGCCTCAAAGATTCATATATCATAACATTTCCCCACTGAGACCCCTTGAACCACATACAAGAATGTTTATGCCCCAAAATCTCACCTTCAATATGCCACGAGTTAATAACTAGTTCCAATGGTGCAATTCTAAAAAATGAGAGACATTTCCCCTTTTAGAGAACACAATGAAGTACAATTGTCATCCTCATTAGCTTCATTTTCCAAACAATTATTATTTCATTTTGTTGCCTTAAGACCCATCCCCCATCTCTTTTATGCTGCTTGTATTACTCTAAGTATTAATCATCCCATAGATGATTACTACTTAGAGTACTTCAAGAAACATAGGTGCATTTCCACAAGAGATGGAGAATGTGTGTAAAACAAAAAATGCAATGATAAATGTTCAATAGATGAGATTATGAGGATGAAAATTGTCTATAACTTTCACCTTTGAATGATTTTAGAGGATAACACCAACCACAATGGATAAATTCTTTTCTTAAATTCAATTACCCATTTTCTTCAAAGCATACTGAAATTCCTTAAAACAATCAAATGTTGGGTTTTTCTTATTATAATTATCTATAAATTTCACTTTTTATAATAAATATCTTATGTGTATTTATTTATTTGTTGTAAAAAATTAATATTTTATGAACCCAGTAGGATAGATATAAATTAGAAATGGATGCACACTAATTTTTTGACAAAAGAGTCTGAAGATAGAGTTAAATAGTTCACCAAGTTTTCAATAGAGCATGCATGCGACCCTTATCAAATCCTTTTTCCATTTTTATGTTGTTTTTATTCAAGAAAAATTAGTCTGGAAGAGTTGGATGAATATTTGATTGGTTATGGAATATATTAGTGCTATAAATGTTGGACTAAACATGAGGAAAAATTGAAATAACTCTATTTATTAAAATATTTTATCGATACCTTTTTATATATTCTAGTTGATTAAATGAAAGTTTATTATTCTTGTTTATCATATTGTAGTTTCTTATTACACCTTAATTGCCTATATTATATTTTCATTTGTTTAGGGGATTTAAGAAAGACTTGATGTGTATCAAACAAAATTTATTATTACAATTTGTTGCTTGAGACTCATCCCCCATCTCTTTTATAGAAAGCTGTTATCCTCATCACCTTCATCTCTCGAACAACCATTATTTCAATTGGTTTCTTGAAACTCATCCCCCGTCTCTTTTATGTTGCTTGTACTACTCTGAGCATTAGTCATCCCATGGATGACTACTAAGAGTATTTCAAGCAATATAGGTGCATGTCTACAAGAGATGGAGGATGTGTAAAACAACAAAACGCAATGATAAATGTCTGAGACATGAGGTGATGATGATGAGTTGTCTATAACTCTCACCTTTGAATGAATTCATAGGATAACACCTATCATAGTGGAGTAATTATTTTCTTAAATTCAATTACCCATTTTTTTTCAACATATTGAAATTATTTGAAACAATCAAATGTTGAGTTTCCCTTGTTAGAATTGTCTCTAACTTTCACATTTGATAATGAATATCTTATGTGTTTATTTATTTATTGTAAAAAATTAATCTTTTATGAATCCAATGGGATGGATATGAATAAAAAATGGATGCATGATAATCTTTTGATAAAAGAGTATGAAAATAAAGTTAAAGAGTTCATCAAGTTTGTAAAAGAGCGTGCATACAACCCTTCTCAAATCTTATGTTTGTGTTTACGTTGTTGTTATTCAAGAAAAACTAGTCCAGAAGAGTTGGAAGAACATTTGATTTGTTACGGAATAGATAAGAGCTATAAATATTGGACTAAACATAGGAAAAAACTGAATGTGGACACTGATTGGGATGATACTATAGTTTATGGATCATTTGATATAAATACCAGTGTAAATGATGATGGAGATATCATGAAATAAATGGAAATGGAAATTGAAGATGAGATTCGTGATTGTAAAAAGTTGTTTGAGGAGTTAAATAGCTATTCCAAGAAACCATTGTATATCGGTTGTACTAAATACACAACATTGTCAGCTGTATTGAAGTTATATAATTTGAAAGTTGGCAGTGGATGGAATAACACCAACTTTACAGAACTACTTCATCTCCTGAATGATATGCTACCAGAAAAAAATAAACTACCATGAAAAACATATGACGCTAAATGAATGTTTCGTTTGATGGGTATGATATATAAAAAAATTCATGATTGTCTAAATGATTGCATATTGTTTCGCAAGGACCATGAATCACTCATAAAATTCCCTATGTGTGGCGTAGATCGATACAAGAAAAATGAATCAAGTAATTCAAAATATGTATGGAAATTTCCTATCATTTCATGGTTTATAAGACTATATGGATGTTAAGAAACCGCGAGAAAATTGACATGGCATGCAGATGAAATAATTAAAGATGATAACCTACATCATCAAACAGATTCTACTCGGAATAAAATTGATTACGAGTATCCTGAATTTGGAAATGAGATGAGAGACTTTCATCTTGTGTTATCTATAGATGGAATAAATCCTTTTGGTGTATAGAGTATTACTCACAGTACATGACCCGTTATGTTGGTAAATTATAGCTTTCCTCTATGGTTATGCATGAAGCATAAATACATTATGTTGTCTCTGCTTATATATAGAACAAAGAAACTTGATAATGATATTGATGTCTATTTGGATCCATTGATCAAAGATCTGAAATTGATGTGGGATACATGTGTTATAATGTATGATTCTCATAGAAGTGAAGAATTCACATTGATGACCATGTTGTATGGAATGATAAATGACTTCCCCGCTTATGTAAATTTATCAGGCTATAAAATTAAAGGAATTTTAGGGTGTCCCATTTGTGAAAAACACATATACTCAGTTTGGTTGAAACATTTATCGAAGACTATGTTTTTATGACATCGAAAATTTTTACCCTGAGGACATAAATACCTATCCTAGATAACATCATTCAATGAGAATATCGAACAAGGTACAACACCATCTCTAGTAAAAGGTGATCAACTATATAATAAAGTAAAAGATATTGACATTTTTTTGATAAACCATTTTTGAAAAAAATTACAAAATCATGTTGGAAGAAGTGATCAATTTTCTTTTAATTACCGTATTAGAATTGTTTTTATGTCAGACATTTTATTGATGTCATGCATGTAGAAAAAGATGTATTTGATAGTGTTATTAGAACATTACTAAATTTTCCTAGCAAAACAAAAGATGGCATCAAGGCTAGGTTGAACTTGATTGAAATGGGGATAAGGGGAGAGCTGACATCGGTGAAGGGTAAAAGGCAGAATTTTCTTCCTCAAGCAGCTTACACTATATCTAGATAGGAAAAATTGATTTTTTCCAGTTTCTTAATAGTAGGGGTGTCCATGAATCGGTTCAGGTCGGGTTGTAGGTGGTTTTGGGTCCAACCCAGGAAAAAAAATCCAGGCCAGGTCGGGTCGGGTCACACTCTGCATGACCAGATGACCCAACCCAACCCGACCCGTAGGGGTCGGGTTGGGTGATGCATGGAAAAAAGACCCGACCCAGCCAAAAAATTTGTGGGTTGGGTCAAACAGCTCAGGTTGAGTGGTCAGAACCGACCCAGCCTGAGGGATGCACATCCAGACCCAACCTAACCTGAGAGTTACAGGCCTAACCCAACCCAGACCCTACCCAGCCCAGACCAACCCAACCCATACCCTACCGAGACCCTACCTTAACCAACCCAAACTAATGTAGTCAGTTCCATAAAAATGGATGAAAGAATGGATCCAAAAAAATACAGTAGATTGGTTCCAATGCAGCAGATTGGTTCCAAGCAAACAGCTCCAAAAAAATACAGGAAAGAAGCATCCATAATTTCAGTTCAGCAGGGGTATGCAATTCCAAAATTAAGGATGAGACAAATGCAATTGAAAATGCATCAGTAGGAAAATAAAAAAATATAACATCACACACATAATTTCAACAGAGAATTGTAACTGAAGAACTTGAATCCTAACATAGAATTCTAGCGAACCACCAATTAGGAAAAGTGTGACATCATGGGCCTTTTAAGTGTTATAAAATTGAAAGTGCAAATAAACATAGGGGAATATGTGAAGAGACTCAAATTCCATGTTTTATTTTGAGGATCAAAACATTCGATAACACAATTATACTGAAATCCAATCAATTTTCCTTCATATAGTGTGAAAGTAGTCCAAGATCTTTAATATTGATGCCTACACTTAAATTAAATACTGAAATCAGAATGTATTTTTAGAAGATTGGATCTATAAGTGCATTGAAATTTACAGCATATTAAACACCATGTCCATCATAAAAATTTAAGTGAATAATAATGCAAAAACCTTCATTAGATTCCCTAGAAGATAAAGAAACTTTTATGCATGAGAAGAAATCGATCTTGTTATCCTCTGCTCTCATAAAATCAAAAACTATCAAGGTGACAAAAAAAGTAACTTGCAGAAGAAAGTCCAAGAGAACAGCAAGAGCTGCAATAATAAGTAGGTTTCAGTTCAAGTTTTCAGTCTTTTCTTTATAAAACACAATTAGAAGTCAATTAAGGTCCACATATCTTAGCACAATAAAGAAATAATACCGGTCAGATAAATGTTTTCATCGAAATTCATTAATTAAAATCTATCAAGATGTTGTATAAGAGAGACAGAGAAGGGTAATTTTTTTACAAGTTTGTATAGCTACTACAAATCCTGATGATGTAAATTACAACCAAGACCAGGAATGAAATAACTTCCATAATGATTAATGTAGATTTCATTCCAAAAGAACTGAAAAATACAACAAATCCTAGAATAGAAATCATTACAACAATATCACCTGAAAGTCCTAGCAAAACCTGGCAGAGAAACCATATCATCACTTTAGTTAGACATGAATAAACCACTGTACAAATATCGCCATTTTTTCAAACAGTACAAGAGAAATTAATAACCATTTAGCACTATCAAGCATAAAAGATTCAATAACCAAACAAAAGAAGAATCCAATTTGAAACACAATAAAATAGGGAAAACTAAAGTGAAATGTAGTGTGGAAGGGCAACCACCTTAGCAACACTGGTCATTATTTTTAGATAGTGAAAATTTGATCATGAGTTGTGGTGGATGATGGCATATCTGAAAAGCACAACAGAAAAAATAACAAGTCAGTATTTTTATTTTTCAAACATAGGTTTATAATTGATAAATGTGAACTGATAAAAAATATAATATTTTTAATGATACCTGATTCAATCAATTCAACTTCTTTCAGTTGCTTTCAAATGTCAATTGGTATAGGATTTCTAAACCAATTTTGGGAAAAAATTAATTCCTCAATGGTATTGGGATTCAAACAACTATGAAATGGATCAAGGACTTGTCATCCTGTACTAAATGTGGACTCTGAAGATACTGTAGTTAAAGGAATTTCTAGAATATCTCTAGAAATTCATGAGAGAACATGATACTTTCTTTCCCTTCCTTTCCACCAGCTTAAAATATCAAATCCATCAAAATCATCCTCACAATCATCAATCTCTAGTTATCTTTCTAATTCATTTCTTTGTTGTTTTAATTGTATTTTCCTTTTCTTTGATATATAAGCATCTTTCCATTTTTCATCATCCTCACTACCACTAGTGGCATCATGAATATGTGCATCTTGATGAGAACTTGACTCACATTGATCAACCGGGATGAGATATTTGCATTTATAAGCCTCAAAGAGATTATTCATAACCACTGTTAATTTACTGATCAACTAATTCTTGTCTCCATCATCAAATATCATTTCAAAACTATCCCTAACATATTCTAATTTATATTGGGGATCAAGAACAACTGCGACAAGTAAGAGTGAATTAAAATTAGAACCAATACCCCAATATTTGTCCAACTCCACCTTCATTGCAATATCCATTGCACTCACAATCATATCAGTACTCTTCATCCATTTCTTGATTTTTCTATATATGTCACAAATAGTGTGAAAGAAAGTATGACATGTCACATGAATAGAACCAGAAAATTCAATAGTGCTATCATAAAAGCTTTCCTAAAATTCTTGACAAATACACGATCATGATCCCAATCATATGTTGTTGGAGCCCCAACTTTACACACAAGAGATTTCCTAAAGATTGAATCCTCATCAAGATGAATAAATACCTTCTCATATTTTTCAGCAACATCCAACATAAAATAACAAGAATTCCACCTAGTAGGCACATCAAGAATTATATCCTGTTTACTAGTAATTTTTAACTCCTCGACAATGATCTTAAAAAGAGCCAATCTAGAAGGTGAACTTCTCACAAATTTACAAGAAACTTTGATTCTACTAATTAATTTTGATATTTCCTTTAGCCTGTCACTAACAACAAGGTTTAAAATATGTGCACAACATCTCATATGCATATACTCTCCTTTAATAATAGACCCATTCCAATCATTAACTCTCCTCACCAAATAACTAATCACTGTATTATTAGAACTAGCATAGTCCACGGTAACAGTATTAATCCTTTCAACCCCCCATTGTTTCAATGTCTGTTCTAATACCTGACCAATTATTTCCCCTTTATGATCCACAACAAGAGAAAACCTGATTATTTTTTTATTCAAGATCCAATTAACATCAATAAAATTTGTAGTCACACACATATAATTCAGATTTTGAATTGTAGTCCATGTTTCAATGGTAAGAAATACCATATGAGAGAACGTTTCAAAAATGGAATTCAATTTATCTTTCTCATTCAAATATAACTGCAAGTAATCTCTATCAACTGTTTGTCTGGACAGAACTTGAAATTGAGGTTGAAAAACTTCAATAAATTCCCTAAACCCTTGATTCTCAACATATTTAAATGATAAATCATCAATGATTATCATTTTATCAAGACCAATTTTTCACTCTTCTTGATTAAAATGAGCTATTGAAATTTTAATCATTCCATCATCCCCATCTTAAAACTTCCTTCTAAGATCAAGAGTGGTTTGAATTTTCTTGATTTTTTATGAGGATTTTTGTTTCACTTTGTCAAATGCCTATTCAAATTACTAGTTTCATGCTGACCATACGTGAAAGTGTAATATTTAACATAGTAATTACAGACATCTCTTCCATTTTTCTTTTGAAAATGATCCCAAGATTGAGAAACTTTATAACCAGCAGAAGCTTAAGTAATTATTACCTTTTCAGGAGACTGCTTACCTTAAGTTTCTTCAATTGGTTTTCTAAACCCCCCCCCCCCCTCCTATTTCTGTAATTGAATGTGTTGCAGACCCCATATTACTCTGAGTTCCTTCTACAACAAATGGGGGATTAGAACCACTTGTTGTTGTTGCTACACCACATTCTATATTAATGAATTGCCACCTACATCCAATTACAATGTAAGAAATGGTAAATAGAATTATATGACTAACAATTCCTCCACACTGCCATCAACCATTGAAATATTTATTTAAAAAATATATACAACAATTATTGGGAACAAATGAAAGAAAAGCAAAGTAGGTGTAAAAGTATAAAAGAGTATTTTCCCCTTTTTAAACATGAAAAAATATGGAATCAAATCTTTTCCATGAAAAAGAAAGTCTTGCTCAAATAAGTTTGATAGCATTATAACAGTGAAGTTAATATCTAAGACACCCCTCATCTCCCTCAATTATTAACCCAAGGTTAAATTCTCATGGAAGGATGTCTTGTATCATGAAATTTAAACTCTTAAAACAAAATAAAAATGAGTTCCAATGTATTGTTAATATGAAAAAAAATTTATAGCTATATGTACCACCAGACAGAACGCACACACCACACCAGGAAGAGGAGGTGAATCTGTTTCACGAAAGGACAAGAGGTGAGTCTAGGTGGGTGATTTGCCAGAGGTACGAGTGAAAGGAGGTAGCAGGAGATGAGGATGGAGGAGGAGTAGGGTTTCTTGAAAGGAGAAGAGGCGAGTTAGGGATTTCTATTAAAAGTAGGAGCTTAGGTGAGGAGGGTGTGAAGGAGGAGGAGACTAGGATTAAGATGTTTCTCGTGAAGGAATGATGAGGAATGAGGGTTTCAGCATGCAAGGGAAGGTTAGGGTCGGGTCAGGGGGGAGGAGGAGGCCAGTGGGAGCATCGTGAGGGAGGGAGGGAGGAGGGAATGAAATGAGAAGTAGCCCACCACCAAGCTAGATGAGGGTTGTTTTTTTTCTTACACAGTCATGTCGTCATGTGAAATGGTCGGGTTGGGTTGATATGAAACCTACCCGAGACCCATCCCAACCCATGCTCGGGTCAACCCATGAGAAACCCAACCCAGATTTTTTTAGCATAACCTGACCCAACCCAACCCAACCCAGTCTGGTCGGGTTGGATTCTTCGGGTTGGGTTGGGTCTGGACCCCCTACTTAATAGTGTAAAAGTTTCCTAGGGGTATTCATAAAATATCCAGAATATTGTTTTTTTGGTCGGAGTAGAGTACTTGGGGGGGGGGGGTGAATTGAGTATCTATTAAAAATTTCTGTTAAAAATTTTTCTTAAAAAGGTTCCCCAATAAAAATGAATACAACCTATTCAATTAAGTTAATATAGTTATAAAATTTTTACTATTCAAATAACCTCTCATAAGATTCATTAATTCTCAGTAATATCATTATGAGTTATTGATGCTACTTTTGAAGCTATTCTAATGAGGAAAAAAATTATAACTTCTATCCAAAACTAACTATCAAAGTAAAATCTAGTGTTTTCTGAAATATACAGTAAAATAGAGAAAAACTAAATTAAAAGACACATTGGATAAAACAAGTGGTTCAGTCTCAAGACATGACCTAATCCACTCCACTTGGTGATCACCTGCCACCAAGCCGTTTATATTAATAAACTTTATCTACACTCTAGATCGGGGTAAACAACAGTGCACAGGACTGTCCAGGTCACACAATCTGTTCCAGTGTTCTTCATGGGTATAAACTATCAGGTCACACAAGGACCTCTTCCACATTTATCTGTGGGAGTAAACATATGTAAAAAGATTTGAGAGGAAGGATATCTTGTATCTTTCAGTTTAGTACAGGAGAAAATGTATGTTTTAATATAGACATACACACACAAATAGAAAGCTAAAAACAATACACAATATAGAAAAGATGATGAGAAAGGGTTATAAGTGATTTGAGTGTTATTCTATGCAGATCTGGACTTATAGGATGAAGCAAATGCAAGTATTGAGTCCTCTTCTGAAAAAACAGAGCATCGCAAGTTTTCATGTTTGATGGTGTAAACTGTCTAGCGCATGTTCTTGGAGTTGGTACTATGAAGATGTTTTTGGATCTGATCTACGGTAGTCCATCCTTTGGAATCGAGAGTGCTTCGTGTGTTCTTCAGTTGTTTCTTGTTGCATGTATCAGTTCACTTTTCAAAATTCTCGCACGTCTGCTGCTCTACTTCTCACCTCTTTTTTCTAGTGCCACACTTTTCTTTTTATTTTGGAGTGCATGTATTGAAGCTGATAGGATTCATATATTCTGCACCTTGTACCTCGTACTGTCATGTGACATGTATACAAAGAAACATTAATTATGTCAGTGCCTTTAAATGACTCAAATACAACCGTTAGAAATTAAATTGAAAATGAGAAAACAGGTTAAAGAATATGTCACAGTCTGTCCGGAAACAATATCACATGAAAATAGTGTCACCACAAAACAATGTATTCTTCTTTTCAATTGAGCAGTGATAGAGTCATGGTGGCATAGTTGTATTCATATCAGGAACCGATAGCACAGATTCGGTGTTAGAATCAAGATGTCTGGTGCTTTTCCAAACTTTGAACGATGTCTTAGTGATGGTAGCAAGGAACCAATGTCATAGAATTCATGCGATCTGAAATTGGTTACGGTGTCTAGGTCATGGTGTCTAGGTCACGGTGTCTGGGTCACAGTGTCTGGGTCACGGTGTCTGGGTCACGGTGTCTGGGTCACGATGTCTAGGTTACGGTGTCTAGGTTACGGTGTCTGGGTCACTTTCCAAAAAACTAGAACCGGTGGTAGACTCACGGTTTCTTAGACTTATCCAAATATCTGTATATAGACTTAAGCAGTAATATTCACAAAATGTATTAGACTTAATCATTCGTAAAATAAATCATTATAGAAAAAAATTTAAATATAGTTTATAATAATCAAACAAGATTTAGTGGAAGTTTATTTAAAGCATAAAGAAATCAACCATCTCTGCACATGATTTGAGATGGATTAAACAGTATTTACAGGATTTGTGATCATTAAAACTTTATTAAAACACTAGGAGTCCAAAAATCTCCCCCTTTTTGATGATCACAAATCATATGAATTAGATATATATATTCTTAGTGTGATTTCTCTCTCTTAGGACATTAGTGTGATGTTCTCCCCCTTTTGGGATTATCAAAAAGAGTACAAGAAAAATAAAGAATGAAAGTAAAGAATAGAATAGACAACAACAATTCACATTTCATTAGAGGGAAAAAGATTTGGTATTACAAGCATTAAGAAAAAATACAAAACATCCCTATCAAGATATAGTTTTCACTTTTCTTCAACACTAGATATCTTCTCTTTTCCCTTGCCAGTAGCATCAGAAGGAGCAACATGAGCAGATGTATAAGTTGAAGAAGGGAGTGAGCCAACTGTTAGAGAAGGAAGAGGGAGTCCTTCAAAAGAATAAGGTACCAAAGTAGGTTTGGTGGAAGACCGAGGCATGTTTTGGTCAAGGATAACAGGTAAGATCTAGCTCAGATCTTGAGATATAGACATTGAGGTAGATTCAAAGGTAGTGGATGAGGAAAGAGGTAAACTAGGCTGTAAAGGTGCAGCTGTAGAATCCACAATAGTAGTGCTTTGAACATGAAGATAAGGCTTTAACAACTGAATGAAGTCAGTAATAATATCACCACTATACTGTATTGCTTTCTCAAAATCATCTTTTTTCTCCATGAACTTATCCAATAGAGGAGTGAAATATTTCAACTTTTGAACTTGAGTCTTGAATGCTTGAGTGACAGGAGGAATTTTCAAATTCTCTACAAGATATTTGAAATGATTGGTCATATCATGATTAGAGAAGTACATATTAAATTAGAAATCCACTTTCTTAGTAATTTCTTCCTGAGCATCATTTGCAATATTTGAATGAATCCTCACCAGGTCAAGGACTCTGTCACTATTATTAACAACTATAGATAGACTCTACTTGTCAAAACCACTTAATACTGAATGAAGTTCCTCCTTAACAATAGTTCTAATATGATCACTGTCAAAGGGTTGAGATGAATGTCCAGAGGTACTAGAGGTTGTAATAGATGAAGCAAGGGACTTGAGCTGATTCAGAAAATTTTGTAGACATCCCTTGTACTCATCAGTCAGTTTTTTGAGACCAATAACAAGCTCACACATCTCTTGGACTATATGCTTGTTTCTCTCAACCACCTTGTCAGCTAATGAAGTCAAGTTCGATTGAATAATAGAGGCAACTTACTGTGGAATCTGACCACTAACATCCTCAACAGGATGAGAAATAGGATCTTGTCTAGATTATAAGACTTTTTTCATATCTTTAACCATAGCTCTGAGAGACTTCACTTTATCACTCAAATGTTTGTTCTCAATTCTAACCTATTGAATTTCATGAAGCATTTTTGGCTGAATTTTCCATATAATTTTCTCTAACAGCAAGGAATCATATCTTTCACTTAGATTTGTTATAGGGGTAGGTTGCCTGTTCATGATCTTTTCAACTCTATCCAATAAAGTAGCTCCAAAGGATTTCAAATCACTCTGACTCACAAAAGAAGGAGGTTCTTGTGAAGGTTCGAGAATAGGAGCTGAGACAGGCTCAGGTTCCTTGGCAGAGATTACCTCTAGAGAAGAGACCCGTTTCAATTGAAACACAGTAGATAGGTCTATGCCTTTAATCGATGATTCTTGGGTATCATCCACACCAAAGTAGCTAGGGAACTTATACCAGGTATCCACAATTCTTTGATCAATTGGATTAGTAACTTCAACACTTTCTAGACTAGGGTGGTACTACCCCTCTATAAGTGCATCTCTCATAGGACTACGAGATTCAGTTACTTGAACCAGTTCTAAAAGATCATTTCTAATACTTTAACCCATTTCTTTTCTAGCTAAATGGAAGTCTTGTTCCATTATTTCCTCATCAGATAGGATAACATCATGATTATTTTGTTCTTCCAAATGTTCTTCAACCGCATCTTCTTTCTCAAGAGAAATTTCTTCTTCAAGATTCTCCTTGGGAATAACCTTTTCTTTTACACTAACAATAGATTCTCTTCTATAAGTAGTTTCTTCTTCCAAATCAATACTTATTTTAGTAACATGTGCTTCCTTATCAATTATATTTTTTGGAACAGGTGGATTACTATCTTCCTTATCCAAGATAGTTTCTTCCGTAGGTGCAATAAGCACCTCTTCCTCTTCTTCAACAGGATAGTCAAAAATTTCATCTCGTTCCAAACCAAGATTAGATATGTTCTTACATTTTAAAGTATGCTCAATCAGATTAAAATTTTCATATAACCTTTCATTATCCTCCATCCAATCCTTTTTACATGGATTCCAACTTATTTTCATCCTTTTGAATGTAGCCTTTGAGAAACATAATTCATAGTCTTTGATGACTTCTTCATTCAGTCCAACCATTCCTTTAACATACAATATAGCAGAGATTATCCTTCAGTTAAACAAGGAGGTAGACTTTGAGGTTGTCTTAATCGACTCACGCATATGAAGTATAACATACTTGCACAGGTTAATCTTGTGTCCATTCTTTATAAGATTTATCAAAAATACATCTTGATATTTGAGGGTAAAAAAATCTCCTTTTCTTGGACTAATCATATTCTGAATAAACTTAAATAAAAATCCGGTTTCACCATCTAACTCAGAAGCAATAGTTCTTCTTTTCTTTTTTATTTCCAGTTAATCTTCCCAAGGCCTCTTCTAAAAAAAATATCACTTGGAGGAGGAGGGCCTCTATGGTAGTCCTCAAAAATTCTTTCATGGGGTATCCCCAGGAAAGCATCCCATAACCTTGAGGAAAAGGTGCATCTTTGGCCATTAATCAATCTACTCACAACAAAACCATCTTTAGCATTGAAAGAAAACTAAACAAACTGATAGAACTGAGCAACAAGCTTTGGATAAATGGACCTTTTCTCTTTTGCGAACCAATCCAACCATCCATGATCTTCTAGTACTTTAAAAACTAAATACTTACTTGACATCAACCACTTAGGGTAGATTTCCTTTTCTGGTACCAGTATTCTATTAATAAGGTTTGGGTTCAATGGTCCTTTAGGCGCTATCTTCATTACTCTTTTCACTTTCTTCTTAGATTTGTGCTTCTCAGGAGTTGATGAATATTGGAACTTCATTATAGGAATTCAATGAGGGGTTCAATAAAGAGAGAGATAGATGAAGGGATGAAGAAGGTCTTACGTTTGAGAGAGAAAGGTTTCAGTTTTGGGAGAAGAGAGCTCGAGTGAAGAAAATAGTGAAAGAAATTTTGTTTTTATTATTTAGGTATTTCAAGCGTCGCAAATTAAAAAGTGTGGGATGAATATAATAAAATAATAAATATAGATATACGGGTAATAAAATACAAATAAAACAAAAATGTGTCATTACGGTGAGACCGGAACAGGTTGTCATGGTGATACTAGAACAGGTTGTCACGATGAGACTAGAACGGGTTTTCACAGTGTCATCTTTATGGCATGTCTCCACATGGTGCAACCATATTGTTTGAAATAGTAATTGAAAAATAGTAACTGAGATATAGTAACTGTGAGACCATAAATATGAAACAACAACTTCAAGACAATAACTTTTAGAACTATGAGAGTTAGACAGTAATCTTAAGATAATGACTTGTGAAACCGTAAATCATGAAATAGTAAACTGTGAAACAGTAAGCTGTGAGACAGTAAATTTTGAAACAATACATTTTCTACTTGAGATTTATCATTCCTAATTCATGTATGATGTAACCTATCCTTTCATAATTTAATGGTTTAGTGAATATATCAGTAAGTTGATATTCGGTTCTAATGAATTCCAAAGTGATATCACCTTTTTGATAATGGTCTCTCAAAAAATGATGTCTTACATCAATATGTTTTTTCATGGAGTGTGAAACATGATTTTTTGAGATGTTAATAGAACTTGTATTGTCAAAATTTATAGGTACATGCTTGAATTGATATCTATAATCTAGTAATGTGTGTTTCATCCACAAAATTTGTGCACAACAACTACCAGCAACTATGTATTCAGATTCGGTAGTAGATAAAGCAACCGAGTTTTGTTTCTTACTACACCATGATACTAGAGACTTTCCTAAAAAGTGACATGTTCTAGAGGTGTTTTTTTCTATCTAACTTACAACCACCTAAATCAGCATCAGAATAACTAACTAACTCAAATGATTGTCCTCTGGGATAGAACAGTCCTAGATTGGGTGTATGCTTTAGGTATTTAAAAATCCTTTTAACAGCATTTAAATGAGATTCCTTAGGGATTTCATGAAAACAAACACACATACATACACTAAACATAATGTCAAGTCAGCTAGAAGTTAAGTAGAGTAAGCTTCCAATCATTTTTTGTAATTGGTTTGATCAACAAATTTTCCATCTTCATCAAGATCTAACTTACAAGTAGTACTCATTGGAGTGTCACTACTTTTAGTTATATCCAATACAAAATGTTTTAGAAGATATTTAGTATATTTTCTTTAATTTAAAATAATACCATATTTATTTTGAAAGATTTGAAATCCAAGAAATAATTTTAGTTCACCCATTAAACTCATTTCAAATTCATTTTGCATCATTTTAGAAAATTCAATACATAAATAATTATTTAAAGATCCAAAAATAATATCATCTATATAAATTTGAACTACTAAAACATCATTGGAAATTTGTTTTATAAAAAGGGTAGGATCATATATACCTTTTGTAAAACCTTTGTAAATAAGAAAAGTGCTTAATCTATCATACCAAGCTCTTGGAGCTTATTTTAAACCATACAAAGATTTTGACAATTTGAAAACATGATTTAGAAAGTGAGGATTTTTGAAACCAAGGGGTTGTTTGACAAAAACATTCTCAGCTATATACCCATTTAGGAATGCACTTTTGACATCCATTTGATATAGTTTGAAATTCAGATGGGCAGCATAAGCAAGAAGGATTCTGATGGCTTCACGTCTAGAAACAGGTGCAAAGGTCTCTTCATAGTCAATTCCTTCTTCTTGACTATAGCCTTGTGCAACCAATATAGCCTTGTTTCTAACTATATTACCAGCTTCATCTACCTTATTTCTAAACACCCACATAGTGCCTATGGTAAATATGTCTTTGGGTCTGTCAACACGTTTCCAAAACTTGTTCCTTTCAAACTGATTAAGTTCTTCTTGCATAGCCATCACCCAAAAATCATCATTGATAACATCATTAATGTTTTTAGGTTCAAGTTGTGACAAAAAAACGTGATGTTCAACCTGATTTCTAAGAGAAGCTCTAGTTTGAGTTCCTTTATCTAAATCTCCTACAACAACATCTAATGGATGGTTTTTAAGGGTTCTAACAACTCTAGAAAAAGAGGGGATAGTGATTTCAGGTTCTTCACTAGGTTCAGGTTCATTATGACTTGAATCTGGAGAATTTCCAACACTAGAAGTTTTCACAGATTTTTTTACAGGATGGTTAGAGGATTTAGCATTGATGTCCAGATTTGACATATCATCCTCCAAGTTCTCTAGATAGGTCTTATGCTCATGTGGATCTATCTCATCAAACTTGACATGAACATATTCTTCCACACATTTAATTCTTTTGTTAAACACTCTATAGGCTTTTCTAGAGATTGAATATCCTAGAAAAATTCCTTCATCACTCTTAGATGAAAAATTGTCAAGATTTTCCTTAGTATTAAGGATATAGAATTTGCAACCAAAAACTTTGAAGTAGCTTACTTTGGGTTTTCTATTGTTCCATAACTCATGTGGAGTTATTTTAAGAATAGGTATAATCAACACTCTATTAATGATATAGAATGTTGTATTTACATCTTCATCCCATAAATAAATAGGTAAGTGATATTCACTAAGTATGGTTCTAGAAATTTCTTGCAAGGTCCTATTTCTTCTTTCTACAACTCCATTTTGTTGAGGTGTTCTAAGGGAAGAGAAATTATGATTATAGCCATTTTGTGAGAAAAAGGATTCAAAATCTTGATTTTTAAACTCACGACCATGATCACTTCTTAAAAATTTAATTCTAAGTCCACTAATATTTTCTACAATTTTAGCATATTTGGTGAAACGAGAGCAGAACTCACTTTTTTGAGAAAAAAATAAAGTCCAAGTATATCTAGAAAAGTCATCTAGAAGAACATAAACATATTTCTTCCCATTTAAACTAGAAAATCTAGATGGTCTAAACAAATCCATGTGAACCAACTCGAGAGGTTGATAAATTGACACTTCTTTCTTTGATTTGAAGGAAATTTTGTGTTGCTTTCCCTGACAAGGATTACACACTTTATCATTTGGAAACTCAAGTTTGGGTAGGTCTTTGACTATAATTTTTCTAGTTAACTTTCTAAGGGATTGAATATTGCAGTGTCCTAGTCTTCTATGCCAAATCCAAGATTCTTTGTGAAATACACTTAAACATGAAGCATTTTGAGAAACTAAAGAATCTAAGTTAACAGAGTATACATTTTCATTTCTCAATGCAAAAAATACTAATTCATTTTTATAATTAAAAACATTGCAAGCATCATTTTCAAATTTGACATGAAATCCATCATCATATTGTTGTGAAATACTAAGCAGATTATATTTCAGTCCATAAAAAAAAGTACTTTGGAAATTAAGACTGAGTTAGAGTTACCGATTTGGCCAAGACCAATGATTTTTTATTTGGCATTGTCACCAAAAGTGACATGTCCACCATCAATTTTTATTAAGTTTTTGAAGAATGAATAGTCTCCTATAATGTGTCTTGAACACCCACTTTCCAAGTACCATAATCTTTTACAGGAGCTCTTTAAACAATTTTCTTACAAAATAGTCAAATAAAAACAGACTTTGGTACCCATATTTGTTTGGGTCTAGTAATATTAGTAACTAGTGCTTTAGGAACCCACATCCACCTCATAGGTTTACTATAAAAATTATGTAAAGTACTTGAAAAATAAACTCTATTTGGTCTAGAAAATCTTGAAAAAATAGATAGTTTATCATAATTTGAACTAGTATAATGTTTTCCAGAACTATGAGTATATCTGTATGTTTTAGATTTAGAAAAAAAATTGGTTTTCCAAAATTTCTTTTACCATGTTGATATCCAATACCAGTAGTGTATTTAGGGGAAATATATTTACCTATAATTTGTACCAAGGTATATTTACCATTAGTAAACCTTTCAAGGTCATTTTTCAATTTCTCATTAGATAGATTTAGTTTATTATTTTCTTTGAGTAATTGAACATTTTTCTCTCTTTCTACCGTCAGTTTAGATTTAATAGTTGAGGTAAGAGCATACTATTTCTTTAAAAACTTGTATTTATATTTTAGTTCATTACATGTCTCTTCAAGAATATTGAAATAATCAAACATTTATTCATTTGAAATATTTTTAGAATCACTTTCATCTCCAAAATAATAGAAATTTTGTACAGGAGATTCCAGTGTTACCTCAGATGTGTTTGTTATGAAACACATATTGGATTTGTTAGCCTATTAATCATGTGAAGATTCTGAGTCACTTGAAATATCCTTAGAAGCACTATAAGTTTCTTTAATTGCCTTTTTATACTTTATATCTTTCTCCTCGTATATTTTTTATACTTGAGCTTGGGGAAGTCAGCCTTTATATGTCTCTTTTTCTTACATTCATAACATACTATCTCATCAGACTTGTCATTTATTTTCCAATCTTTCATCTAGATTCCATTTTGATCATATCTTCCTTAAAAGTTAGGATTTCTAGAAAATTTCTTCCGTTTGTAAAATTTATTAAACCTTCTAGCTAATTGATCTATCTCCTCATCACTGTCAGGTGATGATTGTTCACTATTGGAACCTTATACAGAGACTTACAGTTTCTCCTTTTCTTTGTTTTTAGCGATGGTGCTCTTGAATGCCACATATTTTCTTTTGGGTTCATCCTCCTCTTCATTGTTGACTTTCAACTCCTCTTCATACATCATTAGTTTCCCAATGAGTTCTTTTATAGGTAATTTTCTAATGTCGCATGATTCTTTAATAGAGACAGGGGTTCCTCTCCATCTATCAGTTAGGCATATGAGAATCCTCATGATTTGTTCTTTGGTAGTAACTTCTCTTCCAAGATAAATCATTGTGTTGAAATTTTTTTCAAACTTGAGATACATGTTAGAAATAGGCACATAAGGCTTCATTTTAAAGTTTTCATATTTAATAGTATAAGTATTGAGTCTCATTTCTTTCACACTAGAAGTTCCTTTATGTGAAATAGACAAAGTATCCCAAATTTTATGGCCAGTTTTACATGCATATATTCTATTAAATTCCTCATATCCTAAATACCAGTATAAAGAATTCATGGATTTTTAATTTTTACTATAAGCAGTCTTGGTTGGGTCATCCCAAGTAATTCTATTAGTATAAGGAATCTTATACTCATTTATAATTGAAGACCAAATTTCAAAGCCCATACTTTCTAAATGCATTTTAATTTTAATTTTCCATTGGATATAACTAGTTCCATTAAATAATGGTTGTATTTTTGTTGCACCACCTTCCATTATATTATCCATAATAAAGAAATAATTTTAAATAGATAGAAATTTAGAATTAATAGAAATTTAAAGATCTTTAAAGTACAACTAAAATCATAGTTGAATAGTTTTAAAAACAGATTCTTAACAAGAATAAAAAATCCTTTGATACCAAATGTTGGTTAGAGTAGAGTACTAAAGATGGGGGGTGAATTGAGCGTCTATTAAAAATTTATATTAAAAAATTTTCTTAAAAAGGTTCCCTAATAAAAATGAATACAACTTAATCAATTAAGGTAAAACGATTATAAAAGTTTGAATATTCAAATAACTTCTCAAAATATTAATTAATTCTCAATAATATCAACATGAGTTATTGATACTACTTTTGAATATATTATAATAAAGAAAAAAAATATAACTTCTATCAAAAACTAAATATCAAAGTAAAATATAGTGTTTTTTGAAATACATAGTATAATAGAGAAAAATTAAATTAAAAGACACAACCGATAAAATAAGTGGTTCAGTCTCAAGTTGAGACCTAATCCACTCCACTTGGTGATCACCTAACACCAAGCAGTTTATATTAATAAACTTGATCCACACCCTGGATTAGGGTAAACAACAGTGCACATGACTATCTAGGTCACACGACCTCTTCCAATATTCTTTGTGGGTATAAACTAACAGGTCACACAAGGACCTATTCCACACTTATCCATGGGAGTAAACAGATGTAAAAAATATATGAGAGGAAGGACATCTTGTATCCTTCAGTTTAGTACAGGAGACAGTGTATGTTTTAATACAGACATACACACACTACTCAAAAGCTAAAAACAATACACAATAGAGAAAAGATAATGAGAAAGGTTTAGAAGTGCTATTATTGTTATTCTATGCAGCTCTGGACTTGTAGGATGAAGCAGATGCAAATATCAATTCCTCTTGTAAAAAAACAGAGTATCGAAATTCTTCCAGTTCGATGGTGTAAACTATCTAGTGCATATTCTTCTTATAGTTGGTATTGCAAAGATGTTTTTTGGATTTGATCTATGGTAGTCTGGTCTTTGGAATCAAGAGTTATTCATGCGTTCTTTAGTTGTTTCTTATTGCATGTATCAGTTCACTTTTCAAAATTCTCGCACTTCTGGTGCTCTACTTCTCGTCTCTTTTTTCCAATGCCACACTTTTCTTTTTATTTCGGAGTGCATGTGTTGAATCCAACAAGATGCATGTATTATGTACCTCCTGCCTCGTACTGATAGGTGACATGTCTATAAAGAAACATTAATTATTCCAATGCCTTTAAATGACTAAATATGATTGTTAGAAATTAAATTGAAAATGAAAAAATAGTTTAAAGAACGACGTCACATTCTATCTAGAAACAGTATCACTTGGAAATGGTGTCACCACAAAATAGTGTCTTCTTTTTTTCATTGAGTGGTGATACAGTCATGATGACATAGTTTTATTGAGATTAGAAACTAGTAGCATAGATACGGTGTTATAATCATGGTGTCTAGTGCTTTTCCAAACCTTGAACGGTTTCTTGGTGATGGTAGCAAAGAACCGATGTCACAAACTTCATGAGATCTGAAACTGGTTACGGTGTTTGGATCACGGTGTCTAGTTCACGGTGTATAGGTCCTGATGTCTAGGTCACGGTGTCTAGGTCACAGTGTTTGTTTCACGGTGTCTGGTCATGATGGCTGGGTTACGGTGTCTAGGTCACTTGCCAGAAAACTAGAACCAGTGGTAGACTCACGGTTTCTCAGACTTAGCCAAATATCTATATACAAACTTAAGCAGTAATATTCATAGAATGAATTAGACTTAATAATTCATAAAATAAATCATTATAGAAAAAAATTAAATATAGTTTACAATAATAAAATAGGATTTAGTGGATTTTTATTTAAAGAATAAAGGAACCAACCATCCCTGCACATGATTTGAGATGGATTAAACAGGATTTATAGATTTGTGATCATTAAAACATGGGGAGCCCAATAGCTTCAATGACTAATTTTAAGTTACAAGGACTAAAATAATATGACTATCATGTTTTGATGCAAGATTTTATATCTGTTGCTTTTGGTTGCATTCTGACTCAAAATTAAAGACATACATTAACCAAACTCTGCTTCTTTTTCAAAGCCATATGTATTAAAGTTATAGACCTGTTGAAGTTTCCCATCATGAATAAGAAGGTTATAGTAATATTATGTGAATTAAATATGTTCTTCCCTCCATCATTATTTGATATAATGGTCAACCTAATGGTTCACTTGGTTAGAGAGGTTAAACTATGTTGTACTGCCCCTTACAAATGGATGTACCCCATTGAATTCTATATGAAGATTTTGAAAAGGTATATAAAAAATCAAATTTGTCTAGAAGGTTGTATTGAAGAATGATATATTGTTGAAGAAGATATTTAATTTTTTACTGATTACCTATCATATGTTGATAGCATCAGTCTCCCAAAATCTCGTCACGATGAATTCCTTATTGGCAAAGAAATTTTCAGAAGAGATGTTGCTACAATTACCTTGATAGAGCAGGAAAAATCACACCTTTACATTTTACATAATAGTGAAGATTTTGACCTATACATTGAAGCACACAAAGAAATTATTAGAGATTTGAATCCATCAAGGGATGAATGATGGATATAATATACACACAATCAACTATTTATATGATGGTTCTGAGATCAAATTTGTAAGGATTTATCTGAAAGTATGAATTCAATTTTTGAACAACTTTAATGGCTAGCTAGAGGAACAAATGAAAATATCATATCTTACACTATTTTTGTAATCAATGGTTATACGTTCTATACAAAAGAACACGATGACTATAGTACAATGCATAACAGTGGTGTTAATCTTGTGGATGAAGTGATGTACATATCTGGTTCCAAGGATAGAAATCCAATTTATGAATTTTTTTCATATTTTGGCATTATCAAATAGATATACAATTTGAATTATACAACATTTTATGTGCTGATTTTCTATTTCAAATGGGTTGACACTATCATTGCAGTGAAATTTGATGAAATGGCCTTCATAAAGGTGAATTTCAACATGGAAGGGGAAAAATAAAAGCCATTAATAATGGAATCACAAGTAGTGAAAGTATTTTATGTCTCTAATCCAAAAAACAAGAATTGTTTAATTGTCCTGATAGTGATTAAAACAAATGTCAGGTCAGATGAAAATTCAATTGAGGTCGACCCTTTTCTTGGGAGATCACAATCACTTCATTCTGATCCCAATGTAGACAATGTCTTGTACATTATAGGGGAACATAAAGATGGGATTTGTATTCTTGATAAAGGAACCAAATCCCTAAAAAAATTTAAAAAAAGAAAGAGATTTCAATGAGAAGGTAAAAGTGTTTTTTAATATACTATTTTTTTCACATAATATTATATGTTATCTACTGCATTAACATAATCTAAATTAAATTTTTGACTACTCATGCAAATACAATGTCTTTTATACATGATGATGTTACCAATCCCTAGGAAGAACAAACTATAATGAAAGAAACCCTTTGGAAATATGTAAAGGTAATGTTATGATATAATTTCTATATTTTATGGAAAAATTATATAATGGAATAATGATTTAATTTTCATTACTCCCTATAGAGTTTGTTTATTTTAGAAGATTCCTATCTATCTATCATGCCTTTGAAAGAAGACCAATGATGTTGTATCTGCTCAATAATAGAGGTAATATTGATGTTTGCACAATAAAATCATTGTCCATAGAATTAATGTATTATTTCATATTTATGTTTAATTTATTTATTTTTAGTATCACTCACATAATAATTGTTTTATTATACATATGGATTATTTTGTTCGAGTTAGGGTGGTTTTTCCATCTTTCATGCCTTTTCTGCACAAAAAATTTCACATAATTCTTCTCCCTCAAAACCTTTTCACCTCTTTAGTGTTGTATTTATCACTTTCTTTCAAGTTATCTTCACTGCCTTTATAGGAATAGAAATGAAGTTGTCTCTATTAAATCACAAAGGTAATCTTGATATTTTCATAGTAAAATAATTTTACATATAATTAATATATTGTTTCATATTTATGTTTAATTTATTTCTTTTTAGTATCACTCACATAATAATTTTTTTCTTATAAAGGTGGATTATTTTATTCGAGTTGGGATAGTTTATCCATATTTAATACCTTTCTACACCAAAACATCTATATAATTCTTATCCCTCAAAATTTTTTCATACCTACAATGTTTCATTTATCACTTTATTTCAAGTTCTCTCCACTGCATTTGTAGGGAGACCAACAGCATTGTCTCTGCTCAATCACAGAGGTAATCTTGATGTTTTCACAGTAAAATCATTGTCCATATAATTAATGTATTGTTTCATATTTATGCTGAATATATTTCATTTTAGTATCCCTCACATAATAAATATTTTCTTATATAGGTGGATTCTTTTGTTTTATTTGGGGTGGTCTATCCATCTTTCACGCCTTTCTACACTATAAATTCCACATACTTATTCTCCCACAAAACCTTTCACCCCTACAATGTTGAAATTTATCAAATTTTTTCAAGTTCCCTCCATTAATAAATCATAGAGGTAATCTTGATGCTTTCATAGTAAAATAATTATCCATATAATTAATGTATTATTTTTATATTTATGTTTAATTTATTTCTTTTTCGTATTACTTATATAATGATTGTTTTCTTATAGAGGTGAATTCTTTTTTTTGATATGGAGTGGTTTGTTCGATGATTATCATTAAGTGTTGATAGTTCAACAAATAAATTCAATGGATATCTTGGTAGCATTGAAATTTATAATTTATTTGAGGCTTTGGGATGTGTAGAAATCTACTTCACCTCAATCCGACACACGTTGTGATCGGTATGACTCCAAATACTTATTTTTATTTAAAATTGACATTAATTTTAGTAAAATAGACAACAAAAATACTCAAAACTGAGAATAAATATTCAAATTGTTTTGATACTTTAATACAGTGATCCATAAGTCATTTTTTATGTGTAAGAATCAGCCATGCCTCAATCTGATACACGATGTGTTCGATATGATTCAATGTGTTCGTTATCAGTTTAAAATTGACATTTTAGTTCAAAATGTTTTAGTCACTAAAAAATGATCAAACACACTCATATTTTCTTTATAATTTATTAAAATTATTCAGAATTTATTTGTGACATATAGTAATTAGTTTAATGTCAAACTGATACATGATGTGATCAGAATGAGTCATAAGTACATGCTTCTAGTTAAAAATGACATTTTAGTAAAAAGGACAACTGACATACTCAAAACCAACAAACACATTCAGATTATTTTGATAATTTATAAAAACTATCCATAAGTCATTTTATACATGTAGGAATCATCCAAACCTCAATATGACCCACAATGTGACTGATATGATTCAAAATCCATATTTTTATTGAAAATTGACATCAATTTTCTTAAAATGGACAACTTGCCTACTCAAAACCGAGAAAAAACATTCAGATTGTTTTGATACTTTATAAATACACAAGTCATTTTTGACATGAAGGAATCATCTGAACCTCAATATGATACATGATGTCCCCAATATGACTTAACGTGTCCGTTATCAGTTTAAAATCGACATTTTAGTTCAAAAAGTGTCACTTAGTGAAAACTGATCAACCACACACATATTTTCTTGATAATTTTTGAAAATGATTAATAATTCATTTGTGATGTGTAGGAATTGGTTTCATGTCAAATCGATACATGATATGATCAGAATGAGTCAAAATTGTGTGTTTCCAGTTCAAAATGACATTTTAGTAAAAATGACAGTTGTCGTACTTAAAACTGAGCAACTACATTAAAATTGTTTTGATACCTCAATAAAATGATCCAAAAGTCATTTGAGACCTGTTAGAATCATCCACAACTCAATCTGACCATGGTGTGATTGGTATTACTCTAAGTGTGTCTTTTTATTTAAAATTGACATCAATTTTAGTAAAATGGACAACTGACCTACTCAAAACTGAGAAAACTCATTCATATTGTTTTTATAATTTATGATAATGATCCATAAGTCATTTGTGATGTGTAGGAATCATTCGAACCTCAATATGATACATGATGTGCCCAATATGACTTAAATTGCCCGTTATCAGTTTAAAATCAACATTATAGTTCAAAAAGTGTCACTCATTGAAAACTGATCAAATATACTCTAATTTTCTTAATAAATTAGAAAAACATTTCATAAGTCATTTTTGATGTGTAGGAATCAGTTTCACATCAAACAGGTACATGATGTGATCCGAATGAGTCAAAAGTGCGTGTTTCTAGTTTGAAATGACATTTTAGTAAAAGTAACAACTGACATACTCAAAATCGAGCAAACACATTCAGATTGTTTTAATATTTTAGGATAATGATTCACAAGTCATTTGAGACCTTATGGAATTAGTCACACCTCAATTTTTCGCACTGTGTGACCAGTATGATTCCAAGTTCATATTTTTATTTAAAATTGACATCAATTTTAGTAAATCTGACATCAATTTTAGTAAAATTAACATTAATTTTAATAAAATTAACACTTTATATTAACTTATTTCTGTAGATTATTACTAACATAAGAATTTTTTTCTTATACATGTGTGTTCTTTTTCTTGAATAGGGATGGTTTGTTCGGAAATAGTATGAGTCGGGGTTAGGATTAAAAGACAAAGGAACATTGATGTTTTTGAATGTATGTAATAATTTGTATTTTTGTAATTGTATAAAAGAATGTTTGAAATGTCTATAATATATTGTATTTCTTCTTTTATTTATGTTGTAAATTTCATTTAATTTAAATTTAGTAATGAGACTTGTTTTTGTCGATATCTTGTCTGTTTCTGTTGTTGTGGTGTTTTGTTACAGCACATTGCAGTGGTGTTGCAGTGTGTTATTGTAGTACACTGCAATATTTGCTTTTATCAGCACTGATAAAGGACACATTTATGATCTCTTTTAAAAGTTCTCATAAAGTTACACTTTATCAGCACTTATAGAAGCACTTATAAAAGTTCCTTCATCAACGCTTCTATAAGTGCTAATAAAATTCCCTTTATCAGCTCTAAAAAAGATCTGATAAAAGACCAGGGATTTTAATCTCTCTTAGGTATTCAGTGCTTTTCTATCACTGATAAAATTCATTTCTAGTGCTTTTAAAAGCCTATTTTTTAGTAGTGATTCTCTTTTATCACATAATATATTTCTTATATTACATGTAAGTGATAAAAAATATGAATGATTTTTATGACCTAGTTTGTTGGTCATAACACATCGGCTATGACTTATTAAGTGGGTAATACATATTCAGGGGCCAATGATCCATTTCTAGGTATTTCATACCTTACTATATAAGTAATAGGAAACTCTCATTTGAGTCACTATTCACCACTCGAATTTGAGAGTCTTGCTCTCATCTTTCCTGCATCCTAGAGAGAGAAGCATTCAATTAAAGTAATCAATCAAATCTCTTCTTCACGGATCAAGGGATCAACATTGTAGTGATTTTCAAGATGTCTAAGGAATTATCATATCTCCACGCTAGCACCTGGATTTTGATAATTGATGTTCCCACAAACTTTTGAAGTGTGTGTGGATGATCTAGAAGGATTTGACCTTGGTTTAATTGAAAAACGGTCACTGATGACAAGTAGTTGTCAAACATACCTTTATAATGTATGAGAAAATTATTCATTTTATATTATTGTTCTTAATTCCTTCACATGGGATCCTCGATCCTTTTTACCAGGATGCGCATCGTCGGAGACGATGTTGTTATATCGATTCGGTAATGAAAAGTTTTACATTCTTGGTCCATTTTTTTCTACTATGCATCCCTACACCAACAAGGAGTAATCACACTATGAAATATATGTGATTTTTTCCATTAATACAAATTTATTGATTAATTTTTTAAAAATAATAACTAAATTTTAAATTAAATCATATAAGATTAAATGAGATATTTTTTCAGAAAAGTGATTTATGTGGTCAATTTATTTTCATCAAAGTAAATAAAGTAAATAATTATATATGAATGATTTTAATGAAATTTTTATATCATATATTTAATAAAATAAATTAACATTAATCTAATAGTGGTTATTATATAAATAATGAGTATAAATTCATTTTATACTTCAAAAACACATTTTAAAAAAATGATTTTCATTACATTTTGTGCATGAATATTATAATTAATTTTTGTCACTTTTAAAAATTGTATTCGATAAAATTGATAATATTTTTGAAATTATCATTTCAAAATAATCCGAAGATAAAATTTTGGGATTTTTCTAAAGATATTGACTTTTTGGTGAATTGTCAAAATATCGATTTTTATAAAAACCATCATTTCCTTTCAAGTTTTTTATGAAGTCCAATTCTGTTTTGGATTGGTTTTAAAGTAATTTTCCCCCTTTTATTAAATATAATCCATTTATTCCATATAAATCATAATTATACTTGATTTTGGTATAAATTCTTTTTTAGGCTTAGAAACACATTTTTCTAAAAAACTATTTTTTATTGAATTTTTCACACTTATATTAAAATTAATTTATGCCACTTATATAAATTTAATTTTGTAAAATGAGTTTCATATTTAGAACCAGGAGGTTCAAATTTAGTAATGAGACCAATTTCATTTTTGGTCATAATGAATAGTTACCACAGTAAATGATAAAACATGTTAATTAAGGTAAAAACTAAGTGGTAAAGTCACAAAATCTTATCATAATTCTTAGTGTATGAGAAAATTTAGATTATTATTACCATTTATTTGTAATTTAATTGATTAAATGACACTTTCCTATGATTAATACATTTATAATATTTAAAAGTTCAGGATATTTACAAGTGTGCCAATCCCTCCACTTATAAAGGGAACCCCCCCTCCTCACTTATTCATAAACTTTGGGAACTCTAGCTCGATAAAACCCTTCCCAAATCCCTTACTAACTTCCTTACCCACTTCTATAGGTCCTGGTCTTACTAAAATACCAATTAAGAAGACTTAAGGTGTAATTCAAAAAATGTTTTCCAAAGAAAATTTACAACTCTTAACCGAGCTCCTTCATATTTATATATTCTTATACCTCCTTTAAACCTATCATAAGCATTCTTATATAATAACATCAGTATCTTAAATATAATGAAATTTTATTATGTTTATGGTATAACCCTTTTTCATCTCATTTTCCATTATATGGGAAATGAAAACATCACACGTGCATACATGTGGACTACCACTTTCCCAAAACGATGTATTTCATCTTTCATCACTGTCTCACATGGATGGCTATAAAAATGTAATTAATGAATATATTATAGTTTTATGAAATTATTATTATTATTTAAATATGATATATTATCTACCTTCTTACCTTTCTTTTTGTTGAAAAATGACAACATCACTCATGCGTATGTGTGGGCTATCACCTCCACAAAGCGATGCGATTCATTTTTTCATTATCGAGTTACATTTATGGTAATAAGGATGAAATAGATGAAGAAATATGACATGTATGACATTTTTATGATTCCAAAAAAGTAAAATATTATCTAATTTATTTCTTTTTCTCACAATAGAAAAATGAAAACATTTTTCATGCATACGTACGGACTACCGTCTTTATGAAATAATGTGATTTATTTTTAATGAACACTTTACCAGGATGGTTTTAAAAGAATATTTAATGTATAAAAATTATAATTATGTAATGATTAATATTTTTGTGATGATAGAATAGATCCCACTTTGACCATGATCAACCTATTGAAGTTGTTTTGATATTATGAACTGAACATCATCAAAATGTCTAACATGAACTTAACCAATTTAATAACTAGATAAAATGTGGTATTAAATGAAATAAAATAAATAATAATAAGGGAATAAAATTGAAAATTTTTCTTAATAAATTATAAATATATTATAATTTTTATTTTTTAGAAAAGTAAAAGTCCCATGCGGCGAGTCGAAAGACATGGTAAGATATTTCTCTTCTTAATTTTCTTTATTTAAGATTCATGCCATTTTAACCACATATTTTCTTTTTTGTGATGTATATACTTAAATATGAATGCATTTTATCATTCATTTACATAAATTTAAGTGGTTTGAAAATATTTTTCAAGTTCTCTTCTTCAATTTTCTTTTGATTCAAAAGTTACCAATGTCGTAAGTGGTTTTTCTTTAAAATGTAGTTTTAAATGTTTTGAACTCTTTTTTAATTCATGTTCATGTTATTTGAATTAATTTATGGATGATTTATCTATAATTAAATTCTTTATAAAGGTATTTTCTACAAGATTTTACTTTCGTTACAAATGATTAAAAATAATCTTTTAAACATTTTCCATATGAGTCACTTTTGACTCTTTTTACCAAAGTGAAAAAGAATGTTTTTTCATATTTACCACATGAAAAAATTTTCCATCCTTTATAGCCATTATTAATTATTAATATTCCTACAAGTATTTATGGTTTTAAATAATATCTTATTCATGTTAATGGATTTTTTTTGTTTTCAATTTTTTTCAAAAGAAAATAATATTTATTCTCATTTTTATGAGATAACCAAATGTAGTTTTGTTTATGGAGTATAATGCCAAATTTTATTAGTTTTATGATGAAAATGAAATATTTTATGTGTTTTTCTCATGATATGGTTCTTTTAAATTTTATAATATAACCAATGAGCTTGATATATCTTTTATAACTAGCAAGCCTGATCTTTATCTTCAATTCATTGAGTAATGATGATGGTTTTAATGATAAATAAGTTACTCCTAAAAGATATGTTGGAATTAACTGTGATTATTATTTCTTTGTAAGGGTTCTTTTAAGTGTGATTATAATTATGATGTACCAATATACCAACATGTTTTTTGATTCTTTGTATGAGTTTTAAACAAAATATTTTGATTTCATAAGGTAAAAAAGTGAACTCATGATTTAAATTAAAGTTTATGATATTTTAAAGGTGAAAGGTTTGTTTTCATTAGTTCTCATGTTTTCCAAGTAAATTTTATGATTATGATTTTGTCTTTATGATTTATTTCAAAATGACTTATAAAAACTTTGGGCATTGAAGTTGACTTCGTGAGTAATAAATGATTAATTTGAGTTCAATGAATATTATGTAAAGAGATAAATTTCCTTATGATATTTCATTAATTTTAAAAAGCATTAACAAGTTTCCTTTCTTTTTATATCCCTTATTGAGTTTTTTTTTCTCATCACACATTTTCAAATGTTTTTCATAGGGTCTGAGAATGTGTGAGTATTATAGAAAAGTCATTGGTGATATACCCTAATTAAAAAAAGTATCATGAATGAAACTAGAGTGTAAACATAGGAACCTGTTTTTGTGGAAATTAATGTACACTATGTGGAAGTGTTCAATTTGTTATGTAATAGTTTTCCTTGTTCTCAAAAATTATAAACTTAAAATATCTTGGAAATATAATAAAGTGAAACCCTTGTTATAAAATATGTAAATATTGGTTGTTTAAGAAGTGAGGTGTTATTGTTGATATTAGAGAAAGATTTTAGATAAATTTTGAGTTTAGGATGTTATTTTGAATATGAGATAAAATTATTCTATAACCTCAACGGTTAGTATGTTAAGAAGAAATATGGTTATTTGGGAATTAAAGATAGAATAAAAAGAGTTGAATAAAAGATGACATGGTTAAGAATATATTATTATTTATCTTCCTCATAATATGGTTTGTTATGATTTTATTTAACACTAACCATTTTGGTTTTAGTAACTGGTTTGAACAAGCATGAATAAAGTTAGTAATGAATGTGAAGGACAATGCAGTGGTTATCTGAACAAGAAGTCGAAAAAGTAGACAAATGCGATGAGAGTTGTAGTGGAAACTCTTGTGGTTATGCTTAACTAGTTATTTAAAGTTATGATTAACAATATGAACCTAGGTGACTTTACTAACACACTAAATAAGAGAAAAATGAAGTTTCATGTAAGTTTAGGTGATAAAGATCATGAAGGTAAAAATATTCAAGGAACTATGTGTTAAGAATGTAAGAAGAAACAATCAGAGAAATGTCTTAACAAAATGAGAAGATGTTTTATATATGGTAAAGGAGGACATAGAGTAATAACCTGCTGAATAAAAATGAAGAGTTCAGTTAAGATAATAGAGATTAATAGTTTTTTTCCTAAGGTATTAATTGAATATTCTAAATATAGAGAATATGATCATTATATAAATTGATTCAGTAAGAAAAAACTCGAGAAGGGGATGAACAATATTGTAGAAATAAAGGTTTAAAAAGATCATATACTGAAGATGAATAAAACTATGAATAACATATAAAAGTTATGAATTATTTTAACATTTTTTCTTATGTTTAAATTATAAAACATAAATAGACTAAGATTGATAAATCTTAGGACATGGTTTATACTTTTTATTATAGGAAGGATGTATTGAGTAGTAAGATAAAAAAACATGACTTAATGTTTATAAAGGATTTTTAATTATTAAAGTATATATGTATAGACTTTTAAGAGTTATGGCATAGTTTAAGGATTGATAAACATTAAAAATGATCATAAGTTAAAAAGTATATATTCCTTTTGAAGTCTTATGTGATTGAATTCAAAGGTGATTAATGACATATTGAGAGTTGTTTATTTATTTTTAGGAACAATGCATGATTGGAGTATAGATAACCATTTGGATTAATATGATCATTTTTGTTAAGGTAATTATGATTAATTTGGAAAAATGATTTTGAAATTTTTAGAACATTTTTTTATCCTATAGACAACCATGAGATTTAAAAATGATTTTGTGACTAAGTGATTAATGCTATTTTTGAATAAGTTCAATATATTGGGAACATTATATAATTAAGGTAAAAAAATTGAAGAATAAAGATTGAGTTCATTTATGGAAATATATATGATTTTTTGTGGCCTTATGACAATTCACATTATTTATGGAAAATATTAGATGATTTTGGAGATTATACGATTAGGGCATATGAATTTTTGGTATGTGCCTTTATAAGTGATTTCTATTACTTAAAGATAAATGTTAAGTTGATTTTAGAAGAATATGTGATCAAATCATTCTAATATTTGGGTTTTAAATTTGGTTTGAAATATTTTTAAGAGTTTTAAGTTTAATTATTTATGGAACAATTTAAGTTGGATTTTGATAACTATTTTTCTTATTATATCCATTTTCAATTTTTTTATATGTCTAATGAAAAGAGGAAAAAATTGTAATCTCTTTTATGGACCTTACGATCTGTCGAAAGTTAATTTTAGTGCTTCAGAAATGAAAAATTTATCATGATTATTTATCATTTAGAATATTAGATGAAACATGTCGCACCTCCCCCCCAAAGTGTACCCCTCTCAGGCCATCAATGAGTGAAAGGGAGATGATGAATGCTTGAGTCCCACCTCTAGTAATCCCCGAGTTGACGACTAACACTGAGGGTATAATGAAAATATACATGGGAGAAATTAACCTATAAGAGAACATGCAGAAATGAGTGATAAGACATACACACCAATCAACACCTACTCAGAAATATATATAAGGAAATCCCAAGTGAAAACATCCAATGTCATATAGTAATATATCAACTGAAAGGAAAAATACAAGTACCAAATGGTAAAAATTACAATGACCATGAAGCCCAAAAAGTTCCTATAGAACCATGAGCTAGTAATATCTAGCATGATCTCTATCCAACTTTGGTTGACCTGAAAAATGTTTAACATATACCTAGGGTGAACATAACAATATACTCAACAGGATCCTCCCTGAAGAATCTCATGTAAAAGATAAAGATGGCATGATAAAGTGCAGTGAACAATAGAAAAACTAACTCTTCACCTAAATAGGTATACTAAGTTACCAGCCTCACCATGGATAAATCTCACCAAGTATCACATACAAGAGAGCATATAATATAGTAATGAAACATCAAGGGTACCCCACTCCCGCTTCCCCACTAGTTTGCTACTCCGACCCGGTATTGCACATACTAAGCCATCTCTCTCTAAAATAAGCCATCCTAAAGACATATGGTCAAGACATCACAACATGTACTTAATGCATCGCATCATCACATCATCCCATCCACATATCAGTATATAGTAATTGAATAGTTTTCAGGATCCTCCACAGCTCATATGACATGTATCATACATCAAATATTATATCTCAAACCAGCATAGACCATACACTGAGTAAGTACCTCAAGTCTTCACATACTATACATATAAGGCCCTAGCCTTAAACCTTACTTAATCTTGAGTTATTACAAGATTACACATTGAGGATCTTTTCAGGTTTAGAGTTTTAGAGAATTAGATCATAAAACTTTCATTACATTCCACATTTAAACAAAGTGGTTACATAAAAGATAGTATTCATTTTTTCCCATCAACGGAAACATATTTAAAAATAAAACATGGATTCTTTCTTGACACTTACTTGACACTATCATCATATCATGTACCTTTCCCTTGACCTATGAAAAACATTTCAAAAAAACTTGGGATGAGTATAAAAAGATCAGTAAGGGTTATAAAAATATGGAAAGGAAACACGAGTTCATATATACATAAGAATAAAATCATACTTTACCCATAAAACATAGGCACTTTAACATACCTCATAAAATCATGAATAAATCATAGAAATCATAAGACATAAAAGGTAACTTGAGGCATTCATAACATTATTACGTAGGGAGTAACCCTCTTGGTTACGTTTGGAATACCCACCACAATATATTCCCTAAATCTCTTCAGAGAAACCTTAACGTTTCACTCCTTCGCGTTACCCAATGCATTGGAGATCTATATCGGGCTCACCTGCCCTTAGTTTATCACAGAACCACCCGTCTTCATAATAATGCCCAAGAACCATAACATAATCGTATCACATAAAACATGCATAAAGGAAACATAACATTTCCACTTTTTAATCACAAGATATCAATACAACACATTGATATAAAAACATTATGAAAATCATTTTCAACACCAAAATAAAAGAAAAGTAAAACATGGTATTTATTTTTCTTTTAAAAAGAAGGTATGGCTTGTAGAGGGAGCCGAAACTCAAATAATAGTCACGGCTGCGGAGAAGTTGTTGTTGCCGCATACGTATGACAAAAACATTCCCTTTTGTCATTTTGTAAAATGCTTCGTATAAAAAAAATATTCCTTTTGGATAAACATAAAAGTCAAAGGGGTTTATACACCATATAAAAGAAGGTTTGTGTATAAAATAAAATATTCCTCAATGAAAGGAGATTGAGACGAAGTCCCATACAAAGACGATATCATTGGTTTAAGGATAAATCAATTACATAATTATGTGTGACAAACGAATACACCAAATATAAGTGGATATTAAGTATAGAACAATCAGAGGTTATTCACACATATTCATAGAACGCCATATTCAAGGAGTACAAGTTTATCCCAAAGAATCAAATTTGGTTTAAGAAGTTCCCTTGCAAACATTTGACAGCCTAACGATGTCACTATAAAATTCAGAAAATGAGTTGATGAGAGATAAAAAGGGTATCTCATCACATGGACATAAAATTTAAATCAATAAGTATATAGAAGAACATATCCCAACATAATAGTATGTGAATTAAAAGACATAACAAAAGAAGTCTTTTAAAAAGAGGAGGGTGAAAGGTTCCCTTACCGACATGGGTATCTTTCGAAACATACACCCTGCGAAAGAAGGACAATAAAACATTGATGTAAATACTCATAAATGAAATTATATTACACAATGAGTAAAATAATGGTCAGTACATACACCACTAAAAGGAAATTATGGAAAATTTAGCATAAATCTCACGGGAATAAAAGTGAGATGAAAAATCCCTTACGAAAACTCGGCAGCCTAACAGCGCCACTTAAAACTTACAAAAATGGATTGATGAGATCAAATAGGGTCTCTAATCATATTAAAATAAATTTTACAGAAAGAGGAATATAAAAGAACATCCCCCAACATAACAAAGAGGATCTTAAAAGAAGTGACATAAATGAGAGTACTTAAAAAGAAAGAGATGGGTTAGATCTCTTACGAAAATTCAGCAGCCTAACGGCGCCACTCAAAACTTCCAAAATGGATTTATGAGAGAGAATAAGGTCTATCATCATATTAACATAAAAATTACAGTAAGAGTAATATAAAAGAACATCCTAATAACAAGAAAGATGATCTTTAAAAGGAATGACATAAAAGAGTGTACTTAAAAAGAAAGAGAGGAGTAGAATCCCTTACCTCGGGTCCGACTTGACTCGATCGTTCTTTAATCTCCTGAATAATAAACTTGAGTTAATTTCTAATTCCTTAAGAACCTTTTTCAAGTTCATTATTCCTTTTATATCACTTATTACCATGTCATGAACACTATATTATTATTTAAGTTAATAACGGTTGTTTTAACGATCATTGGTACTTGAGTCAAAAATAAACTCTTTATAATTACAAGTTGTTCATGTGGTAAAATATACATTATATCCAGAATTGTATTCATGATTTAGATATCATATATATCATATATATCCAGTATATTCATGTATTTATAATATTACATAACATTTAGAGGTGATAAATGAAATGCACCGTTCATGGAGACGGTAAGCCGTACGTACGCATGAACGCTACTTCCATTTCTATTTCATATTTAATGGAATTAAAACATAATGATACATAATAGTATTTTAATTCCAGTATGGTATCATATATATAATATCATTAAATATATCCTTTATACATACCACATATGGTATTAACGAATCAAATCACTTTGAGGGGGCGGTAGTCCGCACTTCCTAAAATGAGGATATCGCGTATACCCATAATGAAAGCCATAAAGGTATGCCATAAATGAAAAATACAGAAGATTAAGGAAAACATAGACATATTATATATCATATATAAATATAGTGACATCTTAATGGCCACCTTTGAAGGTGTTAGAAGGATATTGAACAATCATCGTTTCGTGAGGCAGAAATTCACCATCCACGGAAACAGTATGTTCTTAAACCATTAGATGTAGGTGTGTGTAAGTTTAGCTCGAATAATTCTTATAAAAAAATCATAGTATATTGAATATACTGAAGTTGTTACAAAATAAATGAATAAAAAGAGTTTAGGGGGTTGGAGAAGCAACATAAAACAAAAGGACTCAAGTGAAGACATTACCTTAAAATCGGGTAACTCCCTTTAGTTTGAGCTCAAAGGCTTCCTTGGGAAGACTTCTGCCCAAAGTGAGGCTTGAAGGAGTTAGAGAGGGATGTGGAGAGACAAAGTGGGCAGGGGTTGGCCGAGCCAAAGGCTTTGGAAGTGTGGGTAAGGAGGGAGAGGAGGGGACCTTTTATAAGAGGAGAGGAGGGGCACTCTTGGAAAGTAAAGAAATGTTACTTTATTTTAGAATGAGTTTCGGATTTTAATGGTCCCAAATTGATGTGTTTAGAGGATAAGGTGATAAGTGTTTGAAATCCACCCATCCAATAGGTTTTGGACATGTGTAGGTCTGAGATTTTACATTATCTGTCCATTTTATTTAAATCGTTAAATAATGAGGTCATCACTGCATCATCATGATGTCATAAATAATTTAATTTATTTAATGTATAAAAATTATAAAAAAAATACTATGATGTATTAAATCTTTTTATCTTTCCAATGACTATTTATAGTCAAAAATCTGACTTGTATAACCCCATGTAAAAATTGTTTTAGTAAAACAACTCATGTTTGTGTCATTTTAATTTTAACATTAAATAAAAAGGTATTTATGTCATTTTCCAACCAAAGTGGCTCCATGGGGTCCCCAAGTTGACCCATGGATTGTCTTGGTCAGCCAGGACTCATCCAATGAGTGTAGGACATGTGTCTAGGTAATTTCATTTTATTAAGACATTATTCTTACCTTAAACTACACTAATTACCTCTAATCGCGATTAAAAACTTAATAAGTTACTATTCACCAAAAAATTATTTTAATTACATTGAACCACATTTTACTTCTTAATGACAACCATGTATGTCGGATTTTTGAAATTCAAAACACAGAGGTGGTAAAATTTCATTTAAACGGAAAATCAGTTTTTATAAGTACCACTTAGTGGTTTCACTATTCATCAAAAATTGAAGTTTTTCAGAAAAATACCAAAACTTCACCCTAAGCTATATTTGATATTCCGAATTCAAAAATGAAGTATATTTTACAAAATTCAAAACATATAAGTTTCATTAATTAATTTAATAATTAATTCCCGCTGTCAGAGCAAATAGCGTGTTTTTATGAAACAATAAGTATCAAAAGATTGACACTAGTTTAAGTCCAATTTCAAAGTGAAATTAATTACAATGACCACTATTGGATTAAATGGTAAAAATATATTCTAATTTTACTTTAAAAACAATTAAAAAGATAATCTAATCATATAAATAAATTAGATTAAAAAGAGGTTTTAAATTAAAATACAACATTTTTCACTATTCATTAAAAAACGAATTTTATCGGAATGATATAAAAACTTTACACAAAGTAAATTTTTATGTCTCAATTCTAAAGAAGAATTTTATTTTGTCAAATATAACACATAAAATTGTCAAAAAAGTGTGTTTAAAAGAGGTTCACCATCAAAAGGCGGTTAATCGACCTTCTAAAGAATATTAGAATGTTTACGCTTAAAATTGAATTCATTCACATTTTTAATCCTCTAACATTTATTGTAAAAAGTAAAAATATTTGACAGTTAGTTCTGTTCATTCCCTCCATTACAACTGCTAGGCGTTAACTACCATTTAAAATGATATTATTATAGTGCAACGTAAGATTTCAAAGGAACTCGTTGTCGCGTATTGGGTACGCCATCGAGCATAGAGTTCCCTTTAAAGTAATATTAATATTTTTTTTCACAAATAGGGATAAATATAAAAATTTCATATTCTTTATTTACCTGGGGTGTTACAATACATGTCATACTTGTAATAATCCTTTGGATACTATATCTAGGGATACGTGTGTGTGAATAACCACAAAAAATCATAGCTCTCTGCATATATATATGGAAAAACTAACTTCTGTGAATACCAGCACAAGTAACTACCAAGAGAAAAGAGTGAGGCCAGAGGGGATAGTCATCCATCTATCCTCCCCTATTGATGTTGGGGAAAATACCATCCTAGATTCCATTTGGTGTTAGTCACCCTAACTGACATGGGTGAGGCAATGTATGAAATCACATATTATAAAAGATATAATACAACTCATAACCACACTATAGATATAACCTAGTCCTAAGATCAACTGCAGCTATCGTCGCTCGGATACCTGAATTCCATTTCTAGGGACTATATATCCTATAAGCGCACAAGCATTTAAATATCTACATTAATTACTTATTTTATTTTTATCATTTAATTTTTTAATTAATTAATTAGCTATTAAATTAACCATTAACATTTTTCATGATACATTTATTAACCACTAGCATAAAGTCCATGACCTCCAGACATAATCCAAACTGAGTTCATGGTTTATCAAAATTAACATCTTTTCAGAATTTTCATTCCATCAACACCAAACCTACAGGTTAAGAATTATTTATTCATTATTAGTATCATTACATAATCTAATTACTCTAGGAAAACAATTCTAGGCTACCAACAAGAAGAAACATGCAACCAAGAACTTCCAATTGCCTCAAGCAGTGGAGAAAGGAATACAGATAGAATAAGAAACCCAGCCATTAACCATTAAATGGATTCATTCAAACAAGCATCTAGTTTTATCACATCAACAGGTAATCTAATCTTTAACATGTTCCATCATCTCTGGTTCTATCTCTGAGACCCCCATGTATATCCCGATACATCTTTCAATCATAAACATCAACGGATTCCATATCATCCAAGCCTCCCTGCCCACATCACATCATCCATCCTTATCCTAGCCATCCTATAATCATATCACATTCGAGACTCCCTGACCCATATCACATCGCATAGAAAAGATCATATTCGGAGCACATCACAAAACCAACAGGAAACAAACAAGCATATACAATAGGAAAATCTAAGCCCTAAAACAAGGCATTTGTCATTCACACATAAACAAGATCTCATGGCTCCAAACTCAAGGTACTTGGCATTCTCAATCAAACATGAAACTTAGGACCTAACAATTATATTTATCAAACAATCAATTTTCATTCCATATTTAATTATCCAATTTATTATTCATAGGTTCCAACTACGGGAAAACTAAGGCATCAAGCTATAAAATATTATTAAATGAATTAAAAAAATAATTTAAAAATGTTGAGATAACATACATTCTATTTTTAAAAAACTTGTGAAATTACAATTTATTAACACGCCTTTAATTTTTTTTCATTAACAAACATTAATATGCTTCACATTCTTTATCAAAGTCCATAAACACATAGAATTAAATATTAAATTAAACATAAAATCAACATCAATTTTATCATTATAAAATTACAACTAACACCGAATTAATTAACACACCTCTTTATTCTCTATAAAATTAATTATCAATTAATTCTGACTTTATGTTATTTAACATTTTCTATAAATAACATCATGCTAAAATGAGCATAAAAACATGCTACATAATCATAGAATAAATCACACACTATCTAGAAAATCAAGAGGTAAACCGTTATCATGGTAGCAAACAACAATAGACAACCACAATCTAATTATTTATCAATTAGAGTAAATATTTATTAGGTTAATTCCATTTACATTCAAAGAGTTAAAACATGATAACTTTATGATTGCACATAAATAAATAAGAGTAGAAATTAATCCCCTAATTGGAAGAAAGAAGTTCCACACGACTTGCTACACCAAAACAGGGGGGTGCACGCTAGATGGGATCACTGCTGGAGAACTTAAGCCACTGGAAGAAGGGTTACATGACTCTAAGGGAAGGTTTATGGAATTCTAGATCTTGGGAGAATGAAAATAAGAAGGAATAGAGAGAGGTACCTTTGTTTTCGAGACAAAAAAATACATGACGATCAAATTTTCCAGATCGCACTAGATTTAATTCCAACTATCACAAATATCATTAAAATACACATGTAAGAACATTTTAACAAACTCAACCACCTCATAAATTCAAGGATATAATTATCTTTTATGAATGGAATTTCAAGTCCCTTGATTCACTCCACTAAAAGTTCTGCATGATCGTTTTCATAAAACTGGCATAAATTTCCACATAGGCGATTCACGTTGCCGGAAGCACCATATAGCCAAAATCCCCACATAACCATTTTCCCACATAGAAAAATTTCCCATGTAACTAGAAATCACATGTAGCTGAATTACCTACATAGATTAATTCCCTACGTGGTGTAATTTCCTACATAGAAACTTTACCCATGTAACTAAATTCCCCACATAGACGAATCACAGTACCAATCGCTCACATAGCTGATCCACATAGTCGATCGAGACACACAGCCGATTAATCCATATAGATGATATTTCCATGTAGCTAATCCAACCACATAGCTGATTTATTTATTTTATCCATACACATACCCGATTTCACATAGTAGATGTCTCCATGCATTTGATTTGACTGGCCGTGAGATGGGCTCTCACCCAAGTTGTGAACTGCACCTTCATGACCTAAAACCCTTCCTGCTTTTAGTTTTTAGCATCCAAACACTTTAAGGCCTACTCCTGGCCTTCTTTGAGCACCAAAGGCTTAGGAAACATGAAAAGGGTTGGGATAGATGAATCCAAGCCCTTATATCAGATACCTATCCAATAATTCTCATCCTCAAGAATCCAAAACCAAACCTGAGGAGAAAACAAGAAGGTTTTTTCCAAACAACCCCCCCATAAGATACCTCTTAAAGATCTCACAGTCATAGGATCTCAAAAACCTCATTAAAGGAAACAAGTGTAAAACCACACAAAAAAAAAACAACCATCTCCTAAACAATATTCTGGGGGAGACACATCTCAAACTAGAACAAAGTTACCAACAAGAAATAAGAGAGAATCATCTCATCAACCAAAAAGGTCAACATCTACAAAAAAAAACAATGTTATAAGAGAAGAACTAAACATTAAATATCTCTAGGCACTGAGTGTGCATCTATGACTCATGTTCCCAGGTACTCTCGTCCACGTCACCATATCTCCACAAGAAATGAACCAATGGAATAATACACCCCTGAAACACCTTCTCCTAGAAGTCTTGGATCTTTACAGGTCACCCCTCAATGGTTGCATCATTGTCCAAATCAATCTCTCCCCAATCGATGATAAGAGAGTTGTAATGAAGATAATGATGAATCTATGACATGTGAAAAACATCATGTATTATACTTATTTGTGTGGTAAGTGCTATATAATAACCCATGAATCCAACACATTCCAACACCTCGAAAGACACAAAAAACCAGGGAGAAATTTTACTCGCATGACCAAACCTTCATTTCCCACTACAAGGAGTCATCTTCAGGAACATGTTATCTCCTACATCGAACTCTATAGGTATCCTCCTATAATAGACATAGAATTTTTTATGATCCTATGTTGCTTCATCCTTGCATGAATTACATGTATCATATCTGTCCTATTATATACCAGTTCTGGAATAATAATTACTACCTCTTCAACCCCAGTCCAATATAACAAAGAAACAAAAGGTCATCCGTAAAATTCTTCAAATGAAACCATAAAAATGATTGAGTGTAAAATATTATTGTAAGAAAACTCAACCAAGGGCATATACCTCATCCAAAAACCTACAAAATCCAAGACATAATATTAAAACATGACTTTAAGATTCTGGATGGTGTGTTCTATATGGTTGTTCATCTATGGATGAAAATAAGTGGTAAGACATAACTGAGAGACAAAAACATGTTGGAGACCTCTCTACACCATGGAGGTAAAATGAGAATCTTGATCTGAGATGATCATCCTTGGGACTCCGTGGAGTCTCACCACCTCCTCCAGATAATACCTCAATAAAACCTCCACTAAGCTCAACTCCTAGATCATTATAAAGTGGATTTATTTCATCAAATGGTATACTATCACCCATGTATCATCATATCCTCAATGATATTGAGGTAAATCAATAATTAAGTCCATCGATATTTCCTCCAACTTTCATCAGGGAACATTTAATGGCTAGAGAAAACCACCAGGAAAAAAGTACTTAGCATTCACCTTTTGGCAGACCAATCATCGAGAAAAAAGCTCTGCAACTTGTAATTCCCATGACAACATCATAAGAAATTATTATGAATATCATCATCTTTCACCCACATCAAATGATATGTCGAAAAAAAAAATTTATCAAGAACCAACTTTATATCTTTATTTGATCAAATAAATCATTAATCCATGGAAGAGGATAGTGATTATTCATTGTCACTTGATTTAAATGATGATAATTGATACAAATCCACAAACTTCCATCAGCCTTCTTTATGAACAAAACTAGTGCACCTCAAGGTGTTACACCCAGCCGAACAAAACCTCTCTATAACAGATCATCAAGATTTACTCATAGATCTTACAACTCAGATGGTGACATACTATACAAATACATCTAGATGGAAGATACACCTGACTGTAGCTTGATCCTAAACTTCATCTCTCGTTGAGGGGGTAATGCTACAACCTCCTCTTGAAAGACATCATGGTACTCCTCTAAAACTCTTGGAAACACCAACTACTGAACCGTTGAAAAGCTCGGTATCAACCTATCTATCAAATAAATCAAGGAAAGAACATGAATTCAACCCATATGAGTGTCCCAATCACCAAAAAACACCATTGTCTCTCAATAAACATCATAGAACACAACCTACCTCCTAAAGAAATCCATAGTACCCTACACCAAATACAACCAATCCATGTCTAGGATGATGTCAGATGGCTATATATGTAAACATAGGAAATATACCCAAAAGTGATTTTGTAATAGTATATTCCCTACCAATCCATTAATTTTCTTGTTTTGGATTTTGGAAGTGTTTGGGGGAGGTTTTGGGAGCTTTTGGTGGAAGCTGGAGGTGTTGTAGGACTGCTGTAGGAAATACACATCGTGCAAGTGTATTTCAAAACTTGTAATGGTGGTTCACGACTTGTGTGTGTCTAGTTTCTAATGTGTATATCTTTAGGGTTAAATAATAAATAGGATATGTGCTTTTTGATGAAACTGAACCCCAAGGTTTACAAAATGTGAAAGAGGATTACACGTCGAGTAAATCCCTAATGCAATGCAATTTTAAATGTTCTTTCTGGCCAAATTTTCATTCATTCAGCCATGAATTATTATTTCTCTCATTTTGGGAAAACCCTTGGCATCCCAAGGAGTTCTTCAAGCCCTCTTCCCCCCTCTTTGATCTGTTGGTCCTGGTGGTTGTTCATTTGAAATCCATGGTAATCCCTTTCTTCTTCTTGGTAGGTTTTATTCCATTCTTCTATTGAGGATTCATTGTGATGACGTTGTTATGGTTTGGGGTGTGTGTTGTGTTGAATTTTGATTATTTTTGGTTACATTGTATGTTGATCCATGTTTTCTCTTGGCGCGGTTGTGGTTTTTGGGTGTTCTTCTTCACCATACAGTGCGCAACGAGTCAGAAAAACTTCTTTGAGGTAGGGAATCCCTCATTTCTCTTAATTGTGTATCATGTGGGAGGGTTCTTATTTTGTTTACCTATGGGTTATGGTTGTTCTGACTTAATTAGAGATAAATAATTGGATAAATTTAAATTGAGGGGTAAAAAAGGGTTTGACTTGTATATTTTTAAAGCTTTATTATTATTATTATATTGTGAATTATATGGGCTTGATGCCCCACTGAAAATTGTGTCCATTGGGGGATTTTTTTTCACTTTATATATGTGTTGATATTTCATCTTTGGTTGTTATTATTGTTATATCACCCTAAAATGGAAATTTTCTAACCACTTAAATTTGTATAATAAAGCAGTTACCCTAGGATAATAACTTGTGTGATAAAACCCCTAAAATAAAGTGGAATGTGATAAAATTCCCTTTGTAAATCTGAAAAATGATCTTGATGCGTTGTGATGTGTGGTCGTGATTATAGGATGATGATGTGTGGTAGGAACATATGGGGATGATGGTTTGTGTACTGTGATTTTATGGCATCGAGGTGGTTTGTTTGGGCATTCTTTTGGGGTGGTGAGGTGGTTTGTGGGCCGTAATTTTGAAGTAGCGAGGTGGTTTGTTTGGCCGTGATTTTGGGGTGGTAAGGTGGTGGTTTCTTTTTTTAAACACCTGAGTAGTGATGGATGAAATAAATAATTGTCTGATAATGTCTGAAATAGATTTGGTTGGTTTGGTTAATGAGGTGAAAATTGCAAATGAACAATTAAAAGATGAGTTTTGTGGTTAAACATGGTTGATTCTAAATAATGAAAAGAATGTAATGATTAGATGGAATTGGTTGGAAACATGGAATGAGGTTGCAGCTTGTTGTGTGGTGTTATGCATTTAGAGGTGGCGGTAATGGTGATGATATTGTGAGTTGGTTAGTTAGTTTGTGAACCCATAGGTTGGTCTTGAGTTTTTGATACTACATATATATACTTTTATATTATTTTGATTTCTATATTCACCCCACCCATGTCGAGAACTATGTTCTGAAACCCACAAAGTCACATAGGGGGTGTTTTTCTTAACATCCGGTGAGAAGTACAAATGGATGAGTACTCGCTCTTTCCCGCTCTCTCTTCCATGAGATCTAGGTATTGCATAAGCTGTGATGGATGAAGGACTGTTAGTGCATTAGATAGTGGTTTTGATAGCCCAAGTGTTTGCGAGTGAGGTGTGATGACCCAGGTGTTTTCGGATGAGACATGACCGTGCTTGTGGGGTAGTGGCCCAGGTATTTTAGGGCGAGATTTGATATGACTATTCTTCTGGGGTGGCTTCTATTATGGGTTTTTCATGGTAGGAGGAGTTCATGAGGTTGATATCCTACATGTTTATGATACCTGACTACTCTGTTTTTGAAAATGGTTGTGTTTTGGACCATGTGTTTTTAGGTGAGATATGTTGGGGCCATGCTTGTGGGGTGGAAAGCCTAGGTGTCTGTGGGTGAGGTGTGTTGTGACTATTCTTGTGGGGTGGAGTGGTATACGTAAGATATGCGAGTGTTAGGATGTAAAAATTTGGGTGTGAGAGTGGAATGACAATGGGAAAGTGGTGCAGAGTACCCTTATTGATGTGATTCCTATTATATTATATTACTTGGTTTTATTTAATGAACATTCTTTGGTGAGGTTGGGATGGTTAGTGTACCTTGATAGGTGTTGTTTGGTTCTGAGGTTTTATCATAGCTGCATTCATTTTATTCTTTCACATGTGCATGAGAGACTTTGATTTTCATACTGAGTATACTTGTATGCTCACCATATGTATATAAAATTGTTTTTAGGTTTCTAGGAGGACTATGTAGACCATGTTGGACATTACTATATTAGATCCTTGATAGTTTCTATGTTGCTACTTTAGCTTTACTTTTGGGTATTTACTTTGGAGACTTTACTCTGTATTAGTTCTATTTATACATGCATGTGGGATAGTTTTTGATTTCTTTTATATTATGTCTTGGATTTATTTTTGGATGATCCATCTTATCTCCCAATCCCATGTTATTATAGAGGGTAATTCCTCCCATATCACGATATTTTTATAGAATCAATTCTAGTCACCAACATGGGGCCTATTGGAAGTGGGAATCGGGGGTCATTATCTCTCTCCTTTCTTTGCGGTATCTTTGGAGGGAGGGGTCATGACATAGTGGTATCAAAGGAGTGGTTGAGAGATAGGATGAAGTTTAGAGTTAGGTATAGTGAGGATTTCATGGGGTGGTATGACAATAGTTCTAGTTGACCTTGGTGTGTGACATAGGCCATGGAGACCGGCTAGGACACGAGATTTTAGGTCCTCCCATGATCCAATGCACAAACTCTGAGCTTATTGAATGTCCAAGTGAGTTTGACCTATTTTAATGGTAGAGAACTAGGAGAGGTATATTCATCATGATGACTTGTATTCTTGTTTGAATTGTGTAGTTTTGGGAATATTGAAATGGACTACAAAATGTATTAAATGTTTTAAAATGAATCTTAATAAAATTACACACTATCAGGATTAGGAATTTGTTTTTTTCCTTTTAGCTATGACTCATATTCATCATTCACATGTGGATCAGGAAGTTGAGGTTCAATAGGCTGATCTGGTTGATCACCACAGGGTTGATCCAATTGAGGAGGATGATCAGTGGAAGAGGACATTGCGTTATTTCTAGTGGTAGTCTTTGGGGAAGTATGAGAGTAGTGTCTCATATGTAAAGACAAAGATATGAATAGAGGATTTATATATCACTTTCAGTTTGATCCAGGCCATGATGGGGTATTGGGTCCCTTTGGTAGTCAGTCAGATGTAGGGATCTATGCATTAGTGGTAGATGCTGTATCTAGGGGAGTAGAAGGAGGTAGATGCTTTGTGGGTCGACTTCTAGAAGGAATTCTGGGAAAAGTTACTTTATTCAACCATGAAAGTAGTAAAGAGGCAAGAGATTCTTTCTCTTCAGTTGGGAACATGTCAGTGCGGGATTTGGGATTCAAGTTCAAGGAACTTTTTTGTTTTACCTAGATGTTTTTTCAGTTCAGTAGTTTTATGTGATACATCATTAGGATGCACTTCGTCCTTCTATATAGTATACAATTAATCATTTTACATTGCCGATGTATCTAGAGGTTCATATGAAGGAGGATGTGATCGATCAGATGCACTCACGAGGAGGTTTTCCATGGGAGTATAACCAGAAGGGTTCCTCAAGGAGAAGAGTTTTCAGTGGAAGGTCTCAAGCACCAAGACATTCTAGGTTTTGACTAGAAGGGATTCAACCTTAGTAGATTCCTTTCTGACCTTTAGGGGCCAATGGTTTCTGTGATTTTCTTAATAGTTCTATGCTGGTCTGTTTTGGTTTTGAGGGTCATGTAAATTTCTAGAACCAGTGCCCAGTGGTTCCCTGAGCTCAGTTTTGTGGAGGTGGATAGGTTCAACATCATCCTCAATAGCATTTTACAGTGAGACCGTTTCATCAGTAGGTGCAACAAGTTTTTTCTCTACTAATGGGATATGCAGTAGGTAGAGGTCAACCCCAGGATATTTCTCGAATTCAAGGACCACAAACTGAGCATGGATGTGGAGGTGGTTGTCATTAGAGAGGTAGAAGAGATGGGAATAGTCAGTTGCATGCAGTAGATGCGACAGATTCAGAGGGGTTAGAGATCGTTAGAGGTACGATCAGTTTGTTTAGTACCATTGTTTGTGCCTTGTTTTATTCATGAGATTCACACTCCTTTATTTAACCCACTCTATCCCATGATTTGGGACTAAGATTAGAGAGCTTACCTTGACCCTAGTGTTTACTTCCCCAATCATAGGTCTGAATATCTTGTTTGATGTGTGATGGGGGTGTAGACTAATGATGGGGCTGCATTAGTCCCATGAGGATCTTTTCTTGCTACAGATTTAGCCATATGATGTCATCCTCATCATCGACTGGTAGTATTCTGTATATGATTTTATCAACTTATTTAGTATGAGAGGCATGTTTTTGGATGTGGATGGACAACATGTGGTTTTTGTTAGTGAGCAGGGTTGTTAGGTGAGAAGTTGTCATGTGGAGTCCCTTCTTTCCTTGTTGGATGATTTTTCAGTGGAATCAGTGGATGCTCATATGGTAGAGGTTCCTAGGGTCGTTGGGGAGTTTCTAGATGTTTTTTCCAAAGAGGTTGTGATTCCACCCCCTTGAAATGATGTTGATTTCAGTATAAACTTACAACCCGATGATTCTATGATTTCAATGACTTATAATCGAATTATACCTTTTAAGTTATGGTAGTTGAGGATTCAGATAGATTATCTGATGTAGAAGGGTTTTATCTGGACGATTGTGTTTCCATGGGGTGATCCATTGTTGTTCACCAAGAAGAAGGGTGATAGTTTAAGGGTTTTTAGACTAAAGAAGGTTGAATCAGGTGAAGGTCAAAAATTATTACCCTATTCCAAGGATTGATGATCTTTTCAAATAGTTGAGAGGGGTGAGTTGGTTTTCTAAGATTGAGCTGTGGTCTATATTTCAACACTTGAGGGTGAAGGAGGGCGATATCCCGAAGACTAACTTATGATGATGGTATGAGAACTTTGAGTTTGTAGTCATGCCATTCAGTGTTATGAATTCACCATACATGTTCAAAGGGATTATGAACTCTGTGTTTCATGAGTTACTAGATCAATTTGTCATCGTATTCGCTGATTACATCTTAATATACTCTAAGTCATAGGAGGAAAATGTTGGGCATCCCAGAACTATATTTCATGTTCTACAATGCCACCATCTCAATGTAATGTTGTCCAAGTGTAAGTCTTAGACATGAGAGGTGCATTTCCTCAAGCATGTGGTGTCTTAGTAGGGTGTGGAAGTAGACCCGTCGAAGGTTGAAGTAGTTTTTTCTTGGGGAGAACCCAAGAACGTGACATAAGTTCATAGTTTTCTTGATCTTGTAGGCTATTATCCAAGGTTTGTACCCAATTTCTCTCTATTTGTGGCCCTGTTGATATATTTGAACTATAAAGACCAAGATTTTGTGTGGAGTGATTGGTTCCAAGTAGAATTCAGTTACTTGAAGGGGGAGTTGGTTAGTGCTCCAATGATCTGGTTTCCTGAGGAAGGGGTAATGTTTGAGGTTTTTTGTGATGCTTCTCATTTGGTATTGGGATGTGTGCTAATACAGCAATGGGTGGTGATCTCTTATGATTCTAGGAAGTTACATACCCATGAGAACAACTATTCCACCCATGATTTGGAGATAGGAGAAGTTGTTTTTACGCTAAAGTTGTGGGGAAATTACCTCATGGGGGAGCACTTTGTATTCTTCATAGATCATAAGAGTTTGAGGTATATCATTTCCTAGTGTGATTTGAACTTTCAGTAGTAGAGTTGGATGAAGTTTCTTCAGTATCATGATTTTGATATCTCCTAAACCTCAGAAAAGGGGAATGTTTTGGCCGATTCATTGTGTATGAAGTCGTGTAAGGGTGTTGTTCGGTAGTATAAGGATTCTTGGAGAGTAATAGAGGAGTTGGAAGCCTTGAAATTATATGTAAGATTTTATGGAAGTAGTAGCTATTTGTTTCATATGTTGGTGTAGTTTTCCTTGATTTAGTATGTGGGGGAGTCTCAATGTGGAGACTCAAAGTCAGAGGTGATGCATGATCGTTTTGGCCATGGTGATGCTCTAGAGAGATGGTCAGAGGATGGTCAAAATCAGATGTTGTTTCATGGGTGGTTTTTTGTTCTGATAGTAATGTGTGATGGATTCCTTAATGAGTTTCATAACTCACCTTTGGCGGTACACCCAGGAGTTTCCAAGATGTATCGTGTCTTGAAGATACAGTTTTGGTGGCCCGATATGAAATGGTCAATGGTGGATTTTGTTGCAAAGTGCTTGATTTTCCAACAATTAAAGGATGAGAATCATGTTCTTGGTGGTTTGTTGCAACCATTGGATGTTCCTAAGTGTAAATTGGATAACATCACAATGGATTTTATCATAGAGTTACCTAGAGATTAGGGAGGTTGTGATGTTATCTGGGTGGTCATGGATTGGTTAATGAAATCATCCCACTTCTTAGAAATCAAGGAGTTGGGCATAGTGGATGCTTTGGCTAAGAGGTATGTGGATGAGGTGGTGCGGTTTCATGGAGTTCCAAGGTCCATTGTCTTGGATCAAGAAACATGTTTTACCTCATGAGTCTGGAGAGTATTGTAGCATGATTTTGGAACTGAGTTACACCTCATCACTACTTTCCACCCTTAGAAAGATGGGAATACAAAACGAAATATCTAGACATTGGGGGATATGTTGAGGGGCATGCATATTATGCATAGTGACACCTTCCTTTGGTAGATTTTTCTTATAATAATAGTTGTCTCTCTTCCATTTTCATGGATCAGTTTGAAGATTTTTATGGGAGACTGTTTCATTCTCCATTGTCCTAGATAGAGGTTGGGAAGATAATCATTCTTGGTCCTGATGTGGTGCAGAGCATGACAAATATTGTTCATCTTGTTCATGAGAGGATGAAATTAGCACATTATTGGAAGAAGTCTTATTCCAATCATTGAAGGAGGCCATTGGATTTCAAGTTTGGGGACCACATGTTCATGAAGGTTTCCCCTCAATTTGGTCAGTGAAGGTTTGGAAGAGGGAGTAAGCTTTCCTCTAGGTTTGTTGGGCCCTTTGAGGTTTTGGGGAGAGTTGACAAGGTGGCATATTGGTTGGATTTACCACTGTAGTTGGGTAGGATGCACAATGTCTTACACATCTCTTAGATTCATCGATATCTTCATGATGACTCTCATGTCATTGATTAGGGATAGTTGGATATTTAGGATGAGACGACATTTTTGGAACGACCTATAGAGATCCAGGATCGCCAAGGGAAGGCACTGCATGGAGGTACCATTTATTTGGTTTGTGTGTTGTGGAGTCATGGTGGTCTGGATGAGAGTTCTTGGGAGTGAGAGATGAAGATGTGTTCCCAGTACCAGGAGTTTTTTTGAGTTTTTCTTTGCTCTATTTTTCTTTTTGATGTGATGTTTTGATCCTTTTATTTTATGAGATGATCGTTTTTCCTTGGTTTGTGATGTGTGTAGTATGATGTGTGATAAAGTATTGATATATGAAAAGGGGGGGACCTGATTCCTAGTCAAGATGCATTAATTGAGATGCGATTAAATCTATGTGGTCGAGTCAATGCTACCCAGAGCGGATAATATCTTAACATGGAATATATAATTCTTTAATTCATGTGTTCAGGATAGTGTTGTTCATTATTTGTAGTGGTTTTTGGTTTGGGCTATGTGGAGGTTGAGATGATTTTATAGTGGTTGTGTGGAAGTATAGTTGTGTGAGAGGAGGTGACCTGTGGTTGTGGTGATGTGGTGGTGCAATGTGTTTTGTGTTCGTTTGGGTTTGTGTGTTTGGATGGTGGTAGCGTTTGAGGTATGACGAGACCCTTGAGAGGTATCTCGCAGGGTGGTTATTTCAACTCCATTTCTTTTGGGCTTGGTTTTTGAATTCTTAAGGGGAAGAATCATTTGATAGGTATTTTATGTAATGATCAATGCCCTCCCAGTCTGTTACTTTTCTATATTTGGTTGTTGGAAGTGTTCAGGGGAGGTTCCAAGAGTTTTCGATGGAAGCTGGAGGTGTAGTAGAACTGATGCAGGAAATACATGCCATGTAAGTGTATTACACATTGTGTAATTGTGGTTCACAACTTGTGTGAGGAAAGTTCATGATGTTTAGATCTTAGGGGTTAAATAATAAAAATGCAACACATTTTTTGGAAAAAATGAACCGTGAGGATTACACGACGTGAAAAGGGATTATAAGTCGTGTAAATCCCTGATGTAGTGAAGTTTTAAAATTTCTTTCTGGCCTAATTTTCATTCATTCGGCCTTGGATTATTCTTCCTCTCATTTTGGGTGAACCCCAGGTGCCCCAAGGATTTCTTCAAGCCTTCTTCCTCCCTCTTTGATCCATTGGTTTTGGTGGTTGTTCATTTCCAATCTGTGGTAAGCCCTTCCTTCTTCTTGGTAGGTTTTCTTCCATTTTTCTCCTAGGGATTCATTACGACAATGTTTTTATGGTTTAGGGTGTGTGTTGGGTATCGTTTTATGGTATTTGGTTTCGGTGTAGGTTGATCCATGTTCTCTCATGGTTTAGTTGTGGTTTTCGGGCGTTCTACTTCACCCTACGGTGTGTAGTGAGTTGACAAAGATTTTTTGAGGTAGAGAATCCTTTGTTTCTCTTTATTGTGTATCATACGAGAGAGGTTTGATTTTGTTTACCTATGGGTTATGGTTGTATTGACTTAATTAAATATAAACAATTAGCTAAATTGAAATTTATGGGTAAAAAGTGGTTTGACTCGCATGTTTTTACAACGTTATTATTATTGTGATATTGTGAATTGTATGGGCTTGATGCCCCGCTGAAAATTATGGTCATTGGGGGAATTTTTTTGTGATGGATATATGTGTTGGTATTTATGTTTTGGTTGTGATTGTTGTGATATCACCGTAAAATAGAAATCTTCTAACCATTTATATTTGGATAATAAAATGGTTGACCCATGATTATGACTTGTGTGATAACTGTTGTAATAGTGGGCACCCTAGACCCAACTATACATGAATTTTGATTACCATATCATGTGTATAGTCATATATAAATGATGTATTCATACCATTATAGTATAGATTTTTCTGCATCCACTATTTAATGGAAATTTGCATAAAATAATTGTCATGTCAAAAGTTTATATCAGGTCCTAGCCTATAATAAGAACCTTGAGATACTATGAAATTAATCTTAAACATATTTCATATGGTCTAGACACATAATACTGACTGTACATAATATATGTATGACTATCTAGTGCTGGGGGTCATAGTCATTATGAATTATCCTCATGAAGTTCACAATTGGTGATTTATAGTAGTGAGATCATGATGACAGACCTGCCAATAGAAACCCCACATGTTTAAGGTGTCATTGGTTGTTCCTATCTATAGACATGTATAATGGTCTCTTGACTTGAGATCATTATCAATGTGTTCCATTTGATCTTGTACTTTTATTCAAGGTAAAAACCATGATAATGAAATCGTGGCGAGGTAGCTTTTTTTGGGTGCGTCATTTCTAGCATGACATTTGTTGAATGGTCAAGAAAGGATTTGTCACTTTTAAGTTAAAGAAGTAATATATCTCAGGCCATGTTGATCAGGATGATAGTACCTTTATAAGACCATGGCCATGGTAGTTGACTGTAAATCTATCTATTTAGATAAAAAAAATAAAGCAAGAAAGGGAAATGAAATGGTTGTGCGTCCTACTTTATGAGATATTAAAGACAAAGAGATTATATTACATAGTGTGTTTTCATAGTTTGGTTGTCTCTACTATGACTATCCTTATCTATTTAGGGGATATGATGGGTTACTAGATCCCACTCTTGGTCTGTGAATGGTATTCACTACTACCGAGATAAGGTCCTAGAGGGTCACACACAATAGCGTATTAGAGAATCTTCCCTATTTAGTTGAATAGGTATATAGGACATGGCAGGCCCCACCATTGGGGTCTGAGTTTTTTCCAAGGGTATACGATCACCAAAGTATTAAATAAATTTATATTATTAAAGTTGTGAATAATTGGCATTGAATTTATTTATTAAATGTATTTATAATTTTTAAAGTAAATACATAGAAAATATTATTTGAATGAATATTAGTTTAAAATATTCAAGGTTTATTTAATATTTTCAAGAATGAAGAATCGAGTTAATGACTTCGTTATTGTCACGTAATATATTTATTATATTATAAGAAAGTGATAATAATATTTATGACTCAGTATAGTAGTCATAATATGTCATTTATAGTGTGTTAATTATTCGGGGGTTGAGGGAAAATTATAGGTAAGTACAAAACACACTATATATATAAGAAGAGTGGCCTTCACTATTTACTATTCATTGCATATATTTATCTCTAATTATTTCTCTATCATCCTAGATAGAGAAGCTATAGATCCAAGGAATCAGATAGAGAACACTCTCATACATCATAAGCAAGGTGATATGGTAATCGTTGGAGCATAGAAGGCATCATCAGATCTATTTTATAGCACCCAAGATTCGATGATCAATGATCCCATAGTTTCTTGAATCTTTTGTGGAATATCTAGATGAATTCATATTCAGATTATTCAAGCAGTGATCACTGACGACAAGCAGATGTTGAGCGTAGATTCAAAGCTAACCAGGTATTTTATGATTTTAATTTTGTGCTTAAAACTCTTCACACAGGATACCCAGCTTATAATGAGCCACATTTCACCAATGAAGAAAAAGTCATGTTGTTCGTTGGTGGAAAAATTTTAAAATCCCATTTTTTGGGTTTCCGTTGCATGCTCGGTACCTTCAATTGGTATCAGAGTGTTGCATAATGATTTTAAACCTTGAAAAAAAATTAATTTTTCATAAAATATATCAGAGAGAGTTTTTTCGGTCCCAATGCCATAGACGGATTTTGAATCTGACACTAGATGGTCAGGCTATATCCATCTGAAGTTTTAAATTCAGATTAAAATTTAAGAAAAAAATGGATTGAATTTGTTTTTCATCATTTTTAATGTGATAAACACATATATTTATTTTTATGTTTTGTTATCCTGAAACTAGTGCAGACATCGGCATTTTTTGGCTAACTTAATCATTGGCCAACATTCCGGTGAGCGAAATAGTATATTCCACCACCAGGGATCTTATTAATATAAAATAAAATAATATTATTTTATAATAATAATAATAATAATAATAATAATAATAATAATAATTTCTAAAACCTATATTTCCAGCCTTTAGAAATTTTGAGGGATATTGATCATTGTCCTCAGGTCAGCAAACAAACAAACAGAAAAAATTATATAAAAAATATATGTTACTTTTGCAGGTCAATAAGTAAAAAAATGGTGGTCCCTCCCTCCTCTTATAGCTGATCCCTCCTTCGTCCAGGCTCAAACCTCTCTCAAGCCGCCCCGGGTTCCCTCCTGTCTGCCTCGGGTGCCCTCCCGCCTCAAACTCGCCACCTCCTCAGGTGTGCCCGACCACTAGATTCTTCTAGACACCCTTTGGATGACACCTTATATAGTGTGAGACCACCACAGTGGACCCATTCGGCCTCCCTCCTAGAACCAACCCCACACCGCTCGACGACTGGAGAACCACCTCGTTCGGACAGGCTACCTGAAGTTCTGGCCCACCAGATCTGGCTCACCACCATGACATCACAAATCAGTAGGCCTGCCCGACCCAGATGACCCTATGAATGGGGTCTACACCAGCCCGAAGGTCCTGCACGGGTTCTCCCCAACCCACACATACCCTATTGGGGTTTTCATGGTCTATTTAATTAAATATAATAAAAAATTAATTTAATTTCATTTTCAAATTAAATTTATTAAATATTAATTTTTAGTTTAAAAAACTTAATTTTAATAGTGCAGGTTAAATTAATTTAATTTTTGTTAAAAATTAAATTAATTAATTAATTTAGTTTTTGGTTTTAAAATTAAATTAATAATGGGACCAAACAACATAAATATTGAATTAAAAATATGAGTTAATTTTTAGTTCAATAAAGTGCCCTCAAATTTTTTTTAATACAAGTTTAATTTATATTCTACATTTAATTTCAATAAAAAATTTAGAACCATATTAGAATTATAATGAGCCATTAACCGATCAATATATGTCTCGTGTATCTTTATTTAATTTATTTATTTCAATGGTTATTTGTAATATGTAATTTAATAAAAGGAGAGCTGTGAATTTGCGTTCCCAATTCTGAGTTGTATTTTATACCACCAAGTTTCCCTCAACTGTATGCGGGTACTATTGTATAATGGTGAAGATGATGAGTGATGCACTTCACACCAAGTTATGAAGACACACCAAACATGAATTTGAGGCATTGGATGAGAAAACGCTACAACTCGAGACACAAGCGATGTGACTCAAGGTATTACCCCTAGGGTCTAGGTTGATCCATTATTAACTCAATGGATCAACCTCTAGTATTGGATCATGATCATATCATCATTTTATTTTTTAATTGTTTATTATTTCTTGAAGGTGTGTTTTATGCGCGACCACATAGAATAATAAACAAGCATGCATAGATAAAATGAACATGTGACATGATTAATTTTTCTATTTATTACATAGTCAATTGTGAGTGCAATCATATATAACATGCTTATGAAATATAAAATAATTTATTTCATCACATAAAAATATAAAACCCTCAAATAAATATTAAGTCATAACCACCTTCCATCATTCATTTTTTGAACAAAACTGGGTGTTCGGGGTTCTCGTTGTTCCAAAGTTGAGGGTGCCTCTTACTACCAGAGAGTTCTTATGAGAGTGATGGATTGAATTAATTAAATTGGTAGTAATTATTATCTATAGATAACTTTCTATCATTCTAGAGGCAAGTATTTAGTAAATAAAATTATGATTTTATAAGATGAGACTTCACTCAAAAAATCAAGGATCTGCGAGTTAATGTGGTTGGTCAGTCAAACGCCTACCTTGAATCCTCCAAGTAGTGGCGTAGCCAAAGCTTGTAGACTATGAGGGAAGGTTTAGGAATCCTTTCCACTAGAATAATCAAGTGATATAGTATTCTAATTCTAGCTCAAAGATTCCCTATAATTCGATAAAATAGTGGGAGACATTTAATGATTTAATTAATTAATCAAAATGTCTAAATCAGTAATCAAGATAAAAAAGTAAAACTATGCTAGTTTTTTATTTTTTTAGAAAATGGAAAGTTATAAATCAAAAAAATACTATTATAGTTAATGTACAAAGTAAATTTTGTCACTAGCACGAATTTCCAAGTGTATTACAAGTGCTTGTGCACAATACTATGCTATCATAAATTCGAAGTGTTAGTGTCCCTATATCTGTTAAGCCACCTCAAGAAGTGAGGGTGAGAAATATGCTTACATGAGACTCATGTGTTAAGAATATTATGGTTATATCAAAATTATATCATCAATGTTTTATGCTAGTTGTGATCACTACATCAGGATATGAGTGATATAACATGTAGTCTCATCTGTGAGAAGTTTTCCAGGAAAAAGTGAAGCAAGATATGAGTAAGGTGATTATTAAACTAGATATGTGTAAATTTAAAGATGAACCATGATCTTTCAATAAATCCCTTTATAATATCATTTTCATCTATTTACTCAAGTCTTTTTTTAGTTTACAAAACAAATAGTATTGAGTAAATGCTTCATTGCCTATTTAAGTAAGGTTTTCCAAGTACATAAGAATACGAAAGTCAGTTTAATCATCATTATTAGGGTGAAAAAATTGAAAGTAAATGCGAAAAGGATAATGGAAAGTAAATACAGAATAAAATTTTCCACTTCATTCAATGTAATGAGGTTGGATCTAAATTGGAGGTTATTTTCATCACATAACATGAAATAAATTCTATGTAAGTTAATTGTAATAATTTTAATTAAAGAAGAAAGTTATCACTTCTTCGAGTATATTCATCAATATAAAAGTAATTTTTCAATCTTACTTCTTGGGAATTAAATATAATATTCCTTTTCACATATATCTATTTAAATACAGTAACCGAGTAAGTATAAAAACATTACTAGAAATCAGGTGTATTCTCTAAGTGGCTTAAAAAGGGTGATTCCTAAGTTAGCGGTGAGAAGTATATGACTTCTATATTTCCAAGTGAATGATTCTTGAAGAACTATAATTGAGTATAACCAAAACATTCATATCACGCGCCCTTTGGACACAATGAGACATTATTCTAGGTTCATGAATGAATATTGTTTGTGGTATCTCATACTCAATCAATAGTTCAGTGATAATTGAATCATTGACAATAAATGATGAATATAAAATGTATGAATTTTATACCCAGTTGCAGTAAGATAATTATTTTTCAAGTAAGACTAAAATTGGATGTCAAGTATATACTTATTTTGGTATTTGGGATTGGTAAATATAAACACCTTTGGTATTATTGACATCTTTAGTTTTTATAAAGAAACATTTAGAAATAAAGGTATGCCATAAAGCTTTCAGAATTAGTTCAGCTAGAGAGTGTGAATTATTCTAAGGGTAAGCTAGCGGTATATATACTTTATAATATTCCTTTAAGTAATTAATGAATGGTAAAGTGAAGTATATGCATGGTTAGAAGATATGAATTTCTTCAATCTGACATGCCAAATAATATCTTGACCAAGAAATCATCGATAAAAAAAATGTAGTGTGGAGTAATTCCTAAATGAAAATTACCTTATTTACATCATGATATTTATGTTAATAAGGAGGATTAATTATGAAGTCTTACAAGTCAACATTGATCAACAAAATGTACTGTGGATTAATTCCTAAACACAAATTTTATACATTAGAGTTATGATGTAAGTAATATCGATGTTGCAACTTGAAGAAACATACATAATATTTCATGATATTTTTTTTCAAATAATGACAATATCCCATAACCATATGCCAACTATAATGACTACTGTATATCATAACATTAGTATTATGATGGAAATCCATTATTCTTAAGACATGTTTGGATTCAAAGAGTTTTTTAGGACATAAACAAACTTGCATCATGAATAAACACATTTTACATCTTTTGAAATTATCCTAAGGGTTTCTCAGGATATTAAATAAATCCCTAACATAGAAAAGTGGTAGTCAAGTTATGGACTACATTTCTATAAAAGGGTGTACATATCTACTTGAGATAGTGGGATCCAGATTGACTTTGGTTTTGTAGTACCCCCGATTTCTGGTATGTAACCCTTTCTTAATTCTTTTCATGGTTTTAAAGTTAAGGGTGTTGAATGAGAGAGTCGGGAGAACTTGGAATGATGTTTTGAGGCAAAGGGGAAGTCGCACGGTCGGCGCACGGTTTGTCTAACTGTGCGGCCAAACCGTGCGCAGTGGGTCTTGGAGGCAGTAGATTCCGCATGGTCGACACACATTTTGTCTAACCGTGTGGCCAAACCATGTGAGAAGGGTGGCCGAGGCAGTATCCAATGCACGGTTAGCGCACGATTTGTCAAACCGTGCAGACTAACCATGCCGTCACTAAAAATTAGATCCTTAAATTGTGGATCTAACTCGTTTTGTCTCTAATTTCCTTGTTTAAACCTCCTAAGCGGCCCTAACTTGGGATTACTCTCCCTTGAAGGTTGGAAGACTTCTCCCAAGAATTCTGGAGGCGATCCGAAGGCTTCTCTTGGCGAATCAAAGTTGGATTCTTAAGGTATGTTATCGTTCTTGATCAGTTTCTTAGATCAACTTAGATCTACTTCTCCTCTTCTCTCGTTTTCTTAGATCTATGCCCGTTATGGGTAGATCTAAGGGTGTGGATGCCAAATATGACAATTTTGGTCTTGGTTGTGTTAAGATAAGAGATCTAAGGAGAGTTTTTGGAGTTTTGACCTAGTGTTCTTGAGCGTTCTTCGTCCGTGGCTTGGTTTCACCCAATTTGTTGAGGTAGGTGGCTTCACTCTTGATTCCTCTTTCTTAGAACTTGAAGGCTTAGTTTCAATTTGTTTTCCTTGATTGAAATTGTTTTTTATCTACTGTTAAATAATGGTTGAAACCCCTTTTTAGTAACGGGTGATGAAAATTGTGTGTTTTTTGAAAGTGGTTTTTAAAGCAAATTTAAAATGGTGATTTTAAATTGGTTATGGTTTTGCTGCTTGAATGAAATGGTTTTCAATGAAAGTGTGATGCTTTATTGAAAGGTTTTGAACAAACTTGGTTTTGGGCGTGGATTGCATGGGTTGTGGTGTGTGTTCATATGCATTGGGATGGATAAGGGCGAGAAGTAACCCCATCAAAAGGTTGGGATGGATAAGGGTGAGAAGTCCCCCCATCAATAGGTTGGGACAGATAAGGTCGTGAATTACCCCCGTTAAGGTAGTTCACTAAGTGACGACTTAGTGGAAGGATAAATCACCACTCGTGAGTATAGGGAGATCCAGGTTTCATGCATGTTTGGTTGTGTGGATTTGCGGAATGGGATGAATGTGCCAAAATGGAAATGTGAATTTGATTGGAAATATTGCTTGGTTGATTTTCTTGAGAAATATGTTTTTTTTGGAAAAATGTCTTGGACATGGAACTTGTTATATTGTGAAATGTTTTTGGAATTGTTTTATATAAATTGTTTTATATAAATGTGCTAACATGTTTTATCCTAAAGGCATGGGTTGGGAAGTCATTGGGGAAAACCTACTGAGTTTCATTACTCACCCCCTACTTTGGCACGTTGGTGCTTTTGCATATGTCATATACTAGGATGTTGGAAAAGGTAAAGTGTCACATGTTTAGAGCACTGCTTCGTGATACTTGGGCTGGTTCTTGATGTTGGAGCTTGGAGATTATGGGGCATGGAGTTGGGTTGTTGTCTTGTAGTCTTTGAGTTGTCTTTCCGCTATTTACTCTGATGTTTAGTGTTGGTTTTCACTGTGGTACTTTTGGTTGGTTTTTGATAAAATTAATGGTTGATTTGTTTTGGTTTTAAATCATGCATCATATAGTGGTTGCTTGGAGATGTTTATCTAGTTTCTCTATTTGTGGGTTGTTTTCAGTTAGAAGGTAAATCTTCCCCCAAGTATTTTGAAACCCTTTGGCATTTATTGCCAGCCTTTGGCTCCTTGGGGATGTCGTTTAAGGCCTAGAAATGACTCATTGAACTCTCAAGTCAATGAGAATTGGTAGGTCATTACAAATGGTATCAGCTTGTTCAGTCCTTGCCTAACAAGTGGTCATCGATGTTCTTGGTCCTGGAGTTGAAATTCCTTCTTGTCTATTCCTTGGGTGATCATCTTATATAGGAGTAGGATTGTCAAAACTTGAAATGTATAGCATAAAAGGACATAGCTAACCCGTTTATGCTGAACTTCAAGTTACTAGGGTGTTGGGTACATAAGTGTTTTAGATACACTTCTAGAATGTTGCAAATCTCATTGTCATGGGTTTAGCCAATGAGATGAGCATGACATGCATTAGAGGAATGAATTCCCACTAGGATGACATATCTCATTATGAAGAATGATTTATGATTTTGGGAAAGGTGCAAATTTTTGAAAAATGTAGAAATTGATTTTCAAATGATAGATTTTGAAAAGTGGATATTTGGTATATTTTGAAAATGGGTGGATTTTCAAAAAGTATGTGAGATGTTTTAAAAAATGGTTGAACATGTGGAAAATCTTGATGAATGGAAAACAATGATGTGATAGTTGATGTGATATAAATTGAAATGCTAAGACTTCAGTTGCTAGGAAGTGAGACTAACATCGTGCATTGTTTGTATAGAAAATGGCACCCATTAGGCGTCGTGGAAACCAAACCGAAGAATCTGCGGAGAATATGGTGGCACCTAAACCACGTGTGAACCAAGAGCTGGTTCAGAGTATCGTTCAAGCATTCCAGGCTGTGGACACAGGGAATTGGAGGGATGAGTCAAGGCATGTAGACCATTTTGTCCAATTCTAGAAGTAGAATCCACCCATCTTTCAGGGTGATTCTGAACCAGAAAGGGAGGAGGTGTGGCTGAGTAGGATGAATCATATCTTAGATTTCATCGGCACACCAGCAGAACTGAAAGTAAAGTTGGCGACATACATGTTGTATGATCTTGCATGACAGTGGTGGGAACTAGTGGTGCAGGCTAAGGTGGATCAAGGCCTAAGCTGGGAGGAATTTGAGGAGTTATTCAATAAACAATTCTATCCTCACACATTCAAAATCTAGAGGACAACAGACCTTTTCAGCCTAAAGCAGGAGAATATCTCTATCACAGAATATGCGGCTAAATTCATGAATTTAGTGCGCTTTGCACTGGAATTTGCTGCAAGTGCATCGCTGAAGGCATGCATCTTTGAATCAGGGTTGCGACAGGAGATTCACTCGAAGATAGATATGATTTTTATTAAGGATTATACAGAGATGGTGAACAGAGTAACAGTTGATGAACGTGATATCTCGAGATCGATAGGAGGAGGCATGATGATACCCACGAGAATGGGTGGGAACTCCAATGCTGGGAACAAGCGGAAGAGGAAAACCTACTTCCAAGGCGGGAGTACGAATCAGAACCAGATGGTCGAATAAGTCAACCTTCCTCCACGACCCTAGAGTAAAGCAGGGTGCTTTCAATGTGGGTTGATTGATCACATGAAACGAGAATGTACAACACCACCGAGAGCATGCCACAATTGCAAGAAGATGGGGAATCTTCAGAGATATTGTCGGAGTGCTCCATGGTCAGGTGGTCATGACACTTCTCAAGTGTCACAAGTATATTATGCTTCGACAGGGCGAGGAAAGCAAAATTAGTCTCACAAACAGAACAGAGCTAGTTATGGTGATTCTAGGAATACCGTGACCCCTCAACCAGGGAAATCTCAGCAAGGAAATAAGGAAAGCAGCGCAGCGATGAAGAAATTGTATGGAGCTGAGCAGATGATGGTTGATGATCAGGTTGGACCATCTACGGTGATAGGTATGATTCTTTTTAATTCTACCTTCATGAAAGTGTTGTTTGATACTGGTGCATCACACTCCTTCATTGCTTCTCGTGCTGTTGACTTTCTATGTTTAAAACTGGAAATGATGCCTTCTGTGTTGAAACTGCAAACTCCTCTTGGTGAAAGAGAATGTCAAGCCTTAGTGTGTCGAGCATGTGCTATAACTGTTGATGGAGATGAGCTAGAATGGGACTTATCCATGTTGGATATGGATGTCTATGATGTAATCCTGGGTATGGATTGGTTGTCAAGGTTTAAGGGTCACATTGATTGTTATAGGAGAATGGTTAGTTTCACGAATGAGGATGGAATCGACCATCTCTTTAGAGGAGAAAAGATAGTAAAGGAAGGTGTAAAGAGCTTTTTGGCACCAATGGTGGGAAAAATTTATTACCAATTAGCAGTGTTGACTTTGGAATCATTGGAAGAGATCGCGGAAAATAGTTTTCCAGCTGCAGTGGATCAATTTCCGGATGTTTTCCCTAAAAAATTATCAGGGTTACCACCTATAAGAGAAGTAGAGTTTATGATTGATCTCCTTCTGGGGACCAGTCCTATCTCACTTCCATCTTATAGGATGGAACCAATAGAGTTACGGGAATTGAAGGTGCAGTTAGAGGAGCTGGAAAGCAAAGGTTTTATTTGGCCAATCGTGTCTCCGTGGGCAGTACCGGTTTTGTTTGTAAAGAAAGCAGATGGAACTTTGAGGCTATGTGTGGATTATCGTAAACTTAACTAAGTTACGATAAAGAATAGATATCCACTTCCACGCATTGATGACCTATTTGATCTATTGAGGGGAGCTCAGTGGTTCTCTAAAATTGACTTGCGGTCAGGATATCACCAGTTGTGAGTTCGGAAGGAGGATATTCCGAAGACAACCTTTAGAAGCAGATATGGCCACTACGAATATGTAGTCATGCCTTTTGGTCTTACGAATGCACCAACAGTCTTTATGGATTTGATGAATAAGATATTTCAGCCATATCTAGATTCTTTTGTTGTGGTGTTTGTGGATGACATATTGGTGTATTCAAGAACAAGGGCTGAGCATGAGCAACACTTGGCGATAGTGTTGGAAATCTTGAGGTACCATCAGTTGTATGACAAATTGTCAAAGTGCGATTTCTGGGCCATGTCGTTTCTGAGAAAGGTGTTTCAGTGGATCCAGAAAAGATAGAAGCTATTATTTCTTGGCAACCGCCGAAGAATGTCTTTGAAATACGAAGTTTTATTGGTCTAGCTGGTTATTACCGATGCATTGTGCATGAATTCTCACGACTATCTTTTCCCATGACATCTTTGACAAAGAAAAATAGTGCATTTCAATAGACTGAAGAATGTCAGAGATCTTTTCAAGAGTTTAAAGGTTTCCTTACATCAGCACCCATCTTGATTTTTCCAGAATCAGGATAGGGGTATGTGGTGTATTGTGATGCTTCGGGAACAGTTTTGGGTTGTGTTCTCATGCAAGGAGACCATGTGGTTGCTTATGGCTCAAGGAAGTTGAGAGTGCATGAGAAGAATTACCCAACACACAATTTGGAGTTAGCTGTAGTTGTCCATGCCTTGAAGACTTGGTGTCATTATCTCTTTGGTGATAAGTTCATTGTGTTTACAGATCACAAAAGCCTGAAACACATTTTCTCACAACGAGATTTGAATCTGAGGCAGAGGAGATGGATATAATACCTTCAAATGTTTGACTTTGACTTGATGTATACACCGGGTAAGGGAAATTCGGTGGCCAATGCATTAAGCATAAAGTCGTATGCTAATTTGGCGAAAGAAGTTTCAGATGAATGGCAGTTGATGTCGGTCTTAGCCGACATGCATCTGGAATGTGAAAACCGAGGTGATGTTGCGGTTTTCTTTTCAGTTATGCTTGTTCCTGAACTGGTGAAATTGGTCAAAGAGGCACAAACATCTGATTCAGAATGTCTGATAATGAGTTCAAAACTCAATGGTGGGGAGACCATTGATGGCTGGAAACTGGAATCGGGTTCAGTTTTGTGTTTCATAGATAGAATGGTTGTACCGATAGTTTTTCAGGAACAACTCCTTAATGCTTACCACCATTCAAGATGGGTTGTACATCCAGGTACACAGAATATGTATAAGGAATTAAAGGCACAGTTTTGGTGGAGCGGCATGAAAAGGAAGGTGGCCGAATTCATCTCGTGATGCTTAACTTGTCAGTAGGTTAAATTAGAGCATCAGAGACCAGATGGTATGTTATAGTCTTTTCCTATCCCAGTGTGGAAATTGGAGTAGATAGCAATGGATTTTTTTACAGGTCTTCCAAGAATGGTCCAGAAACACGATGCCATTTGGGTGATAGTGGATCGTCTAACCAAGTTGGCCCATTTCCTCCCAATTCGTGAAACCCATACAGTGGAAGATCTTTCAAAAATCTATATCCAGGAAGTGGTAAAGAGACATGGTATACCAGTGTCTATCGTCTCAGATAGAGATCTGAGGTTTACATCTCATTTTTGGAAATCCTTACAACAAGCCCTTGGGACTCAGTTGACTATGAGTACGGCATATCATCCTCAGACGGATGGGCAATCCGAACAGACAATACAGATGTTAGAAGACATGTTGTGGGCTTGTGTAATGGATTTTGGTGGCTCATGGGAGGAGCATATACCCTTAGTGGAGTTATCATACAATAACAGTTATCAGGCCTCGATACGCATGGGTCTGTTTGAAGTATTGTATGGGCGTCCTTGTCGTTCTCCACTTTGTTGGGTGGAAATAGAGGAGACCTCACTAGTTGGGCCGAGCCTTGTCCAAGAAACAACAGAGAAGATCCAGTTGATTAGAAAGAGGATGGAGACAGCTCAGAGTCGTCAGAAATCTTATGCAGATCATCGCTGAAGACCGTTGTCGTTTACGGTGAGTGATCATGTCTTTTTGAGAATCTCTCTAAGGCTTGGACAATGTCGTTTTTGGAAGTAGGGAAAATTATTTCCTCGATATATAGGCCCTTTTGAGATACTGGAATGGGTTGGCGAGGTGGCGTATCGGTTGGCATTACCACCACGGTTCAGTACAGTGCATAATGTGTTCCATGTATCTCAGTTAAAGAAGTATCAACCCGATCCTAACTATGTGATCATATGGGATCACGTTGACCTAGAGCCGGATGATTTGTTAATACATATCCTAGTACGGATAGTGGATAGTCAAGAGAAAGTCTTTCATGAAAAAAGCATCGGTCTAGTGCGGGTTTTATGGCAGCATGGTCAGATTTAGGAAGAGACTTGGGAACGTGAGGAAGAAATGAAAGAGCAGTGACCAGAACTCTTTCAGGCAAGCAATGGTTTTCTACTTTCCAAGGACGGAAAGGCCATTGGTGGGGAGAATGTAGTATCCCCGGTTTCTGGTATGTAACCCTTTCTTGATGCTTTTCATGGTTTTAAAGTTAAGGGTATTGAATGGGAGAGTTGGGAGAACTTGGAATGATGTTTTAAGGCAAAGGGGAAGTCACACAGTCGACGCACGGTTTGTCTAACCGTGCGGCCAAACCGTGCACAGTGGGTCTTGGAGGTAGTGGGTTCCACACGGTCGGTGCATGGTTTGTCTAACCGAGCGGCCAAACCATGCAAGAAGGGTGGCCGAGGCAGTAGCCAACGCACGGTTAGCGCACAGTTTGTCAAACCGTGCGGACTGACCGTGCAGTCACTTAAAATTAGATCCTTAAATTGTGGATCTAACTCGTTTTGCCTCTAATTTGATTGTTTAAACCTCTTATGCAGACCTAACTTAGGATTACTCTCCCTTGAAGTTTGGAAGGCTTCTCCCAAGCATTCTAGAGGCGATTTGAGGGCTTCTCTTGGCGAATCGAAGCCGAATTCTTAAGGTATGTGATCGTTCTTGATCTGTTTCTTAGATCTACATAGATATACTTCTCCTATTCTCTCGTTTTCTTAGATCTACGCCCGTTATGGGTAGATATAAGAGTTTGGATTCCAAATATGACAATTTTGGTCTTGGTTGTGTTAGGAGAAGAGATCTAAGGAGAGTTTTTGGAGTTTTGACCCAGTGTTCTTGAGCGTTCTTCGTCTGTGGCTTGATTTTACCCAATTTGTTGAGGTAGGTGGCTTCACTCTCGATTCCTATTTCTAGAACTTTAATGCTTGGTTTTAATTTGTTTTCCTTGATTGAAATGGTTTGTTTATCTGTTGTGAAAGAATGGTTGAAACCCCTTTTTAGTAATGGGTGATGAAAATTTTGTGTTTTGGAAAGTGGTTGTTGAAGAAAATTTAAAATGGTGATTTTAAATTGGCTATGGTTTTTCTGCTTGAATGAAATGGTTTTCAATGAAAGGGTGATGATTTATTGAAAGGTTTTAAACACACTTGGTTCTGGGCATGGATTGGTTGGGTTGTGGTGTGTGTTCATATGCATTGGGATGGATAAGGGCGAGAAGTACCCCCATCAAAAGGTTGGGATGGATAAGGGCAAGAAGTCCCCCCATCAATAGGTTGGGACAGATAAGGTCGTGAAGTACCCCCGTCAAGGTAGTTCACTAAGTGACAACTTAGTGGAAGGATAACTCACCACTCACGAGTATAGGGAGATCCAGGTTGCATGCATGGTTGGTTGTGTGGATTTATAAAAAGGGATGAATGTGCCAAAATGTAAATATGAATTTTATTGGAAATCGTGCTTGGTTTCTTTTCTTGAGAAAGATGGTTTTGTTGGAAAAATGGCTTGGACATGGAACATGTTATATTGTGAACTGTTTTTGGAATTGTTTTATATAAATTGTTTTATATAAATGTGCTAACCTATTTTATCCTAGAGGAATGGGTTGGGAAGTCATCAGGGAAAACCTACTGAGTTTCATTACTCACCCCCTGCTTTGGCATGTTGGTGCTTTTGCAGATGTCATATACCAGGACGTTGGCAAAGGTAAAGTGTCACATTTTTAGAGCGCTGCTTCGTGATACTTGGGCTGGTTCCTGATGTTGGATCTTGGAGCTTGTGGAGCATGGAGTTGGGTTGTTGTCTTTTGGTCTTTGAGTTGTCTTTCCACTGTTTACTCTGATATTTAGTGTTGGTTTTCACTGTGGTACTTTTGGTTGGTTTTTGATAAAATTAATGGTTGAGTTGTTTTGGTTTTAAATCATGCATCATATAGTGGTTTCTTGGAGATGTTTATCTAGTTGCTCTGTTTGTGGGTTGTTTTCATTTAGAGGGTAAATCGTCGCCCAAGTATTTTGAAACCCTTCGGCATTTATTGCCAGCCTTTGGTGCCTTGGGGATGTCGCTTAAGGCCTAGTAATGACTCATTTAACTCTCAAGACAATGAGAATTGGTGGGTCATTACAGGTTTAGTCAATGCTTAATATGCAGATGTAGTCGGAAAAAGAACTAGTTCCACAAGTGCATGCAGAACAAGAATGTTCGAGAGACACATACTGTGTAGGAGGGATAAAACCATAGTGATGGTTTTGTATTCACTATGGCTAGTGATACATTATTCATTATTAATAATAGTTCCTACAAGTAAGTAGTATATGGCAATTAGCAAAGATCAATTAAAATTTAATAATGGATTCCATGTATTAAAATTAAAAGGGGTTTATTATTTTGAATACCACAGTGGGTATTCAAATGTGATTATACATGGATGGAACAAGTTTAGTACCAATAAGTCTTGATTGGTTATTCTAAGTCATTATACCTAAATCCATTATAATTTTACTTTTCATAGATAATTTCTATGATCATTATATTGATCATTTCATTTAATGACCACCAATCATGGAAAGTGTCCATATGACACAACTAGAAAGGGATTGTCACATCACAAAATGCTAATAAAGGTTGCAAGTTATAGAAATACAGTTTAGGATTGAAGTAAGCAACAAAATCATATAATATTCATTTGGAATGAATGTTTTCCATGTGTCTACCAAATGTTAGTGGGAGAACTAATGTTTTACTAGTAAAATATGTTCAGAAACATATGGAAAATGGATATAGGTCTTACAGTTAGTTAAGACCAGGTTGAGAATCTATTCTAAAATGATTGAATTAAAGTAAAAACCAAAGTTCTAGGGAATGGGATCTACTAAGGTAGATCTAAAGGTTTCTTAGACCTAGTCAATTGTACTTATAATGAAACGATATTGAAAAATAAAAGTTGGAACAATTCAAGTTAGAATTTTTTCCAATGTCACATGGAATATCTCTCTCCAGGTTGACACATTCGAGGCATGGGAGGAGATTAACATCATGAGATGAAATCCATTCTCTTAAGAAATGGATTAATAATGTATGACATGATGTGTAAAAAAATTGATATTGAAAGGATATAATTTATAGTATGAAGATATCAATTATATCCAGGAGCACTGTAAGTAAAGTAGTCAGAACTATTTAGTACTTTTGATTACCATATCTTGTGTACAGTTAGATATACATGATGTATTCTTACCATTATAGTGTAGATATTTCTGCATCCATCATTTAATGGTAATTTCTATAGATTAATTTTTGTGTCAAAATGTTATAGTAGATCCCATGATATAATGAGAAGCTCAAGATACTATGACATTAATCTTAAACATATATTCTATAGTCTAGATAAATCATAGTGACTGGACACAGTTGATGTTTTTACTATCAAGTGCTGGGGTCTTATAATAATTGAGACTTCTTCTCGTGAAGTTTGGACTTGTTGATCTCTAATAGTGATATAATGAAGACAAAGCTGCCAAGAGGAACACCACATGTTTTGGATGTCATTAGTTGCTCCTATCTATAGTCATGTGTAATGGTATCCTAACTTGAGATCATTACTAATGTGTTCCATTTGATCACATAATTTGATGTAAGTAAAAAACCATGATAATGAAATTTTGGCAAGGTATCTTGTGTTGGGTGTGTTATTAGTAGTATGACATTGGTTGAATGGTCAAGAAAGGATTTGTTGATTCTATGCAAAGGAAGTAATATATCTCAGGCCATGTTGATCAAGATGGTAGTACCGTCATAAGACCATGGCCATGAAATTTGAGGGTAAATCCATCCAGTTAGATCAACAAACAATAAAGTAAGAAAGGGTGATGACATGGATGTGAATCCTGCTTTATTAGATATTAAAAACAAAAGGATTATATTACACAATTTGTGTTTATAGGTTGGTTGTCACTACTGTGACTATCCTTATCTATTTAGGATCCATGATAGATTTCTGGATCCCGCTCTTAGTCAGTGAATGGTATTCACTACTATTGAGATAAGGTCATAGAAGGTCACACAAAATAAAGTACATGAGAATCTTCCATATTCAGTTGAATAGGTATATAAGACATGGTGGGTCCCACCATAAGATCCAGTGTTTTTTTCCAAGGATATACAATCACCAAAGTAATAAATAAATCCATATTATTCTAGTAAAGAATAATTAGAATTAAATTTATTTACAAGTCTTAAAATAAATACATAGAAAATATTATTTGAACAAATATTAGTTTAAAATATTCACGTTTCATTTGATATTTGTGGGAATGAAAACTTGAGTTAATGAATCAGTCATTATCACATAATATATTTATTATATTATAATAAAGTGATAATAATATTTATGAATCATTATAGGAGTCATAATATGTTGTGTATAGTGTGTTAATTATTCAGGGGCTGAGGAGACAATTCCGGGTAAATGCGAAACACACTATATAAAGAAGAGAGGCCTTCACCATTTACTATTCATCGCCTCTCTATCTCTCTCTACTTATCTATCCTTCACCCTAGAGATATAATATCTGGATCCATGTCATCAGATCGAGGACACTCTCATGCATCACAAACAAGGTGATGTGGTGATTGTCAGAGCATAGAAGGTGTCATGGGATCTCTATGCTAGCACTTGAAATTCGATGATCAATGATCCTGCAGTTTATTAAATCATGTGTTGATGATCTAGAGGAATTCGACTTTGAATTCTTTGAGAAATTATCACTGATGATGAGAATATTTCAATCACAACTTCATATCTAACTAGGTATTTTATGGTTGTAATTTTTTTCTTAAAACTATTCATGTGGGATCCTCACCTTATACCATGCAACGTTTTACTGAAAATGAAAAATTCATTTCATTCGTTGGTGGAAATATTTTAAAATCCCATTTTTGGGGCTTCCACTGCATGCCAGGTACCTTAAATAATGACCCTAAAATAAATTTGGATGTGATAAAAGCCTCTTTTTAAATCTGTAAAATGATATTGATGTGTTGTGATGTGTAACCGTGATTTTGGGATGGTGATGTGTGGTTGGTGCATGTGGGGATACTATTTTGTGTGCCATGATTTTGGGGCGGTGAGGTGGTTTTTGGTCTGTTATTTTGGGGTGGCGATGTGGTTTGTTTGGATTTGATTTTTGGGCAGTGAGGTGGTGGTTTCTTTGTGCTAGATTCATGAGTAGTGATGGAATAAATAAATAATTGTTTGATAATATTTAAAATGGATTGGGTTGTTTTGGTTAATGAGGTGCAAATTGTAAATGAAATATTAAATGATGGGTTGTGTGATTAAATGTGGTTTATCCTAAATAATTAAAAGAATGGAATGATTAAATGGAATTGGTTGGAAATGTGGAATGGGGTTGAAGCTTGTTGTGTGGTGTTATACATTTAGAGGTGGCTATAAAGGTGATGGTTTTGTGAGTTGGATAGTTAGTTTGTGAACCCATATCTTGGTCTTGAGTGTTTTATACTACATATATATAATTTTATATTCTTATGTTTTTATAATAATCCCCCTCACATTGAGAAATATGTTCCGAAACCCGTATAGTCATGAAAGGGGTGTTTTTTTCGACATCTAGTGAGGAGTAAAGATGGCTAGGTACCCTCTATTTCCCACTATATCTTCCAAGAGAGGTAGGTATTTCATATGATGTGATGGATGGAGCTCTATTCGTGCATTAGATGGTGGTTGTGATAACCCAGGTGTTTGCGGGCGCGGTGTGATGACCCAGGTGTTTTTGGGTGAGACGTGACCATGCTTGTGGGGTGGTGACCTAGGTGTTTTTGGGAGGGATGTTATATAACCATTCTTGTGGGGTAGATTCTGGTTGGGGTCATTCATGGTAGCAGGAGGTCATCATGTTCATGATACCCTACTACTCTGGTTTTGGTAGTGGTTGTGTTGTGGCCTAGGTATTTTTGGGCGAATTGTGTTGTGGTTGTGTTTGTGGGGCAGTGAGCCCAAGTTTCTGCGGGAAAGGCGTGTTGTGACTGTGCTTGTTGGGTGGTGTTGTATACAGAAGAGATGAGACCAATGGGATGTAATATGTTGGGTGTGTGAGTGTCATATCATTGGAAAAGTGATGTGGGGTACCCTTATCGACATGATTCCTATTATATTTTGTTACTTGGTTTGTGTTATTTGGTGAGCGTGTCTTGGTGAAGTTGGGATGGTTAATACATGCTGTTTGGTTCTACTATTTTCTCATAGGTTAATTAGTATGCTTCTTTCACATGTACACAAGATACTTTGGTTTTTTTAATAAGTATACCTTTATTCTCACCCTACATATATAAAACTATTTTCTGGTTTCCATGAGGACTACAAGGACCTTGTTGGACATTACTAGCTTGGATCCTTGATAGTTTTTGTGTTGCCGATTTAGCATTACTTTCAGGTATTTACTTTGGAGACTTTTATTTCTATTAGTCCTATTTATACATGTATGTGGGATGGTTTTGGTTTTCTTGTATATTATGTCTTGGAGTTGTTTGCGGATGATTCATCTTATCTCCCGATCCCATATTATTATAGAGGGTAATGCCTCCTATGTCACGATATTTGTATACCCTCGGTGTTAGTAACCAACCTAGGGCCTACTGGAGGTGGGACTCATGGGTAATTATCACTCTCCCCTCATTATGGTACCTTTGGAGGGAGGGGTACGTGATAGATGCTTCCCTAACACTAGCTCACAATCTCTACACACTTCATACAAGTCAGCACGACCTCTAACTAACATAGTCAACACCAAGGGAAAAAGAAACCTCTCTAACTCATGTCTCAAATCATGGGAAAGGGTAGGTGATATAAAATAGCGCGTCAATCTAGAATCAAACAAAGAATGTTCCCATGAAGAAACAAGAAAAGGGTACCTTGAATGACATCTGACTCACCCGATGCTAGCAATGCTAAAGAATGAAGCTGACCATAACCAACTCCATGACCTCTATGATCCTACTGACCAACAAATCCATTGATTATCTATAATCTCTAAGGATTAAGATCATATCAGTGATGTACTTTGGATTCCCCATCTTCTCTCTATTTATCCCAAACTGAAGCATCTTGCTACTGCTTCCTCAGTTAAAACTACCTCAACGAAACACCTGGCTCACACTGACTTTGCAGAAAAGGTGGACACTCTCACTGTAGATGACCTCAGCCTCCAAAAGAAAAACACACATATAATCCCTTGGAATAGGTATGAGACCTTCCACCCCCAGAGAAATGAGATGTTGAGGGATGGGACCTACTCTTAGCTAACTGAAAGCTCTTTTTTCTAGACAACTGGGAACCCCAGAAGACAACTCTACTTTGTGAGGAATCCCAACGAATCCCCTCTCATGATGACCTAGTTATGGGAAACATACTCTCATTGAATTATGATCTCACCAGCACCTCGAGATATGTCTTTATCATAAAAAGGGTGACCTAGTGTTGGATTTATAGATGCAAATCCAACTTGAAATGACTCAATATGGCCTCCTTATAGAGAAATAGGTCTGAACCATATCGCAGAAGGGTCCTGAAACAGATCCCAAACTCTCGCACATTGGAACTCCCCTGTCAAAGGGTAAGAAGATCCGGGAGATTGGTTTTCTTCATGTTCAAACAAAGGAACCCTGCTCAAAACTAGTCTCAAAAATTATACTATGAGACCACCAACTCCTTGCAATCCCTGAGGAAAAAGTACCACCACTACCTCACTGATCCACACAACATTGTCACAGCCAACAAAACCCAGTGCTCCCTCCTAGCATATATCGAATTGAAAGCTATCTCAACATCCTCCAACCAATTTTCTGTGACTAAATTAAAAATTTATACCTCATACTTCTATAGACTTTGGTTCTGAAAATCTTGGAGTGTCTTCCAAGTTTTTTTTGTCATCGACGTCCACTTTGTGGTGATCTTCTGGAACATTCTCCTAAACATATTTGGAATGATCCAAATGAGGATGCCGACTTGAATCCATTCCTATAAAAGAAAAAACTATCAGAGTCATAAAACTATAATATAGAATACTTAAAATTAATTGATTATTTTTTATTTTGTTAAGGTTTTAACCTATTCTAAGGTCTTCCCATTTCAAACATTGGAACAAATAAGAATAATTCACGATCCTTTCCTAGGTCTCCACCCTTTAACTAGTATTATTTCATTTAGTAGGCTCAGTAAACTTAATGTTCTATGCATCAGATCACAGGGGGCCCTAAATACCCATGTCTTAGCTGGTCTGCCATGTTTACATTTCTTAATAAACATAATTGAAACTATTTCAGTACTAACCCATGTAACCTCACCTGTGCCTAAATTCAAACTCCATCCTTTCCCTCAACCCAAACCTCTGATACCACTATGTCACGATCTCCTCCTCCCAACGTGTTACCCCTCCTGGGATGGTAATAAGAGAAATGAAGATGGTGACTGCCCGAGTCTCGCCTCTAGTAGGCCCTGAATTGGTGACTAGTACCGAGAGTATAATAATCACACATATGGGAGGCATTAGACTCAAATATAACATGAATAAGAGAGATATAATATCGATAAACCAATCAATACCTACTCATACAAATATATAAGTGAATCCCAAGTGAAAACATGAAATGTCACATAGTACTATAACAATTAGAAGGAAAACTACAAGTACCAAAAGGTAAATATGACAGTGACCATGCATCCCAAACAACTCCTTCCAAACCACGAGCTAATAATATATATCCCGATATCCATCCTACTTCCGCTATCCTAAAAAATAGTTTATATATAGATTGGGTGAGAATAAAAGTATACTCATCAGGACCCTCCCTGAAGCCTCTCTTGCAAAAGATAAAGAAGGGATGCTAAAGCATAGTGAGAAATAGTGAAACTAACTCATCACCTAAACATGCATACTAAGTTCCCAACCTCACCATAGCTAACTCTCACCAAGTATCACATACCATAGAGTATATAATATAGTGATGAAACATCAAGGGTATCCTGGTCCCACTTCCCCACTAGTTTTCCACTCTTCTCCAATGTTGTATGTCCTGAGCCATATCTCTCCAAAATAATCGAACCCAAAGATACTTGGAAAATACATCACTACATGCACCTCATCACATCATCACATCATTCCATCCACATATTCCTATATAGTAAGAGATTAGTTTCCAAGATCCACCATAGTTTGTATGATGTGCATCATACATTGAGTATTATACCTCAAACTATCACAACCCACACACCAAGTAAGTACCTCAAGCCATCACAACCTCTATACATCATACATATAATAATCATTTAAAGACTATATTCATGGAAACATGTATGTGAATAAATTCAAGACATCATATCTCTCTATACACATATATGATAAAAATAACCACTGTATATACCAGTACAAGTAACTACCAAGAGAAGAGAGAAAGGCCAGAGGGGGTAGTCAGCCATCCATCCTCCCACCAGGATGTTGGAGAAAACACCCTCTTCGAGTCCACTAGGTTTCAGTTTCCCTAAGAGACATAGGTGGGGAAACATATAAAATCATAGAATATAAAAGATATAATATATCTCACAACCACATTATGGACATAACCTAGTCCTAAAATCAACTACAACTATCATAGCTCAGACACACGACTACCACTACTAGGGACTAGATATCCTATAAGCATAAAAACATTTAAAGAAATACATTATTACATTTTTTATAATTACCTTTTTAATTAATTTAGTGGAGATTAAATTAACCATGAATATTATTTCAAGATACATTCATCATCCACCTACATAAATTTAATTCACTACTACAAAACTATCTTTTAACAATGCTATAAATGGCCTTTATCAGTGCTAAAAAATCACTAAAAACATGAGCGATGTTAAAATATCAGGACTTTTATCAGTGCTGAAAAATCACTGATAAAGGAGAAATTTATCAGTGGTAATAAAATCCCCACTAAAATAATTTTTTATCAGCATTGTAGAAGCACTAATAAAGTAAACCTTATCTCCTCTTTTAGATGCACTGATAAATACGTTCTTTATCAGCATTTTCAAAAGTGTTGATAAAATTCCATACCGTAGTATGCTGTAACGACACACTCCAACACCACTACAATGTCTTGTTACAACACACCATATCACCAAAAGCACTGGAAACACACCATATATATCAATAAGAACAAGTACCAATGCAAAATTTAAAAGAAAAGAAATTTATAACACAAATAATAGCAAAAAAACACTATATTATAGACATTTAAAACAATTTTTTATACAATTACATAAATAAAAATTATTACATACATTCAAAACAATCCTAACTATCAATGTTACCATGATTTCCATTTAATTTATTTGTCTAAGTGCCAACATAGCAGGAGCATATTTGAACAAACCACATTAACTAGAACAAAAGAATCCACCTCTATAAGAAAACAATTTTTATGTGAGTAATACTAAGAAAAAATAAATTAAACATAAATGTGAAATAATAAATTAATTACATGTACAATAATTTTAATATAAAAACATCAATATTACCTCTATGATTGAGAAGAGGCAGCGTCATTTCTCTTCATGCAAAGAAAGTGGAGGTAACATGAAAGAAAGTGATAAATGCACCACTATATGGGTGAAAATATTTTAAAGGAGAAGAAGCATGGAAGTTGGACAGATCACCCCAACTAGAACAAAATAATCCACCTGTATAAGAATACAATTATTATGTGAGTAATACTAAAAAGAAATTAACTAAACATAAATATGAAACAATAAATTAATTCTATAAACAATGATTTTACTGTGTAAATCTCAAGATTACCTCTGGGATTGAGCAGAGGTAGCATCATTACACTTCTTGTAAAGGAAGTAGAGGTAACTTGAAAGAAAGTTATAAATGCACCACTACATGGGTGAAAAGATTTTAAGGGATAAGGATCATGAAAGTTGGACAAAGCAAACCAACTCGAATAAAAGAATCCACCTGTATAAGAAAATAATTATTATGTGAGTAATACTAAAAATAAATTAATTAAACATAAATATGAAATAATATATTAATTCTATGGACAATTATTTTACTATGAAAACATCAAGATTACCTCTATGATTGAGTAGAGGCAGTGTTGTTTCTCTTCCTGCCAAGGAAGTGGAGGTAACTTGAAATAAAGTGATAAATGCACCACTGCATGGGTGAAACGATTTTAAGGGAGAAGAAGCATGAAATTTGGAAAGAGCATCCCAACTTGAACAAAAGAATCCACCTGTATAAGAAAATAATTATTATGTGAGTAATACTAAAAATAAATGAATTAAACATAAATATGAAAAAATACATTAATTCTATAGACAATGATTTTACTGTGAAAATATCAGGATTCCCTAACACAACACAATCAAGTTACCTAGTTACCCAGGATTCTCTTTTATTTGTGCTCAATAAAGTTTTACATTTACATGTCACTAACACAACACATTTACACACACAAGTCATGCAAAACAAAGTACACATAGTGTGCCACTACTTTCACACCCAAACCCCATTTTAAAACATACGTACACCAAATAATTTTACAAACATGACTCAAACCTATTATATATGTTAATAATTCAATTAAAAAGTTTTCTAAATCAACCCTTGGAGGCACCGCAAGGCTTTACATCAAAAACACACACAAGTTCACATGAAAATGATCCTTTTAAAATAAAATGCACCGCATAACCACATCAAACATAATTTGAAACACTTATATAATTTAATAAATATATTAACTAATTTATTGAATAATTCCAATTAACAAAACCAGAGTTTACACCAATTCACAACCAGTTCCATAGAATTTCCCTTTTTTTACAAATTTGTACACAAATAAAAATCATTTTCAAAACATGACTTCCATCCTTTAAAAAAATTTACAATTCACATTTTAAAAAATTTATAATATGTTCAATAAAGAGAAGTATGTCAATTTCCTTTAAGAACTTACTTCCAAACCTATCCGCATTTATGCACCATTGAAAAATTATTTTCACCTTTCAAACAACCCATAAAACCCTTTCACGGAACACCGAACTAAAACACACACACACAAAATATAACCATTTTTTGTTACAAAACCCAAACCCAACAAAAAGCATGACAAACCCTTAGAAAACACATTTCGAATCACTCACACCATTTAATAAACCATTTCCACATCCCAAATTTTATTTTTAAAACAAATTCTTCATTATTTAAACACTTCAATACTCATACTCAAAAGCACACAACAAGGCTAACATGCCCAAAATGATCCATTTCCCATCAAAAATAATTTCTCAACACATGTGCACCTTAAAAACCCACAAAAAAAAATTTCTCACTACTAAAACAATCAATTGAACACTTCCATTGATTTTTCACAACAAGGCCTATAGAGAAAAATAACAATTTATCTTTATAAAATTAATTGTCAACACAAATGTATGTCAAATAATTTCCAAAACATGTTCGCACCACCAAAATAAACTATAGAAAATGAAAAAATTAACCAAGTGAGAAAATTAAATTATCTAAATTTTTTTGGGCATAGAACCACCTATCTATGGTAGAGAAATTGTTGGAAAGTGATGCGAAACCCCATACACATCACAACTGCGATTGAAAAACGGATGTCAGACAAGATGTTCATGCAACTAGAGTGCCAACAACATTTGAGTGGTGTGATTCGAGCTTCGATTTACCAAGGAGGAGCACCGACATCAGGTGGATTCTTCGAAAATCTCCTGAATCACGACGAGTTCGCAAATAGTTAGGGTTTTTAAAATAGATCGGAACACTTTTATCAACGCTTATAACATAAGTGCTGATAAAAGGACTATTTATCGGCACTAAAAAAGCACTAAGAAAACCAATATTTATCAGCACTAAAATTAGAGCATTGATAAATCTTTATTTTATCAACGCTTTATTAAGCACTGAAAAATCATCATCTTTATTAGTATAGAAAAAGCACTGATAAATATTCTTTTATCAGTTCTTATTAATTAAAGACTGTTAAAGGATTTATGATTATAAATATAAATAAAAAAATTGTAAAAATTTATAAATACTTAATAAATATACATAAATATAAATATATTAAATATATTCCTTTTTAAATATATTTATTATAAATTTATAATTATTTATTTATAATTATTTAAAGTTTTTTAAAAAATATTATTTATATCATTATATATATTTATATAATTATACATATATATTTATTAAATAAATATAAATATAAATATAGCAAATATATTCATTATTTAAGTAAACATATTATAAATTTAATAATTATTTAAATATACATAATTATTTATTTATAATTATATAAATGCTTTAAAAAATATTTATTTATTTATAATTATAAATATATAATTGTATAAATATAGTGGCTTTACATTTAGAAATATATTTATTTATAAATATTTTTAACAAATATTTTTTTAACATTATTAATGAATATATCCTTTTAAGTGCATGCATCTTTATTAAAATTGGGTGAAATTGAATAAAATTAGAATTAGTACACTTTAACAATATTGAAAAAATGGATAACTTTTGTGTCTGTGCATTGTATATAAAAATGAATTAATTACGTATATGTAAAATCAATATAACACACATTTGATTTATGTTAAATTGAAAAATAAAACGACATTCAATTATATGTCGAGTACTATGCAATTATAGTCAATATTTTTAATTCATATTAATTTTTAATTATAAACCATTATTCAATAAACATATGACTATTTAATGTAAAGCACATAAATATTTTTTAATATATAAATCATATTTATATACATTAATATATATATATATATTTAATATATACAATTTAATAAAATTAATTATCTTAATTGTCTATTTAATAAAATGTTTAATAATTAATAATGTATAATCAATCTATTAATTTTTACCAATAATTATTTAATTAATAAAATTTGGAATATTTTTTTAATACACATTTTTTATTTTTAATTTATTTAATTATTGTAGTTTATTTATATAAATATTAATCAGCACTAAAAATAAAGCGTTGATAAAGGATACCCTTTATCAGTGCTAAAATTAAAGCACTAAAAAAGGATACCCTGTATCAGTGCTAAAAATAATGTGATGATAAAAGATACCCTTTATCAGTGCTAAAAATAAAGCTTTAATAAATAATACATTTATCAGCACTAAAAATAAAGCACTGATAAATGTTTTATTTTATCAGCATTAAAAAGTATGAACTGATAAAAGGTTAAATTTTTCAGGGTTTTATTTAGTGCTGATAAATCTTCCATTTATCAGTGTTTTGTTATAACATTGATAAATACTAGTGCTGTTAAAGGCATGTTTTGTAGTAGTTATTCCCTCGAGGAATAATCCAAATCGAGTCCACAGTTTATCAAAATTAACATCTTTTTAGTATTTTCACTCCAAAAACACCAACCTCATGGGTTAAGAATTATTTATTCATTATTAGTATCATTATATAATCTAGATACTCTAGAAAAAACATCCTAATATACCACTAATAGGAAACATGAAACCAAGCACATCCATCCACCTCAAGCAGTGGGGAAAAGAATGTAGATAAACCAAGAAACTCGACCATCAACCATTGAACAGATTCATTCAATAAAGAATCCAGCTTTATAACATAAATGGGTAAGCCCATATTAAACCTATTCCATCATCTCCAATGACATACCTGACCCCCACATTCATATCTTGATGCATCTCACCGTCATAAGCATCAACTACGACTACATCATCCGAGCCTCCCCGCCGAGATCATATCAACCACCCCAGGGTCAGCCATCCCATACTCATATCATATCAGAGCCTCCCCACCCTATATCACATCACATAGAAAAGATCACATCTAGATCACATAACAAAATAAGTAGGAAACAAACAAGCATAGTCAACAATGGAATTTAGGCCAAAAAACAAGGAATCAAACCTTCATACACAAACAACCTCTCATGACTCCAAACTCAAGGCACTCGACCTTCTCAAGAAAATGGGAAACTCTGGTCTTAGTAATTATCTTTATCAAATAACCAATTTTTATTCCATATTGAATTAACCGATTCATTATTCACATGTTACAACTATGGGAAACCTATGACATCAAGCTATAATAAGATACAAAATTAATCTGTCAGTTTGTTTAAACATGATTCCCATCATATATTCCAGTTTAAAAAAACTTGTGGAATTTCAATTTACTAACATGAATTTAATTATTTTCATTAAAAAAACTTAACACTTTACATTATTTTTAAAATTCCATCAATATATAGAATTTCATATTCAATTAAACATGAAATTAACATCAATTTGATCATTATCAAATTACAACCAACACCAAATTCATTAAACATGCGTCTTTATTCTCTAGATAATTAATTATCAATTAATTCTGGATTTATATTATTTATCATTTTATATCAAGAAAAAAATTATAAAATGATCACAACAGTACACTATATAAGAATAGAATAGATCACATGTTATCTAGAAAATCAAGAGGCAAACCGTTATCACGGTAGGAAGCAATGAAAGATGATCACAATCCAATTCATTGTCAATATAGTTCAATATTTATTAGGTTAATTATATTTCTATTCAAAGTTATAAAAAATGATAACTTTATGATTTTACATAAATAAATAGGAGAAGCAATGAATCCCCTACTTGGATGAAAAAAGTTCTATGTGACTTGCTGCACCAAAACATGAGGGTACATGCTAGATGAGATCACCACTGGAGAACTTGATCCACCAATAGAAGGGTTCCATGACTCGAAGGGAAGGGTTATGGAATGAACGGTCTCGAGAGAACACAACTAGAAAGAAAATAAGTAATATACCTTGTTTTTGACTAAATATATACGGTACAATCAGATTTTCTAGATCGTACAAAATTTAATTCTAACTTCCATGGATCTCATTAAACTCCATGACTAAGAACAAGTTAACATCCTTGACTATATATGAAATTCATAGATATAATTATCTTTGACTGATGGCCTTTAAAGGCCCTTAATTTATGCTGATGAAAGGTCTATATAGCTATTTTCACAAAACTAATGGAAATATCCATGTAGGCGATTTCATGTAGCCGAAAGCACCACATAGCCAAAAACCCCACATAGCTGTTTTCCAACATAAACAAATTTTCCACATAGTAAGAAGTCCTTTATAACTATATTTCCCTATATAACTGAATTACACAAGTAGCCATATTGCCCACATACCCAAATTCCCCATGTAGCCGAATCACATATCCAATTGTTTATGTAGCTAATCCACATAGTCGATCTAACCACATAGCTGATCCATTCACATAGCTGATTCTTCCATGTAGCTAATCCATCCACATACCTAATTCACTTAGTTGATTCCATGTACTTGATTTCACATAGATGATGGCTCTACATAGACGATTCGACTGGCTACGAGTTGGTCTCCCACCCAAGCCGTAAACTGCACCTTCACGACATGAAACTCTTATTACTTTTGGATTTTAGGATCCAAAAACCTCCAAACCTACTCCAAGACTCCTCTAAGAACCACAAGATTCAAAAGTATGCAATGAGTTAAAATATACTGATCTAGACGCTTTTAATATAGAATTGAAAAACTTCTCAAAACCCAACTGAAGGATGAAATTATGCTTATATTATGGATTAGAATCATGTATATTTTATCTTATTTTATATCTTGAAGGTAAAATTATTCCTCAAATCAATAAATATGAAGATAAATTTATAGTTATATATGGAAAATATCACTCAACTATGAAGGTATACTTTTTGAAACTTCTTTAGAATGAGTTTCATTATAAAAAATGCATGGTTTAAGAAGTATTTAGGAAATTATAAGTTTCTCAATCTTAAAATAAACATTAAATTTATTTTCACAGGGAAATGTTATCAATGTGTATTGAATGGTATTTCTTTCCACTTATGTATATTTATTTTCCAATCATTATAATTGATTCTAATAATGTTTTTGCCCACGGGGAACGAGTGAGTTGGTTAAAAGCGGTGGCGTCATAACCCTGAGGTTCTGGGTTCGAGTCCTCGCAAGGCAACATGCACTATATGCTAACAAACCTCTCATGGCCCCCTCTACCCCATTGGGAACTAGTCTAAGCCCAAGGGTTGGCCACCTTGGGCCTCACTGGGGGCGTGTGGCGTGCAGGTACGGATGCCACCCCGATACCTCATTACCCAATAACATGTTTGCCCATAGGGCATAGGTGAGTTGGTTAAAGGTGGTGGCGCCCTGACCCCAAGGTTCTGAGTTCGAGTCCTCGCAAGGCAACACACACTATATGCTAACAAACCTCTCGTGGGTCACTCTACCTTGTTGGGAACTGGCCTAATCCCAAGGGTTGGCCACCTTGGGCCTCACTGGGGACATGCAACGCATAGGTGGGGAGGCCACCCCGATTCCTCGTTACCCAACAACACGTTTTCCACTTCAGTGGTGGTGTGGTGGTGAAGGAGAGTGGTACAACAACACTGTTCTTTGGGAGGTTCAGGGTTTTAATCCTGGGAGTCCACTTTCAGGGCAATCCTCTCCCCTAGGATCCACCCGTATTTCTAGGTCGCTCGGTCTCAACTGGGTGGGCAAAATGGGGCGCGGCCCAATGTGCTGACGAATTTCTTTGACGAACCATCACCGATCGGGCTGTCACCCTCTGAGACACTCTTCTATCTCAGCTAGAAACAGATCCTTCCCCGGCTGGGGCTCTACCTCAGGGTAGTGACCTCTTCATGGGGGAGGGGGGTTACTATGTGTGGAGGGTTCGAAAAGGCCACACATGGGAATTCCCTTTCTAAAGACGTAAAAGATATAATAATGTTTTTAAAATATTTTAGTCATAATTGAGATTAAATTGCAAGGATGAAATATCTTTAAGGGGGTAAAATGTAACATCTCAAGATATTATAATGTATTTTTTTAAATGAATACTATGCTTGATAGTGTGCACCACATGCAATACCAATCTTAAGAAAACTATGATATACTATAGAAATATTATTATATGACAGTTATAACCTACTCATTAGTTTGAAGGATATAAATAATAGTAACCAAATTATGAAATATATGTAGAAACGTTCTCCTTAACACTAATATAATAATTAATAACTACAAAATAAGAACTCAATTTTCAATAAAATCATATAAAATTAAAGAAGATATTTTTTTAGAAAACTAATTTATGTGCACAATGTATTTTCATTGAAGTAAATTAAATTAATAACTATATATGAATGTTTTTAATGAAATTTTTAGATCATATATTTAGTAAAATAAATTAACATCCATCTAATGGTGATTACTAGATAAGAAATGAGTATAAATTCATTTCATACCTCAAAAATACATTTTCTTCAAAAATGGTTTTTATTGTTTTTTTCACTTGAATACTATAATTAATTTTTTTCACTTTTAGAAATTTTATTGGATAAAATAAAAATAATTTTTGAAAACATCATTCCAAAATAACCTTAAGACAATTTTTTGGGATTTTTATAAAAGGATTGATTTTTGGGTGAATAGTGAAAATATCGATTTTTATAAAAACAGTTATTTATTTTCAATTATTTGCGATGTATCGTTATGTTTTGGATTGATTTTAAAGTATAATTATCCCCATTTTATAAAATATAATCCAATGTTTTCCATATTTATCTTAGTTATACCTGATTCTGCTATAAATTCATTTTAGGCTTAAAACACATTTTTCAAAAAAACTATTTTTCATTGTGTTTTGAATGATTATATTAAAATTAATTTCTATCACTTATACACATTTAATCTTGAAAAAATGGATATAATATTTGTAATTATGTGGTTCAAATTTAGTAATGATTTTCATTTCATTTTTGGTTATAAAGAATAGTTATCATAGTAAAAATTAATTAACACGGTAAAGAGTAGAATGAGTTAATTAAGGTAAAAACCAAGTGATAATTCAAAAATATTATATTAATTATTATTAGATGAAATTATTTCCACCCTTATCACTATAGAATCTAAATTTTATTAATTCAATGTCACTTTCCCATGAGTAAGACATTTATAATATTTAAAAGTTAAAAATATTTACAAGTCCGTCACCCCCACTTATAAAAGGGAACATCATATCCTCACTTATTCAGAAACTTTGAGCACTCTATATCCAAAAATATTTTCCCAAATACATTCCTAAATTCTTTATCCATGCTCTAGAGGTATTTATATCTTCAAAATACCAACCTAGAAAGGTATAAGGTGTACGCTAAAGGAGGTTTTCCAAAGAAGAGGTATAACTCTTAACCGAGTCCCTTCATGTTTATTTATTCTTTTACCTCCTTCAAATGCATCATAATAATTTTTATATAATAGCATAAATATCTCCAATATACTGGAATTTTATTATTTTTATGTCATAACCACTTTTCATATCCTTTTTCTATCCTATGAGAAATGAAAACTTCACTCATGTGCATATGCGGACCACCACCTTCACGAACGATGTATTTAATTTTTCATCACCACCTCGCATGACTTTTTATAGAGATATAATTTATAAAAATATAATATATTTATGAAATAATATTTTTTTAAAGATGATATATATTATACCTTTTTACCCTTATGTCTATTGAAAAATGATAGTGTCACTTGTGTGTATGTCTAGACCACCACCTCCACGAAGTGATGTGATTCATTTTTTATTACCAGCCCACATGACTGGTCATAAGGATGAATATAATGAATAAATATGAAATATATTACATATTTATTATTATTGAAAATTAAAATATTATCTACTTTATTTATTTTCCTTCTAGTAGAAAAATTAAAATGTTGTTTATGCGTACATACATACTACCATATCCATAAAGCAATGTCTTAATTTTCAATGTATGATTTATATATATGGTTATGAAAGAATATTAAATGTATAAAAATTATAATTATTTTATGATTAATATATTTTATATGATAGAATAATGACCCCTTTGACCGTGGTCAACCTACTGAAGTTGTTCTTAGATTACGAACCGACCGTCCTTAAAACGTCCAACATGAACATAAACAATTTCATAAATATATGAAGCATAATAATACCTGAAATAAAAGGAATAATAATAAGATAATAATCTTGAAAAAAATTCTTACACAAGTATAACATTAATGCAATTTTATTATTCAGGAATGTAAAAGATGTATGTGGCGATTCAGAAGATAAGGTAAGAAATTTCTCATCTTAATTTCTTTTCTTTGAGACTCATATCATTTTCACCACATGTTTTATTTAAATGATATATATATTGAAATATTTATGTCATTTATCATTCACTTACTGGAATTCATGTGGATTATAAATCCTTTTCAAGTTCTCTCCTTCAATTTTATTTTGATTCAAAAGTTATTAATGTCTTAATATATTTTTCTTTAAAACTTAGTTTTAAATGTTTTAAACTCATTTCCCTCAGTTTCCATGTTCTTAAAAATTGTTTTATGAATGTTTTATCTATAATTAAATGTTTGATAAAGATAATTGCCACCATATTTGACTTTATAAATTATTAAAAGGAATATTTTTAAACGTTTTTCATATGAGTCACTTTTAAATCTTTTTATCAAAGTGAAAAAATGTTTTTTAAAAATTTACCACATGAATGCCTTTTACTATCATCATAAATGTTACTCATTATAAATATTCCTCCATAAGTATTATATTTTTTCAAAGAATATTCTATTTCTATTATTCTTAGATTTTTTAACTTTTAAATTTTTTCAAAAGAAAAGAATATTCCTTCTTATTTTTATGAGAAAACTAAAAATGATTTTTCTTATGGTATCTAATGAAAAATTTTATGGGTTTTATGATGGAAATGAAACATTTTATTTGTTTTTATCATGATATGGTTCTTGGAAATTTTATGTTATAACGGGTGAGACTAATATAGCTTTGATAATAGGTGATTCTGATATAGCTCTCCAATGCATTGGGTAATGATGTTGGAGTTAATAAAAAATAAGTTATTCCTACGATATATGTTAGAATTAACCATGATGGTTATTATAATTTAAGGGTTCTTATAAGAGTGATTGTAAAGATTATTTCCCAAGATACCTACATTATTTTCAATTCTTTATATGATTATTAAAGGAAATATTTTTATTTTTTAAGGTAATAAAATGAACTCCCAATTTAAAGGAATGATTATGATCTTCTAAAGGTGAAATTTTATTTCTCATGAGTTCTCATGTTTTGCTAAGTAACTTTAATGATTATGATTTTTTTCTTTATTATTTCTTAGAAGAATTATTTGTGAAAAATTTGGGCTTTGAAGTTGATTTCATGAGTAAGTAATGATTATTTTTCGCTCAATGTTTATTGTGTAAAGCGTAAAATTTCCTTATGAGATTTCATGAATTTTCAAAAAGATTAATGAGTTTCCTTTATTTTTTATATCCCCCTCTATGATTTGTTTTTCTCATTAAATTTTTTCAATTTTTTTTGAAAGAGATTAATGATGTGTATAGATTATAACATGGTCATTGATGATATGTCCTGAATGAAGAAATAGTGTCATAAATGTAATAGGAGTGTAAACACAGGAACCTATTTTTGTGGAAAAAATACACATTGTGTGGAAATTTCTACTTTATTATTTAGTGGTTTTTCTAGTTCTCTAAAACTAAAACCCTAAAATATCATGAAAATGTAAGAAATTAAACTATTTTTATAAAACATGTAATTATGTATTGCTTAAAAAATGGGGCATTATACATTTTCTACCCTTGATGAAAATTGATACTATAGGTAAATCGCACATGCTAGATATCTTGGATACTACAACTTTCTTGCTGTATCCTTTCCCATCAATCTCAACATCCATAGGTAACTATTCCCATGTTCACAAGGCCTGCTGTAGAATGTGTTGAATTGCTCGAACAAGATTATACTGCACTTACACCTAAACGAAATACAATGAAAATATTGTAGCATCACACACTTATTCATGACTTATGATAGTAGAGTAGGAATAATTACCTTTTCATTGAGAGTAGATGATGAAGTGATGTTCTCTGTACCTCACCACACTTATTCTGATTCCAACGAGTGTACAATAACTATGTTGGACTTTTTTGTCGAACACTATCTTATTATGCTATAGGAGCTGCTCCCTGCCTTCAACTCATTGAGAACACCTTTCCACTCCTATAAAGATTAAAGAACCCATTGGACTCATTTCATCTACTGGAAGAGGTTTTACAAAAGATAGAAGTTTTCTCTATGTTCTGCTGATGAATTAACAATTTAGTAAGTTCCTTGTTGCCATTCCCATAACTTTACATGATTGTTAGCTTCAATTATTCCCAATTCACGCCTTGATTTTCAATATTCTATGGTAGGAACCAATATAAAATAGTGAATTCCATTGATTTTTGTGCTTGAGGTAACTTCATATTTTCCACCTTCTCACTAGATGTGAAATACGTGTCTAACTTCGTAATCCATCCAAAAGGATCCTCTTCTAGGAATATATATAGCTCAACTCTCTTCGTCATGATCCTCTATCATATAACTAGAGTAGCATTTTCTAGATTTAAGCTTGCATCTTGTTTTCTACCATCCTCCACATTGCTGCCTCTATTACCACACAAAAATATAACAACTACCTTAATATACTTATCATATTCTGATTCAAATTATATTTTCCGCATGAGGTCCTCAAACTTTTCCATTGTTCTCTCTATCACATCACACATACTAATAGACACTTTTACTTATTTTTCCTTGACTAATCGAGCTCCAATCACTGAAAATTTTCTTTTCCACAAACCAGAATATCATTACCTGACTGTATGGTTGACCACATATGGTTCTATGCCTGCTCATTTTTATATCTCCCTTCAGCTTGCAATGTCTGACCAGAATTTTTCAGACATCCTGAAGAAACATTAGAAAATTCTAAATATTATTGCATCAATATTTTTACCTCATGTCAATTCCCCATTTACTTTTCATGTTTAGTATCCAAGGCTTCTAAGAGCGTTTAATACCCCAACATAATTTTTCACTACTCACAGTGAACTCCTCTCTCACAATCAATAAGTCCTAGAAGTGATCATATTCCTTCATTTGGTTCCTCAATGATCGTGACACCAACAACAAATGTTTCTCCAATAGCGGATTCTATTCTAAATGAAAGTACTAATTATTAGGTAACCTACCAAATAATGAGGACACACATTAGTATTTAGGAAGAAAAGAGGGTTTTCTATATATTATGTACCACAAAACATCAAACACTTGATACAATGGAAATAATTGATACAATGTTTTCTTATAATAAGAAGAAAAAACACCAAGAAGGATAATAGGAGGAAGAAATATCCTAAAAAAGACCACTTCATGAAGATCCAAGACAAGACCTCCTAAGGTTCTATCTCCAAGTAGTCAACTGAAGTGACAATCAAATCATACCCCCATAGGATTCCACCTTATTTAATACTCCAAACAACCAACCAACCAACCAAAAACTCTTACCCACTATAACCAGCCCCAAAAACTATTTACAACATTTTGAAAAACTACCCATCACAGTTACCCATACATATTAACACCCAAAATCCCTCAAAATCCCTACTCTAGATACATATATCCTCAACCATGTTGGATTGTGCTCCTATTACCCACCTCCTGGGATGTCGAAGTCTCACCACCCACCTTTCTAACACTTACCCACACAAGTTGAATAAGAAATCAATCACAAGGGATACAAATATTTACATGGTTCACCTTTCAAGATGGAGAGGTCAATCTAAGGCACATGGAAAATTACTATTTCAATTTATAAACCTATAATACATTGTCAATGGTTGATTTAATAGGTCTTCCCATCTAAGCTTCACTGCCTTTACATGCTAATACAAGTAGATTATCCACACTTAGGCTACCTTTGAGGCTCACATAACTTTATAAATGTGGTTTTATGAAATATAAAACTTTGGAGAACATAATACTAGTATATCCCACCCTAAACCTGTAACGACCAAAACTTTTTAATAATATTTCTTTCCTAAATTTGTGTGTTATTTTATTTTATACTCACCAAAACTATATCCTTTAATTAATGAAGTGAGTATAATTAAATGAGACTATTGGGTTTCAACTGTTATATGACCATTGGTCAATATGACCGTTGGAAACTAAATTCTTAACATTACAATTATTGTTTATAAATTAAAATGATCCTGGTTAATTAATACAGAAGGAAGAGTCGATGGCATCATCCAGTAGACTCGGGCCATATGAAGCCCATATTTCGAAGCTTGGGAAGGAGGTAGCATCACTGGGCTTTACTCTGGACCAAGTCCAATCCGAACTTCAACACATGAAGCTTGAACATAATCACCTAAGGGAGAAGTTCAAGCTGATAGAAATCACCACTTGGGAAATGTTGTCTAAGCCATGCCAAGATTCTATCACCATAGAACACCTTACACATAGGTCCTATGCAGGTGTTATAAGGGGCTATGTAACAAATCCTTAGTTACCTTCTATAATCGTTTTGTATAAATAAATTTTTTAATTATTATTATGGTAAAATTTGTGAATTTCAAATGTTCAGATAAATATTGGATGAGTTTATAGAAGTTCTATATTATTGATGAATTTTGGAAAAAGGGGGTATTTTAAAATATTTTTTTATTCTTTAAATAATTAATAATGTGAATTGATTTTAAAAAAAATGGTATTCTATAGTTGTGTTCAGTAGAAAATTTAGAGTCTAATAAGATCAACTTGGTTTTTAGTGAATCATAAACTACGAATAGTAACATACCTTTATGAATAGTAATGAATAGTAAACCAACCCAAAAAAAAAAGAAACTTCACCCATGAATGTATAAATACATTTTAGACATCTTAAAAGTGAAAAAACGATCATAATTTAAGTTTTGGTATTTTTATATGTAATAAAAATTTTATAATTAATTTAATATTTTAAAATGGAAATTTAATTTCATAAAATTTAATCATAAATTGTTACTTTATTGTCCTATGGTTATGCGATAATTTTATGGGACCTTGATTACTTTCTTAAGGTGTTACAAAATGAGTTATAGTTTTAAAGTTGTATTTTTGGAATAAATAATGATTTTATTTAAAAAATTTAATTAAAATTATTTATATAATTATTTTCGTAAAATTGAGTTAATTTTTTAATTTATAGCATCGATATTAGGTTAGAGTGAATTTTTGGGATTTTTCTGAAACAATTGAGTTTTCGTTGAATACTAAAAATACAGTTTTGAGTTTCGGGTGTTTAATGACATCATTGATGATGTAATCATGATGTAAAAAATCTGGTCGAATTTTGAATAGTAAGATATGTTATGAGGTGTCCCAAGTGGCCAATACCATGGGAAAATACCATCGAAAATCCCATGGTTTTGCAAATACCACCGATGAGGTGTCCCTTGGAAATTAATAATTTAATCCCTCACTTTTCCTATAAATACCAAGACATTCCCTCATTATTTTCATTCCAAAATCCTCCTCAATAAATATATGGTCTTTATACCTCCCAAGGAGTCCTCCCAAGGTTTCCTCAAGCCTCCCAAGGTCCTGACCTTCAAGATTTCAAAGTTACTCTTCAAGGTAAAGGAACCTTTCACCCTCCTCTTTTAAGTCATGACTTCCTTTATGTTATGTCTTACAGCTACATTTTATTAAGTGAGGGCTTGTTATTATATATAATTACTACTGTAAATTTCATTTCCAAATTATGAGAGACCCTTTCCTCTCTCATAAATTGATTTTTCTAAATTTTTAAGTGACGCCGTTAGGCTGTCAATTTTTTTGTAAGAGAAATCGCATCTTATCGTTCCTTTCAAGTTTCATTTTCATGTGGTATGACATTAAAATATCCATAACATGTTCTTATATCTATGTTATTATGCCTTTATAATGTATTATGATTTATTTATGAGTGGGTTACCCTAGTAACCTCTCTTTTTAATGTTTTCTAAAAGGATTTTATATAGACATTATGCTGCAGAATTTTCATCTCAAAATTCCTCTCTTTCTCTCAAGAAATTATCTTGTTTTATTTATGTGAATACCCAGACCTATTTCTTTTCTATGGGTGTTCATAAATAAAAAAATGATATATTTTTTTCTGTAATTGACATACATATAACCGTCACTCCCTTTCTATGGGTTATAAATGACATAATGATCTTATTTTTTATGAACTTTTAAAACGTCACAATTTTGAAATGAAACCCATTTATTTTGTTCTATATGGGTTATTTATGAAATGTTTGATTATGATCTATTTGGATCACATGAAAGTAAATACATATTAAGGGTGCGCCCTGATAGTTCTTTAATGCATTGGGTAAATAATTTAATCTCTATAGATGACAAGTTTCACGATACCTTGGTGAATAACTTTGGTAATTTTTATGACTCCTTGGGGATGAACCCTGGTTGATATGTTCATGAATGTCTAAAATAAATGTTTTATCCACATATTCATGTTATGGTTCATGTTATTTTCATTATTAAATTCCTCTACTTCCATTTCTCATGTATTTATGTTTTTTATCAAGTTTTTATTGATTTCACAAGTAAACTGATTCCCTTGTTTTCCTTACGGGGCCTTATGCTCACCCTTTCCTTTGATGTGTGTCTAAAGGTTATGAGATGCAGTAGTTTTACATTGGATTAACTTTTCAAGAAGCTTTTAAAGGGGATTTAAAATAATTTTTTATGTTTTCATGTGTTATGTTCCTGATTTTTCAGACACTAGACTTTAAAGATCCTCTATATGTAAAATGTAATAAAAAGTTATGTAATAAAAAGGAAGAATGCCATAGTTGGTATCAAAGGATAGTTTAGTTATTTAAGGAAATTAGGCTATGAAAACTTTATGAATAATCCTATATAAAAGTTTAAATATAGGAAAAATTCATGGTATTTTGGTGAGTATTGAGTAAGTGGTTTATCAAGCAAATACATCCCTATCTGGATACGAGGAGGTAGAGGTGACTTTGGCATAGAGGTACCTAGGAGTTAAAACTACGACAAGGAGTTTTGGACTTGACCCAGCTATCCTGGTACACGAAAATGTGCCTTGCTGTACTCTTGGTTACGACACTCCCAGGGGATATGTTTGGTTAATCATAAGCTTTTTATGAATCATTATGAAGGATTTATAGAGAAATGTAAATTTTTAAAGAAGTTTTAAGTCATAAAATCTTTTATAGTTAAAATATTCGTAAATGAAATAAGTTTCTCACTAAGGTTTTATTCTTTTAGAAAATGGTGGGAAATAGGAGGAACTGTGCAAATGGTGACTATAATGGACCATGTGCTGATGGCCCTCCGATGGAAGCTGGAATGAAAAATTTCATGCGAATGATGAACCAACTGACTCAAGTTATGGGAAATAACTTAAATCAAGCTAAAAGACTGATCTCACCATGAAGGGAACAAATTTCTGTTGAATCCTTTATGCGTCAACAACCACAAACCTTTAGTGGATTTACCGACCCATTGATTTCTGAATAGTGGATCAGCTATATTGAGAAGATCTTTTCTATGATCCAATGTTCTAAACAAGAGAAGGTTACCCTAGATGTCTATCTCTTAGAGGGAGAAGTTGATCAGTGGTGGGAACTAATTAAAAACACAAGGCCAAGAGTGGAAGTTAAAGCTATGTAGTGGTAAGAATCCAGAGGGATAGTCTTCAACAAGTATTTCCTTCGATTGATGAGAACAATAATGGAGAAGGAGTTTCTTGAGCTGAAGCAGAAGGAGAATGAATCTGTGGGAAGCTATGAGATGAACTTCACAAGGCTTTCACGTTACACCTATAGCTTTGTCATGGATCCAAATTGTAAGGTTTATAGATTCTTCGATGGACTGATACCTCATCTACGGAAGAATCTAGCCAACCGAGACTATGATAGCTATGAGGAGATCGTTCAGAGTGCGATGAAAGCCGAGTTGGAGTTTGGTGAGACGCAATGGTCTCATAAATATAATGACAAGAAGAGATCGACGGAGCCCAGCTTAGGGAAGACCTTTGATCAGGGAAGAAGAGGCAAGAAAGTGAAACATCCCACATGTAATAAATGTGGGAAGAAGCATTCAGGGAAATACCTGCTCGGGTGCGGGAAATGCTACAAGTGTGGAAGAGAAGGCCATATTGATAGGAATTGTCATAGTGAGGTGAAACCTAAACTTCCAAAAACTAACAACAAGGGGAAGATGGTGCAGGCCCTACCTGATGTCCATTGCTTTAAGTGTGGACAACTTGTGCACTTTTCCAATCACTGTCCAAATCCGAGGGCAGTAGAGGGGAACCACCATCAGCCTCAGAAAAGGCCAAGGGATCAAGGTCGTACTTTTGCTATCACGACAGCTGAAGTTGAAGCTCCAAATGATGTGGTAGCAGGTACTCTTGTTGTTCTCTCAAAGCTAGCAAGTACTTTGTTTGATACTGGTTCTACACATTCCTTTATTTCCTCTAAGTTTTCAAAGAATTTAGAATCAACCCCTGATTTTCTAAAAGTAGAGTTATCAGTCAAGACCCCTGGTGAGATTATACAAGAATCGTCAGTATTTAGAAACTCTAGTATTTACTTTAGTGAGCACAATATTATCGCAAATCTAGTAGTCATTCCCATGCTCGAATTTGACATTATACTAGGGATGGACTAGCTCTCAAAGTATAATGCTAAGATCAAATGCAGAAGAAAGGAAATATCAATAGTCTTGAATGGATAACCTAAAATTATATTCCAAGGAGAGATATATCAACCTGATATTTGTCTATAAGAACCTCCTATATCCTTATTTATGAAGTTGATCAGTGAAGAATAAGAAGGAAATGAGAGTTTGAGGGTATAAAATGTCTCCATCATTTAGGAATATGTTGACATATTTCCTGAGTTGCCTGGACCTCCCCTAGAAAGGGAGTTAGAGTTCTCTATTGAACTCATACCTGGATTTCATCCAATATCATAGACCCCATATAGGATGGAAAATTTGGAGCTGGAGGAATTAAAGAAACAACTCCAAGATCTTTTGGAGAAGGGGTTTATCAAACCGAGTGTGTCTCCTTGGGGAGCACCTGTTCTCCTTGTGAATAAGAAGGATGGATCGATGTGGCTATGAATTGATTATATAGAACTGGATGGGATCACAACAAAGAACAAATACCCTCTTCCAAGAATTGATGACTTATTTGACCAACTTCGTGGGTCTCAATTTTTCTATAAGATTGATCTTCGATCTGGTTATCATCAATTGAGGGTAAAGAAAGAAGATATTCCAAAAACTGCCTTCTGATCAAGATATGGGAATTATGAGTTTGTTGTTATGCATTTTTCACTAAATAATGCACCTTCTATTTTTATGGATTTGATGAATATATTCTTTAAGGACTACCTTGATAACTTTGTGGTGGTTTTTATTGATGATATTATGATATATTCCAAAATTCGTGAGGAGCATGAGGATCGTCTAAGGTTTATTTTGAAAACTCTACAAAAGGAGATTCTTTTTGGGAAGTTTAGAAAATGTGAATTCTGGTTACAACAAGTTTCTTTCTTGGGGCACATTATTACCAATGAAGGAATCACAGTTGACCCAACAAAGACAAAAGTTGTAGAGGAGTGGCCTCATCCTACAACAATTACTGAGATTTGTAGTTTCCTTAGACTAGAGGGATATTATAAGATGTTTTTGAAAAACTTTTCATGACTTTCTAATACATTAACCAAGTTAACTAGAAAAGGGGTCAAGTTCATTTGGAGAAAGGAGTGTGAGGAATGTTTCCAAGAGCTGAATAAGAGATTGGTTACTACACCCGTGTTAACTCTACCCTCAAGTGGAGAAGGATTAATTATTTTTAGTGATGCATCTATGAAAGGGCTTGGGTGCATCCTCATGCAAAATGAAAAAGTCATTGCTTATGCATCTCGACAGTTGAAGAATCATGAGAAGAGCTATCCTACACATGATCTAGAGTTGGATGTGGTTGTTTTTTCTCTAAAGATATGGAGGTACTATCTTTATAGGGAGAAATGTGATATATACACAGACCATAAAAGTTTGAAGTATATTTTCACACAAAAGGAATTGAGCATGAGACAAAGGAGATGGTTGAAACTTCTCAATGACTATGACTGTTCAATTCATTATCATCCCAGAAGAGAAAAAAAAAATTGCTGATGCATTAAGTAGAAAATACCCATTTGTTCTTTCCATGATGAGGATTCAAATAGATCCTTTGATCAATGAACTAGTAAAACTATACATGGGAATTATAAGGGAAGGGACATCATCAACCCTAACCCAAATGGTTTCTCAACCGTCATTACTAGAGAAGATCAAGAATGCTCAGAAAAAAGATCCTTTATTATAGAAGAAGTTTGAGGCTATGAAGGATGTGAAGTTTCCTGAGTTCAATATTGATCAAGAAGGTGTACTAAAATTTCATACAAGACTACATGTTCCATCTACTCCGAAAATAAAGATGGATCTTATAGATGGAGGTTATAGCTCAAATTTATCTATACATCCTAGAAGCACAAAAATGTATAGGGACCTTTGTGATCATTATTGGTGGGATAATACAAAAAGGGAGATTACTAACTATACTTCAAGGTGCCTGGTATGTCAGCAAGTAAAGGTGGAGTGACAATTTCCTAAAGGGGTATTGCAACCACTACCCATACCAGCATGGAAGTGGGACAATATCACTTTGGAATTTGTCACTGGTCTCCCAAGAAATTCCAAAGGAAACAATGTGATAAGGGTTATTGTGGACCGTATCACTAAAAATGCCCATTTTATCTCCATTCGGGAAGATTTCTCTCTTGATCAACTTTCTAGGATTTATGTGAAGGAAGTGGTAAGGCTGCATGGAGTTCCACTTTCTATTGTATCTGATCATGATCCAAGGATCACATCAAAATTCTGGAGAAGTCTTCAACATGCTCTAAGCACTGAATTGAATTTCAGTATGACCTATCACCCCCAAACTGATGGCCAATTTGAAAGAACTATTAAAAAACTCGAGGAAATGCTGTGAACATGCTTAATGAAATTTAAAGGTGGATGGGATCAACATCTCCCTTTAGTTGAGTTCTCTTACAACAACAACTTCCACTCAAGAATTCAAATGGCACCCTATGAAGCTATATACGAGAAGTGATGTAGAACTCCTACTTGTTGGGATGAAGATGGTGAGAGAAAGATTCTTGGGTTTGATCTTGTGCAAGAGATGACATAAAAAGTCCATGCCATACAACAACACATTAAGGATGCTCAGAGTCAGCAGAAGAGCTATACTGACAACCATCGAAGGGACTTGGATTTTGATGTTGGTGACAAAGTCTTTCTTCAAATTTCACCTTGGAAGAGAATCATGAGGTTTGGGAAGAAAGGGAAGCTCAGCCCTAGGTACATTGGCCCCTATGAAATCCTTGATCACATAGGAGCGGTGGCCTATCGGCTTGCACTTCCTCCAAATATAGAACAAGTTCATGATGTCTTCCACGTATCCCTCTTGATAAAGTACATACCTGACCCTTCACATGTACTAAATCCATAGGTGGTACAATTGGAACATGACCTCTCTTATGAAGAGCAGCCGGTGGAGATCTTGGATCGTAGAGACAAGGTTCTATGAAACAAGACTACTCACCTTGTTAAGGTGTTGTGGAGGAACCACAAATGTGAGGAAGCCACATGGGAACTAGAGGAGTCTATGAGGTAGAAGTACCCTCACCTTTTCTCTTATTGGGGTACGAGTTAAAATTTCGGGGATGAAATTTCTTAAGGGGGGAAGAATGTAACGACCCGAACTTTTAAATAATATTTATTTCCTAAATTTGTGTGTTATTTTATTTTATACTCAACAAAACTATATCCTTTAATTAATTAAGTGAGTATAATTAAATGATACTATTGGGTTTCGACTGTTATATGACCATTGGTCAATATGACCATTGGAAACTAAATTCTTAATGTTACAATTATTGTTTATAAATTCAAATGATCTTGGTTAATTAATATAGAAATAAGAGTCGATGGAATTTTCTAGTAGAATCGGTCCATATGAATCCCATCTTTTGGAGATTGGGAAGGAGGTAGCATCACTGGGATTTTCTCTGGACCAATCCCAAGATGAACTTCAAAATGTAAAGCTTGAACAAAATCGCTTAAGGGAGAAGTTCAAGCTGATAGAAATCACCACTCAGGCAATGTTGTCCGAGCCACCCGAAGATTCTATCACCATAGAACACCATACACTTAGGTCCTATATAGCTGTTATAAGGGGCTATGTAATGAATCCTTATTTACCTTCTGTAATCCTTTTGTATAAATACTATTTTTACTTCTTATTACGGTAAAATTTGTGAATTTCAAATTTTCGGATAAATATAGGATGAATTTATAGAAGTTTCATATTATTGATAAATTTTAGAAAAAGGGCGTATTTTAAAATATTTTTGTATTATTTAAATAATTAATAATGTGAATTGATTTTAAAAAAATGGTCTTCTATAGTTGTGTTCAGTAGAAAATTTAGAGTCTAATAAGATCAACTTAATTTATAGTGAATAGTAAAGTATGAATAGTAACATACCCGTATGAATAGAAATGAATAGTAAACCGACCAAAAAAAAATTAAACTTCACCCATGAATGTATAAATACATTTTAGACATATTAAAAGTGAAAAAATGACCATAGTTTAAGTTTTGGTATTTTTGTATGTCATAAATATTTTATTTATAATTTTATAATTAATTTAATTATTTAGAATGGAAATTTATTTTCAAAAAATTTAATCATAAATTGTTACTTTATTATCTTATGGTTATACAATAATTTTATGGGACCTTGATTACTTTCTTAAGGTGTTACAAAATGAGTTATTGTTTTAAAGTTGTATTTTTTGGAATAAATAATGATTTTATTTAAAAATTAAATTAAAAATATTTATAATTTTTTTTTCATAAAATTGAGTTCATTTTTGAATTCAAAGAATTGATATTAGGTTAGGGTGAATTTTTGGGATTTTTTTGAAATAGTTGGTTTTTTGGTGAATAGTAAAAATACAGTTTTGAGTTTCGAGTGTTTAATGACATCATTGATGATGCAATCATGATGTAAATAATCTGTTTGACTTGTGAATAGTAATATATGTTATGAGGTGTCCCAGGTGGCCAATACCATGGGAAAATACCATGTTCAAGCCCATGGTTTTGCAAATACCACCGATGAGGTGTCCCTCGGAAATTAATAATTTATTCCTTCACTTTTCCTATAAATACCAAGACATTACCTCATTATATTCATTCCAAAATCATCCTCAATGAATCTATGGTATTTATACCTCCAAAGGAGTCCTCCCATGGTGACCTCAAACTTCCCAAGGTCCCGACCTTCAAGCTTTCAAAGTTACTCTTCAAGGTAAGGGAACCTTTCACCCTCCTCTTTTAAGTCATGAATTCCTTTATGTTATGTCTTAGAGTTCCATTTTATTATGTGGGTGCTTGTTATTATATATATTTAATACTGTACATTTCATTTCCAAATTATGGTAGACCCTTCCCACTCTCATCAATTGATTTTTCTGAATTTTTAAGTGACGCCGTTAGGCTGCCGATTTTTTTTGTAAGAGAAATCGCATCTTATCTTTCCTTTCAAGTTTCCTTTTCATGTGGTATGACATTCAAATATCCATACCATGTTATTATATCCATGTTATTATTCATTTATAATGTATTATTAGTTATTTATGAGTGTTTTACCCTTGTACCATCTCTTTTTAATGTTTTCTAAAAGGATGTTATGTAGCCGTTATGCTGTAGAATTTTCATCTCAAAATTCCTCTATTTCTCTCAAGAAATTATCTTGTTTTATTTATGTGAATACCCAGACCTATTTATTTTCTATGGGTGTTCATAAATACAAAAAAAATGATATATTTGGTTCTGGAATTGAAATACATATAACTCTCACTCCCTTTCTATGGGTTATAAATGTCATAATGATCTTATTTTTTAAGAACTTTTAAAACGTCACAATTTTGAAATAAAACCCATTTATTTTTTTCTCTATGGGTTATATATGAAATATTTGATTACTATATATGTGGATCACATGAATGTATTGACATATTAAGGGTGTTCCCTGATAAATCTCTAATGCATTGGGTAAATAATTTAATATCTAGAGATGAAAAGTTTCACGATACCTTGGTGAATAACCTTGGTAATTTTTATGAAACCTTGGGGATGAACCTTGGTGATATGTTCATGAATGTAACGACCCAATATTTTTTAAAGAAAATTAATTTCTTATAAATATTTCATAATCACATTAACTACTAAGTGCTATGGGACCCTTAAAACATAAGTTTTTCACTTCTGTGGTGTGAATATCAAAAATCCGACATACATAGTCGCGATCAGTAAGTTATTTAGAGTCTAATAAGAAAAAGTTAATTTTTGGTGAATATAAACCTACCCTTATGAATATTAACATACCATTATGAATAGTGATATACCCTAATGAATAGTAACCTTACCTATGATAATATATAAATAATATTCAAGTTGAAAGTACGATATACCTATATTTTAGAATAAGTTAATGAATGTTTTAAAACTGGTTTTTGATAATAAATTATGATTTTAATTAAATATTAAATTAATAATATTTATAAAATATTTTTGAAAAATGGACTTCATTTTTTTATTCTACACATCGAAAAATGGTTAGGGTGAATTTTTGGGATTTTTCTAAAATACTTTATTTTTTGATGAATAGTAAAATACAATAATTTACCATATATATACATTATAAGATAAATAGACTATTACTAGCATCATGGATGATGTAACCACCCTTAATCCGAATTCACATGAGAAAATTAATATTATTGGTCATGGAATACTTACTATTACTTGTCTTGTGAAGAAATAATAAACTAATGAGTTTTATATTAAGAAATCCCCTCTCTCCTCCACTATAAAAACCCTCTCTCACCCCCTCTTCCAATCACTCCTCTCAAGCCTTGTGCCTTCTCCAAATTCTGGCCAAATACCCTCCCAACATCATCTCCCACTTCCAAAAATCTTTAGTCTTATTAAAAGACCAAAAACTCTCCCTTAAGGAGGTTCTCAAGGAAGTTTGGTTCAAGAGGTAAATTCCTCTTTCCAATTCTTTGTCTTTCCTTTCAAGTTCATTTTTATTCTTTTTCTATTACCTCTATTTATCCAAATTTTGTGATTAATATATTACATTATATATAATGGAATGTTTTCATGATAGTTGAATAAGTTATCATCATCTCCCCCATTTACCTTCTTTTATACTAGTAGCAAGAACACCATCCCAGATGTGACAATTTTACACATTCAAGGACGATGGAATTTCTATTTCTTTTATCATTCTAAATTATGTTCATGAAACCATTATTGTTATGGTTGAACCAGATTATTATATATAATATAACTTATTTAAGATTTTGTTATCCCTTTGTTCAAATGGTATTAGGTTATAAAGAAAAATGAGTTCGTTGTAATCAAAACCCACAAATTAACCAAAACAATTATCATTAAAGTTCTATATGATAATTCATCCTCATTTCATGTAACCAAGTTATATAAATGAACAATAACACCTATTTATGTTCATAAATAATATATAATTTCAATTCTGAATATTTACATCCATTCCACTTCATTACTTAAAAACAAGTGAACCGAATATGAAAACAAAGGAAACGAACACTCCAGAACGACAAAATTCAATACAATAACTTATCAATAAAGACATAAATGAACTAACCAGAATTATGGTAACTAAATAAATCTCTAATAGGTTCTGAAATAAGTTATTAACAAGTATAAATTCATATTCCAGGAGCTTAAGTACAAGAGCGGAACACGTTTGGAGTTAAGGTAAGGGTTTTTATACCCGAACTCCCACTTTCATTCGGGTTACTTTCATTGTCTAATTACCTCAATATAATTCTTATGTATTGTTATGTACTCATCATAGGTTTTTTGTGAGTATCATATATATGTTTACAAACCATAATCCTTCCTTATTTTATGGATAGTTACACATTTTAAAAGGAACTTTCCAAATTGTTTAAAAAATACAAGCCCGATTCAAGGTAATTTCTCAAATTCTTACCTATTTTCAAGGGCACTCTATAATATGTTTTTGAAAACAATTATCTTTATAAAATAACTCATTTTATTATGAAAATACTATCTTACTTCACTTGTGGTTTTATACAAAGATTTTTCCAAAAGAACTCTTCTTTTCAAAATAAAAGAGTATTTATCTCCAGAATTGCTTAATGATTTTATAAGAGTGTTTTCATCTAATTCAACACTCTTGTTGATTCCATGATATTATTGGGTTTAATAATTTATGAATTCATCTACCATATTTTATTTAATGGTTTATGACTAACTCTATTGTGGATGATTTATCCTAAAACCATTCACCGTATTATTCCGAATGGTTAGTGTTTTATGTTTAATGATTGGGGAAAGATAGTTACATTTCATATAATAGTTTCAATATGAATGTATTTGTTGTTTATGTTTATCCCTACTCATATTAGTAATGCATTGGACTTATTATGTGATGGGTGGGTCCCGCTATAGCTCCTCGATGCATCGGTAGGTCTCATGGGACAACTAGACGTGGAATTGGCTGAGGCCTTTCCTAATGTGATATGGATTTTAGCCGAGGCCTTAATCACTAGACGTCTTGGCCGAGGCCATGAAAAAATGTTTCAGAATGTCTGGAATTATGCATTCCATCATTATGAGTTCAGATATTGATATTTCAAGTGGTAATTCGATTATTAGAATACCCATGATTATGTTTTTTATGGCATTATTTACTCAGCTCATATTCCTGCCATAATGTGTTCAAGTTTATTTATTAAAGGCATGTGTTTTAAATTATTTACCATGTCTAATGTTTATATTACCTTCTTCTATATTTCTTACTATTACTGAGTGTTTGAGCTCACCCCTTTATTATGTTTCATTTTCTTAGGGCAAGAAGAATTCTATTATGAATGACATGCTGAAATAACCTAGGAGTTATGGAAGTTTTCTAAGGAGTTTCTATGTTGTTTTTCATTTCAAGTTGTAATGATTAAATCATGTATGTATCTTGTTTCCAATAATACTAAACTACTCAGTCCTTCAGGATTCGTATTCCTTGTTTGTATGCCAATGTAATCAAATAAGGCACCGACTCCGAGAAACTGGGATCAGGCCCTTACAATTGGTATCAGATCAAGTTTATTAGAATACCTGGAAACTAGATTTAGAAAACATAGAATTAGGGAAGAGTCCCTAAGTTAGTCTTTGAGGATATACATACAATAATGTCCTGATATTTTGGTATGGAATAGATTATGTGGATCTTTCAAGCAATACATCCCTGTCTGGATACGAGCTGGTAGAGGCAGCTCTGGAACAGATGTATCTAGGGGTAAAACTCGAAAACACTACTTTGAGCTAGACTCAAACGGGAAATGTTGTACGACAATGGGCCTTGATGCACTCTTGTTTACAACACTCCTGGGGGATATGCTTTGGATAATTCACATTTTCTTTACAAGACATTATGAAGGATTGAAATGTAAAATATTCCTCAAAGAAACCATATTTGTGAATATGGGATTATCTATGCGTAGGATCTCAATTTTTTGGAGTATTTTTATGTTAAGATTATACATTATAATTCATAACCTAATCTAGTGTATGCCATTATCTAGATATGGATCCTAGTGGACGGAATGGAAATCATACGAATACAAATGTCCCCTATAGGGATTTTCCTCCAACGCATGATAATGATGTTAGATATGGTGCTGTGACTGGTGCTGAGCAACTCATAAATATACTGGGACAACTTACTCAGGTTATGAATAATAAACTTACCCGTATGGAGCATCTGGACCCACCACATGGAGGAGCCATTCTAGATCACTTTATGCGACAATAACCCCCATCATTCAACGGGACTAGAAACCCGTTTGTAGTAGAGCAGTGGATATATTCCATTGAGAAGATATTTCTCGCTTTGGGATGTAATTAAAGAGAGAATGTTGTCATGGTAGTATATCATATATTGGGAGATGCAGATCAGTGGTGGTCATTAATCCAAAACACAAAGGAGGAGGAAGAGATAGAAGAGATGGAATGGAGGGATTTTAAGGAAATATTCTTAGAAAAATATTTCCCTCGTGAGCAGTGAGTAGATATAGAGCGACAATTCTTGAATCTGAGGCAGAAGGAAGATGATAATGTTGCAAGGTACAAAGCTAACTTCAAAAGATTAGAAAGACATGCTGTAGACTACATATGAAATCCAAGGAGCAAAATTTATCGATTCTTTGATGGCCTAAATCAATTCCTTTGGCGGGCACTTGTAAAGACCCGCAAATTTCAAGGAAATTTTTTTTCTTAATTTTCTTTGGAATTTTACAAGGGCGCAGCTTCAGACGGCACCTGATTCCGAGGCCCGGTGTGCCCGGAATCAATTTCCGAAGTTTGGCTCGGGTACGTTCAGTGAACGGACGAGCGGGTTTTTCTATCTTTTGAACCGGTGCCCGGAATCGAATTCTGAGGGCACCGATGAAATCGCAGCGCCGGTATTTGCTTAGAAACGCCTCTTCCGGAGTTGCGTTTGCTCAAGACGTGGTTTTTAAATTTTGCGGCTTTAAGTCAGAATAAAATAAAGTTGTGCGACAACTTTATTTTATTTCACTTAAACTGCTTGGAAGCCACTTAAAGTCACTTAAAGGCGGCTTGAACTGAGTTGAACTGGATAGGATGCTATCCAGAAATATCCTACCCCTTGGTAGGATATTTGTGCGGTGGGACCCGCACGAGCCCCGCCGTTTCTTTCGCTAAGTAACGCACCCGCGAAAACCCGTCAAAGTAACTGAAAAGTCAACCGACGCGTTTTCTTTAATTCTTAACAGACCATTTAATTGGTCGGTTTATTTCGTAAATTAAATGGACTGTTTCTTCGTGAATTAAATGGGTCGTTTCTTTCGAATTGATGGATCGTTTCTTAACCGGTTTCGTGTTGGCATGTTTATAAAATAAGACCAACCTAAAAATCCTTGGAAAGGATTTGAGAGAATCTTCGTTCCTCCACCCTCTCCGCGAAGAACGCGAAGAACGCGAAGAACGCGAAGAACGCGAAGAACGCCGGAACCGGAATCCGACGACGCACGATCCGCGACGTCAACAGCTTTTCTGCGACCCTCTTCTTCTTCGGTGCCTCTTCTTCCGCGGCGAACCTGCGATCGGCGGTTAAAGGTGAGAATCGAAACTTCTAAATTCTCCCTTCTTAATTTCAATAACAACGGATTTAATTAATTAAATCCGTTTGTTCTTGATCCGGAGATTGGCGACGCGACGCCGGATACCGCGACGACGCGACGATCTCCTTCTTCCGCGACGAGCGATTCCGCGACGACCTCTCGTCCGACGACGACTTCGAGGTAGGGATTTATTTTGGAAAAGTTACCCCTTTTAAATTTTCTCGTGAACGTTCTTGAAAATTTAAAAAGCCGGTTTCAAGCGAACAATTTTATCTTTAAATAAAATTGTTGGATCATGTGTTGATCATCTTATTCTTTTCTCCCGTTGTTTATGATTAACGCGGAGGGAGCGGGTCTAACGAACAAGACCCGGCAACCCTCCGCCGATCTTCCTTTTTGTGCGGATTTGGCGGGCGACGGCAAAAGCACGACGCAAGGGCCATTTGTTGATTCCGCAGTGGAGGACGCGTCCCGGGAGGAACAATGGCGCAGACGGGAGGCAAAACGGGCCACCGGAGCAACTCCGGCGGCCCGCGGAAGGAGGCGGCGGCGCGGGTCGCCGGCGCGGCGGCGCCGGCAACCGGAGGCGGCGGCGCCCGGCGCGCCGCCGTGGAGATCTCCCGCCGCGGCTGAAGCCGCGGCGGAGGCGGCCGGTTCCGCGGCCGCGCGGAACCGGGAACGGACGCGGCGGCCCGGCCGCGTCCGCGTGACAGGCGGCCCCCCGCGGGGGCCGCGTTTCTCCAAATGCCGCGGGTCAAACCCGTGGCGGCGGCCTGCTAGGCCGCTCGGCCGAAGCCGAGCCGGCCGGTCCGGTCGGCCGGGCCGCGCCCAGGCCGGACCGGACCCGGCCGAGCCGGTTCGGGCCGGTTCGGGCCGACCCGGGTCGGGCCGACCCGGTTCGGCCGACCCAAGGGGGGGGGTTCGGGCCGGGTCGCCCCGGGCCCAGAACCCCCGTTTCGGGCCTTCTTCGGTCTTTCGCCCATATCTTGGGCCAGGGACCTCCGATTGACGAACCGTCAGCGGCTACGCGATCCTTGGATCAAGACGGTCGTTTCGGTATATTACACTCAAGGTTTCGGAAGACTTTGGGTTCGGCCGGGTTGGTTCGTACACGAAACCAACCGGGCCCTCGGAGCGGAAACACTCATAACTTGAGCTACGGACGTCCGATCGACGTACCGTCAGCTTTGGTAGTTTCCTCTAAGTGAGACGGAACTTTTGGCATACTCCGCCCGAGGATCGGACACAGGCGGAGTACGGTCGGGTTGGTTTTGCCCTAAAAACCAACCGGGCCCCTGGGACGAAAATGCCAATAACTCTCAGACCGGGCGTCCGATTGACGCGCCGTCTGTTGCGTTGAGATCCTGTTGTCGATACGGAACTTTTGGATACATCAACTTCGGACTACGTGTCAGTTGATGTATCAGCCTCTCGGCTCGTGGAGCGGACCCTCCTAACGAGCTCGCTATGTGCGGGAACCCTAGTGCTGGCTGTGACTTCGACGGCAGAGCAGAGATCCTCCGTGGACTGCGACGACGGCAGAGCAGAGATCCTCCGTGGACTGCGACGACGGAAGAGCAGAGATCCTTCGTGGACTGCGGCGACGACTGTGCAGAGATCCTCCGTGGACTGCGTCGACTACTGCACTCAGCGATCCTACGTGGAACAGTGCTACCGAACCTGTGTGAGCTGAATCTTCTTTTTACCTTGAGCGGTGGAGCGCTTGGGTGTAGCGGCGGACCCGTGGTACTTGACAGTGGTGGTGCGCTTGGATGCAGCAACAGACCCTTGGCGGTGGAGCGCTTGGTTGTAGCGGCAGACCCGCGATACTCTACGGAGTGTGTGCGCTTGGTTGTAGCGACAGACCCGCGACGGTGGAGACGTGCGTGCGGAGTACGGAGACCGTGTAGATGACTGAGACCTGACGACTGCTTGACCGACTCGACTTGGAGTGAGTCGACTAGCCCAGTGGACGGAGCGCCCAGTAGTTGGCAGCAGACCCACGGCGGACGGAGCGCCTGGTAGTTGGCGGCAAACCCGCGGTACTCGACAGGAGGAGTACCTCAGTAGGCTATCTGGGTGAGCGCCCGGTATTTGGCAGCAGACCCTCAGCGGACGGAGCGCCCGGTAGTTGGCAGCAGACCCGCGGTACTCGACAGGAGGAGTACTTCAGCAATCTTAGGTTAGTGAGCAGTACCTCGGAGTCGTGACAGGACCACTGTACACTTCAGAGATGGGGCTCTTCAACATTTACGGTTTCGATAATGAAAATCCTGGTTGAGCTGAATCTTATGTTACTCTCCTTTGTGGATTGTGTTGAACTATCCTATGTGGATTTACTGTTACTCTCCTTTGTGGATTGTGTTGAACTATCCTATGTGGATTTACTGTTACTCTCCTTTGTGGATTGTGTTGAACTATCCTATGTGGATTTACTGTTACTCTCCTTGTGGATTTGAGTCTTGTTTCCTTTGTGGATTGAGTTGTTCTTGAGCTCGTGAGAAGAGCTAGAATTGGGGACTTAGGTATGTGTATGGGCATATACCTAAGTCGAGTCAGATGTTACTTCGTGATTGCATCTTTCTTTTGTGCTATATCCTTTGTGGATTTCGGGAGACCTTCGGGGGTCTCGGGGTCCTTACTGAGTAGTTGTACTCACCCCTGCACGGGCTATGCCCGCACCTTGTTGTGTTGGTTGCAGACGACGGACAGCGCTGATCGCGGTTGGGGCGTGGAGCAGGACGGTACCTGGAGGTGGACCACTGGGCGGGACGTGCTCGGAGCGGACGTGGGACCCGAGGAGCCTGGAGGCTATCTGTACCCACCCTTCAGGTGGGATTGCCAGTGGACGACACGAGGCCGCCGTCTTTTCTTCAGTTGCTGTACTTTACTTTTCAGTTGTACTTTACAGTTGGGCTTGTATTTCCGGCCCCCTTTACTTTTCTGCACTTTACTTTCCGCTTGCTGACTCTGTGTGGTTGTTACTTATAAAGGCAATGCCTTCCCTGTTTACTGGGATTTTACACCTTGGTGCTAGTCGCCAGCCCCTGGCCTATGGAAGGCGGGCTTGGGGTAGTCATGGCACGGGCCCCGAGGACGGGTCGTGACAAATTGGTATCAGAGGTGGTCGGTTCTACCGCGGACTCTGATCATCCTTTCTTTCTATGTGAAGCAATAGTGTTTAGTGTATTGAGTGTGGTTATCAGTTCAGGGAGCCCAGTGTTGGTGCGGCGGCCGACGTATCCGTACACCAGGACCCTGACTTCTGATTTCCAACTTAATGCACGAAAACACTGATTGCGTGTGTGTTTCCCAAAAGGTTTAAAGTCAGCTCAAACCAGGTCAGCTCACCAGGTATAAATCGTTGACCGTGACACAACTGTTCAGGATGTCACCATGCAGATAGTTAGCTGGAGTTCCGAGAGAGTTCTCGATGATGGCCCACCGAGCAGCGAGACTCCGGTGCAGGGCCCTTTTTCAGTGTTGGCACCTTCGGGTGGTGTACCAGCAGCACCACCACCCGTTAGGCAGAGGATGCCACTAGCTGACAGTGCACGCTAGCAGAGCGCGATGCACGAGTTCCAGCAGTAGAGGCCTCTGAGGATACGAGGCGAGACAGATTTCCCAGGCAGCAGTGGACTGGATGGAGGCGGTTGCTAGAGTTCTACGCCTAGCTTGGATACTAGTAGAGCGGATGATGATCTTAGCTTCTGTTGTTTCCAGTGAGTGACCATGAGGTTGGTTCTTATAGTAATGAGGCTTCGGTACGCGAACCGATACCTGGGATAGTACCTACGGGTAGTGCGCCAGCTATGTCACTACCTGTTGGTCAGTAGACACTACCGGCGGTACCGGTAGCAGAGAATCACAGGCTTAGTGCCTTACATATGTTTTAGCACCAGATATCCCTCAAGTTTCGAGGTGAGCCTGACTCGTAGGCGGCTGAGGACTGGCTTGAGGAGGTGGTTGTGAGTTTTCTGGAGCTAATACAGCTTCGACAGTACGACATGTCGGAAGCAGAGCACTCATCGTGGCTTACCAATCAATCGTAGTACTCGTTGGTTACGTTGTGATCAGTTCCTTAGACTCGAACTTCTGAGCGAAGTGTGTCTAAGGGAAATCCGAACCATTACTTTTCCTCTATGCATTTCTACCTATGCTAGGATGCTAGAGAGAACCTTTGTGGTTGTGAACGTTAGCAGTGAAAGGCAGGAAACTAGCGCCAGTCTCAGAGACTCGGGCGTGTAAAATGTTTCAGGAGGAGGAAGTGCTAAGGACAGATGAATCTGCAGGGTAGCAGACGTGGAAGCGGAGCTTAGAGAGCAGCATGTGGTGGTGTACATTTCGACATGTTACGACCACCCGACTTAGTAGTCCCCGCCAGGCTCAGGGAGCAGGAGGGCTGGGGAGGAGAGTAGCTGCATTGCGGTCAAGGAGTGTGACCCAGGAACTCTAAGAATGATTCGGGGTACGAATTATGTCTACTACGAGCTGCCATATCTATAGACATAGGAACCGATCATTCAACCCTTCCACGAATCATGTCCCAGACCTAGAGGTTCCGGGTAAGCCGTAGACTTGACCCTCACGTCTGGAGATACCTTTGGGAGGAGACTCGATAATCACACTTACGCCGACGGTGTGATTTGACCTCGAGGCGAGAGTTTCGGTTGGAATCTCTTGGTGGCAGCGTAGAGGCCTTACGACGTTGATCTGGGTATGATTCACAAATCATACCCCGGTTGACTGTTTTAGGCAAACGTCGGAATGGGTTTTCCTTGGTCGGCGAAAAGGAAACCCTGGGCAGCACATGTTAAACTCAGGCATAAGAGGGTGTGGCCGATCACTCTTGAGTTGGTCAACCCTACCCTTGTGGCAGCAGGAGTTTTGAGTTTCAGTTCTAACCTAAAAAGGGAAACCTCTTGAATTCGAGGGGGACGAACACGTTCTTATACGGTCTCAACCCGATGAGGTTTCGGAGATGTGGCCGAGGCGGCAGGTTATCTCCGAAGTTCGATGGGCCTTTCCAGGTCCTCAGCAGGATAGGAGAGGTGGCTTATCGCCTGGCTCTACCACCTCAGTTGCACCGGGTGCACGATGTCTTTCACGTGTCTCAGCTGAGGAGATACGTGCACGACCCGACGCACATCATCGACTTTGGGGAGCTGGACGTGGACGATGGGGCGACTTTTGCGGAGGTCCCAGTGGAGATCGAGGATCGACAGGAGCGGGTCCTACGTGGGCGGTCGATTACTCTTGTGCGCGTCAGATGGCAGCACGGGAACCTCCAGGAGAGCACTTGGGAGCGGGAGGCTCAGATGCGTGCTCAGTACCCCCATTTGTTCCCCTAGTTTTTGATGTATCTTTACGGGGACGTAAAGCCCTGAGGTGGGAGTAATGTAAAGACCCGCAAATTTCAAGGAAATTTTTTTTCTTAATTTTCTTTGGAATTTTACAAGGGCGCAGCTTCAGACGGCACCTGATTCCGAGGCCCGGTGTGCCCGGAATCAATTTCCGAAGTTTGGCTCGGGTACGTTCAGTGAACGGACGAGCGGGTTTTTCTATCTTTTGAACCGGTGCCCGGAATCGAATTTTGAGGGCACCGATGAAATCGCAGCGCCGGTATTTGCTTAGAAACGCCTCTTCCGGAGTTGCGTTTGCTCAAGACGTGGTTTTTAAATTTTGCGGCTTTAAGTCAGAATAAAATAAAGTTGTGCAACAACTTTATTTTATTTCACTTAAACTGCTTGGAAGCCACTTAAAGTCACTTAAAGGCGGCTTGAACTGAGTTGAACTGGATAGGATTCTATCCAGAAATATCCTACCCCTTGGTAGGATATTTGTGCGGTGGGACCCGCACGAGCCCCGCCGTTTCTTTCGCTAAGTAACGCACCCGCGAAAACCCGTCAAAGTAACTGAAAAGTCAACCGACGCGTTTTCTTTAATTCTTAACAGACCATTTAATTGGGCGGTTTATTTCGTAAATTAAATGGACTGTTTCTTCGTGAATTAAATGGGTCGTTTCTTTCGAATTGATGGATCGTTTCTTAACCGGTTTCGTGTTGGCATGTTTATAAAATAAGACCAACCTAAAAATCCTTGGAAAGGATTTGAGAGAATCTTCGTTCCTCCACCCTCTCCGCGAAGAACGCGAAGAACGCGAAGAACGCGAAGAACGCGAAGAACGTCGGAACCGGAATCCGACGACGCACGATCCGCGACGTCAACAGCTTTTCCGCGACCCTCTTCTTCTTCGGTGCCTCTTCTTCCGCGGCGAACCTGCGATCGGCGGTTAAAGGTGAGAATCGAAACTTCTAAATTCTCCCTTCTTAATTTCAATAACAACGGATTTAATTAATTAAATCCGTTTGTTCTTGATCCGGAGATTGGCGACGCGACGCCGGATACCGCGACGACGCGACGATCTTTTTCTTCCGCGACGAGCGATTCCGCGACGACCTCTCGTCCGACGACGACTTCGAGGTAGGGATTTATTTTGGAAAAGTTACCCCTTTTAAATTTTCTCGTGAACGTTCTTGAAAATTTAAAAAGCCGGTTTCAAGCGAACAATTTTATCTTTAAATAAAATTGTTGGATCATGTGTTGATCATCTTATTCTTTTCTCCCGTTGTTTATGATTAACGCGGAGGGAGCGGGTCTAACGAACAAGACCCGGCAACCCTCCGCCGATCTTCCTTTTTGTGCGGATTTGGCGGGCGATGGCAAAAGCACGACGCAAGGGCCATTTGTTGATTCCGCAGTGGAGGACGCGTCCCGGGAGGAACAATGGCGCAGACGGGAGGCAAAACGGGCCACCGGAGCAACTCCGGCGGCCCGCGGAAGGAGGCGGCGGCGGCGCCCGGCGCGCCGCCGTGGAGATCTCCCGCCGCGGCTGAAGCCGCGGCGGCGGCGGCCGGTTCCGCGGCCGCGCGGAACCGGGAACGGACGCGGCGGCCCGGCCGCGTCCGCGTGACAGGCGGCCCCCCGCGGGGGCCGCGTTTCTCCAAATGCCGCGGGTCAAACCCGCGGCGGCGGCCTGCTCGGCCGCTCGGCCGAAGCCGAGCCGGCCGGTCCGGTCGGCCGGGCCGCGCCCAGGCCGGACCGGACCCGGCCGAGCCGGTTCGGGCCGGTTCGGGCCGACCCGGTTCGGCCGACCCAAGGGGGGGGGGGGGGGGGGGTTCGGGCCGGGTCGCCCCGGGCCCAGAACCCCCGTTTCGGGCCTTCTTCGGTCTTTCGCCCATATCTTGGGCCAGGGACCTCCGATTGACGAACCGTCAGCGGCTACGCGATCCTTGGATCGATACGGTCGTTTCGGTATATTACACTCAAGGTTTCGGAAGACTTTGGGTTCGGCCGGGTTGGTTCGTACACGAAACCAACCGGGCCCTCGGAGCGGAAACGCTCATAACTTGAGCTACGGACGTCCGATCGACGTACCGTCAGCTTTGGTAGTTTCCTCTAAGTGAGACGGAACTTTTGGCATACTCCGCCCGAGGATTGGACACAGGCGGAGTACGGTCGGGTTGGTTTTTCCCTAAAAACCAACCGGGCCCCTGGGACGAAAATGCCAATAACTCTCAGACCGGGCGTCCGATTGACGCGCCGTCTGTTGCGTTGAGATCCTGTTGTCGATACGGAACTTTTGGATACATCAACTTCGGACTACGTGTCAGTTGATGTATCAGCCTCTCGGCTCGTGGAGCGGACCCTCCTAACGAGCTCGCTATGTGCGGGAACCCTAGTGCTGGCTGTGACTTCGAAGGCAGAGCAGAGATCCTCCGTGGACTGCGACGACGGCAGAGCAGAGATCCTCCATGGACTGCGACGACGGCAGAGCAGAGATCCTTCGTGGACTGCGGCGACGACTGTGCAGAGATCCTCCGTGGACTGCGTCGACTACTGCACTCAGCGATCCTACGTGGAACAGTGCTACCGAACCTGTGTGAGCTGAATCTTCTTTTTACCTTGAGCGGTGGAGCGCTTGGGTGTAGCGGCGGACCCGTGGTACTTGACAGTGGTGGTGCGCTTGGATGCAGCAACAGACCCTTGGTGGTGGAGCGCTTGGTTGTAGCGGCAGACCCGCGATACTCTACGGAGTGTGTGCGCTTGGTTGTAGCGACAGACCCGCGACGGTGGAGACGTGCGTGCGGAGTACGGAGACCGTGTAGATGACTGAGACCTGACGACTGCTTGACCGACTCGACTTGGAGTGAGTCGACTAGCCCAGTGGACGGAGCGCCCAGTAGTTGGCAGCAGACCCACGGCGGACGGAGCGCCTGGTAGTTGGCGGCAAACCCGCGGTACTCGACAGGAGGAGTACCTCAGTAGGCTATCTGGGTGAGCGCCCGGTATTTGGCAGCAGACCCTCAGCGGACGGAGCGCCCGGTAGTTGGCAGCAGACCCGCGGTACTCGACAGGAGGAGTACTTCAGCAATCTTAGGTTAGTGAGCAGTACCTCGGAGTCGTGACAGGACCACTGTACACTTCAGAGATGGGGCTCTTCAACATTTACGGTTTCGATAATGAAAATCCTGGTTGAGCTGAATCTTATGTTACTCTCCTTTGTGGATTGTGTTGAACTATCCTATGTGGATTTACTGTTACTCTCCTTTGTGGATTGTGTTGAACTATCCTATGTGGATTTACTGTTACTCTCCTTTGTGGATTGTGTTGAACTATCCGATGTGGATTTACCGTTACTCTCCTTTGTGGATTGTGTTGAACTATCCTATGTGGATTTACTGTTACTCTCCTTGTGGATTTGAGTCTTGTTTCCTTTGTGGATTGAGTTGTTCTTGAGCTCGTGAGCAGAGCTAGAATTGGGGACTTAGGTATGTGTATGGGCATATACCTAAGTCGAGTCAGATGTTACTTCGTGATTGCATCTTTCTTTTGTGCTATATCCTTTGTGGATTTCGGGAGACCTTCGGGGGTCTCGGGGTCCTTACTGAGTAGTTGTACTCACCCCTGCACGGGCTATGCCCGCACCTTGTTGTGTTGGTTGCAGACGACGGACAGCGCTGATCGCGGTTGGGGCGTGGAGCAGGACGGTACCTGGAGGTGGACCACTGGGCGGGACGTGCTCGGAGCGGACGTGGGACCCGAGGAGCCTGGAGGCTATCTGTACCCACCCTTCAGGTGGGATTGCCAGTGGACGACACGAGGCCGCCGTCTTTTCTTCAGTTGCTGTACTTTACTTTTCAGTTGTACTTTACAGTTGGGCTTGTATTTCCGGCCCCCTTTACTTTTCTGCACTTTACTTTCCGCTTGCTGACTCTGTGTGGTTGTTACTTATAAAGGCAATGCCTTCCCTGTTTACTGGGATTTTACGCCTTGGTGCTAGTCGCCAGCCCCTGGCCTATGGAAGGCGGGCTTGGGGTAGTCACGGCACGGGCCCCGAGGACGTGTCGTGACAGCACTGGTCTCCCAAAGTTTTTCATCATATGAGGATATAGTTTCATGTTCCATCAAGACAGAAAAAGAATTCTCCAAGTCTTATGACTTTAAGGGAAAGCAAGAAAAGAAGAGGTCTTCTGAAAACCCTGGGAAAGGAAATAAGGAAACAGGGAAGAAGGAAAGAGTTGAATTTCCACCATGTGACAATTGTGGAAGGAAACAACCTTGTGTGTGCTTAAAAGGAAAAGGAGTATGCTAAAAATGTGGTCAGAAAGGCCATCTTGCTGGTGATTTCAAAGGAAAGAAGGAATCCAATGATGTTAAATTCTATAATTGTCAGGAGATGGGGCACTATGCTAATAATTTTCCAAAATGTCAAGGAAATATGCAACAGAAGAGGCCGAGGGAGTAGGGACAAGCATATGCGATCACAACTGCAGAGGTTGAAGTTCCACGTGACGTGGTGGAAGGTACTTTTATCATTTCATCAAACTTATCCAATGCTTTATTTGATTCTGGATCATCTCATTGTTTCATATCTTGTCAGTTTGCTAAGAAAATTAGATATTTACAATTTGATTTAACAAGGCATTTTTCAGTCAAAACTCTTAAGGGAAGTATCATTGCTACAAAGTTTTGTGAATCAGTTCCCATTAGGGCATATAAATGTTCGTTATCTACTGATCTCATCTTCATACCCATGATTTAATTTGATATAATCCTCAGTATGGATTGGCTTTTGGACCATGATGCAAAAATTTATTTCAAGAAGAAGGAGGTTACGATTCTTGATGACGATGATAAAGAATACCTTATCTTTAGAGCAGAATCATCACCACCTAATTCTTATCTAGATCCACCCGTAGTAGCTCAACTAAATTAAATTATTGGGGAGGGAGATAATGAAATAACTGTGGGTGAGAAAAGGAATGTTCAAATATAGGATGTACCTATTGTGAGAGAATATGTTGATGTGTTCCCAGAAGATTTACCTGGACATCCTCCAGAATGATAAATTGAGTTTTCCATTGATTTAATTCCTGGTTCAAGCCCCATATCAAAGACCCCTTATAGAATGACCATTGTGGAATTATTAGAACTAAAGAAACAACTAGAGGAATTGAGTAATAAGATATTTATTCACCCTAGTGTTTCTCCATGGGGAGCCCATGTACTTTTTGTTAAGAAGAAAGATGGATCTATGAGGTTATGTATCGACTACAGGGAGATCAATGCTATAACAATAAAGAACAAGTATCCCCTACCTCGCATTGATGATTTATTTGACCAACTGTATGGAGCTCAATAATTTTCAAAGAATGAACTTCAATCTGAATATCATTAGTTGAGTGTGAAGAAGGAAGACATTCCGAAAATAGAATTTCGAACTAGGTATGGGCATTACGAGTTTACAGTGATTCTTTTTGGATTGACTAATGCACCCTCTGTCTTCATGGATCTAATGAATAGAGTTTTCAAGGAATATCTTGATGATTTTTAGTGGTATTTATTGATGATATATTATTATACTCCAAAAGCTATGAAGATCATGAAAATAACTTGCGCACTATCCTGAAGACTCTTATAAGACATGAATTGTATGGGAAGTTTAGCAAGTGTGAATTCTGGCTTCATGAGATTTCTTTTCTTGGCCATGTTGTCTCTAAGGATGGAATCCTAGTTGATCCTACGAAGACAAAGGCAATCCAAGATTGGACCATGCCAAAAAACATAACTGAGGTACACAGTTTTATTGTCTTAGCTGGTTATTATCGTCGTTTCGTGCAGAATTTTTCCCAACTAGCTAACCCACTAAAGAAGCTCACACGTAAAGGGGTTAAATTTGTTTGGACAAAAGATTGTGAAGAATGTTTTGAAGAACTGAAGAAAATATTAGTCAACGCTCCTATATTTACTCTACCATCGAGGAATGACGGGTTTGTTATTTATAGTGATGCTTCAAAGAAAGGACTTGGTTGTGTCCTTATGCAAAATGGTAGGGTTATTTCTAATGCATCACGAAAAATAAAAATTCATGAGAAAAACTATCTTACTCATGATCTTGAGTTAGCTGCCGTAATCTTTGCTTTGAAGATATGAAGACATTATCTCTATGGTGAAAAATGTGAGATTTATACTGATCACAAGAGTTTGAAGTATATTTTATCATAGAAAGAACTCAACATGAGGAAAAGGAGATGGCTTGAACTACTCAAGGATTATGATTTCACGATACACTACCACTCAGGGAAGGCAAATAATGTGGCAGATGCCTTGAGAAGAAAGGATCATGGATTTTTGAGCAAGATGATAGTTGAAAGGGATCCTATTTTAATGGATCTAGTAAAGATGGATATGGGAATAACCATGGATGGTGAAACATGAATGATTTTTCAAATGGTTTCCAAACCATCTTTACTAGAAAGGATAAAAAATTCTCAGGCTAATGATGGGGAGTTTCAAAAGAAGATTAAAGCTGTGAATGGTGGGAGATTGAGTGACTTCATATATGAAGATGGAATTTTGAAATTTGGGAAGAGACTTTGTGTTCCCGATATACCTGATCTAAAAAGGGAATTTTTGGATGATGCTCATAGTTACAATTTCTCTTTACACCCTAGAAGCATTAAGATGTATAGATATTTGAAGGAACATTTTTGGTGGGACAATATGAAAAGGGAGATTGCTGAATATATGTCAAATTGCCTGGTATGTCAACAAGTGAAGGCTGAGAGGCAAAAGTCTAAGGGGATGATGCAACCATTACCCATACCATCATGGAAGTGGGAGAACATTACCATGGACTTTGTCACAAGACTCCCAAGGAAATATAGAGGAAACAATGCTATATGGGTCATTGTGGATCATCTTACAAAGACAGATCACTTCATAGAGATTCGAGAGGACTTCTCATTGGATCAACCTGCACAGATTTACATCAAAAGAAGTGGTAAGGTAGCATGGAGTACCACTCTATATTATATCTTACCATGATCCTAAATTCACCTCGAAGTTCTGGGAAAGTCTCCAACATGATTTAAGCACTGAACTGAACTTCAGTACGGCCTATCATCCTCAAACTGATGTCCAATCCGAGAAGACTATTCAGACACTGGAAGACATGTTGAGGACATGTTCTATGGAATTAAAAGGAGGATGGGACCAAAATCTTCCACTAGTTGAATTCTCCTACAAAAATAGTTTCCACTCGAGCATCCGTATGGCACCATATGAAGCCCTTTATGGGAAAAGGTGTAGAACACCAGCGTGTTGGGATGGAGTTGGTGAGCGAAAGATGCTTGGACCTGAATTTGTTGAGGAAATGGCGAAGAAGGTAAAAACCATTCAGCAGCATATCAAGGCAGCCCAAAGTCAACAGAAGAGTTATGCATATAACCATAGACAAGACCTGGAGTTCAAAGTAGTATACCTGGTATTTCTACGCATATCTCCATGGAAGAAGGTCATGCGGTTTGGGATGAAAGGAAAGCTAAGTCCTAGGTATACCGGCCCCTTTGAGATCCTTGACTGATTCAGAGCTGTGGCATATCGACTGGCACTTCCACCAACCTTGTCGAAGGTACATGATGTCTTTCATGTATCCCTCTTAAGGAAGTACATACCAAACCCTTCACATGAACTCTCTTTAGAGGTGGTACAGTTGGAGGATGATCTTTCCTATGAGGAGCAGCCAGTGAAAATTTTGGATCGTAGAGACAAAGTTCTACGCAACAAGACTACTCATATGGTCAAGGTACTATGGAGAAACCATAAGTATGAAGAGGCAACTTTTGAACTGGAGGAATCAATGAAGGATAAGTACACCCACCTGTTCTTGTCTTAGATTGTAAATGAAATTTTGAGGGAGAAATTTTTGTAAGGAGGGGATAATGTAACGACCCAATATTTTTTAAAGGAAATTAATTTCTTATAAATATGTCATAATCACATTAACTACTAAGCTCTATGGGACCCTTAAAACATAAGTTTGTCACTTCTGTGATGTGAATATCAAAAATCCAATATACACAGTCACGATCAGTAAGTTATTTAGAGTCTAATAAGGAAAACTAAATTTTTGGTGAATAGTAACCTACCCTTATGAATAGTAACATACCCTTATGAATAGTGATATAACTAATGAATAGTAACCTTACCTATGATAATATATAAATAATATTCAATTTGAAAGTATGATATACCTATATTTTAGAATAAGTTAATGAATGTTTTAAAACTGGTTTTTGATAATAAATTATGATTTTAATTAAATATTAAATTAATAATATTTATAAAATTATTTTTGAAAAATGGAATTCATTTTTGGATTCTACATGTCGAAAAATGGTTAGGTTGAATTTTTGGGATTTTTCTTAAATACTTTATTTTTTGATGAATAGTAAAATACGGTAATTTACCGTCTATATACATTGTAAGCTAAATAGACTATTCCTAGAATCATGGCTGATGCCACCACCCTTAATCCGAATTCACATGATAAAATTACTATTCTTGGTCATGTAATAACTACTAGTACATGTCTTGTGAAGAAATAATAAACTAATGAGTTTTATATTAAGAAATCCCCTCTCTCCTCCACTATAAAAACCCCCTCTCACCCCCTCTTCCAATCACTCCTCTCAAGCCTTTTGCCTTCTCCAAATTCTGGCCAAATACCCCCCAACCTCCTCTACCACGTCTAGAAAGGTTTGGTCTTATTAAAAGACCAAAAACTCTCCCTTAAGGAGGTTCTCAAGGAAGTTTGGCTCAAGAGGTAAATTCCTCTTTTCAATTCTTTGTCTTTCCTTTCAAGTTCATTTGTTTTCTTTTTCTATTACCTCTCTTTATCCATATTTTGTGATGACTCTAGTACCTTATATGTACTATAATTTTTTCATTATAGTGGAATAATTTATCATCATATCTCCCTTTTTACCTTCTTTTATACTAGTAACAAGAACACCATTCGAGATGTGTCAATTTTACACATTCAAGGACAATGGACTTTTGATTTTTTTTTCATTCTAAATTCTGGTCATGAAACCATTCTTGTAATGGTTGAACCAGATTATTATATATAATATAACCTATTTAAGATTCTGTAATCCCTTTTTTCAAATGGTATTAGGTCATAAAGAAAAATGAGTTCATTGTAATCAAAACCCACAAATTACCAAAACAATTATCATTAAAGTTCTATATGATAATTAATCCTCGTTCCATGTAACCAAGTTATATAAATAAACAATAATAAGTATTTATGTTCATAAATAATATATAATTTCAATTCTGAATATTTACATCCATTCCACTTCATTACTTAAAAACAAGTGAACCGAATATGAAAATAAAGGAAACTGACACTCCAGAACGACGAAATTCAATACAATAACTTATCAATAAAAACATAAATGAACTAACCAGAATTATAGTAACTAAATACACGTCTAATAGGTTCTTAAATAAGTTATTAACAAGTATAATTTCATATTCTAGGAGCTTAATTACAAGAGCGGAAAACATTTGGAGTTAAGGTAAGGGTTTTTATACCCGAACTTCCACTTTCATTCGGGATACTTTCATTGTCTAATTACCTCGATGTAATTCTTATGTATTGTTATATACTCATCATATGTTCTGTTTGAGTATCATATATATGTTTTCAAACCATAATCCTTCCCTATTTTATGGATATTTACATGTTTTAAAAGGAACTTTCAAAATTGTTTAAAAAATACAAGCCAGATTCAAGGGAATTTCTCAAATTCTTACCTATTTTCAAGGGAACTATATAATCTGTATTTTTAAACCATTATCTTTATAAAATCACTCATTTTATTATGAAAATACTATCTTACTTAACTTTTGGTTTTATACAAAGATTTTTCCAAAAGAACTCTTCTTTTCAAAATAAAAAAATATTTATCTCCAGAATTGCTTAATGATTTTATAAGAGTGTTTTCATCTAATTCAACACTCTTGTTTATTGCATGGTATCATTGGGTTTAATCATTTATGAAGTCATCTACCATATTTGATTTAATGGTTTATGACTAACTCTATTGTGGATGATCTATCCTAAAACCATTCACCGTATTATTCTGAATGGTTAGTGTTTTATGTTTAATAATTGGGGAAAGATAGTTACATTTCATATGATAGTTTCAATATGAATGTATTTGTTGTTTATGATTATCCCCGCTCATATGAGTAATGAATTAGACTTATTATGTGACTTATGGGGCCCTCTATAGCCCCTCTATGCATCGATATTTCTCATGAGACAACTAGACGTGGAATTGGCCGAGGCTTTTCCCAATGTGATATGGATTTTGGATGAGGTCTTAATCACTAGACGTCTTAGCTGAGGCCATGAAAAAATGTTTCAGAATGTCTTTAATTATGTATTCCATCATTATGTGTTCAGATATTGATATTTTATGTGGTTATTCGATTAGTATAATACCCATGATTATGTTTTTTTATGGTATTATTTACTCAGCTCATATTCCTGCCATAATGTGTTCATGTTTATTTATTAAAGGCATGTGTTTTCAATTATTCACCATGTCTAATGTTTATATTACATTTCTATATATTTCTTAATATTACTAAGCGTTTGAGATCACCCATTTATTATGTTTCATTTTCTCAGGGAAAGAAGAATTCTATTATGAATGACATGCTGAAATAACCTAGGAGTTATGGAAGTTGTCTTAGGATTTTCTATGCTGTTTTTCATTTCAAGTTGTAATGATGAACTCATGTATTTATCTTGTTTGCAATAATACTAAACTAATCAGTCCTTCAGGATTCATATTGCTTGTTTGTATTCCAATGTAATCAAATAAGGCACCGGCTCTGGGCAACTGGGGTCGGGTCCTTACAATGAATGTCTAAATTAAATGTTGTAGCCACATATTCATGTTATGATTCATGTTATTTTCATTACTAAATGACTCTACTTCTATTTCTCATGTATTTATGTTTTTTATCAAGTTCTTATTTATTTCACAAGTAAACTGATTCCCTTGTTTTCCTTACTGGGCCTTCTGCTCACCCTTTCCTTTGATGCATGTCTCCAGGTTATGAGATGCAGTAGTTGTACATAGTATGAACTTTTCAAGAAACTTTTCAATTGAATTTATTAGAATTTTTTATGTTTTCATGTATTATGTTCTTGATTTCCAAGACACTAGACTTTAAAGATCCTCTGTATGTAAAATGTAATGAAAAGTTATGTAATAAAAAGTCAGGATGCCATAAAACCCGATGAGTTCCATTGATCTTCACGTGCTATCTTCACAAAATTGACATGCATTAATATCTTTAGTCATTCTAGTTCACACAAATTATTCTATTAGATATTCATCATCTACTTTTCTTTTCTTCTTCTCATAGATATTTAATATTCATTTATTTTATTATAGTATGATCAACCTTTACCCAATTTTTACACTTTTGATTTTTTCTCTCACTATAATAGATTTCCATCAACTGTTAGTGGGAATTCCTCTTAAATTATTTTATTCTCCAATTTTCTAATCACTTACCCACACATGTTGAATAGTATATCAGTCATAAGGGATACAAGTATTTACATGTTTCACCTTTAAATACAAAGAGGGTAATCTAATACACATGGAAAATTACTTATGTAATGTATAAACCTCTAATACACTATCAATGTTGGATTTAGTATTTTCTACAGTCCAAGATTCACCACCTTTACAAGTTTATGCAAGTAAACTACCTACCCTTGGGCTCCCTTGAACAATATAATCAAAAACCATTTTAAATGAGGCTTGATAATATATACATATATGGGAAATATATTTATATTATATCCCACCATAAGAGAAATGGGTGTCATTGATCTTCATGTTCTATCTCTACAAATTTGACATGCATGAATTTCTTCGATCATTATGGGTAAACCTTTGTGCTCCAAAAACTTAAAAAATTGGCATTAATTATCCTTCTCTCTTCACACATATTATTCTCTTGGACATGTAATATGACACCTTTATTTTCTTCTTCTCATAGATCTTTAATATTTATTCTCTTCTTACAACCCCCACTTGAATATTTTTCTTCTTTTCAACATCTTCAGGTTTTCATTCTTGTTGTACCCACACATGGTTAAACACCATGAGGTGGGGGGGGGGGGGTGAAATAGGGTATGAACAATTAAAACTACCATTTTACTAATCTTTTTTCATCATGAGACAACAAACTATTCTCTATTTAGCTTACAACAATATTTGATGGAAATTAAATTATGCAAGAGACAATAATTTTTTACTTTGTTCACCAGTACTAGGTTTCATCAAAGAAAGATACGATGATGATGTGTCAATGTACCAAATTCACTAAAATGCAATGATTTTTATGAAATTTGGAGTAGAATCAGTGTCCCTGTTGTTTATAACCACTCATGATTTAGAGAACTCACTGGTCTCTCAACTAAAGTGTACTCACTATTCCTTCAAAATATTTCTTAAATGTATTGAATAATTTTTTTTTATTACATAATTTGTGTGTATTAAAGATATTATTTCATTAAAATGATGACTTTAAATTTACCATTCAGATTCTGGGTAATTGAGTAAACCCATTTTGTGCACAATAGATATTCACATAAAACAAATTTGCAGAAACATTTGTTCACATAATGTCCTTTTTGCATGCAATTACTATTCATGTAACTGCCTTCATGAAAGAAATCCATTCTTGTAATTCCTACAAGAAAACAAATCTCTTAGCTATCCTAATCCTCCTTTATGTTTTATTCATAACATTAAATGATGATATTAGTGCCTTATTCATTAACAAAACCAATATGTAAAGCACATGTCATGAAACCCTTTATGATTATGAAAAATGTGTTGACTTTAGTTTGTGACTATCATTGAGTTCACACAAATTCAGTTCCATGAGTCCATCTGTCTTGCATGATATTCTTCCAGGATTTTGTGCGAACCCTTTTCCCCAAATTTCTACACATTATTTTTGAACTATATTAAAAATCCTTGAGATCCTTTCCTTAATGAATACCTCATAGTCTTCTTCACTCTGTATTTTTTTTAAAAAAAAATACAACCCAAAATCTCCAAAAATACAACCTATGGTATTTTTTATAACAATCTATTTATTTGGGTTTTTTGAAAATACATCAAACTTATTTACCATTTTGATTATTTTTTCAAAATTTCTACTTTAAACACCACCCTCTCTCTAAAAATCCATATAATTATTAAATACTCACTTAAAATGTACTCTAAGACTACATGATCCATGATCAGTGTGAGAAATAATAGTAACATGACAAGATTATCGATGCATTTCTTTGAAACTAAACATGAAAAATTTCTCCCCTTGAATGAACATTGGAAAACCCTCTCCATTTTTCTATAAAGATACTTTACCCCTTAAAAGGTTCGAGTAATCTCTCTCCATTTCTTTAACAATTTCTCTCCCTTTGGAAATAAACCTAAAGGTATCTCCTCTATGGGTTGTGAGAGGAATGAAAATGTATGACACATGAGGGAACCCATAACATTCCTTAGGGAGTGGGGGTACCAAATCCACCCCTTTTTAAGTTAGGGGAATTTGTCATGATATCCATGAATTTTAGTTGGGTAGGCACATACTCCAATTTCACTAACCAATGCTCAACTTTATTCTTTATGAAATGATACATGATTTTAATTCCCTTCATCCTTGAGTGTCATATGATATTTTTTCTAAGGTTGATAACACATGAATTGTCACATATGACCCTAATAGGAGACCTAACTTTAATTCCTATATACTAAATCTATTGATTCATCCATAACAGTTTTTTGTAATATTGAGTGATTTTACTATATACAGATTTTATAGTGCTCAGTGGAATATAATCTTTTTTATTACCAATCCAATAAATGCACACTCCTCCAAGATAGAATTCACCACATGATATTGAATTTTTATTTTCTCATGAAGCAACCCATTTTCCATTTGTATATCCCAACAACTCCTACTGAGATGTTTCATTATAAAGTAAGTCAAAATCCACAATGGATTTGATATACCACATTATTCTCTTTACTACTTATAAGTGGATTTCATTAGGATTACTATGGTATAATGAATCTTGAAATGAGAAAAACACTATATTAGGTATTGTCACTATTAAGTACAAAATACACTCAATGATATGCCTATATTCCATGAGTTTAAACTCTTTTTCATTACAATACCTTGATAACTTCATCCAGGTAGCAATTGTTGTTGTCATTTACTTAAAATACTCAATTAAAAATATTTCTATAACCTCCTTGACATATTTGGATTATGAGATGAATGCTCCCTGAAATCATTGTATCACCTACAAATGAAGGAAAAAGTTAAACTCCCCAATTTTTGACATTTAAAACATTTACCTCATAAATTATATAAATTTCTTGTATTGTGCTTCATTTGATCCATAAAAAATACATCATCAAAATATTTGATCATCCTAATCCTTTGTTTATTTTCTTTAGTATAGAGATTATGATCAACTCCACCACACTGAAAACTGAGCATCTTCAAGTACTGATCTAGTTTGTAATACCATGCTCTTGGTGCTTGTTCTAGTCTATAAAATGAATTATTCAGTCAAAAATATTTTTTATCATATTCATGCACAATAAAATCATCCCACTACTTTATGTACACCTCTTCTTCAATTAATTCATTTATAAATTTTGATTTAACATCCATTTAGAAAACCTTGAACCTATTCTATACCACTATGAAAAAAACAATCGAATTGTTTCTAACCTATTCACAAGATTAATTGATTCATCTACATAGATACCTTTAGTATGAGAGTATCCCTTGTACACAAGTCACGACTTATTAAAAATCACTCTGTTTTTTTCATTAAGTTGGTAATGGAGAACCCATTTGGTCCTGATGACGTTCTAATCTGATGGCCTAAAAAAAACTCCCATGTTTGATTCTTTACAATTTAGTTAATCTTTTCATGCATCCCTTGAACCTTATTATAATATGTAGTAACCTCTTCAATACACTTTGTATCTACCAGATATAAGAGTGATGTTTTTTGTAGATACTTCATTATCCCTATTTACATTGGTGTTTTCCAGTCAACGGTGATATTATTCTCATAAATTTCAGCTCTTCTTTTCAACTTATGTGCAATTGATGAACTAACTTCATTATTTTCATCATCATTGTATTATTTAGAATAAAAAACAATACCTCATTCCTATTAGGATATTAAGCCCTTGTTCAGATTATTAGAAGCTTAGAGCATCTAAAGTTCAATTCATAGAAAGTTCTCTCATCAGAAGTTTAGATTCTGTGAGTTCACTTCGGACTTGGTTATTTAGCGGTAGTGGGAACCTTATGAATACAGGTTTTACCACCTAAATTTCACAAAATTCCCATGAATTTCATGTTTATTGGTCTTTGAGAATGCTGAACTATGTACTAGCTAGGATATTTGAGTTGGTGGAAGTCTTAATTTAATATATAAGTCAATGGATGATTGAATGCAAATTTAGGATGTCAGTGTTACCTATTTGATTAACTAAAAACTTATATAAAAGGAGGTGGGACTATTTTCTGAAAAAAGCATATTATGTATGGTAATCTGAAGTAAAATAGTAACTAAATTATTAAAAGTGTAATTTTGGATTTTAAGCTACATTTTTTTTAAAACGTGTATTTTTGGTAATATAAAAGAGATATCGGTGTTCTCTAGTGGATTTATGATGAAAGTCTAAACCATGTAAAATCTGTGTTCTCTCTTTGTTTTCATATTCTATGTATGTTTTTTAAGTGTGTGTGATTCATATTTTGAGTTGTGATTATGGTTCATCTCATCTTCCTAATTATAGTGCTCTAAGACAAAGGTGGAAGATTCAGTAGTACAAAGTTTTTATGTGCTGTATTGGCGGTGGATATGAACTTATAGTGAATTCAAGGTTCAACTATCCGATATTTCATATAATATTTTTTAGAGAAGGTTCTATTATATTCCCCTATAAGTGGTAGAAAAGGGAACTATGATCAACACACTCGATAGTACATGTATCCTTCTCAATTTCCTTATTTTCATATTGAATTTCATTTGGCCATACTATCCTTGGAAGATATGAAAAATAGAAAGGAAAGGTTCAAATTAGTCAGTTTAATAGAACTAAATTTAGTTTTTGGAAGATGTAGATAGAGGACTATGTAATTCATAAGGATCTCAAACTACCATTGGATGAGAAACCTGACAATATAGAGAAAGGTGAATGAGAAAAATTAGAAAAAAAAGCTTTAGGCTTGGTGAGGATGACATTGGAATAAAATGTTTCCTTTAACATTAGGGAGAAGAAGAATACTTCCACACTTATGGATGCCCTAAAAGAAATATACAAAAACCCAACACCTTTAAACAAAGTATTCCTAATGAGACATTTTTTTTTATCTTGAGGATATTAGAATAATGGTTAGAAGAAGATCACGTGAATGATTTCAACATGACCAGAAGTCAAATTTAGTTAGTGAAAGTGACTTTCACAGATGATGTATAGACTATACTACCACTTTCTTCTCTATAATAATCATGGTATAGTATGGTTACTATGGTAACTAATTCCTATATAATATCTAATCTTGTGTTTGTGGATGTCTAAAATTTGATCCTTAATGAGGATCTTATGAGACGAGGTGCCAAAGAACTATATGGTAATGTATTTAATACTAATGGAAGGGGACACTCACCTTATCGTAAGAATCACCAACAATCAGAAGAAAATATCAGAGAGAAGAGTTGTGAGAAATATACTAGTTCATGGCCCAATTACTGGCATTGTGTAAGATAGGAAATATTCAGATGAATTGTAGAAATCTCAAGGGAAATACTGGAGGATAATCTACTATAATTTCAAAACCCTTTAACACAACTGAAGTTGATATACTTCTCACTATCCAAAATCTAATAGAGTCATGGGTGGTTGAATTTGGTGCATCTTTCCATTCATTTGATTATCAAAGATGCATGAAAATCTATGTATTTGGAATATTTGGGGAAGTTCTTCTAGAAGATGATAAATCCTTGGAAGTGTTTGGAAAGGGAGATGAAAATCACTAAATATATAAAAAGAGTATTATTTCATTGAAAGGAGTGAGACACATAACGAGTCTCATGATGTATCTCATTTTAGTATTGTATTTAGGTGATTAAGGTTTCAAAACTAATTTTAAAAATGGATTCTAGAAGGTAACTTAGGGATCCATGGTTGTGGTGTGAGGAGTAAAGGGGAAAACCATGTATTTGAATGAAAAGTACAAATAGGAGTAAAATGATTGGAATTTGAGTCACTAAAAATCCATAGTTCAGAATTACAGACTAGGTCCACTTAGTCAGAAGAACATGAAGAGGTTCTTACAAGGAAGAGAATTATGAAGCTCGATCATACAACTATCAGAAGTTGTGAGATCTATGTGCCTGTAAAATAAAAGATAGTCTCATTCAATATGAATAGAAGGAAGCCCTGGTCCTAGAAACTGGAGCTTGTTCACATGGATGTCTGTGGACCCTACTTCTGTTCAATCTCATGAAGGATTGTGCTACTTTGTCGCATTCCTTGATTATTCCACTAGGAAGGTATGACTTTATTTTCTTAAAAATAAACTTGACGTGTTTAATAATTTTGTACAATGGAACAACATGGTGGAATTGGAAAGTGGTTATAAATTTAAGTTCTTAAGATTAGATAATGGTGGTGAATATAATGGTAGAAACCTCTAGAACATCTGTTGAAATAAGGGAATCAATCTTGAGAGAACAATACCGAGAACTCTACAACAGAATGGAGGGAAAACAAGGATGAATCATACATTGACAAAAAAGGTTAGATATATGCATTTTCACTATGGTATGCCCATGACCATCTGGATATATTCAATTAACACAACAATATAATTTCCCAACAAAAGATCCACCTTTACAGTAGGACAAAGTTTACCTAAAGAACTTTTTTCTGATAAGATATAGAAAGTTACACCTCAAGATATTCATATACATTTTTTATGATCTTGTTTATGCAAAGGACATAGATAAGTTGGATGAAAATTCCAAATCATGTTTCCTCATAAGATAAAAAAATGAATAATTTGGATACCAAATGTAGAGTGATGATAAATTAGAGACCATTAAAAGTCAAGATATAATATTTAATGAGAAGATCCAATGGAAGGATCGAAATTTGGATGAATCAAAAGTTGAGAAGAAAAGGATAACTACTGATGTATAATTTTTTCTGGAAGAAAAAACCATAATTTCACAAATACCATTGATACTAAAAAATAGAGGAAATGCATCAGAAGTTTGACCAACAGTTGATATAACCTAATTATCAAGCCCTATAGAAGTTTGAGGAAAAGGTCCAGTAGTAGAAAAATCAACATTATGAGATCCAAAAGTTCATGCACCAGGAATCGAAGTTATGATGAATTCTAAAACATCTCTAAGAAGATCTTCTAGAGTCGAACAACCAGCCCAATAGTACAAATTCAACACAATTTTTTACTTCTAATGGATGTTGGGGGACCTAAATGCATAGAAGAAGTAGTAACACTTAGTGACTCAGAATAGTGGGAGTTATAGATAGAGGAAAAACGAATTCTATAAAGTTAAATGGAACTTGGGAGCTAACCGAACTACCAAAAGGGAAGAAAGAACCAGAGAAAAAATGAGTTCACCATTTGAAATAAAAAGATGACAGAAGTAGAAGATATAAGGAATGATTGATGGTGAAAAGTTTTTAATAGAAATAATAAATTTATTTCTTAGAAATATTTTCACCAATAGTAAAGCATACAATAATTTGAGTAGTATTGATCATTGTTTTATCCAATTGGTTACACTTCGAGTAGATGGATGTGAATTCTTTCTTTATCCATGGGGATTTCAAAGAGAAGATCTACATGAATTAGCTCAAGGGGTATGAGGACCATCAGAAGGAGGATATTTTTTGTAAATTGAGAAAAATTATATATGTATTTAAATAGGAACTTTGATAGTGCAATCAGAATTTTGATGCTTTCATGAATGAGGAAGGTTTCACAAGTAGTGAGTTCGATCACTATTACTATCCGAAGTTATGAAATGATGGAACTTACATCATTCTATTACTCTGTAGATGACATGTTGTGGACAAGACCAGAAAATGAGAAAATAGAATAGATAAAGTGGATATTTTCTAGAATATTTAAAATGAAGGATCTTTTTCAACCCAAGAAAATTTTGGGGATGAGGATTGAAAGGGATAAAAAATCTATTACTTTGATGTTATCCTAGAAGGAACACATTTGAAATATCATTGAAAATTTTAAAATGATCGGATGTAAATTGTTTTGGACTCCCCTTGTTGTACACTTCAAGTTATCCAAGTCACAAACATCTTCAACCGAAGATGAGGTCTGATACATAGTGAAAGTACAATATGCTTTAGCTATAGGAATATTGATGTATGTGATGGTTTGTACATATATATACATTTCATTTTCAGTGAGAGTGGTAAGTTGTTTAATGTCAAATCCTAGGAAGGGGCACTGAGAATACATTAAGTGGATCATTCGATACCTAAAAGTATTAGAATATATAATATTATGATTTGGAGAAGATGATCCTTTATAACAATTTTTTGTTGAAAATTTTGATGGTGATTCTAAAAAACATAAAAGAATAATGGGTTTTGTGTTTAATTTTTTGGGAACACCGATAAACTAGATGTCACAACCACAACTAGTGGCGACATTGTCTATAATTGAAGTAGAGTATATTTTAGCTACAGAAGATGGTAAGAAGTTGATCTAGTTAATGCGCTTACTGAAAGAACTTGGAAAATCATTGGAAGGAGGAACACTATTCTGTGATAGTAAGAGTTCTATACACCTTTTCAAGAATATGATATTTCATGCAAGAATAAAACACTTTGAACTAAAATTCCATTTTATCAGGAATATTATAGAGGAGAAAGTGTTTGATATTTGGAATACCACATGGAAGAAAAATCTAACAGATAGGTTTACAAAGGTATTAGGCCAAGAAAGTATGATGAAACAATTTGCCTTAGTGGGACTTAGATAAAAATTTGGAGGATAGAGAAAACTGTAATAATCATAGAAGATTGAGTTGGTTTTCCAAAAATATTGAAGGATTCCAAATATTTTTTTTGAAAGAAGTTTTGAAGTGGGAGATTATTAGGATGTGAATAACTTTTTTAGAGGATTAGAATCTTATAGAATATAGAGTTAAATTAACTAGAAGTTCACTTATCAAAAGTTCATATCTTAGAAGTTCTCTTTATCCTTGGTTGTTCAGCTACAATAGGAACCTTTTGCATACATGTTTGACTATCAGTAGTTTCCAAACATTCAATTAATGTTGTTTAGTTTGGACTTTGGTAATTTTGTTACTGTGTACCAGCTGGGATAGTTGAGTCAATGGAAGTCTCAACTAAATAGAGAAGTCAATGGATGGTAGACTATAAATTTTAAAGGTCTTTATTACCTTTTCAACCAACCATAAACCTTTATAAAAGGAGGTGGGAGTAGATGCTAAAAAAAGACTATGATGTACAGTAATATGAAGTACAATAATAACTATATTACAAAAATTTTAATGATGAATTTCTAAGCTATAATGTTTATAAAAATTATACATTTGATAATATGAAAGATATATCAGTGTTCACCCATGAATGTAGGATGAAAGTATGAACCCTATACAATATGTGTTCTATCTTTGTTTTCTTATTCTCTATATGTTTATAAATTGTTTGTGATTTTTCTTTTGAGTGGAGATTAGGTTACTTATTATAGTAACCCAAGCATTTTTCACAGATTATTGCATGATTTTAAACATAATCATATATTAATTACAACCCAAAGGTCATGTGACCTAGTGCACTTGGAAGACTAAATTTATATTACATCAATGTGAGACTAAAATAAAACATCATAATTTTTTTGTCTATAATGCACCCATAAATCTGTTTGATCTCTTAATACTAAATGAGATAACCCGGGGAATGCATAAACAAAAGGGGTGATCTAAAAAGTTCAGAAAGAAAATAAACATGACAAGGAAAGATAACATGTGATTCAAAGGTACAACATGATATCATAAAAGAGAAGACTTATGAGTAATCACATGGAAGCATAACATCAAGAACATGACACCATAAGATCATGGTAACATATGAAATGTGGCATCGACACAAAAAATGATATAAACACGAGTTAAAGAAAATTGACTAGACAATATCACATGGTGGATGATGTCCCATAATAGATTAGGTTTACTCCATAATCCCATACATGATGCCTCATGTCACTAAAGATTTACCCAATGATTGGAATTCTATCTATGTGCACCCATCATAACATGTTCATGATCTATTTGTGCCAGATAAATTAAATCAACCATAATACATAACATAAGAATTACCAATGCAAAGAAAACGGGTTGCATAATCTTTCTTCATATCATAATTAAAGGAAATTTCATGATGAAGGTATTTGAGAAATGATCATAAGTCATAATTACCCCATCATATAAAGGGAGAATAATATAGGTATATATGTGAGAGACATATATACAGAATTAGAAGCATTCCATAACATTAAAGGTCATTGTCATTGATGAATAGAAATACTTTTAAAAATGTTAAAAAACATTCTTGAGAAAAATAATATTTCCACATTAAAAATCACTTTTGAAAAATTAAAAATTCAGAATATATTATGGAAATAATTTTATTAGAAAATACCCTTAGAAAATTATAAAGTAATTTTCAAATAAAAAAATGGTCATGATGGTGGGAAATTCTGTACATGTTTTATAAGTGAAAAAACATTCCTTTCATATTTTGGTAAAAAATTAACTTGTTTAGAAAACAAAAATAACATTCATTTTAAACAATTTTGAAAAAATTAAACATGGGTATAAATGAATATAGAAATCATAGAATAATTTTAATTTATTTTTGAAAATATTCTAAAGAAAACATTGATATGAAAGAGGAATATTTTTCAACCAAAGAGAGAAATAAATTTAATTTACCATAAAAACATTTTAATTAATAAGAAGAAGAAAATGGTACTATTAATTTAAATGTACATTAATAACTGAAGGATAATAAAATTAAATAGGTTTAGTATACAATGATCAAATAATTTCCTTCAATTTAAATTCAAGTATAAACAATCCTGATTAAAATGCGATTGAAGAATAAACCATTACCTTCTTGGTAAGTATTGAATCATAACCCCCATGAATTAAGTAAGTGAATTTTAACTTAAAATTCCATGAAGTATGAATTATTCATGTTATAATATTTAAAGGGGTAGTATATACACCATATAAAATAAATTATGTGCATAAAAGAACATGTGCCTCAAAGAAAGATGTTTTGAGACCAAAATACTTACCTCGAGTTCAGAATTTATTGTGTAAGTATTTTATATATTTATAATAAACTTATATATATTTTTTAATTAATAAAATTTTAAAATATTATTACCTTACACTTAAAACATTTACTTCATTTATTTTAATGATTTATTTAATTACTTAATTAATCATGTCCACATCAGGTGTTTTAAAGATGCTTAGTTCATAATTTCAACATGGGATCAGTTTGTTGACCATGGTTAAAGGGGTCATTGTTTCATTATATATAAAATAGTAATCATTGAACAATTATAAAATTTATATATCAATTATACCTTTACAAATTATCATTAAGGTTGATTTTGAAAAACAAACTTTGTTACGATCATTGAGACAGCAGACCATATGTACACATGAGTAAAGTTTTCATTATCAACGATCATGATGGAAATAAGGTAGGTGTTATTTTATATTTATAGAATGATAATTATATCATATAAATCATATTATTTCATTAAATATACATATTTATACCATCCACATGATGCAATAATAAAATAAATGAATGACATTGCTTTGTGAGGTGGTAGTCCACCATAAACACGAACGACATTATAATTTTCAATGGATGGTAAGATAAAAAATTATATGATATATTAATTTTAAAAAAATTTAATTTTATTATTATCATCTATAAACATAAAATCCATAATTATGAAAAACCTTGAGAGGTGATTATGAAAAATGAATTACATCTATTCACGGGACGATAGGCTGCCATACACATGATCAATGATTTCATTTCATATTTGATGGAAGAAGAGATAGATGAATATTATTACATAAAAATAATAAAATATTAGTATATATGAGATAATAGTGTTGTTATATTGTAATTTTTAAGACATAATTGAAGGTATAAAAATAATAATAAAAAGAAGGATCCCAGTGAAGACGATTACCATTGATTAGAAGAACCGCCTTTGGGTCTCTTATTAAGGACCATAAGGTTGGTATTTTGGGAGGACTAGAAGCTCTAGAACGTGTTTGATGATTTTTTGGAGATATTTTGTAAGGGTTTGGTCGATCCAAATTGCTTGAGAGTTTTTTCAAAAGCACATACATGTATTTTTTGTTTTGTTTGATTACATGTTAGTTTGTGTTTTTAATAATCAAAACCATTTTATTATCTTATGTGATTTTTTACAACCTAATTGTATTTTTATTATAACTTGAATTTATTGATATTTATTTTAAAATTATAATTTAATATTAAATATAAAAAGTTTATATAACTGTTGTTAAACTAAGAAAAAGTCTAATTTGTTCTCTAGCATGTTTTCATTTTAACCCGAATATGATACATGCTTTTGGTTTCAAGAAATATTTTCAATTTAAACTTATTTAAAGTTTTATTTTGTTATTATTTTATAACATGAGTTATAATAATCAGATTCTTCTAGAATTCTTTATAATCTATAATTAAAAATATTTCTTGTTTCTTATATATATCATTCAATTCACATTAGAATCGTCCAATGTTTGTTTGTTTATAAAGATAATAAGTTTTTATACATTAAATTAAAATAAATTAAAATATTAAAATTTTATTTAGGTTCCTTAGAATATTACTAAAGTAGTATAATTTTTTCTTTAGTGTTCAAATCATGTTTTCATTATTTTTAATTATATATTTTAATATACTTGTTGGATTGAAGTGATTCTGGATTCGTTGGAAATATCACGAATTTATCTTTATTTAAGTCTTATGGACAAACTTTTAATTTATTCATTTATATGGATTAAAAATTATCTGAATTTTTAGGGTCTAGTTTGTTTCATGCATCTTCATGAAACGATAAATTACTATTCATCAACTTCTTTATTTGGAAATTTTCCTCCATGGATGAATTCAACATCTTATTGTCCTATCCTTCCAAGGATGCTCTGTTAGCATCTTCTCCATGCTTGGATTCTATCCCTAACTTTAGCGCACTCCATGGTCCTCTTGTAGTGTGAAACCAAACTCACTTATCCCTCATTTCCTTGAACGATTTCCATATCGGGATAACAACTCTTCGGTAGATGTTTTTTTTCAGTCCAATAGTAGATTATGTTTCCAAACTCAACATTAGATCTTCCAAATCCAATGGTAGATCTTCATTTTCCAAACCCACCAATAGATCTACTTTATAAATCCAACTTTAGATCTTAAGTTTCCCCCCAATAGTAGATCTTAAGTATTCTCTAATGGTAGATCTTAAGTTTCCCTCCAACTTTAGATCTTAAATATAAATAATGGTATATCATAAAATATAACTAACTATAGATCATAAAATATAACCATTGGTAGATCTTAAAATATATCTAACTATATATTTTTTTATCTAATGGTAGATTATTATTTTTAACTAACAGTAGATCAATTTTATATAACTAATGGAAGACCACTATTTTAAAACTAATGGTATATCACTATTTTAAAGATAATGATAGATATTTTTAAAAATACCAATGGTAGATATTTTTAAAAATACAATGGTAGATCTATGAAGGTAGATCTACACTAGTATCTAGTTGAAGGCATGAATCAATGGTAGATTCAAAATGGTAGAATATGTTTTCTATCACTGGGTTTTAATTTATTTCACCACTAGTTAAAAATTTATGACACAACCATTTTATTTTTTCTTCCATTTAAAAGTTTCTTCATGCTATGTTTTTCAAAAATTTTTATATTTTGGTAAACTGTATACTTTTATTATTATTTTTAATTATTTTATTAATTTCTAAAATTAATATATATTATATTTAATCCAATAAAATTATTTTAAGTATTTTTTAAACTCAGTTAAAAAATGTATTGATTTATGTGTTGGTCAGAGTGGATACTCAAGAGGCAGGGGGGGGGGGTGAATTGAGTTCCAATTAAAATTTATGTTAAAAATGTTTTCAATAAAATCTCCCCAAATTAATTAAAAATTAAACTGTAGTGAATTTATAAATATTGAAAGGTTTCAATTAGTTTCTCAAAGATTGATTATTTATCAGTTAACTTAATATGAAGATTAAGTTATCTTTTGAAACTAACTTACTGGATAATAAAAAATTACAAACAATTGATAGTTTAACTATCAGATTTACTTTAAAACAAATTTTAATTTCAAAGCAATTAGTATAAGAATATAAGATATAGTTTAAAATGAAATAGGATGCAAAACAGGTTTACCAAGAGGTCTAGTATCAAGCCGAGACTTAGTCCTATCAAACAGTTCATATAAACTTTGATCCACACCCTGGATCGGGGAAAACAACAGTACTCAGACAGTCCAGGTCCTATAACCTCTACCACAGTTCTTCCTGGGAAAAACCAAAACAATAGCACACATGCTATCCAGGTCACACTTGACCTCTTCCATAATTCACAGTGGGAATCAAAAATATTTAGAAAGATTGAATGAGGATATTAGATATCTTCCAGTTATGCTCAAGAGTTAGTGTGTGTCTAAGAAGAACAGAAGCACACGCATACTACTCAAAATGTAAATAAACAATTCACAATAGAGCTAATAAAATTGAGATGAGATTAGAATGATATATGTGATGGAAATGAAGCTATGGACTCCTTTTGGATTTAGTAGATGTTGTTTGAGTCCTTCTATGAAATTTGTCTGAGAAAAAGAGTATCAAAGTTCTATTCCTTGACTTCCTTGTATTGGGGTTTTTTCTCAAGATTGTAGTAGTCTTTGTAGCACAATAATGTACCTTGGCTTCTTATAAAAAGTTCTTCTATGTTTTAGCTCTCCTACGTATTACCTTTCTGCCAGCACTGTGTCACCACTATTTTCACATCCTCTACTCTGCTTTTGTATTCCCTTTTATAGCTCATGTGGTCCGACAAAAAGTATGATTACTTCTGCAGGTATGAGGTAAGGTTTCCTAACATTCAAAAAACATTAATTAATTAATAGCAGTTTCATTAAAAGCAACAAACATGAACATTGTTAATAAAAAAATATAAGTAGGGTTGAGATATATAGTGACTGGTTTCCATCGATAGCTCTTAGTATCAGTGATCTTGTATCGGTGGACTTGAGTCAGTAGGTTTGTATCGGTAACTGTTACTCTTTATAACGGTAGACTATGTATCAGTGACAGTGACTCTGTATCGATAGCTCCTCTTATCGGTAGCTCTTCTGTATAGGTAGAATTCTTGTATCGGTGTCTCTCTCCATCGGTAACTCGCCTATATCGGTAGTTGCCTCTCTCTGTATATTGGTGGCTCTTTCTCTATCGGTAGACTTCATATCAGTAGCTGTCTTTTTGTATCGGTAGACTTTTATCGGTAGGTCTGTCTGTATCGGTAGACTTCATATCAGTAGTTGTCTATTTGTATTGGTAAAATTGTATTTTTAGGTCTGTCTGTCTGTATCGGTTTCTCTTGATATAACAGTAGACTCTGTCTATCGATGATCTTTTCTTATCGGTAGACTATGTCTGTATCGGTGACTGAAAAACTTAATACTTATCTATTCTATGCAAATCATATCCAGATTGAGTTAGTACTATTTCAAAACATGTATAAACATAGATAAACATTTATTAACATATTATAATGATAATTTTGATATTTTTGGAAACATAATTTAACATATAGATAGGATTATCAAAACATATTAAAACATAATTGATATTATCAAAACAGGTGAGGTCAACAATATCCCCCTTTTTTATAATCACAAATTATGGTATTGTAATCCAAAATAATCATTAATATATCAGTATAAAATACATTGGGTATCAATTCTCAGTGTGAGTAATGACATTTTCAAATGTACCAGAGAATAAATTATTACATGAAAATGTATCAGAGGTATGAAACAACTGTATTAGAGGTAGAATTATACAACAAATGTACCATAGGTAGAATATATTATGCTCATATTTCTGCCCCTTTGTGATTTGAAAAAAGTAGTAAACAATGGATGAGAGAAGTAACAGAAGGTAAAATAAAATAAGATCATATATATTTCTTGGGGAAAAAAATATAGAGAAATATAAAAGTGAGGCAAAAAGAGTGCAAGTGATTCCTTTCAAATGTCCTAGACACTATTCAATCCACCTCCTCAGCATGTGATTTGGATTTTACCTTGGAATCAGAAGTGGATTTAGGCTGGGTAGATGCAGGTGGAGGCTTGGGAACACCAGCGATAATTAGAGGAGGATGAGCTACTGATAAAATGCCTAGACTATAATGTGGAGCTCTCTGGGTGATCATAGGAGAGAGACTTCAGATTGCTTGAGCTGGTGTCATCTGAGGAATGGAGGCAGACAGAGCAGAGGCAGACAGAGCTGAAGGTACAATGATAGGGGTACTGTCTACATACAAAAATGGCAGCAACAGATTCCTAAAGTTCATAATGATTCCTCCTCCTCTTTCCATAGCAAAGATAAATTCATCCTTGTTCTCCATAAACTTTTCTAGAGTAGGAGTCAACTCCCTGAGCTTTCTTACTTGTTCTCTGAAATCTTGAGTGACTGGAGGTAGTTTAATGTTCTCTAACAGAAGCTTGAAATGGGTGTTGAGCTGATGCTTGGTATAAAATTTCTGAAAGTAGAGATCAATCTTATGTTTTATTTATTTTTGGGCAGCATTATCATCCCTCATATGATCCTGAACAAATTTTCTGATATCTCTTGAGGTAGAAAACACCTGATAATCAGCTGAGCTACTGGTACTAACCTAACCAACCTCCTCTTTCAGCACAGTTCTAAACTGATCAATATCTACTGATGCATGGGATGAACCGTGAGGTTTGATAGTGAACAAAATAGTTTTCTTAAAATATTGGGTCAAATTACTTATTAACTTCTTGACAACCAAATCATGTGTACCGACATGCTCTTTGACAGTCTTCTTAAAGGCTTCAAACACATCCACAAACTGCTTTAATACACTCTTGATATAATTTATGTCAGTAGCAACTTGGGTTTGAGAACTAACCAAGGTATGGAATGAATCAACAGATTGCTTCAAAGCAAAAACAACCTCTATCCAAGTTTCAATCTGAGTATGACACACTTTGTCTTCATTCACCATCTCTTCCACAGTGCTTGACACAATACATCTAAGAGAGAGTTCAAATGATCTTTAAATTTTTCTTAGATATTAAAAAAATAGATCTTTAAGTCTGTAATAGATGCAGTCCAAGTCTCCTTCAACTCAGCCTTTAAAGACTCAAGATCGGCCTTAGTAACCAGATTTTCAGGCACAACTACAGGTGATCTTTCAGACAAAGTATCAAAATTTCTTTGGGGTTGGTCATCATCAGATCCTATGTAATCAAGTACAAGAAACATGAATCTTGGATCTTCATACCAATCCTCTATCTCATGAAGAAATGAGATAGATCCAAGAATAGCAGGTTGCTCCCCCTCAAATGGAGCTTCCTCTTCTTCACCATGAACTGCAGCTATCTCCTCCTCAGAAGAATCATCAACAACTCTATCCATATAAGGTGACCCAACCTGAGGTAACTGAGGACTAGATGTAGGTCTGTCTACTTCAACAATTTCCTCAGTAGGCATTGAGGAGTACCCAATCAATGGACTGAGACTCAAGAAGGTAGAAACAGATGCTTCGTTTTCAGATTCTTGTTCTTCCTCAATCTCTAGAGAAGGCTGGTTTTCCTCATCAATAGGGGCTTTTTCATTGCTTACTCCCAACACAGTTTCCTTTCCAGATGATACAACTTCTGCAACTGGACTTGGAGGCAAGTCTAGATCCCCTCCATCAGCTATAGAGGTATCCTCCTCATCAGTATCATCACTATACTGAGGTTCCTCTTCATCAGGTCCTAGACCTAGATCTCTTCTGTATCTTGGCCTTTTGGTATGGTCAATAGGGTTGAACTTATCATACAATTTCTCATCCTCAACAACCTATTGCCTTCTCTAGGGGTTCCAACCAATCTTCATATACATACATATTGTGATTGTGATGCAAAAATTGTTCCTCACAACTACTATATCATCCTGAGACTTAGATACTCCTTTCACCTTGATCATTACCAAAATCAACTTTGCAAAGAATAAAGCATTGGATTTTGACTTAGGCCTGGTCATATCCTCAATTTGAATCACCAACAGCCTACAAAAATTTACCTTGACACCATGCCTTAGAAAATAGAACAAATAAATATCTTGGTAACTTAGATTTGCAAAGTCCCCTCTTCTTGGACTTAGCACATGTTGCATGAATTGGAATAACAGCCGGTTTTCTCTATCCATCTCAGCAACCACTACCTTTCTTTGTTTTCCACTACTGGTGAGCTCTTCCAAAGAAACCTCATAGTAAAAAATGTCACTGTTAGGAGGTATTTTCTCTAAGGTATACCCAAATAAACCCTCATGTGGTTCTTTCATACATTCATCCCATTCAACAGAAGAAAAAGAAATTTCCTTGCCATTCACTAATAAAACCATTTTTTCTTCTTCTTCAGACTTCTCAAAATGAACAAAAGCATAAAACTCCTTAACCAACTTTGGATAATGAAGTCCATTGTTGTTTTCAAAACATTCGAGACATCCATGTTCCTAAAATACTCTTAGAACCAATGACTTTCTAAGAAAGATCCATTCCTCACTGGAGTTCCTTTTCGATTACTATTTCTCTATTCTGCAAATGAGGGTTCACTGCATGCTTCCCCAACCTTATTCTAATTTCACAGCCACTACCTTCAGATCCTGTTTTCTTCTTCTTTGCACTTGGCGCATCACTATCATCCCTTCCTATCGGGAGTTTTTTTCTTTCCATCTCCAATCGAAGAACTTAGTGTTATGCGTAATGCAGGGGTTTGAGAAGTGAGGATTGAAGAAAGGAGAGTTTGCGGTGGATTGAAATGTGACTAAGGATTAGTTTTTATCATTTAGGAATCGAAATGTAATAAAAAGAATTATACTGAACACAATAAGAGTTTCAGATAAAGAAAACTAAAATCAGACAGCGCATGACATATCAGTGACAATTACCGGTGAGAACCCTGACGACGAGGTTTATCTATCGGTGAGGTCTCTAGAGATGAGGTGTCTCTAGCGGTGAGGTGTCTCTAGCGGTGAGGTTTTCTAGCAGTGAGTTTTTCTAGAGGGGATGTTTTCTAGTGGTGAGGTTTTCTAGTGGTGAGGTTTTTCTAAGAGTGAGGTTTTCTAGTGGTGAGGTTTTTTTAACAGTGAGGTTTTCTAGTGGCGAGCTTTTCCTAAAAGTGAGGTTTTCTAGTGGTGAGATTTTATAGCGGTGAGGTTTTCTAGCGGTGAGGTTTTCCCAATAGTGAGGTTTTCTAGCGGTGAGGTTTTTCTTCTACAAAGTCTATCATCCCTAACTCATGTCTAATGTAACTTAACCTATCTGAACTTAAAGGCTTGGTGAATATTTCATCTAATTGATGTTTATTACCTATAAATTCAAGAGTAATATCACCCTTTTGGTAATGATATCTCAAAAAGTGGTGCCTTACATCAATGTGTTTGGTCCTAGAGTGAGATATAGGATTCTTAGAGATATTAATCACACTAGTGTTATCACAGTTTATAGATACATGTCTAAAATGATATCCGTAGTCCAATAATGTATGTTTCATCCACATAATTTGTGCATAGAAACTACCAGTAGAAATATATTCTGCTTCAGTAGTAGAAAATGCAACAGAGTTCTTCTTTTTACTACACCAAAATATCAGGGACTTACTTAGAATATGACATGTTCCAGAAGTGCTCTTTCTATCTAACTTGCAACCAGAAAAGTAATCACCTGAATAAATTATTAAATCGAATGATTGTCCTTTTGGATAAAATAATCCTAGGTTAGTAGTATGTTTAAGATATTTGAAAATTCTTTTAACAACAAGCTAGTGTGACTCTTTTGGATTAGCTTGAAATCTTTCACACATACACACACTAAACATAATATCTGGTCGACTAGCAGTACGATAGAGCAAACTCCCAATCATATCTCTATAATTAGTTTTATCCAGTGGTTTTCCAGTTTCACCAGCTTCCAACTTACAAGTGATACTCATGGGTGTGTCATTACCCTTACTACTATCCAAACCAAAACATTTTAAAATATCCTTTGTATATTTACCTTGATTTATGATAATACCATTTTCATTTTCAAAAACTTGAAATCCAAGAAAATATTTGAGTTCTCCCATTAAACTCATTTCAAATTCATTTTAATACTCTTTGGAAAATCAATACATAAAGAATTTTTAGAAGATCGAAAAACAATATCATCAACATAGATTTGTACTATCAAAACATCTTTGGAAATTCTTTTAATAAATAGAGTTGGATCAACAATCACTTTAGAAAAACCTTTTGAAATAAGAAAACTACCAAGTCTATCATACCAAACTCGCAGGGCTTGTTTTAAACCATATAAATCTTTAGAAATCTTAAAAACATGATTGGAAAATGAGGATTAGTAAATCTAGGTGGTTGTTCAGCAAAAACATATTCAATTATAATACCATTTAGAAAAGCACTTTTAACATCCATTTTATATAACATGAAATTCAGATGACCAACATCAGCAACTAGAATCCTAATTGCTTCTAATCTTGCTACAGGTGAAAAGGTTTCCTCATACTCTATTCTTTCTTCTTGACTATATCCTTGTGCAACTAGTCTTTCCTTGTTTCTAATGATATTTCTTGATTCATCAACTTTATTTATAAAAAACCATTTAGTGCCTATGGTCAAAATTTCCTTAGGCCTGTCAATTAATTCCTAGACTTCGTTTCTGTTAAATTGATTTAATTCTTCTTGCATAGCCATTACCCAAAATTCATCATTGATTGAATCATTGATATTTTTAGGTTCTAACTGTGAAAGAAAGGCTTGATGTTCAACCTGATTTCATTGAAAATCTCTAGTTTGGGTTCTTCTATCTAAATATCTCACAACAACATCTAAAGGATGGTTCTTTAGAATCCTAGTTAGTCTGGTCAAGGTAGGACTAGAGAATTTAGGTTCTTCTGTAGGTTTGGTTCCAACAAAATCAGGTTCTGGAAAATTTCCAGATTTACTTGTTTTTATAGAAGGTTCACTGATTTTATCATTAAGGTCCAGAACAGACAAATCTTCTTCAAGATTTTCAAGAGAGGGTTTGGATTCATGTGGATCAGTTTCATCAAATTTGATACGAACATATTCTTCCATACATTTGGTTCTTTTATTAAAAACTCTATAGTATTTTCTAGTTAAATAATAACCAATAAAAATTACTTCATCAATTTTAGATGAAAATTTATCCAGATTATCTTTAGTATTGAGAATAAAGAATTTGCAACCAAAAACTCTGAAGTAACTAACTTTAGGCTTCCTATTATTCCATAGTTCATAAGGGGTATTTTTAAGAATAGGTCTAATCAAGACTCTATTTATAATATAACAAGCTGTATTTATGGCTTCTGCCCAAAATTTAACAGGTAGTTCATACTCATTAAGCATAGTTCTTGAAATTTCTTGAAGGGTTCTATTCCTGCTTTCAACTACACCATTCTGTTGAGGTATCCTAGGGGAAGAGAAATTGTGATTATAGCAATTTTGTGTGCAACATGATTTAAATTCTTGATTTTCAAACTCACAACCATGGTCACTTCTCAAGGTTTTAATCTTAATACTAGTAAAGTTTTCTATAGACTTGGAGTATTTAATAAAGTAAGATCTAGCTTAACTTTTGTGAGCTAGAAAATATACACATGTATATCTAGAAAATTCATCTACTAAGACATAAACATAGTGCTTCCCATTCAAACTAGAAATTATAGAAGGTCCAAACAAATCTTTGTGAACCAACTCAAGAGGTTGAGATGTTTACACCTCTTCCATTAATTTGATTGAAACTTTATGTTGCTTTCCCTTTTGATAGGGAGTACAAACTTTGTCTGATGGGAATTTTAGTTGAGGTAGGTCTCTAACTAAAATTTTCTTAGTCATTTTATTAAGTTAATAGACATTGCAGTGTCCTAATATTTTGTTCCATAGCCAAGAATCTTTATGAAAATCATTTAAACAAGTAACCTTTTGTTTGGCTAAAGAATTTAAATCTACAGCATATACATTCTCATTTCTCAAGGCAGTAAATACCGAAGCATTTTTAGAATCAAATACATTGCAAGCATCATTTTCAAATTTAAAATTGAAACCATCATCACACAATTGAGAAATTATTAACAGGTTGTATTTTAATCCATAAAAAAATAATACTTTAGAAATTAAAATTGAATCAGTGTTACCAATTTGGCCTAAGATGATGATTTTTCCTTTTGAATTATCACCAAAGGTGACATGTACTCCATCAACTTTGATTAAAATTTTGAAACATGAGTAATCTCCAGTCATATGCCTTGAACATCTACTGTCCAAGTACCATATCTTCTTATAGGAACTCTTCAAGCAAGTCTCCTACAAAATAGGTTTAAACGGAAAATGATTTTGGTACCCATATTTTCTTGGGTCCAGACAGGTTAGCAAGCAAAACTTTTGGTACCCAGATTTGTCTAATGGGTTTTATATAATCAATAGATTCAAAAGATTTTGAAAGATAATTTTTTTTGATCTATAACTATGTGAATAGATGGTTGAGGCATAAGAATTTCCAAAACTGGAACTAGCAGCATACTGTCTAGATTTAGGAATAAATATATTCTTTGTATTCTGTCTCTGTCTAGGCTGATAGACTAAACCAGTAATATATTTTTGTGTTACTTGTTTTCCTAGAAATTGTGTAAGAGTGTTATTTCCATTAGTGAATTTTTCTATATCTTTCTTGAGTTTCTCATTAGAAAATTTGAGTTTAGTATTTTCTTTGAGTAGTTGAGCATTCTTGCCCATTTCTACTTCTAGTGCAGATTTGACAGTGCTAGTTAAGCATACTATTTCTTTAAGGTTTTATACTTATCTTTCAGCTCATTGTAGGTATCCTCTAGCATGTTACAGTATTCAAATAAATCTTCACTAGACATGTTTTCAGAATCAGAATCATATCCAGAATAATAAGAATTTAAAGTAGGAGTATCCAATGTTACCTTAGATGTGTTTGTCATGAAACACATATTAGCTTTTTGATATTTTTCATCCTGAGTGGAATCAAAATCACCTGAAATTTCTTCTGAAGCACTCCAGGTTTCTTTTATAGCTTTCTTATATTTTTTGTCCTTGTACTCATATTTCTTCTTGTATTTTAACTTTAGACAGTTATATTTCACATGTCCTTTCCTCTTAAATTTGTAGCAGACTATGTCATCACTTTTATCATTCCTTTTACAATCCTTCTTCCAGTGAACTTTATTGTCATACTTTCCCTTGTAATTGGATTTTCTGAAAAACTTATTCTTTCTATAAAACTTCTTAAATATTCTGGCTTTCTGAGCCATTTTTGCATCGCTGTCTGATGCACTTTCATCATAGCTTAATCTATCACTTTCACTTTGAATTTTCCCTTTGTCCTTAAGTTTTGAAGTTGAAGTCTTGAAAGCTACAAACTTCTTCCTTGGTTCATCATCATCTTCCTTTTTTACTTTCAGTTCTTCTTCATACATCATTAACTTACCAATGAGTTATTTGATGGGGAAAGTACCAATATCACAAGATTCTCTAATTAAAATTGATGTGCCTCTCCATATTTTTGGAAAACATTTGAGTATTCTCATGATTTGCTCCTTTTCTGGAACAACTTTTCCCAGTGAGCTCATAGTATTGACAATCTCATTGAACCTGAAATACATGTCAGAAATAGGTTCATCAGGCCTCATTTTACAATTGTCATATTTAATAGTGTAAGTGTTTAATCTCATTTCTTTCACATTGGTTGTTCCTTCATGAGAAACAACCAAAGTATCCCAGATTTCATGTGTTGTTTTACAGGAAGAAATTCTGTTAAACTCTTCATCTCCTAGAGAGCAGTAAAGGGCATTCATGGCTTTATAATTATTGTTGTAATCAGATTTTGTAGCATCATCCCATGTAGCTCTAGCAGTCTTTGAAATATCATACTCAGATTCTATAGTAGTCCAAATATCAAATCCTATACTTTCTAAATGAATTTTCATTTTGATTTTTCATTGGGCATAATTAACACCATTAAAGAAAGGTGGCATGTTGGTAGAAGAACCTTCTAATATATTATCCATAATTAGATTTTAGAAAATATATTTAAAGAGATAAAATTTAGAACTAATAGAAATTTAAGATCTTTAAGATACAACTAAAATCAAAGATGAAAAACATAGTGTTTGGAAATCCTTTATTAATAAAAATCCTCTGATACCAAATGTTGGTCAGAGTGGACACTCAAGAGGGGGGGGGGTGAATTAAGTTCCAATTAAAATTTCTATTAAAAAGGTTATAAATAAAATCTCCCCAAATTAAAGAAAAATTAAACTGTAGTAAATTTATAAAGCTTGAAAGGTTTCAATTAGTTTCTCAAAGATTGATTATTTCTTAGTTAACTTAATCTGAAGATTAAGTTAGATTTTGAAACTAACTTACTAGATAAAAAAAATTACAAACACTTTCTAGTTTAACTATCAGAGTTACTTTAAAATAGATTTTTATTTCAAAGTAATTAGCAGCAGAATATAAGATATAGTTTAAAATGAAATAGGATGCACAACAGGTTTAGCAAGAGGTTTAGTCTCAAGACGAAACATAGTCCTCTCAAACAGTTTATATAAACTTTGATCCACACCCTAGATCGGAGAAAACAATAGTACTCAGACTGTCTAGGTCCTATGACATCTACCACAGTTCTTCGTGGGAAAAACCAAAACAATAGAACATAGGATATCTAGGTCACACTTGACCTCTACCACAATTCACAGTGGGAATAAAAAAGATTTAAAAATATTGAGTGAGGATATTATATATCCTCTAGTTATGATCAGGAGTTAGTGTGTGTCTAAGAATAACAGAAGCACACACACTACTCAAAATGTAAATAAACAATTCACAATAGTGATAATAAAATTGAGATGAGATTAGAATGCTCTATGTGATGTCAATGCAACTCTGGACTCCTTTTGGATTGATTAGATGTTTTTTGAGTCCTTTGAAATTTGTCTAAGAAACAGAGTATCACAGTTCTGTTCCTTGGCTTCCTAGTATTGGGGTTTTTGCTCGAGATTGCAGTAATCTCTGTAGCACATAAATATCCCTAGGATTCTTAGCAAAAGTTATCCTATGTTTTAGCTCTCGTGCGTATCACCATTCTTCCAGTACTGTGTCACCACTGTTTTCACATCCTTTTCTATGATTTTGTCTTCCCTTTTATAGCTCATGTGGTCCAACAAAAAGTATGATTACTTCTGCAGGTATGAGCTATAGTTTCCTGACATTCAACATACATTAATTAATTAATAGCAGTTGCATTAAAATCACTAAACATGACCGTTGTTAATAAATAAATATAAGTAGGGTTGAGAGGTATAGTGACTGGTTTCCATCGGCAGCTCTTAATATCAGTGAGCTTGTATCAGTGGAATTGAATCAGTAGGTCTGTATTGGTAGCTGTTACTCTTTATAATGGTAGACTATGTTTTAGTGACAGTGACTCTATATCTGTATCTCATCTTATTAGTAGCTCTTCTGTATAGGTATCATTATTTTATCGGTGGCTCTCTCCATTAGTAACTCACCTATATCGGTAGCTGCCTCTCTCTCTATATCGGTGGCTCTGTCTGTATTGGTAGACTTCATATCAGTAGCTATCTATTTTTATCAGTATACTTATATCGGTAGGTCTGTCTGTATCGGTAGACTTCATATCAGTAGATGTCTATTTGTATTAGTAGACTTGTATTGGTATGTCTGTCTGTCTGTATCCGTAGCTCTTGATATAACAGTAGACTCTGTCTATCATTGATATTTGCTTATTTGTAGACTATATCTGTATCGGTGACTCAAAAAATTAATACTTATCCATTCCATGCAAATCATATCCAGATTGAGTTAGTATTATTTCAAAACATGTATAAACATAGATAAACATTGATTAACATATTCCAATGATTATTTTGATATTTTTGGCAACATAATTTAACATATAGATAGGATTATCAAAACATATTAAAACTTAATTGAGATTATCAAAACAGGTGAGGTAAACATTACTTTTTATTAATGTGTACACTTAAAACATTTTTGTAAAATTTTTTTATTGTATATATTTATTATTTTAATTGTTTCTAAAATATTTATTAATATTTTTAAATATTTTCAAAAAATTTTAATGTATTAAATTCATGAAGAATTATTTCTATATATATATATATATATATATATTTTATTTCGATGTTTTTATTAATAGTTGTGATTAAAATATTCATGTAATTATTTGAATTACTTTGAATGGTTTATTTGAAATTTTGTTTGAATTATTATTATGAAAAGTATTTTGTTGATTTAATAGGTTATTCAAATTGGTTTAAATTGATATTTAAGTTTTTAATTTAATTAATCTTTTTTATGATTTTTGTAAAAATTGATTTTCTCTCTCCAGAATAATTTTGAATTATTTTACTCATGGAAGAAGTCTTTTAATTTTTGAAAATATCTATTTAAAGGGTTGTTAGGAAGTCTAGAAACGAAAAAAATACTCTGGATAACATATTAATCTCTCTATTTTTCCATGAGAAAAAGCTGTGAACTTCTCAAGTGCTGTACAAACAGAAGTTCTATGCAATACTTTGTTTCATCATCTAAAAAATATCTCAAGTACCAAATTACCTTCAACTTTTACCACATTGATGAGTTGAACTAATCCAATTATCAAAAAACCAATACCTATGCTTTCAATTTTTATCTTCCCCTTCATATGTTTTCTGAGTCTATAACACTATTTATTATCTCTCACATAGTCTCACTTTTCTACTTAGGATTTTATATACAAAAGCATTCTTCTTATTATTTATCTTCGGATTGTGACTACCTAATTCTACAAGTAAAGATAGTTTGGGTTGTAACTCCTGATATCTAAAATCAAGTGTTGTAATTGAGTTATGACTTCCCATACAAAAGTCATTTTATTGTGGTTATCCCTCCATTGGAAAAGGATGTTGTAATTGAGATATGATTCGACCTAAAAAACTAGATTAGTGCACACATATCTCTCACCAAGTAGAGATGTATAGGAGTAGAGTAGACCCACTATGGACAAAACTAATATTAAAAACATCCTTGGGTTCTTTACCCATTCCTCTACAAACTAAGTCTAATAATTAATTTAAATATTAAATTTATTTTATTAATTATTATAATCTAGTCTATTTAAAACCCTATAGACCATCTGCCATTACCCTATCTGACCTAACAATTGGTATCAAAGGTTTTTCTTTTTGGAATTATCCAATTATTCTATATAGTTTTTATATATATTTAATTGTGCTAACTTATTCTTATACCCCATAGTCGAAGGAAAAGATAATTAAGATGGTGGTATTGTACCCAAATGATGCTTGGATTACTCAAAATCCACCAAACTTTGATGACAACGATTGTGACTACTGAAGATACCAAATAAAAGCATACCTATAGAAATTAAGTATAAAACATTGGTCCATCATATCAAAATAGTACACTCTACCAAAAGATGACATAAATTCACTTACTAGAAACAATACAACTTGATAAGTTTTAAATTAAAAAGTTGTTAATATTTTATATTGTGTTATTAATAGAAGTGTTTATAGTCATGTGTCCGCTTGTAAGATAGATCATGAGATTTAGAAGATTCTATAAGTCACTCACCTTGACTCTAAAAAATTAATTCGAACCAATCTTGGAATAATTCGAGTAGAGTACCAAGACTTCAAGATGGGTGAAGATGAAAATATAAACAAAATGTTCCACTAATTCACAAGCATTGTGAATGAAATTAATTAATATGGAGAGGATATAAAAAAATAGTACTTTTTGAATGAGTCCTATAAGAATTACTAAATAAATAACACACAAATATGGTCACCATTGAAAAAAACAAGAACTTCAAAGAGTATACTCTCAAGGAATTGATTGGATCACTACTTCAGTATGAACTGAAATTGATAAACATAGATGGTGAGGAGACAAAAAAAATAAAAGTTGTATCTTTTAAATATATGAATTTTGTTTCAACTAACACTTCTAATTATGATCTATAGGATAGTGAAAATGAATACAAGACTCAAAATGTGATTGGGGTTTACAAATGAATGAAAAAGAAAGTATTTAAGAACCGATTTAGAAGAAACCCTAAAAAAGAGTAACATAAGAGAGATAAGAAAGGTGGTACAAATTAAAATGCTTCAAATGTAACTTGTTATGAGTGTAGAAAGAAATGAAATATAAAGCTTGACTATCCCAAAATTAATAATAAAAAATAAAAAAATAAGGATAAACAATAATTGAAAACCAATTGGATTTGTATAGAATAATCATATTCTAGTGAAAAATTTGAACATTAGTAAGAATTTGATAACTTGTTATTTATTGTGACGCCCCAACCCCAATTACCTAGAGTCGGTGCATTATTACATAACATTGGCATGATCACAAGGGATCAAATCCTGAAAGACCGATCAATTTAGTAGTCTTGTAAGTACTAGATACATTCATAAGTTTTACATTACATTATAAAATGAAAAAAAACAAAATTGTCTCCATTAACCACATTCATATCCCTTAGACTATCCCAGCAGGTCAGTCATAACATACTTTTTCGCATCCTAGGAAAAATAAAACATATAAACGAGTGATATCAGATGCTCAGTAAGGATAAAAATATAGCAGTAACTTTCATAAATAAGCATAAACGTTTAAGGAAATGTATAAGACTAAAACATAAGCCTTTTAAACATAAACTTCTATATAATATGGACAATATAATTCAAATAATACCATTTACTTATTCACATGGATATTCTACTAGTCGAATAATCACATGCAATATCAATATCTAATTTCATAATGATGGAATGCATAATTACAGACTTTATAACCACATAGTCAAGGCCTTGTGCCAAGACTACAAATAAAATTTTGTCAAGGCCTTATTCCAAGACACTAGTTTGTCTCATGAGACATAACAATGCATTGAGGAGCTATAGCGGGATTCACCTGACACTTACTAAGTCCAATTCATTCCTCATATGAAAAGGTTTAAACATAACATAAACATTCGTATTAAAACTATGATACAAAATATTAATACTTTAACCATAAACCATTAATGGTATAAAAATAGGACATCCATAATCAAGCATATCACAAAACCTTCAATATAATATGAAAGATTTTATCATAATAAATCAACTTCAAACAAGTTTTAAGTACATCAAAGGATGTTGACATACATGAAATGAGAACCATTTGAAATAATTACCTCTTTCTATTTTGAAAATCATTTAAAAGTCACATAGTAATAAAAGAAAACATTTATTTTTAAAATATTATTATAAGCTTGTATGGGAAGCTTTGACGATGTTATAACGTCAGAAAATAGCCACACCCTCCATATAAGTTAAAAACATTCTTACCTTAATTTTTTCAAAAAGGTCATAAAGTACCATGTTTGGAAAACGATGGAAAGATTCCTCTCAAAACATATATGGTAAAATAAGGGTATAAATGACTTTAACCCATAGTCCAGTAAATAGTAAAAATGTTTTGAATTACATTTTTAAGAAAACACGGATGTGGATGATAAAGCGGCCCCATTAGATACTTACATATTAACAACCTCAGATAAGTAAAGAGATTGTAGAATTAACCCTTACCTTGTACTTTTTTTGGTAGAGGGTACGTTAACCTCCTGTATAATAGTTAAATAATTGTTATTAAGTTATACAAGAACTAGATACATAAATATAATATCATATATGATCCTATAATATTACTTTGTTAATAATATTTCAGTAGTATCATCATTTCGGGTGTTAACTGATTCATTTTCCTTTATATGATTGGTTATGTAAGAAAATTTTGTTATGGATAGGATGTATTTGATTCATATATAGAATGATATTATGTTCATAAAAATTATTTTTAATCATAAAATGAAAATTATTCTAAAATGATTACGATGGGGAATGAATCTCATCACGTTTGTGGAGACGGTAATCCGTACGTACGCACGAGTGACAATATCATTAAATAGATGGTGAAATAATATGTAATTGGATGATATATAATATATACATAATCATTAAAATGTTATATTTATTATTTACATCAGTTATACTCATTATTACACCCATCCACATAATGAAGTGTTTGAATAACAAACTACACCACGATGAGGAGACGGTAAGCCGTACGTACACACGTATGGTGACTTTGTCATTTATAGGATGGGTATAATAACGAATATGGTTGTACCATATTTATAATAACATCACAGTATGTAGAAGGTACTAGATTTATTATTTTGGTATGGAACAACAAATAAAGAGGAAGTGGAAGAAGAAAAGAACTTGAAAGAGGGTGGTGAAATTATTACCTCTTCTTCGAGTGTTTTTTTTGAGTTGATCAAAAGGGATATCTAGGTTGGATTTATGATCCAAGTAAGGACTCTAGGTTGATGTGATGAAATTTGGGATGATATTTGGGTTGGGTTTGGCTGAGCCAAATGGCTTTGGTGGTGTGAAATTAAGAGAAGGGGAAGTACCCTTTTATAAGAGAGGTGGGGGTCACTTTAGGAAAAGCTTGAAATATTATTTTATAATAAAATCATTTTAGGTTTCTAATGGATCCAAAATGATTTATTTCAAAGATAAGGTGGATATGGGTTGAAAACCTCTCAACCAATAGGTTTTAGATAGGTTTAGTTCACCATATTAACCTTATCTTTTATATTTAACTCTTAGTTAAATAGTTTTACATTTACCATGTCTCTTTTTATTTTTATATTATATGGTTATTAAACTTAATATAACAATCCAAGTGAACCACAAGTGGTTAATTATTAATATATATAACCTTATCTAAGTCCTTTGGCCAAACCTTATATTTTTAGGAATATAATATCAATTAATAAGGTAATTACTGCATTGTCATTGTGTCATAAGTAAATTAAATTATTTAATGTCTAAAAATTATAAATAAAATACCATTATGAAAGAAATATTTTTAGCTTTATAATGAATATTTATAGTCGAATTTATATTGTGTGTAACCCTATATTAAAAATGGTTTAGTTATTAAAACTCTTTTAACTCTTCTTTAAATAAAATAATAATAAATGTCCTAATCTAATCCAAGTGGACCAAAGGGGATAATATTTTATTCCTAAGGTTGTTTTTGGTCTAATTACACTTATCCAATAGAATTAGGACATGTTTTAGGGTAATTATGAAATCATTTTTACCCTTAATTACCCTATTTACTTTTAACCGTGGTAAATAAAATTCAAAAGTTACTATTCACCAAAAATTATTTTCATCTTATTGAACCACATTTTACTTACTAATTTCAACTGTGTCTCTTGGATTTTTGAAATTCAACTCACAGAAGCGGTAAAATTAAGTTTTATGCAAATTTTTAAATGCTCCTAGAAGGTGGGTAAAAGACGGTAAAAAGTTCAATAAAATTTTATATATCTAAACTTATTATAAAATGACTTCAATGAATTAAATTGAAAATATATTGGTATTATGTATCTATTTTTACCTAAAATAAATTAAAATAAAATCACTAATTACTTAAATAAAAAGTTAGTTTTAAATAATAAAACAGTATTTTTCACTATTCATCAAAATTTGAAAGTTTTCAGAGAAATAAAAAAAATTCACCCTAAGCTAATTTTGATATTCCGAATCCAAAAAAGAAGTCCATTTTGAAAAATAAAATTTATAAAGTTTTAAAAAATGAGTATTACTATTCATAACAGCTAGTTTGATTGGTCGTGGTGTGTTAAAACTCCAAGTTGTGTACAACACAAGCTACTGCATTTTTCAAAGGGTAACATACCGTGGGAGCTTGGGGTGTTACATTTATGATATCATTGGATAAGTTTAAGGATTTAGGATTTTATTCTAGTTGTTTTTATTCTGACTATGATTTTAAAAACCTAAATATTTCTGAATTAAATGAAGAAATTGAAATATTGAAAAAATATATTTTTAAAGCTACAGATTTATATAATAAGATTAAGGAAAATAATGAGATTTTTTTTTGTGAAAATAAATTAATTTTACAAGAGAATGAAAAATTAAGAAACACATCCTTTACTTCTCATTCTATAGTTTATGACAATTTTAAATCTGCTGAAGATTTTAATGAAAATTTTAAAAAGGAATTCAAGAGTCTTAAACAATGTTTATCTTGTTTTAGTCAATGTGGTGAAAAATATCATAAGATGATGTCTTTAAATAAAATAAATAAAAATAAAGATAGTTTTTTTTATTATATAATATTACCTAAAATGTTTCAAATTCATTTTGTTAAAAGTAAAAAGGATGTAATTATATTATTACTTGTTTTAAATGTGGCATTAAAGGTCACTATGAAAATTATTGTTCTCTTAGATTTTAACAGTCTTTGGGATTTACAAAAAATATTATTTCTAAATATTTATTATCTAGAGTACCATAAAACCCTTGTTTAAATTATGTCTCGATACCTAAAAATTGTATTACTAATCCTATTGGACAGAAAGTATATTGGGTATCAAAATTGTAGTTGATTTTTTAGTAAAAATTCCTTGGATGTCTTAATAATGACATATGGTACATGAATAGTGGATTATCTAGGAATATAATCATAGACCCATCAATTTTTACCACTTACAACACATGTGATGGAGACACTATTACATTTGGATACAATTCCAAATGCAAATTAAAATGTTTTGGTAAAGTTGTTATTTTTTATTCTACCTTTATTTATAAAGTTTTATATTCTAAAGTATTAAAATATTATTTAATTAGTATATCTCAATAATGTGATAATGTAATGGAAATTAATTTTTAAAATGATATGTGTTCAATTTTTAAATATGATTCTTTATTATTTTATGCTAATCTAAAGGAAAACATTTATATTTTTTTTTGAACTAACAGTTCAACATGCTAAGTGTTTGAATATTGTGCAGAGTGATAACATCCTTTGGAATCAACATTTAGGTCATGTTAATTTTATAATATTACATAATATATATAAACATGATAATGTGTTACAATTACCTCCCTTGAAGAAATAAAAGTTCTATGTTTATGATGCTTGCATGAAAGGGAAATAATGTAAAATTTCTTTTAAAGCTATCAATCAGATAAGTACTATTAGAACTTTATAGTTATTAAATCTTGATTTATTTGGTCCCACTAAAATTTATAGCCTTGGGGGAAACAAATATAATTTATTTATTATTGATGATTATAGTAGATTTACATGGGTATATTTCTTGCTCATAAAAATGATACTTTATCCATATTTATAGTTTTTCTAATATATTTAAAAATGAAAAAGGTTGTATGATTATTTCTATTCATAGTGATGAAGGAGTTAAATTTCATAATTTAGATTTTAAAAAATTCAGAAAACAGAATGGTCATTTTCATAATTTCTCCACTCATAGAACACTATAGTAAAATTGTTTTGTAGAATGAAAATATATAACTTTTATTTAATTGTATTGAACTATGTTAAGTGAATATAATTTGCCGATTTTTTTGGGATGAGGCTATTTTTTCTTCTTGTTATATTTCAAACAGAATTATTATTAGAAATTTATTAAAAGAGACTCCTTATAAATTATTTAAAAACAAAAATCCTAAAGTTTTTTATTTTAGAGTTTTTTCTTATAAAGTTTTAATTTTGAATTGAAAAGATAATTTATATAAATTTGATGCAAAGATTAATGAATGTATTTTTCATGATTATTAAAATAATAATTAAACTTATAGAGTTTATAATAAAATAAATATTGCTATTTAATAATCTTTTCATGTTATGCTTGATGAAAATATTGTTAATTTAAATCCTGATTCTAATGATTTTGATGATGAGTTTAGAGATTTTAATTTTGTTGAAGAAAAACTTCAAGATAAGGATGAATCAATTGAGGGGGAGCATGCTCCTTATCGATGTGATCCAAGTTCATGGAAGATTTATAAATATCATTCTATTGAAAATGTTATCAGTAATGATGATTATGTATTAAAAAGAGAAATTATATTTTGATTTTTTATGCCAATTTTGCTTTTTATTTCTAATTTTATTCCTAATATTGTTAATGATGCTTTAAAAGATGCAAACAGGATTGATGCTATAGAATATGAACTAAATAAGTTTCTTAGGAATAATGTTTGTCCTTTAGTAGATTTTCTAGAGGATAAAAAACTAATTGGAACTAATTGGATCTTTAGAAACCAATTGGATGAATTTGTATAGATTTTTAGAAAAAAATCTAGACTTGTTGCTCAAGGATACTTTCAAGAAGAAGGTATAGTATTTGAAAATCAATTTGAACCTATTTTAAAGTTATGGGATATTAGAATCTTTTTTGTCTTTTTCTTATTTTAAAGGTTTTAAATTATATTCAATGGATGTAAAAAGTGATTTCTTAAATGGTTTTATACTTGAATAAGTCTATGTTTCTCAACTCCCTAGCTTTGAAAATAAAGAATTTCCTAATCATGTTTTTAAATAATATAAAGCTTTGTATGGTATCAAAAAATAACCTTATATTAGTATAAATTATTTTTTTATTTTTATTAAATAATGGTTTCAATAAAGTAAATGTTGATCCCACACTTTTTATTAAAATAATTTCTAATTACAATTTAATTGTGAAAATATATTTTGATGATATAGTTTTTGGTTCATATAGTAAAATTCGTTGTAATGTTTTTTTTTAAATTTGGTGTCTTCTCAATTGACATGAGTTTAATAGGAGAATTAAAGTTCTTTTTTGGACTTCAAATTTGTCAAAGGAAAGATGATATTTTTCATAATCAATCTAAGTATACTAAAGATTTGATTAAAAGGTTTGGTCTTAATTCCTCTAAATCCATGACAACCCCTATGAGTACTAGTTTTAAAATATATTTTGATGCATTTGGTAAATCTATTGATATTAAAGTTTATAGAGCCAGGATAGGTAGCTTCTATATTTAACTACATCTGGTCCCAATATAATGTTTAGTGCATGTGTATGAGCTATATTTCAAGATGATCCTAAATTGAGTCATATTAATATTTTTAAAAGAATAATTAGATATGTTAAAGGAACTATTGAATATGGTTTTTTTTATCCTAAATATAACTATTTTTATTTAATACATTATTTTGAATATGATTTTCAAGGCTGTCAAATTGAAAAAAAGCACATCAGGTATGTGTTATTTTCTAGGGAAAAAATTATTTACTTGATCTTTTAAGAAGAAACTATTGGTTTCTCTATCTACTGTAGAATATGACTATATATTAGCTATCAGTAGTTGTGATCAAAGATTATGGATTAAGAAAAAATTATGTGATTTTGGTATTTCTCTTGATAAATTTTTTATTTATTATGATAAAACTGTCACAATTTCTATTTCTAAAATCCCTTATAGTATTCTAGAACAAAACATATCAATCTTAGATTTTATTTTAATATAGATCATGTGAATAAAGGTGATATTGTTTTATAATTTATCTCTATAAAGAATAATCTAGATAAAATATTTAATAAGCCTTTAGAATCTACTATTTTTAAAAATTTTAAATTTGAAATTGGGAAGCTATAACTTAATTATTTTCTCTTTGCATTTGTTTAGGGGGAGTTTTTGTTTTATCTTTTTGTTTATTTACAAATTTTGGGAGAAAATTGGTTTTAATTGTTTAGGTTTCATAATCAAACAAAAAGAGGAGATATTTTTTGTTTATGTGCATGCATGTATTTTTTTTTATTTTTATTACATGTTAGCTCTTGTTTTTAATAATTCAAAACCTTTTTATTATTTTAAGTGAAAAAATGTTTTTACAACCTCTCTGTATTGTTACTATAACTTGAGTTATAGTAATTAGTTTTTAAAAACTAAAATTTCATATGAAATATATTTTTTTTCTAAATTTTATTAAACCATGACAAAGTCTAATTTTATCTCTAGAATGTTTTAATCTTGATCTGAACATGATACATGATTTTGGTTTCATTTTTTTTTAGTTTAAAATCCTTTATAATTTTCTGTCATTATTCTTTTATAACATGAGCTATACAGATCGTATTCCTACAAAAATTCTTCCATTTGAAATCTAACACATTTATATAAATTTTATTAGAATAAATGGAAGTTTTAATTTATTGTTTATGTGGTGCGCAAAATGTCCAAAGATCTTGCAACAGTTTTGGAATTCTAGATTTTATAGAATTCAAAATCATTTCTATTTCTTCAATATCTCATTCAATTAATGTCAGAATCACCCAGAGTTTATTTGGTTAGAAATGTAATATTTTTTCTACATTTCATTAAACTATATAAAAATATAAAAATTTCTTTTTGGTGGATTAAAAAATGGCCGAAGTACTATAATTTTTCTGCAATGTTCAAATCATTTTTTCACTATTTTTGATCATATATTTTAATATACTTGTCAAATTAAATAAATTATTGATTTTTTGGAAAGATATAAAATTTATATTCATTTAAGTATTCTATAAAAAATTCACTGAAGTTTGAGTGTCTAGTTTGTGTCATGCTTCTTCATGAAATGATGAATTACTATTCATCATCATCTTCATCCAACCATTTTCCTCTATGGACGAATTCAACAACTTATTCCACTATCCTTACATGGTTTATACTTAAAAATCTCATTGATTATTTTATTATATCCATAACTTTAGTGCACTCCATGGTCCTCTTGCGTCATGATACCACACTCACTTCTCCCTCACTGCCTATCACGCTTTCCACATCAGGACAACATCTCAATGATAGATATTTTTTCCATTACAATAGTAGATTATGTTTCCAAATTAAATAGCAGATCTTCAAAATCCAATGATATATCTTCATTTTCTATACCCACAGATAGATCTCCTTTGTAAATCTAATGATGGATCTTAAGTTTTCCTCCAATGATAGAACTTAAATATTTTCCAACTGTAGATCTTTTGTTTCTGTCAAAGAGTAGATCTTAAATATTCTCCAATGGTAGATCTTAAGTTTCCCTCCAAACAATAGATTTAAATTATAACTAACAGTAGGTTATAAAATATAACTAATGGTATATCTTAAAATATAACCAAAGGTAGATCTTAAAATATATATAACGGAAGATTAATTTTGTTTATCTAATGGTAGATTATTATTTTTTAACTAATGATAGATCACTTTCATATAAATTATGGTAGATAACTATTTTAAAACTAATGGTAGATCACTTTTATATAACTAATCGGTATATAGCTATTTTAAAACTAATGGTAGATCACTTTTTTAAGCCAACGGTATATCTTTTTAAAAATACCAATATTAGATCTTTTTAAAAATATAATGGTAGATCTACGATGGAAGATATGCACTAGTTTCTCATTGACGATGCAAATCAATGGTAGATATACAACAATAACAGATGCTTGATACCACTAGATATTAATTTATGCTACTGCCAGCTAAAAATTTATGCCACCACCATTTTATTTTTTCTTCCATCATTTTTTATATTTTGTTGGATTGAATACTTATATTAATTTATTTAATTATTTTATTGATTTCAAAAATTAATATATATTATATTTAATCCATGTGAAGTGTTTTGTTTATTTTTTAAACTATTTTAAAAAATGTATTAATTTACTTTTTATTCTTGCGCACACTTAAAACATTTGTGTAAAACATTTCTTATTTCCTATATTCATTATTTTAGTTGCTTCTAAAATATTTTATAATATTGTTAAATATTTTCAAAATGTTTTAATGTATTAAATGCATGAAAAATTGCGACTTTATATTTATAAAGATCGTATTCCGATTTTTTTATTAACAGTTACAATTGAAATATTCATGGAATTATTTGGCTTACTTTGAATGTTTTATTTGAAATTATATCTAACATATTATTATGGAAAATATTTGAATGATTTAATGTGTTATTAATTTTTTTTGAATTTTAATTTAAGTTTTGAATTTAAAAAATTATTATTTTTTATTTTTATGGAGATTTATTTTCTCTGTCTTGAATAATTTTGAATTGTATTACATGTGGAAGATGTTTTTGTATAGTATGACTCATGTCAATAAGGTTCACCTTTCTTTTTGGGAGACATCCTGATTAGAACTCCACAATTAATCATGCCAGGCCTAGAGTAGTTTTCTAGATGGGTGACCTTCTGGGAAGTTTCCCAGGGTGTGTGCGAGTGACACTACCACAAAACTGGGTTTTTGCAATGCCACCCTTTATCAGTGCTAAAAAAAGCACTGATAAAGGGGAACTTTTAATAGCACTAAAAAAAGTTCTGTTAAAAGTAACCATTTATCAACACTTTTTTTAGCAGTGATAAAGTCCCCCCGTTTATCAGCGTCTTTTAGTGCAGATAAAGGAGACCCCTTTATCAGTGCCTTTTTAGTAGCGCTGATAAAAGGGGTCTTTTTTAGTGCTTTTTACTAGCACTGATAAAGTTTTTATTTCAAAAAAAAAAATCTAGGAAAAAAAATCTATTGTTATATAAGTATATTTATGTTGATATAAATATAATATATATTTTTTAAATATGATTTTGATAAGTATAAATAGACTATTACATTTAATATATAATAAACTTAGTGAAAATGACTTTAAAATATTTTAAAAATATTATTAATTAATAATTTTCTAATTATCATCAATTAATAATCATTTAATAACAATTTGAAGACACAAAAAATCAAAAAAATTAATAAAAGATCTAAAATAAGTTGAAAATGTAACTCAAACTTCAAACGACCATAACTTTGGATCCGGGTGTCCATTTGAGCTCTAAAACATATCAAATCAAAGTTTATGACAACATCTACGTGCTAGTCACTAAAGGGAACCTTTTGTAACATTTTTGAGGCCTAAAAAATCCCATAAGACCTCTAAAACTGAGTTTTTATTTAGGATACCCTGATTTTTTAACATTCAAATAGGTATAACTTCTGATCCGGATGTCCACTAGGACTATACCACATATCATATCAAATATTGTTTCATTTTCTTCAATTTGACTGGTTGTGGAGTTGAAACAGACTTATGGATTAGAAATTATGGTCATTTTAACATTCTATGGCTTTTCAAATACACACACACACATATGTATTTATTTGTAAATATATATATGTGTGTGTGTGTGTGTGTGTGTGTGTGTGTTGTATATATGTATTGATTTATTTATTTATTTATAAACACACATAAAAAACATATTTTATAAATGTATTTAAAACTAATATTATAAATATATATTAATATACAAATACATATACGGATAAAAAATTATGACTAAAAATATATATATAAATAAATATTAATATATATTAATTTACGAATAAATAAATAAATAAATATATATATATTAATATATGAATAAATAAATATGTATTAATATAACTAAATATATTTATATTAATATGAATCTATATTAATATATGAATAAATATAACTATATATATATATATTAATATATGAATAAATATATATGTATTAATATAACTAAATATATTTATATTAATATGAATCTATATTAATATACGAATAAATATAACTATATATATATATATAAATAGATATATCATTAAATAGAGAAAAAAAAAGGAAATGGCTTAGTGGTAAAGCTGCAAACACGCAAGGGGGGAGGTCGCGGGTTTGAGTTTAGGTGGAAGCAAGGAGGTGCGCATGGGCATGTGGGGGATGCGCAGGAAAGGGCAGCGCGCATGAGAGTGGGAGGGGTCTACCTAACACTGATAGGGGAGGGTGGGGGGTCAAGTGCAGTTAAATGCTCCCCCTGCATTATATATTCTTTTTTTTACTTTTATTAGTGCTAAAAAAAGCACTGATAAAAGGGGCCTTTATCAGTGATTTTATGAGTGCTAATAAAAGGGACCCCCTTTATCTTCACCTTGATTAACAAAACTTTTTTTAGCGCTGTTAATACACTTTTATAGCACTGATAAAGGCTATATTTGTAGTAGTATGAGGAAAAAACACACTGGAAAGAACATGTGTTGGCTTGTGGGGATGATCATTAGTCAGATGAACTATTCAGGCATGTGGGTGCGCCCCAGGGAGGGGACAACATGTATAAAAGAAAATTGGTGGTACCTTGTGGGCCAAGAATAGATGTTAATATTAAGGCAGGGTGTCTGTGCTGTCAGTGGGGCCAATTATTACAATGGTATCAGAGTAGAAACCCAGTCTTAAGTGCAGTGGCACTACCTGAGTTGAGATATAGGGTCCACAATAAGGACGTTGAGATATAATTGGGGGGGGGGTTAATGTAACACCCCGTGATGATAAAGGATTGAAATACTGAATGATATGACTCATGTCAACATGGTGTGCCTTTTTTTTCAGGATCCTACCTGATTAGAACTCCACATTTAAGGGTGCTAGGACTAGAGTAGTGATCAGGATTGACGACCTTTAGGGAAGTTTCCCAGGGTGTGTACGAGTGAGGAAAAACACATTAGAAAGAACATGTGTTGGCTTGTGGGGATAATCATTAGCCAGATAACCCATTTGGGCATGTGGGTGGGCCATAAGAAGGGGACCATGTGTCCATAGGGTAGCTGGTGATACCTAGCGGGCCAGGACCCGATGACCATGTCAAGGAAGAGAGTTTGTGCTATCAGTGGTGTCTATTTATTATAGTTTGTTAATATTTTTATATTTCCATTTAATGGGTTTTTGAGCACCCTTGGAAGGAATCAAATACATTGAATAACATCTTTGACTCTCTGTTTTTTCATAATAAAAACCAGTGAACTTATCAAGTTCTAAACAAACCAAAGTCCCATGTGATACTCTGTTTCATTATCTGAACAATCTCTCAAGTGACGAATTACATCTAATTTGAATTATACTGCCTTTATCAGATGATCTGATCTAATTCTAAAAAACTAGTAACTATGATTTAATTTTTTATCTTTTTATTCATCTGGTTTTTTAATCCCTAACACTATTTTCTATCTATCACGTACTCTCACTTTTCTATTTATGATTTTACATATAAATGAATTCTTCTTCTTCTCTATCTTTGGGTTATGACTCCCAAATTCTAAAATCAGGAACGTTTGGGTTGTGACTCTTGGTATTTAAAGTCAAGTATTGTAATTGGGTTGTGACTCCACATACAAAAGTCAATGTCATGGTTATCCCTGCACTAGAAAAGGATCTTATAATTAGGTTATGATTCCACCTAAAAAATCAGATTAGTGCATATGTATCTCTCACTGAGTAGAGTGGTTTAAGAGTAGAGTAGGCCCAATTTGGACTGAACTATTATAAAAACATATTTGTGTTTATTACTCTTTCTGATGTAAACCAACTCTAATAATTAATTTAAATAATAATTTTATTTGATTAATATTTTTAATCTAGTCTATTTACCCCCTATAGACTATCTTCCATTACCCTATCTAACCCAATAGAGAGGTGTCAATAAGTTAGGGTAAAGAGTTCCGTTTTATAATTGATGAGTGACATTCTTGTAAATACTGAAATCTATTCAACAATGGGAAGTAATTATCACCCCAACTGCCTCCAAAATTGATAATTAAAGGAGTGGATGGATGGTATGGTTAATCCAAACCTCTAATACAAAAAAAACACATTTTTTAAACATGCTATTACTTAACTTTTAACTTTCCTTTCTTTTACCATTTTAATTTTCACTATGGTAACTAGAATTTTTATCTAGGTAAATTATCATTTAATAATAAAAATAAAATGGAACTTATTAGATAATTTGTCCCCACAAGTTTTAAATATGAAGTCCAATTTATAAAATATAAATCCTATGTGTTTTTAAAACTTATTTTAACACAAGTACATGAAATTTGAAAAACTCTGTTTTACCTTTTATCATGGTACCAAAATTTTTATTATTATTTAAGGGTCAATATAATTATTATAAAGGACCATTGGTCTATAAATGGACCATTATTGTAATTTTTAAACATATTCCAATGAAATTAAAAAGGATATGTTTTTTAGGAATTTTAAATCATTTAATAAAATATTATTTATTATAAAATAACATTAATATAAATTTTTACACTATTCCTTTAATTTAACTTAAAAAACATCAATAAAAAGGTGTAATTAAAATATATTATTTTTACATATGGAAATAATGTTATATTTATCAAAAAAAAATCATGAAATACGATAATTAATTCAATTTATATTACTTTTAATATTTTTAGTAACATTTATCATATTTTTCTATTAATTAAAGAATTATTGCGTTAGCGTTGCTTAAGAATTTAAAGTAATTATATAATTAATAAAAATTAAAAATTAAATATAATCATGAAATTAATTTCATTATGCTAAAAATGACTATAAATATTCATTCACATCTTTCTTTTTTTCCTATGAGAACACATAATTGAAATTTAAAAGCAAGAGGGTAATATTCTTTCTTTTACTTTAATTAAATTATTAAATTGGTCACCTTCATAGAAAAGTGTCCTAAAACACATAAATATAAATAATAAGTTAATAAGGCTCTAAATATGTACATACAATAGTAATTGGGAAATTTTTTAGTTCATTTAAACCATTATCTTTTTAGTTTAAGCCTCTAGTAAACCTGTGTTAACCTTAACTGTTGTAATTATTATTTTTTAAATTTTTTAAAATTCTTTCTGATGAAAAATTAAGTTGAAGTTATTATATAATTTTGATTATTTTGATTCCAAAATGGAATAAAATTTTCCAAATTCCATCTACAAAAGTGGAAAATTTGAATTTAAAATTAAACTCATTGTCGTGCCGAAAAAATAGTTTTTCAAGAAATGCATTTTCAAGCATAAGATGATCCTATAATAAAAATATAATTAATAATAAAAATTAAATGAATTTAAATACATATGTATAGAAATTTAATCTATACATTTCATCTTAATCATTCATCATTAGGTGTAATTTTAATTAGTTAATATGGAGAATTATTATGTGCTTTAAAATATTTTTCATAAAAATGTTTTTTAAGCCTAAGAATAAAATTATTCTCTAATCCAGTATAAAGATGATTTAAATGTAAATAATTGGATTTAATATAACTAAATAATAATAATTTCAATTTTAAATCAAATTAAAATAATAATAAAACTTTTAAATTATTAATTTATTAAAAATAAATGATAATTTTATAAAAATCTGTATTTTTTACTATTCCCTGAAAAATTAATATTTTCTAAAAAGTCCGAAAATTTCATCCTAAGTTAATATCGACATGTATATTTTAAAAATAAATTCCATTTTATCAAATAAATTTTCTTAAAGTGGAAAAAATAATTATATTATTTTCTCACAGAAAGTAGTAAAAAGCATTTTTCTTAAAGAAAACACATTTACGATGAATAAAACGACTTTGCTTAAAATTGAGTGATTAGTTAATAAGAATTTATAAATAAACTTTTATTAAGTAGGGCATTAAAATTATTTTCATAAAGTAGGTAATACTATTCATATTTTTCAATTTAATGACTAAGTTATAATGACCCTATTTAAATAATAATATTTCATGGTTCGTTTAGGCTCAGTGTTGGGTGTCATATAGGTTATCAAATGTGATGTTCTCCTTTTGAAATATCAGGGAATTACATTGTTATTACCTTAAATAAATTTTATTTATTCAATTTTAACTTGTACTCATTAATTAAGGGTTTTAAATTTGAAAATTCCTTTGTTGAAAAACTAAATCGCAAAAAGGGTTAATAAAACTTATACTTAAAAAGAGGGAAAGATAAATATAAAGGTCATATGGAATAACAGATAAATAGGGTTCCATGTTTGAGAACAATCATGGGAATTGAAAATATGGGATTAGAAGAAAAAAGTAAATAATTATGGAGAGTGGTGAAGATCATTGATCACCAGAAATGGAATGATCAATAGAATGTTAACAAACACCAAACCCTAAACATGTAATGAATTAAATCACCATTGATTCATCGGATATGAAGGTATTGAGATATTTTTTTTATTTCAAGATCCTTTTACAAGAGTTGAGCGATTCATTTTCTATTAATATATAAAAATCTAGAAAATATACTTGATATCTTTTTTATTTCATAAACACAATTTCACCCTTCATTGTGCTTTGATCAATTTACACTTCACCTCTTAATCTAAGGAATAAATATCCAATATGATTTTTTATGTTTGAAACAGTAAAATTAACTTCTAATAGGTCATAGGATTGACTAAAAAATATTTCACTTTTTCCAACAGGGACATATCTGTTGGTAAATGTACATTTTATGTTGGTAAAATGTTTTACCAACATATATGTCCCTAGTACTAAACTATTGATAAAAACTTTATCGCTAAATGTTTTTGTGATAGAGAAAATAGTTTTGTTAAAATTATAATAGTACTAAAAAATAAACTATATGTTGGATAAAATGTTTATCAACATGTTCTAATGAAAAATTTATATGTTGATAATAATATTACCCACATAAAAATTATAAATTTTTATTTCTATTAAAATTTTATATTATATTTATCAAATTATCATATATAATATATAATTATTAAACAGAAGAGGGTTTTCACACATGTTCAAGATTATAAAAGAAATAAATTATATTTATAATGAAATTTAATAAAAAAACATTTGATCCATCACCCCCACACACATGAACACAATGAGCCAACTCCATCCAGTGAGAGACCCATCCAAAATGCAAGATCCATCCATAAAACAGAAGCTATCCATCAATACATTCCAATGAGTGACCCATCTAGTGATTTGAATCTAGCACCCGCCCATCCCTATCAACATGGAATCTCCAACATCAACACTAGGGAATAGTTATCACCAGTGACAAATACAAGTGAGCCATCTCCAACACCAGTCCATCCATGCTAGTGAGCCAACTCCATCACCAACCCATACCAATGAGAAACCTCAATTGTTGTTATGCCACACCCATCAGCTAAAATATCTACATAAAAACAACCAAAGGACATACTCACAAATTAGTGAAAAATATATTAATGAATTGAGCCTTTATTTGAAATGTTCAAACTCTTATTAAAACATAAACTCTAAGAAATATATTACAAACATGTTCAAATATCAAGATAAACTACATTAAACTCTATCAAAATTTTCTGAAATTTGTTTTTTGTGACACATTGGTTATTATTGTAGTGATTCACATAGGAAATATATTTCTCTCATGCTCCCAGAAAAATTTCCTTCACACTTGACAACCGAATACATCAATATGAAAATGGGATATCATACTTCAATAAAAATACAATTTCATTTCATTTAAATTTTAGGTGCTTGTGGGAAAGAAAGATTGGTATTTTTGTATGTGTTGAAATACCTGCAAGTGCAGTTGACTCTGCCAAGAGAGAAAAATTTTTATAAGGTCAATTATTTTTGACACAAAAAAATATACTAAAAACCAGGCGACAGATAAAAAAAGTTAGAATTTAAGAATGCAATGATAACCATGCTGACTGCAGTGAACTAGAGCTTGAAACTTTCCAAATATGGGACACCATGACACTGATAAAATCACCAAAACCCCCCACAAAGAACAATATATTGGACCTATAGTATCTTCCTTCCATCCTTATCATTATAAGGCTATCAAAAACTTCTCTATAATCTATCTATATAACTTTATATCAAAAATAAATTACAAATAAACTCGAGAAAAACACATACAAAAATACAATCACCATTCTACCACACTCACCTCGATAAAATACTCCATTCCATAGAAGCTAAAAGATAACATATTCCATTCCATAGAAGTTTTAAAGATAATATATTCCAATATATAAACCAGAAGCACACAGTTTGATAACATATTCAATTCCATAAGCACACAGTTCTAAACCAGAGGCACACCATTCTAAAGAATTGTATCACACAGCTCTAAACCATAAGAACACAGTTCTAAACCATAGGCACATAGTTCCATTCCAGAGGCATAAAGTTATAAACTATAGGCACACAATTCTAAACAAGAGGCACATAGTTCTAAACTAGAGGCACAAAGTTCGTTAACATATTCCATTCCAACATTTTCCATTCCATGGAAGCTGAAAGATAACATATTCCTTCATCTATCTACATTGATTTACATATTACATTCTATAAATTCAATAACATATTCCATTTCATATTATTTGAAATATAATAAGAAAATACTAAACAAAAATTACAATTTAGCTATAGTATCAAATAACAAAAACATGTCAGATAAATTTGTTGTCTCAAAACCAAAATCAAACACTTAATTTTTAATTCATGACAATATTAACAATAATATCAAAATATTTATGATTCAATATACAAAATAAAATGATATAAACAATTTTTCAGTGTTAAAAATAAAATAGTTTGTGGCATAAAACAGAATTACCATTATGAAAATTCCAATTCTAAAACACAAACTGAGGCATAACCAATTCAAGGAAATTGAAACAATAGAGATGATAATAAGTGACTAACCAAGAAAACATTCAAAGACAAAGTTCATGGTAAATAAGAGGCACAAAGGTAACCCAATCTTGAGATATCAACATATACACCCACCTTATACTAACTCACTCACATTGATACCAATATATACACCCACATATTATTTTTGACACTGAATGATCTAGTATTCAGAATGTAATAACAACCTTTGAAAATAGGAATTAAATTGGAAAATATCACAAGATTGATATAGAACTTTACTATAAATTATTCAACATGAATAAATTTTAAACAGGGAAGTAAATGGATATAGTGATACTCTCAAGCTACTTGAGTTTGGAACACATACCAAATTTTAGGCTCAATTTTTATTGATATTGAGCTTGAGATACTCAAGAAATTCATTATTATGAATTAAAATAATTGATCAAGTCATGAAAAAAATGGATGATTTGATATTTTAAGATATAAATTAATGTTAATATATATTTATTATTTGAAATTATTTTAACATCACTATATAATTGTTGCTATATATTTCTAATTTTGTATATGTATTTATATATTATTTATAGAATCAAGTTTAATCAAGTGAGCATAACTAACTTGGTTTAAAATTTGAGTAGAGTTCAAGATTAAAATTTATTATTCAATCTAGTTTTAGATGACCATCAAGCTCAAACTGAAGTAGTATAATCTATTTACTTTACTTAACTCAATTTGATTACACCCCCTAATAGTGAACTTGAACTAAATTTGAGATATCAACATATACACCCATTATACTAATTAAATAAATATAACTTGGAATGTTTATATGTTCTTTATTTATGATTAAACTAATAATTTTATTTTATTTGGAAGAGGAAATTATCCACGTGGATCCATCTAATAGCTGAGATAGAAGGCCAAAGAGAGCTAAAGATTCATCTTTTGTACATTTATGTAACCACAAATACAGAACAAAGTGACATAAGGTTACCTTTGGTTGAGATAAATATAGTCACTTGATCTTTGTGAAGTAATTTCATAAACCAAAATCTACCACCTACGATGTTAGGGTAAAAGGAGCACCCACAAAACCTAAAACCATTAACAAAATACCATTTAGAAGAAATTTTTTTAAGGGGTTTTTAAAAAACAATTGCAAATGACCCAAAAAGTAAAAGCCACTACCATGATATGAGGATTACCAGTAGAATTCATGATAATAATTAATCCAAAATATTTTTAACAAATAATAAGTACTTACCTATACTTTTAATTATTTAAGTTGATTTCTTCCTATAACATAACATTGCACAATAATTTATTTATTTTTTGGATATTTTTTTTAAAATTTCAATGAATGATATCATTTAATATAATCAAAAATATATATTATAAAAATATATCTAGTGATATATTATCATACTATAAAATAATTCACCAAAAATTCCACCACTTAAATACTTCATTGAAGATCTAATGATACTAGTAAAATTTTAAGAGGTGCACTAGGGGTGGGCTCATGCATCATTGTTTCTTGAATTTATTTCCTCAAGAGTTCCTTGATTGAATAAAAGTTTCCTTAAACCTGTATAAGAGGTAAAAATATCCCCATGGAATCAAGATCTCTATTATTCATTGGCACCACAAACATCACATTCAACTTCTTGATAATCTCTACAACATCTTCCTGATCATAAACCAGACAAACTGTAACAATATCTTCTTTATAACTATAATGATACACGGTGAAGATAGTGGTATATATAGAACCTAATTTAGATATACTTTATGAGGTAACCATTCTCAAGAAATTTCCAAGGAGGACCAAGAATGAGCCCAGCAGTAGCAGCACGCTGAATTTAGAACCATTACTTGATGCAGCCTTTAAACTTTGACCTAACTCAAGATACATGGAACTGGTGAAAAGAGAAGCCAACTTTGATTTAGAATTAGGAGGAGTTATGAAAATTCCTAAACATTTTAGAGAGAACCTAAGTGTTCAAATGACAGTGGATCAAGGCTCTAAGTAATGTGCAACCAGTCAACACCAGAAAGGTTACTCAGTTGAAAACCCTTCAAAACATTTTTGGAACCATAAAAAAGCAAGGGAGAGTCAAATCCCAAGTTCCTAGTCATGACTAGATTAACCAAAAAATTAAATTCACCCATATTCCATAACAACCTTTTAACCTCCAAGCAAGTCATCTTGAATACATCTTTATAGAAAGAAGTCAATCCTGACATTTTCTCTTTAGAATTTTGATCAGTAAAAACCCTATAAAATATGAAAATTGAGTAAAAATTAAAGTTTCTTATGAGTGAGAATGAGTGTTACCATCCAAGTAATTCATATTGAACACATCCTTAGTGAAAGAAATTGATTTTTTCATTTTCTCTTCGGAAATTTTCACAGAAATGATACTAAAAAATATGAAATTTGAGTAGAAACTAATGAGTAAGAATGACTGTAACATTGATCTAATTAATAAAAATTAATACATTCAACACAATAAATAAACTTATACAAGTTGAGTAGAAACTGATGTTGTTTCTGAGTGACAATGAGTGTAACGTTGCTAAAAAATTAATAAAAATTAATAATTGTATATTATTAAAGATTCTAACATTGAAACAAAACATTTAATAATTCATTTTAAATACTAAAATAAAGTATTATTAATTAACATGAAAAACTACTAGTTTATAATCCCACAAAAATATCATTGTTATGTTCAAAATATAAATTAAATTCAATATATATATATCAACTATTATGCATATTTCAAATAATTAAATCTATGAACACATGGAAAACATTGTAAAGACTTAAAGAAGTATAAACCCTTAATATAAAATTCAATATTACACCAAATTGTTAATGTAATAAAATGAATATAATTTATTAAATCAACACACTAAATGGGAATCATACATTAATCAAGAAAAACACAAAATTAAGGCATTCCACACACCAAATAAAAAAATGAATTGTTACCAAATACAAAATGGATAAACATTATTCACAAAAGTAATAATGAATCTTCATTTAATAAGATGATTGAGGGCACATTCATATGTAAAACATGAAATATCCTCCAATTAAAGGTGTAAAGTTTCTATGTGGATTATATTTTTTACTATGATGTATAGATTGAAAACATTTTAGTTTAATTAAAATTGAATTAATACCTAAAATGAGACTTAAAAAAGAGTGTAGTAAAATCTATATTTCAATGAAGTACCCATTCATCATCATGGGGCCCTAACACTTATTCAAAATCAATGATAGTGCGCAAAAAGTAATTTTCATGAGTAGAAAGGTGAAGTTATATTCAATGTCACCACTATATTAGCATTAACTAGATCAAATTAACTCTTTAATATCTACTGCATAGATGGGGTTCATCAATTTTATGATGAAAATCTTGTTTTTTTTATATGAGTGACGAAAAGTAAAATAGTGGCATTCACACAACATTCACAACCCAAAATCGTAAAATCATGATAGAAATTTCAAAAATTAATAATAGAAATAAAGAATTATCTCCCACTTGTGATAACCTTTGAGGAGATAGTGGAAGAGGAGGAAAGAAAAATAAGTAATGGACTAGCATGATCAAATTATGAAGACTAAGAAATATCAATGAACTGAAGGGGAAGTTAATGAAACATGTCCAGATAAAAATAGTGTGGTGACGAACTGAAGGGGGTTGAATGGTTACAAGATTTGGGGGGAGGAAAATGGGGTGAATGGATAACATATTTGGGGAACTGAATAAGAACAACTTCACTAAAATATCATTGATTATAGTAGACCACACTTATATATATGATCAAACACTTGACATGAGCTTCATCAACTTTAGACAGCTACCATCACAAGCAGCGTGCTGTGCACCCAAACCAGCTTCATATTTTTTAGCATCTAGCACTATATCTGGATCATGTTATCCCAAAAAAGAAGAAAAAAACCCATAAAGATACCAATTAGACAAAGCTGTAGGAATATACACATTATCCAGATTTAATACAGAATGACTAGAACATGCTTAGATCTCCTTAGAAAAGTGGATTCAAAATTTTTAGACCCCCATTTCTCCAAGAAATCCATATCAAGTAGAGAAAAATAAGCTTCAGAGCTCCATTTATCAAATATGTATCCTCCTTCAATCTCATCCTTCACATTCTAATCAAAATATGATAGTTATTGCAGATGAACAGTGAGTAAAATCGAACTGAGAAAACTGATTCCATTAGGATTCCATAATAGGTTTCTTAAAGGGATGACTATCAACATGTGTCAAAAAAAGTCCATCCCAATGAACATATTTCCAGTCTAAGGATCACCACTTATCATAACATCACTTATAGATTAATTAAACTAAATAAATTCAGTCCCCTTTAATGATTCAGCTACATAAAATATTTTGAATTATAAGAGACAAATTGAAGGCCATGACAACGTATTAGAATATAAGTAGAGGAAAAAAATCAGATGAAATGAGAAATACCTTATTGAGTGGAAGAATGATTTATTCTATTGCAGATAACATGAATATCTTCCAATGGAACTAGAAAACCTATTACCTTATCCTTCAAGAGTCAAAGAACAAGTCCTTATCCAAAACCCAAGGTCAGTCTGTATATGATACATTAAAAAGATTCTATCCAACCTTCTTTATCCTATATGTTTAACACAAAAAACCTTCTGAGCTAAAATATTTTAAAGAATCCCTCAACCCTGAATATAATAACCTATACTACTAGGATTTAAACTTCTATGAATATAGTGATCTCCCTCATTTCAAACACCTAGCATCCATAAGCATCCCTCGACAATATTCTCTCTATGAATGTATGATTTATCTCTCTTTAAAAGGTAAGGGAGTGTGAGAGTGTGAGGGGAAGGGGAGCAAGCAAAAGAGGGAGGTATTAGGGTTTCTTTGGCATGTAATTCTCTTGATCATGAATAGAATGGGGAATGAAGGTAAGGGAGTGAGAGAAAGGTGGTGCTAAGGCAAGGGCGGAGGCGGTGCTACAATGAGGGCCGAGGTGGCGGTACAGTGATGGATGGGGAGTGGGGTGAGTGTAGTGGGAATATGGAGGTAGGGGAAGGTGGGTCATAGGGATGCCGAGCAGAAAGGCCTATGGTGGGGGTGTCCTGCGTTGGTTTGGTGGGTGTCCTTCCACATGGTATAGTGATTGTTTTTATAAATTTATATGTAATTTATATAAAAAAAATCATATTTTATAACAATTATGTTTATATATATATATTTATAATCAATAAATATTATTAAATTATGGATATTTTAATTAATCATATATTTTTATTATCAAAATGATATGTTTGTAATGGGTCATTTTTATATATATATTAAATTTTTAGTAAAACATTTGATATTATTAAATAATTTATTTCAATGGACTTTTATAATGGAAAAGATCTACTGGTGATAATAATTAATAACAATAGATTTATTTATTGGTAAATCAATTGTGGGTATTATTATGATGAGGCAACAAATTTAAATGTTATTAAAATATTTTTTGGAATTGAACTACTGATATAAACATATATATTTTTTGGTAAAAAAACTATTGGTGCCTATAGTTAATATCAATGGAAATAAATATCTATTGGAATTAATCATTTTTACTAAAAGATATATTATCTATTGGTAAAATCCATTTTTTTATAGATTCAAAAAATAGAAACAAGATATTTCTCATATCATTATTAAAATGAAAATAGTTATAATGAGTTAATATAATACCCAAAATGAATATGAATATATTAATCTTGAAAATTCAATAATAAAACCAAACTTTTTACATAGATCATTACTTAAATATTTAACCCCATATCTCTAATAAACTCAATAACCTCAATATGAAAGATGGTTTTAACCTCAAAGGTTATCTCGTACCCTTCAACTTACATTTTCAAAAACATAATAACATTCTTCCCAAATAATACTTTAAGTTAAACCTAAAGGTTATATACACTTCAATATAATAAAACATTTCCAAAAATATTATGAACATCATCAAAATAAAATTAATCAAGATACATGTTTTTATCCACTACAGTCTTCTATACAACTTATTTTTTCCCACAACATCTAATAATTTTAATTGAATATTATTTACTTAATAAAAACTATAGGATAAACCCTAAAGTTTACCAATACCATTAAACTTATGTCTATAAATTATACACTATAGCATTATTATCCTTTAGCGGTAGTTTTTTAGTGGCAGTTTAATAAACCTCTGCTAATTTTTTTTAAATAAATTAGCAGTGGTTTTTAATAAACCACCCTGAGACATGTTTTTATATAGTAATGACACTTTTCCCCCTAACTCTCCTGACCCCCCGACACTCATGACCCCCCGACCCCTGTGACCCCCCGAAAACCTAGAACCCCAGTGACCCGTGCGACCCCGGTGACCCCCTGAATCCCTTACAGGGCCTCTCAGACCCTCACCGCACCTCGCCGCCCATATTGACCCCCGTGACCCTCCGAAGCCCTAGGATCCCATGACCCCGACAACCCCGTGACCCCAGAGACCCCCCGAAGCCCTCAACGTCGTAAAACTATATCATTAGTTTGGGTCATCTATATCATTAGTTTCATCAGTCTTGTTAGTGTAATTTAAGTCATCAACATCATCAGTTTCATTGATGTTATTAGATTCATTAGAGTTTTTAGTGTCACTAAGGTCATTTATGCATTAATTTTCATTAGGTAAAACTATATTTTTATCTTGGTTACTATATGCTATATCATCAATGTACTCAGTTTCCAAAATGTCACCCATGTCATCATTATTATTTGGTTCATAAGTAATGGAGATGTAATTGGACTCTTCTATCTCCTCAATATCATCAGTGTCTCTAGTATCATTGGGTTCATTAGTTTTTCGAGAATTTATGGTTTCATTAGATTCATCAACATCATTGATGTCATCAGTGTTGTCACATTCATTATCATATTTTGTTGTGTTGATGTGCTCATGGTAATAAGTTTCATAATTTTGATTTGTGTCCTCAATTTCTTTAGAGTCATTGGTTTCATATGTTTTATTTGTTTCAAGAGTTTATTGGGTATGGTTTATCTCATAGGTGTCACCGAGGTTGTTTGTCTCATAGATGTATTCAATTTAATTGGCATCATTGAAATTATTTATGTTATAATTTTCATTGGTATTTTCCATGTCATCAATTTCATTGGTATGATATATGTATTTAGTGTCATTGTGGTCATTAGTTTTTTCATCAATATCATTTTTCCTTTGTTCTTCAATTAATTGGGGTCTTAATCATCAGTGGTTTTTACTACATCACCACAATCATTGTAATTGTTGTTGTTCTTGGAATCATCAACTTTGTTAGTGTTGTTTTTCATAACCATGTAATCCATGTCATCCATTTAATTGGTGCTATCTGTTTCTTTGATGTCATCCAATGCATCAATGTTTTTAGTGTCATTTTCATCATATATACTCTTGGTTTCAGAAATTTCATTGGTTTCTTCTATGTATTTTTTATCATTAGTGTGATCAATAATGCATAAAATATTATTATCACCAGTGAACTGTATTTCATCCATATATTCATTACATTTTCTTTCATAGGGGATATTTTTTTCATTAGCTTCTCCGGTGCCATTGTAGAGCTAAAACGTTAGTGGTTATCAACTACCTTTTAATTAAATTATTAATTTTTTTATTTGTACCATTTCTACATGTACATTATTATAGCCTAGTTATATTTAGGGATATCATTGGTGGTGGACTATTTAGTTATAGTCACACCTTTCTCAGGATACCATGAAACTGGGTACCAAAGTTGATGCTACTTGATTATAGGATTGGGTTTGGGAAAGGCTCAATGCTTGATGATTGGATTACTAGGAAAAATCATGGGATTTTGGGACTAGGATTGGACTTGGGACCATATAAAAGGTTTTTCCTAGTTTTTCCTTTTAAAATTTTGGTGTATGAATTATATGATCTACTACTGATGAATTAATTTCCTGACATATAGTATATAGTTCATTTATTATATCATGGTTTGTTTTTTATATTATCTCTCTATTCTTTTATGAATCTTTTTAATTTGCATGCTTTCATTTTCTTGTGGGTGGGTTCAATATTTACCACATGTTTTTATATAGGAAAACCTTATTTAACATATTTATATATTTTTTCAACTAGTATATATGAATCTCTTTCCCTATTTAGTAATAGTTATGTGTTTTAATTTTTTTTGATATTGTGTAGGCACATTGTGATATACATGGATAAAAGGTGGATCACATTATCAAGGAACACACCTCAATATGCTAAGGGTTTAGAGGAGTTTTTAGATTTTGCAATTTCCAATCGATCCGTTGAAGGGAGAATAATATGTCCATGTACTAAATGTAAATTTAAAATATGGTTGAAGAGAGATGAAGTTTATGAACATTTAATATTGAAGTAATTCTCTTCTCAATATTTGTGTTGGATTTGGCATAGAGAATCAAACGTTACAGAAAGTTTGAGAACTGATGTCAATCCACAAAATGAGCCCCCAACTTTGTCTAAAATGGAAAATGAAATGAAAAACCTTATAAATGATTCATTCATCATTGAAAGACCCCACCATCAATATCAAAACATATCAGAACAACCAGATAAGGGTTCTACAATTACCAACGTGAAAAGTGATGTTTTTGAGAGTATAGGACAACCAGATCAAGATTATAAAATATCATCAAATCCTCCTCTCGATTCTATGAAGACTAATATAAGAGAAGACTTAATTAAGGAAAATATGTTTCATGGTTTAGTTGATGATGGAAATTAAGAGTTGTATAGTGGATGTTTGAAATATTCAAAAATTTATTTTATACTGAAGTTGTACCATATCAAATGTCTATGTGGAATTAAAAATAAAGAAATGTACGTGATATTGGAATTGTTGCGTGATGAATTTTCTGAAGCAAACATCCCTGAGTTTTTTTATGATATGAAAAAATATGTTAACATGCTTGGTCAGAATTATACAAAAATACATGCACGTCCCAATGATTTTATGCTTTATTGGAAAGAGGATTAAAGTAGACAAGATTGCAAAAAAATTTCTTCTTTTAGATGGTAGTCAATGGGTGATGTTTGAAGTCTGAATCAACATAATACCATGAATAAGAATAAAAAAACACACCTTTAAAGTTTTTCATTACTTTCCTTTAAATCATCAATTGTAAAGATTATTCTTGTCATAGAAAACTGCCGAACACATGAAGTGGAATTCTATAGATGATAAAAATTATGGGTTAATGAGACATCCACAAGATTAACAATCATGGAAGATATTTGATTCATTACATCCAAATTTCTTAGCTGATCCTAGGAATGTTTGATTGGGATTGGTTGCCGATGGATTTAACCCATTTAGGACTTTGAGTACCATTTATAAAATTTTCCAGTTGTTTTTATCCCTTACAATCTTCCTCCTTGGATGCATATGAAACAAATGTCTTTTATCATTTCGATGATTATTACTAGAAACAAATGCTTGGAAATGATATTGATGTATACTTGAAGCCTTTAATTGAAGAATTACTAGAGTTATGAAGAAAATGTGTTGATACATATGATGCTTCTTCAAAAACAATTTTCAAAATGCATGCTGCTTTAATGTGGACCATTAGTGACTTCCATGGACTTGGGAATTTATCTGGTTGGAACACTTACACGGGTTTAGCTTGTTCTGTTTTTAACTTTTATTTTGAGCCCAAATGGATACCTCATAGTAGAAAATGGTGGTTCTTATGTCATTAAAGATTTCTCTATGCATCTCATATATTTTGGCTAAAGAGATCAAAATTTAATGGTTTCATTGATTGTTAAACACCTCCAATGTTGTTAATTTTTTTTGAAATATTAGAAAAACTTAGAAATGTAGAAATATAATTTGAGAAGGTTCATCATTTGGATGATTTTGAGAAATGAGTTCAAAGTGAATTGTCAAGTGAAATTGGAATGCAACAATGGAAGAAAAAAATATATTCTTAAAACTTTCGTATTGGGAATTTAATTTTTTGCGACATAATCATGATGTGATGCATATTGAGAAGAATGTGTGTGAAAATTTGATCTTCACATTGATTAATGAGCATGAAAAGTCAAAGTATCATATCAATGCTCGGAAATACTTACAAGTAATGAACATAAAATGTGATCTCTGGCCAGATGAGAATGAAAAGTATGCTCCGACATTTTTTGCAATGAAAAATAGGGATAAAGATACATCCCTTCAAATTTTAAAGCATGTGAAGGTCTCTAATGGGTATTCAAGTAGCATATATAGGTGTGTTGACTTAAATAATTGTAGGTTACATGGATTGAAAAGTAATGATTCACATATTTTTTTACAACAGTTACTACCATTGGCGTTGCATAAATTATTACCTGAAAAGTTACTATTGTTTTAATCCAATTCTGCACATTTTTTAGACAATTATGTGATAAATATATACATCCATTTGAGCTTGAAAACCTTCATGAGAGGTTTTTATTGAAACTTTGTGTAATAAATATGGTCTTTCCTTCATCGTTTTTACTATCATGAGGCATTTAACTGTGCATTTAGTTGAGGAAGCTAAATTAGGAGGTTTTGTACATTATCGATGGATGTATCCAATTGAGAGGTAATTTATTTATATGTTTTTCAGTTAAGTAAAAAATTCTTGGTACTTAATTAAATGCATAATTATGCTTCTTTATTTTATTTCATTGATATCTTGGGCATTTGAAATCATACGTGAGAAATAAATATCAACCAGAAGGCTCTATTGCTGAAGGCTATTTGGAAGAGGAGTATCTTAACTTTTATTCTAGATACATGGATAATATTTATACAAGATTTAATCGAGTTGGGAATGTTGAAAACACATCGAATCTATCTCAAATACATGGGAAATAAAAAATATTTCCTGCTATTGGCCGATCAGTTGGGAGGACCTCAAATATTACATTTACAAAAATAGAATTATTTTAGGCACATAGATATGTGCTGCTGAATTGTGAAATTGAAGATCCATTTATTGATGAGATGAGGATAAAAACAAAGATATGAATGAGAGGCTGAACATGAAATGAGAATAATATAATGAAAGCAGTTAATAAAGATATCATAGAATGGTTTACACGATGTGTAAGTTCATAAAATTTTCAATAAATATGGACATTAGATTGACACATATATTTTGTAAATATAATAATGTATATTTTTTTAGTTCATGAATATTGATACTCGAGAAGAGTTTTCTGAATATTTGAAGTTTCTTTCTTGAGGTCCTCTAAAACAAGATAGAAAGTTCGACTCTTACAATGTGAATAGATTTAGATTTCATGCAGTTGATCGAGAAGAGGGTTTGAAAACATTGAATAATGGTATATTTACATTTTCTGAAGTGAGATACTATGGAAATATGACTTATATTATTGAATTGAACTATGATGGGCATTTTTCAGTTGTTTTATTCAAATTCAATTGGGTCGATATTATCATAGGTGTTAAAATATATTCCCTGCAATTTACTTCAAAGAACTTCTCTCGCTTGATGGTTGTTGGTGATCGTCAACTACATGATCTATATATCTTATCATCACAAGGGAAAATGGTATATTATGTGAATGATGTTGTGGATGAAGGGTGGAGTGTATTTTCTCATGTAAAACAAATATATTTGCATGATATTGGTGATGAAGTGGAATATTTGACCTCTTATATTGAATCTCATCAACATCAAGAATCAGACTTATTTGTCCATCATGATATTGAAAATATTATTCTGGCAAGGATGGATGAAGTGGATGAAGTAATGGAGGAGTAAAATGACGTGATTTAAGGGGAAAATGATTTTATGTATAGTTATGCATTCATTTAGCAACCACTTATTTCATTTGTGTAGTAATTAATTATCAATGTTATGTATATTTTGTTTGTTAGTACTATGCATATGTTATCATTTTTATTTTATTTTTCTGCATATTTTTTTGAAATATATGTTCTGAACTTAATTTTATTTGATTAAATGACATGACTGCTAAGAAGAAGCATTATACTATATGTTATATGACCTAAGAGAAGATAACTATCCTATTTGATTCATATGGCTTCCCTACGGATGACACTGTAGGATTACTTGGATAGATTATAGGGCAAATGGCCGCAGAGCCGATTTTCCTTCTTATTTCACATGATGATTGGAGTCAGATATCCAATTTATAGAATGAATTGATTAATTTATATCATAAGATGACCAGATCTTTCCTCGGTGGTATTGCATTGACTATTTGTCAGCAGGTAAATCAAAAAATGTCGAAATCATTTAGTTTTCAAACATTTATAGGTTTTAAATTTAAATATAAATATACAACTGCATTTAATTTTCAATATAATGTTCTTATAGGTAGTATATGGAAGTAGAGATGGATGTGGAGAGGGCGACGAGCTGTGTTTATAAACGGACAATGATTAGTTGTATTGTTGATATGTTGAAAAATTGTGACAATAGTCAGTTTGTATATGTATCATGTATGATACATAGTTGCCACAAAAAAATTTCATGACCTAACATTTTCTTGATTTCTCATGTTTCCTTTTATGTATTATGAACCCAATCTTCCAAAGACACTAGGAATTTCTGATCCTTATGCTGTATTAATGGATTTTTATATTTATAAATCATATAATAATGTGTAAAAATTTCACCAAGATTATATGATCCACCAGTGTCATGCTATGAATATAATAGGAAAACTCTTATACATGTAGCCATATATAGTGCACACCACACTCAACATCATCACACTGGATCATTATACTATCATCCTAATAGTTTCTTAATTTTATAGAAAACAAAAAAAGAACCCTTCACCAGTACAATATGATGCAGGTATTGAAAAGAGGTAGAATGAACAGTTTGTGTACGATTTCCCAATTTTTTTCATGAACTATGTGAACACCCTCCATAATCAATGGCATGAGAATGGTTGACACACAGTATGGATAACCATGTAGAAAAACTATGCTCCTCCTTAAATAGGTTAGAAATTACAAAAAATCCCCTTTATCCTTATTTCTTTTCACCTTATATTTTGTGTTCTCAAGGGGGCTCCCGCCCATGCTCCTCCTATCCTCTCCTATCAAAGAGTTCAATTGATCCCCATTATCTGGTATTGAATTCAACCTTTGTCAAGTGAGTTTTATACCACTCAATGAGTCTAGTAATCTTCCTTCCTTCTTTCTACATTTATCTCTTCTTTAGATGCATTATTTTTGTACAACTAAATTAACCATATTATCAGGGCATTTATCTTTTTCCATAATTTCTCTTGATATGGATAGAAACATGCCTTGATATTGGTCATGTCGTTCATCCATGGTATTTGGTAGGTGGTCTATATCATTTTCCTTAGTGTCTTGATGTTTTATAAATTGTGTCACTATGATTTCTGGTGGGACTTCCATACGGCGACTTGTGAAATATTTGTTTAATTTATTGAACATAGTTCATTAATATTAGAATCCCTTTTTTATTAAATTGGCCATGTTAAGGACCATGAACCTCAAATTTGAAGTGCACATAATGGCATAATTCTTGAATGACTTAATATAATTAGTTTTTCTCTAATAAAACTCCCTTTTAAGTGTATTTTTTCTAAAATATCAATGTGAAATTCAAATAAATTGTGGGAGGACATGACAACCCCCTATGTATGTATTAGTGACCAAACCCTCTTTTAGGTGGTTAGGGATTAAGTCTTATTAAGGGAACTGGATGTTATCATATAGAATTAATGCTAGCATGGCCTACCAAAAACCTTTTCATGTATGGTTTTAACTACCATGGGTAGTCCACATGGACCTATTACTTTTATTCAATTCTCAAAAACCTTTAATTATGGAATGGACTACATAATTAATTAAATGAAATGGTATGAGTTATGGCTTGATTACTATATGTACCTTATGAATTTATAATTAAAATGGATTATGGGTTTTAACCTCATCAAATCCACTTGATTTATAATATGGGATGGCTCTACACATGGAATCATTAGTATTTAAAACGTAAAGAAAATCAATGTATTAGTTACACCTTGAAAGACACTTGTTTTACTCGGTAAGGAATACTAAGGATGGGCTCATCATTTGTTGATACTTTGTACGTCAGGGGTGATACATGTTATATCATGGGTGATCACACTGTTCAGGTTACTTAGATTCATATAAGTAACATTGGTTCCCAAGGGGGAACACATAGATGGGCTCGGTCTAAAGATTATTACACCATGAAATGAGTGATAATTAGACAAGTGTGTGTGGATTTTAAAGTTCTTTTTCTTAGGAAAATTTTGGTCTCATTATATTCTTCTGGATATAGGATGTTTGTGCATGTAAAATTGGAATGGTTTTTTTCAGGGAAGTAGTACTGGGGCTTCAGAATCAGCTATGTTTTTTTATAAATCAAGATCTAGCGGTAGTTTAAACCGTCACAAAGTAAATGGATCAGATTTAGTGGTGGTTAAAACCACCACTCTAATTTGGTATTTTACTATCAGTGACAGTTAAAATTTCTGCTACATACAATAATTTAGCGGCAGTTAAAACTGCCGCTATATAGTTTTCATCTTTCGTTATCTTTTCATGCTGGTTATATTGATTTTAGCAGCATTTTTCCCAGAGAAAATGAAAACGGTAGTGTAAAACACCAAAAAAAATTATTTCCTGCCAGTAAAACTGCTGCTAAAACCACAAAACACCTATGTAAAATGTTTTCACTACAAAAATTACCATAAACCACTGCTAAATTGAAGAAACCACCACATATTGTATACTGATACACAAATTAGCGGTGGTTTTTTGAAACCACTACAACATATTAAGGCGGTTTAAACCACCGCTATATCAAAAAAAACTCTTCTATATGGTGATTTTCCTGTAGTGATAAAACATTCTTCCTCAAATAACTTTTTTTTTCTAAAACCCATACTAAACCCTAGGGTTATATTACCATAAATGTCTCCCAAAATAATCTTAATCATCATAAAATTTTAAAACTTAAAACCAAAAAAGGGGTACTTATGCATTTAAACATATGATAAACCTTAGACTTATCAACACAAGACACTTTATGTTTAACCTAGGTCATCCAAGATTATCATCCATTAAATTCCTTCATGATGGTTCGTAAAGCATTTTTGAATTTCCCAAGCATATCACCCGGTTGTGTCAAACCATGTGTACAAAAAGGCCCATTGTCTTGAACCTAGTGACGATTGAGTCGAGCTCAATGCACCCTTTTTAGAGTTACTACCCCTAGGTAAAAATGTGCTAGCACCACATCCACTTGTAATATACAAACATGGATGTAATTTTTTGGAAAACACTTACTCTATACTTCACCAAAATTTTAGGATATTTTTTTATACTTACTCTTATCCTTAGACTTATCCTTAGAGTTCTCACTAATGTTTTCTCATTATAGTTTTAAAATTTTAACTAAAACTTTTCTATAATACCAATTATAGCAACCAAAACATTTTACACATATTAATACATGTTTTTTAATGTAATCATTTATCAATTAAAACCCAAAGATCATGTGGCATAGTGACTTTTGAATGCTAGGTTTATAATATATCAAAGTGATACTAAACCAAAAAATCATTATTTTTTTCTCTATAATGAGATCATAAATAATTTTTAACTCTTAAAACTGTATGAGATAACATAGAGAAAACATAGATAAAAGGGGTGTTCTAAAAATACCAGTAAGGAAATAAACATGATAAGAACAAATAAAATTTCAGCCAAAGGTATAACATGGTATCTTAAAAGATAAGGCTTATGAGTAATAACATGGAAGAATAACATAAAGAACATGTTATGATAACATAATGATAATATAGGAAGTGTGATAGAAAAAAATACATATACATGTGTCAAGGCTAACTTCCTAGACAATATCACTTGGTGGGAAAATTCCCATAATGGATTAGGTTTACTCCCTAATCCCATAAATGATGCCTCATGTGACTAAATATTTACCCAATGCATTAGAGTGATATATGGAACACCCATCATAACATGTTTATGATATATTTTTTCCACATAAAGGAAATAAATCATAAAACATAACATAATAATTATCCAAAGAAAGAAAATGAGTTGTATAATCTTGATTTATATCAAAATAAAAGGAAATTTCATGATGAAGACATTTGAGAAATGACCATAAGACATATATTACCCTGTAAAAGGAAGAATAAGATAGGTATATATGCGAGAGACTTATATACAAAATTTTTAAGCATTCCATACCATTAAAATTTGTTATCATTGATTAATAGAAATACTTTTAAAAATATTTAAAAAACATTCTCGAGGAAAATGAACTTTACACTTCGAAAATAACTTTTGAGAAACTAATAATTCCCAATATATTGTGGAAATAATTTTATTAGAAAATATCATTGGAAACATATAAAATAATATTCAAAGAAAATAATAGCCATGACGGTGGGTAATTTTCACATTATTTAAAGTTAAAAATAAACATACCTTTTATGCTTTGGTAAAAAAGTACCTCATTTAGAAAAAACAAGAAGATTACTTTTAAAACATCTTGTAAAAATGAAAAATGTTGGAAAATAACTTTAAATAATCATGGAATTAGTTTGAATTTTTTTTGAAAACATTTTAAAGAAAACATGGACATAGAAGAGATAATGTTTTTGACTGAAGAGAGAAATAAATTTAATTTTCCATAAAAATATTTACTCAATCATTTTATGTACCAAAGAGAATAAAATAGTACTATTACTTGAAATAGTCATTAATAACCATAGGATATTAAAAATAAATGGGTTTATTAGGAAATTATCAAATAATTTATTTCAATGGAAATTCAATAAAAAATAATCTTGATTAAAATGAGATTGAATCATTAAGCATTACCACCATGATAAATTTTGAATCATAACCCACAAGAATTAAGTTAATGGATTTTAACTTAAAATACTATGTATTAAAAATTATTCATGATAGAATTTTTAAAGGGTTAGTATATAAACCATATCAAATAAATATGGTTCATAAAAGAACTTGTGCCTTAAAGGAATAAGTTTTGAGAAGAAAGTCCATACCTCGAGTACAGAATTTTTCTTGTATGTATTTTGTAGCCCATATAATAAACTTATATCAATTATATATTTTATTAACAGAATTTCAAAATTTTAATACCATAAAATTAAACCATTAACTTAATATATTTTAATTACATATTTAATCACTTAATAAATTATGTCCACGCCAGGTGTTTTAAGGACACCTAGTTCACAATATCAAAAGGACATCGGTGTGTTGACTGTAGTTAAAGGGGTCATTGTTTCAACATCTGCAGAAAAATAATCATGAAAAAATTATAATTTATGTATATAAATTATAAATTTCAATCCAATCATGAATGATGTTTATTAATAATTAACTACATTGCAATCATGGAGACGATAGGCAGTACGTACACATGAGTGACATTTTCATTTTTCAACGATCATGATGGAAAGAAGGTATATGTTATTTCATATTTCCAGAATTTTAATTATATCATAAATATAATATTATTTCATTAAATATACTTACTTATACCATTCACATGGTGTGGTAATAAAATAATTGAATCACATTGCTTCGTGAGGTGGTAGTCTGCCACACACACGAATGACATTATAATTTTCAATAAATGGTAAGGTAAGAAAGTATATGATATCGAGATTTCCCAGAATGGTTAATATATAATTATTATTATTTATAAACATAATATAAATCATTATAAATTTACATGATAGGAAATGATGGAAAATGAATTACATCGGTTCCTGAGGCGGTAGTCTACCATACACATGATCGACAGTTTTGTTTCCCATTTGATATAAGAGGTGATGGATGAATATTATACTATAAACATAATAAAATCTCATTATATATGATATAATGGTGTTATTATATTGTAATTTTTAATATATAAACTAAGGTGGAAAAATAATAATAAAAAGAAGAAGCTTAGTGAAGATGATTACCTTCACTTAGAAGAATCTCCTTTGTATCTCTTATTAAGGACCATAAGGTTGGTATTTTGGGAGGAACATAAGCTCTATAACTATGTTGAGGATTTTGGTGAGATATTTTAGTAAGTTTTGGTCATGAAAAATAGATTTAGAGGTGTGAATAAGTGAGGGGAGTGGGTGCCCTTTTATAATTGAGGAGTGAAAAAATATTGAAAACTCTTCAATAATGTGAAGTTACTCTCACCCAAAGTCCTAAAAAATTGATAATTAAATGTGAAGATGGATAATATGGTCAATTAAAAACCCCAACATAAAAAAATGTTTAAAAATTGTTGTTCCTTAACTTCTATGTTTCTTTACTTTTTATCATTTTAGTTTTTATTATGGTAACTAGCCTTTTTATCTCGGAAATGTATCATTTAAGAATAGAAATAAAATGGGAATTATTAAATAATTTTCACCCACTATCTCTAAATATGAATTAAAATTTATAAAATAAAAATCATTTGTGTGTGTAAAATTACTTTTAACATTAGTGCATGAAACGCAGAAAACTTTGTTTTACCCTTTACCATGGTAACGATTTGTTTTACTATTTAGGGGTTCAATATAATTATTATAAAAGGACTAATGGTCCATGAATGGAAAATTATTGACATGTTTAACCATATACCAATGACTTGTTATATTATATTATTTTTAGTAATTTTATATCATTTAATAAAATAATATTTATTACAAAATAACATTAATATCAATTTTGATACTATTCGTTTAATTTGAATTAAAATAATACCAAGACAAAGGTGGAATTCGAATATATTTTCTTAACACATGGAAATTATGATATATTCATATATAAAATTCATGAAATTCAATAATTAATTCAATTTATATTAATTTTAATATTTTTAGTATCATTTATTCTATTTTTATATAAATTAAATAATTAATGCGTTGACGTTGGTTAAGCATTTAAAGTAATTATATATTTACTAAAAATTAAATATAAAATACCCACATGAAATTAATTTAATTATTCTAAAAATTACCATAAATATTCATTAAAATATTACTTTTTCCCATATGTGATCACATAATTAAAATTTAAAAGTAGGAGTGTGACATTTTTCATTTTCTTTACTTAAATTATTAAATTGGTCACTTTTAAGGAAAAGTGTCCCAAAATCACATAAAAATAGACCATAAGTTAATAAAGGTCTAAAAATGGTCATATAATAGTAATTGGAATAGTTTTTAAGTAATTTTAACCCTAATATTTTTAGTTTAACTCCTTAGTAATTTCGTGTTTACATTAACTGTGGTAATTAATTTTTTCTGTTTTTTCAATTCATTTAGACCCAAAAAAAATTTGAACGTATTATATAATATTAATTATGATGATTCTAAATATTTAATCCATTTTTATAAATTCCAATCACATAAGTGAAAAATTTTAATTTAAAATTGAACCCGTAGATGTTTTGAAAAAACTATTTTTCAGGAAATGTATTTTTCAAGTATAAGATGATATTATAATAACTATATGATAAGTAATAATAATTAAATGGATTTAAATTCATATTTAACAATATTTAATCTATATATTTCATTGAAATCATTCCTAATTAGGGCTTATTTTAATTAATTAAAATAGAGAATCATTATGTACTTTAAGATAGTATTTAGAAAAATGTGTTTTTAAGCCTCAGAATAAACTTATAATAACATCTAGTATAAATATTATTTAAATATAATTAATTGAATTTAATATAAATAAATAAATATTATGTTAATTTTAAATCTAATTAATAGAATAATGATGCTTTTAAATTACTTAATTTACTAAAAATAAATGGCATATTTTTTTAAAATATGTATTTTCACTATTCACTGAAAAAGTAATATTTTACAAAAACCCCAAAGTTTCACCCCAAGTTAACATCTATATGATGATTTGAAAAATGAATTCATTTTTATCAAATATATTTTCTAAAAGTGGAAAAAACAATTACATTATTTTCTCACAGAAATCATTAAAAACATTTTTTTGAAGAAAACTTTTTTTGATGAGTAAAATAACTTTTCTTTAAATTGAGTGATTAGTTGATACGAATTTTTAAATAAATTTATATTGAGTAGAAAATTTATATAAATTTCATAAATTAGTCAATCCTATTCATACCCTCTAATTTAATAGCTTGGTTATAACAATCTTATTTAAATAAAAACATTTCATGTTTTATTTAGGACCAATGTTTCATGTCATATATGCTACTGAACATAATATTGTTCTTTTAAAATCATGGGGAATTAGACTTCCCTTATTCTTAATTATGATTCTATAAGATAGAGGTGGATGATCCAATAGTAAAATATTTTTCTGTGTTGTTCTAGCGATGGATAAAAACATCCAGTGAACTCAAGGTTCAACTATCTAGTATTTAATATCAAAAGTTTTAGATATAGATTCATTCTATTTCTCTAAATCTCCCCATATATGTTCTCAAATATTCATCAATTTCCTTCAGAATTATTTCAATTTTTTTTATATATTATGATCATTTTCTACCACAGTGAAGTCATAGATTTTGATAATATTTTCAAGACATTTGTTGAAACACTTACATGACTTTCTCTTAGAGTAGCCAAGAAAAATCCATTCATCTCAAAAAATATCAGACTGACTATTTTTCTCCTTTTTGGGAATAAAACAATTTGAAAAATTAAAAAGTTTTTCAACATTATATTTTTTTCGTACAACATCTCATATGGAGTCCTTTTTTTCTTAGACATAACAAAAATCTGTTATAAATATAGAATTATTTCATGACTACTTATTTACAAAATTTATCTTATAGTTATTTCTAAATGAGAATAATTCTAGACATATTTCTTATGATTAAATATTTATTATCATCCACATAATTTTGTTGATGAGGTCTCACTATTAATACTAGATTATTTATCCCATGTTTCTCAATATTTGTCTGCTTGATTGTTGGTGAACTTTAGGCCATTATCAGTTAAAAAATTTTAAATCTAAAGCTCAAGCATATTTTCGGCTTTCCTCCTTTCTCCTTGATTATTCTCCATTGATTTTAGTGGGAAAAATTAGTATTTATCTCTCTTGGTTATTCCTATTCTTCTTCTTATTATTCTTCTTCTTTGTTTCATTTCTATGTTCCTTTATAATTATTTCTTGTTTAGTTAGGGTTTTGGGGAGACGATTTCACTAAGGCATAGTGAAATTGTATTACCTCTTGGGGCTTTAGTGTGCGACATGTAGAGGATGTCCTAGAAGGGGATTCTTGATCCTCCATTCATCATTATCATGACTTATGTATTCAAATGAATTTATTCACAGTTATTAGTGAATTTGGGTTTAAATGGTCATTGATTTAGGGATATTTATTAGGTATTTATGTGGATTAGGTTTGGTTGTGATTTGGGAGTGGACCGCACCCTGTGAGTCACTAGTCGAGGTAGGTTGATCCATGAAAAACTCTTTAAATTTAAAATCATGATTGGTTGGCTATTTTTAACCCATGATTTTAACTTATTTAATATTGTATTATGGATATATATATATATATATTGATTCCCCCTTTAATTTTTTGGTTTCGTTCATGGTTTCCATGTGGTTATAAAAAGGGTTTAAGTTTTGAGTTCTAAAGCCCTCATCTTGTGCAAATAAATTTTTTATTGAAGATGCCCCAAAGGATCATCCCAAAGGAACTTTCTCATTCTAGAAGAAATTTTGTAATAAACATGGGGTTTTTATCCTTAATAACTTTAGAGGGGGTTTGTTTTTTAGAAAACAACATATAAACTATGGATTGGTTTTTTTCTTCTAAGAGCTTTCTTTTGTTTTAATCATTGTTTGGGGATTATTTATTGAATTTTTTTGATATTTGATTTTAAATGTAGTAATGTGGAATTTATAATAAAATATGGTGTTTTGAAATTATTTTAAAGTGTTTCTCTACGGTTTTTTTAAAGAGATGAATTTCAAAATATGGTTTCTCAAGAATGTATCCAAAGGCCCAGTTGGAACTTTTTTTAAAAATGGGGTTTCATTATAACTAGTTATTTCTTGATCCTAAATAATGAAGTTACACTATTTATTCCCCCTAGTTTGAAATTTCATTCTAAATAGTGATGTTATACTATTTCTTCCCAATTTTTCAGTGCTTATTCTTAACTAGTGAACTTATACTGCTTCTTTCCACTAACTCAGTGTGTTTCCCTAGCTAGTAAAGTTATACTACTACTTTTCACTATTTTAGTGTGTTACCCTAACCAACAAAGTAATACTATTATATGTGATTGTAATCTATCCATTTCCCAACATATGTTGGTTGTATATGATTAGGGATATAGACTATCACGAGGATCATAGATTACCTCAACCTTAGTTTTCCTATGTCCATTCCCACGATGTCATCTAATTTTGGTTTTCATTTTTATTGCTTATAAATTATTTATGTTTATTTTCAGTTATTATTATTTCATTCATTGGATTATATTAATATTTATATTTATTTATTTTTCTTTACCTGAGTGATTCTATTTCTTTTTACTTTTGTTTTTATTTAGATATTTATTCCCAACTATATTCTTTGGTATTAGATATTTTATGGGTGATGTTCTAGTACTTGTTATATTAGGGAATTTACTTTATTTGAAATGTATAAATTTATCTCCCTAGTGATTTTTTGGTGGAATTTGAAAAGAGGTAGTTAAAGATTTGTCATTTTTATTTACTTCTAAAGTATGGGTATTTTAAAAGGATTGGTTTTGAAATTGTTTCACTTTCCTTAAATAATCATTTTTTAAAATGATTTCAATGTTTGATTAAGCTTAAATGGGTGTAATGGTTTCTTTAATAAATTGGATTAAAGTGGTGGTTTCATGTGATTTTTTAATTAAAATGAAAATATTACCTTTATAGTTGTATTTTTAAACTACCGGGAAAGAGATTTATCTTTAAAGAGTATGCATGGGGTGTGGGGATGTTACTTACTATTATTTTTCTCATGCATATATATTTTAGGTTCTTTTCAAGTTACTATTAGATAATGGTTGGTCTTAGGTTACATGTTTTAGTATGATTGTGGTGCCAAGATATGGACAAGATTTCATGACATATAGAGATGGTTGATCATGGTCTTCATTTATTTTTTGTATTTTATTCATCTAGTGTGTTTTTTCATGTTGTCCATATCTTTTCTATATCTTCGGATTATTATTATTGGATTTCATTTATGATAGATGAGTTACATTGTATTCTTGTGAATAATTTGGGTTTTTTATTATTAAAAGTGTTTATTTTGTATACGTGATCATCTAAATTTTGGAGTGTTAATACCAACCTTCTGGGTAAAATTTCCATGTCATCTTTATTTCATTGAGTGAAATCATTCCCATATGTATACATTTAATACCTAGACACAAGTTGTACATCCATGGGTATTTGGAATACCCTTTAGTCTATGTCATGGGATGAATTGATTGTCTAGATCATGGGTAACCCATCTTGGTTTGTAAAAAATGGCATTAAGTCCTGGTTTTTTTATATTATTTAGGGAGTCAAGGTATATAGAAGATAATACTGTTAGAACTCAGGATATAGGTCATGAGAAGGTGTTTTATCACCACCTTTTGTATTGAATCTTTAGATTCTAGGGGAAGTCTATAATGTGTATTTTTTAGCTTCAATTTTGATTTAACTATATTTATGGGTATAATTCTAAATTTGAAGAAGGTTATAAGAAGAACTAATGTGTTTTATGAACATGGTGCATGAGTGTAGAGACCCGAAGCTTATCGTACATGGACATTACATTACTTTTGCGGAATACTTAGTACATAACAAAAACACACACACAAGGATCGTAATAGTTTAGTGTCTTTGGAAACTCGGATCGTAATCTTCTAAACGTGGTGAAAGATCTTCAATATCTCCCATAAAGATCTTCCCCTTTTTTTTACCTAAAACCTTTCTTTATATCCTGGGGAAAAGAAAACATAAAAGGGTGAGCTCAAATGCTCAGTAAGGGTAAACAAAGGAAATATCAATCACATAATTTTCATAAGAACATAACATTTTTGGAAATCTTAACCTGCAAAAGAGAGCATAATTTCATAACATGGGATATATCATAGTAGTGAAATGAAATCATAACTTAAAACATTACTCATTGTGGCATACACACATAATCATAGAGAATCATTTCTTGTTAGTCAAGACTCATTGCCAAGACTATCTTAGTGGACAAAGTCCCTTTCTGAATCGAGTAATCCTCGTTTCAGTCATGTTTCACTGAACCGGTATAACCTACCATTCCAGCCATGTCTATATCATGAGATATGAAATCTTTACCCAATGAATTGGAGGGAGATATAGGTCCCACCCATCTCATAATGATACCATTCTTATGTGTGCCACAAAATCATAAACCATACATCATAGCATAACCCATGTAATAAAAATGGGATTCTTAAACAACATGACATCATAAAACAATTCATATAAGATAAAGGAATTCATAAACATAATTCCATCACAACATAGTCAAATCAATGTAAAAATATGGATAGAAACAGAACCCTTTATTATCTTAGATGGAAAATATTTTTGATAAAATACTTGAATTGAATTCTTGAGGAAAATATCCTTTCTTCTTCTAAATCAATTTCTTTTCACAAAACATCATGCAATTTTAAAAGAAAGAGATTTTATTGAAAATAGTCATGAAATCTTTTAGAGGAAGCTTCATGAAAATAAGGCTTTATAAAACAGTAGAAATCCGTTCATGCCGTATAAGTTAAAAAAAACATTCTTCGTACTTTTGTCGGAAAAGTCAAAAAGTACCTCGTACGAAAAACGACAAAAGATTCCTTTCATACGTATTACTAAAAACTCACCGAAGGGTAAAAATGGATTTAAACAATTTTAGGTGGATGGAAATAATATTACATACTGAGTAAACATGGATGTGGATGATAAAATACACCCCAGTAAATACTTACGAATAAACAATCTCGGATAAAAATGAGATTGTGATATTTCCCTTACCTTAGGTCCAATTTGCTTCGTATGTGTCCGAACCTCCTGTATAATGATTTAAATAATGTCATTGACTTATTACAGAATCATATTCATTGTTATGATATCATATATGGTTCACTTATGACATTATATTACCCGTTCTTTTGTAAATTCCATGTTAAAGAAGCGTTTTGGGTAAAATCGTTTCATTTATCGTAGGTGTTTTGACTTGTTGTTCTTGACATCATTATTACTTATATCATGATTTACTTACTTCCAGAATATAAAATATGATTTATATATCATATATATTCAGTATATATATATATATATAATAGGTAGATAAATAAAATGAAAAACACCGTTCATGGAGACGGTAGTCCGTACGTACGCATGAACGCTGTTTTTCTTTCCTTATTGTCTTGAAATGGAAGTAAGTAGATGACATACATATGTATATATATACATAAATCCAGTAGCTTTATAATGTCATATATTTCATTATTATTTCTTATATATACATTATAATCATTCTTAAATGGTTAACATGGAGAATGAATCTCATCGCGTCGTGGAGACGGTAGTCCGTACGTACGCACGAGCGATGATATCATTTCTAAAAATATTGAATTGAATTGGAGTGGATTATAAAATATATCAGAATCAATATTATGTTGTAATAACTATGTATAGTTATTATTTACACCATTATACCCATCCATGTAAGGTGGTGGTGGAAAATAGATTACACCACGGCGTGGAGACGGTATTCCGTACGTACGCACGCGCGGTGATTTCTTTTTCCGTAGGATGGATAGATGGTGAAATAGGGTTGTTTCATACTTATAATAACATATAAGTATATGAGTGATACTGATGTTATTACTTCATAATGAAACAACCTAAGAAGAAGAAGTGGAAGAAGAAATAAAGATGAAAGAATTGGTAACGGTAATTACCTCTTCTTTGAAGCGCCTCTTTGAGACCTCCTCTTAGGGCACTAAAATTGGTCTTTGAGGAAGACCAGAACCTCTAGGATGTTTCTAGGGAAGTGGAGAAGAGATTTTGGCAGGGTTTGGCCGAGCTTGAGAGCTCAAATTGGTGTGAGGAGGAGGGGGAGGAGGTGTCCTTTTATAGGGGAGGAGAGGGGCACCTTAGGAATATCTCAAAATATTATTTTATATTAAAGTAAAAATCGGTTTATAATGGCTCCAAAGGGTCTTATTTCGAAGCTAAAGTGGGGATGGGTCGAAATACTATCAACCAATAGGATTTAGACAAGTTTAGGGTATTATTTTAACCTTATCAATTAGATTTAACTCTAAGTTAAATAATTTAACTTTTACCGTGTCTTTTTGTTTTCTTTCACTATATGGTTAATAAACTTACTATAACATGCCAAACTAACCCCAAATTGTATATTATTAATACATATATCCTTATCTAAGTCATTTGGCCGAACCTTAGATTTTTAGGAATAAAATAACAATTAATAATATAATATTTGATTTAAAAACTATTTTGTGTCAATTTTGACACTATTTGATATATGATTTTTGTGAAAGTCATAACAGAATTATATGTTCGAACCAAGTTGATTAAATCAACAATAATATATCATAGTAACCTATAAAATTAGTTGAATTCATAAAAAGTTTTAAATTACATTTATTTTGGTATTTATATTATCAATTATGTCAATATTTCATTAATAAGATAATTACTGCATCATCTTTGTGTCATAAATAAATTATATTATATGATGTCTAAAAATTACAAATAAAATACCATCATGTAGGAAATCTTTTTAGATTTCTAATGAATATTTATAGTCGAATTTATCTTATGTATAACCCCATATTAAAAATGATTTACTTATTAAACTTTGATTTTAACTATTTTAACCCTTCTTTAAATAAATTAATAATAAATGTCCTAATCTAATCCAAGTGGGCCTAAATGGTCATATTTTATTCCTAAGTTTGTTTTTGGTCGAATTACACTTGTCCAATAGAATTAGGACATGTGTTAGGGTAATATTAATATCATATTTACCCTTAGTTAACCTATTTACTATTAACCGTGGTAAAAAAAGTAAAAAGTTACTATTCACCAAAAAATTATTTTCATCACATTGAACCACATTTTATTCCTTGATATTAACTGTGTCTCTCGGATTTTCGAAATTCCATTCACAGAAGCGGTAAAATTAAGTTTTATGCAAAATTCAGTTTTTAACCTACCACTTAGTAGTTTCACTATTCATCAAAAATTGATGTTTTTCAGAACAATGCCAAAATTTCATCCCAAGCTATATTTCATATTCCGAATTCAAAAATGAAGTCTATTTTACCAAAATCATAACATAAAAGTTGCATTAATTATTTTTATAATTAAATCCCGCTGTTAAAACAAATAGCATGTTTTTAAGAAACAATATCTATCAAAAGATTGACACTTGTTTATGTCTAGTTTAAATGTGAAATTACATCCAATGACCAACATTGTATTAAATTGTAAAAATATATTCTAAATATACTTTAAAACCACTCCAATTAATGATTTATCACTATTAATTATTTCGATTAAAAAAGTTGTTTTTTAATTATAATTTAGTAATTTTCACTATTCATCAGAATATGAAAGTTATCCGAAAAGTACCAAAATTTCACCTTAGGCTAAATTCGATACTCCGAATCCAAAAATGAAGTCTATTTTGAGAGTTAAAATTTCTAAAATTTAAAAAGTGGTTATTACTATTCATAACGGCTAGTTTTAATAATATTTTAATAGCATATCATTGTTTCGTGAAACTCAGGATTACGTACCACACACGCTATCGAGGAAGGTTGCGATTGCGTGTAATGCAAGGCAAGTCAAGGATGCGTGTTGTGCAAGCTCCTTTTGGTGTAGCGTACAACACAAGACATTAATAAAATAAAAAAGAATATTTCTTTATAAAATCTTGGGCTGTTACATTCTACCCCCCTTAAAATGAATTTCGCCCTCGAAATTCGTCGGGGTTATAAATGGTTTACTATTCGAAAGTTTCTTTAATAGAAACCCACATCGTAAAAAGGAATATCAAAACCAATCTTTAAAAACAAAAGTATGAAACGTAACAGTTACCCAAATAAACTAATCATTGGGTTTCCACATAGGTGAAAATATGGATATGGAAGAGAAATCTAACCATCATGTTCTGATGGAGAGTGGTAGAGAACATGGCTATGGAAAAGCCAGTAATCACAAATCCATAGATTTGTGATGATATAAGGTACCATCTGATTCATCAGGTATAAGATCACTAGGACAACATTTTTGGTTTTCAAGATCATTTCCCCTAAAGTTGAAAATTTGAATTAGAATAAATACTTACTTTATTTTGGTACAATCTCACTGTTGTTCGTGATTTGAACAATTTCCACTTCATCTCTTAAATAAATGAAGTTGAATTTGTTATTCGTGAAGTGTTAGCAGATCATGTGATAGAATGACAGGTCATTCCATCTGTCTCAAACAAAAGGTTAGCAAAACTTATATACATAAGTTGATCTATAGTGAGATTAATCATATATGGTTCCTAAAATGGACTTATACTTCATAAATCATACTGCTTAATATAATAAAACTAGTTTCTACTAAACAGGAACTTCCTGTAGGTCAGTGGTAGGCGATAAAGGCCAGTTGCACTTCGGTTGTGGGTTCGATTCCCACATCCTTGTCCGACGCGATGGGCTGTCGCCCGTCCTGCAGGTTGTCCTTTTTCTAAAACTACATTACTATAACATCCCATCAATAATATCGAAAATCTTCTATCCTTAAACAATACTAACTTATGTATAACATAATCCAGTCTAATCTTTAGGCTTATACATAATACTGCAGTCCACTCTCATAACATAGTGACATCAATTACCAGAGATTTAATACTGTCGTTGATCCCCACATATCATAAGATATGTCTTGTTGGTCACATTCCAAACATTCAAAGTCCTTAATCGTGTATTCTCTTGAATACCTTAGTGAAAACATGAGTGCATTTAAAAGTTAACACTTTCCACATACCAAAATCCTCAAAATTCTATATACTCAAACCATGATATCACTTAGTCCTTATATCAATCATGAGCTCATGAATACTATTAAACATTTCATTTTCTCGTCTTCATTATGCGCATATCATCTTATTTCCAAAAAATATCTCAATCACTTTGAATACCACATCAATAAATATTTCAATACTCAATGATACAACATTATTTTGGAATCCCATTACATAAACACTTAATCATTCCACCACATCGTTGTCATATTCAACATTGCCAATAGTGATCGCATGTGATTTCCCTTTGTCCTTTGCCTTCAGTGGTTGCTCATGTTGATCATCACTAACCCTTGGATTAGGGCAATTATTAGCATAATGCCCCATTTCCTTGCACTTGAAGCATTGAAGTGTTGGCGGTGCGTTCTCTGCAGTGTTTGCTTTATCATTAGAAACCCTTTTTCCATTACTTCGACACTCAGCTGCTCGATGACCTTCTTTTCCACACTTAAAACATTTTCTAGTCCCTTTTAGACAATCTCCACCATGCTTCTTTCCACACTTTGTGCATAAGGAAACATTCATCTTCTTTTCACCATTATTCTGAGATTTCTCATTGAACTCCATCTTTCGTTTCTTGTCAAAACCATGAGATGGATATGTAACACCAACTTCCATTTCTACCTTGATAGCACAACGCACAATTTCTTCATAGCTACTGAAGTCTCTTATAGCTAATGCCCTTCGAAGACTTGGTTTTAAGCCACTGAAAAATCAATCAACTTTACTTTCAGGTTGGATGATAATTCCAGAAGCATACCTTGCAAGTCTTGTAAAATTTGCTTCATAGGTACCAACAGATTCATCGTCCCTTTGCTTCAGTTCAAGAAACTCTTTCTCCATCTTTGTTCGAAGAATACGAGGGAAGTACTTATTGAAAAATAAGTTCTTGAACTCGTCCCATTCCATAGACTCAATTTCATCCCTTTGCCTTGTATTCTTAATAAGATTCCACCATTGATCAGCATCTCCTTCCAAACGATACACTGCTAGGATGACTTTATCATGTTCAGAACATTGAAGAACTGAAAATATCTTTTCAGTAGTACTAATCCATTGTTCAGCAACTAATGGATCAGTAGACCCACTGAAAGAAGGTGGACGCTGCCTCATGAAGGATTCAACAGAATGTTGCTCCTTCCTTTGCTCGTTTGGGAGTCCTGCATGATTCATAGCTTGAGAAAGTTGTGTGAGCATGGCTACAAGATTTTGCATTCCAGCTCCTATATCGTTTGGTTGCTCAGGGGTACAATCATTGCATTGCCCATCACATTCTGCATTAACACGGTTCCTTCGGGTTCCAGCCATCGTCTAAAACCCCAAAAGAATTGTGTGAGAGGCAAAAATCATGCTAGGGAAAACAACATAATAAAGGGTTAGTACCCTCAATATCTAACATCTTAGGTTAAATTCGAAGATCATTAGCGCAATTCTAGGACTATAACCTATACGTATGCTTAACCTTAGAGACATCCCTAGACATACCTTAGAAATATCTCTAGGGATCTCACTAAAGTTCTCGCATCCTAGTTTCCAAAGGTTGACTAAACCTTTCCTCTGATACCAACTGTAGAGACCCGAAGCTTATCGTACATGGACATTACATTACTTTTGCGGAATACTTAGTACATAACAAAAACACACACACAAGGATCATAATAGTTTAGTGTCTTTGGAAACTCGGATCGTAATCTTCTAAACGTGGTGAAAGATCTTCAATATCTCCCATAAATATCTTCCCCTTTTTTTTACCTAAAACCTTTCTTTATATCCTGGGGAAAAGAAAACATAAAAGGGTGAGCTCAAATGCTCATTAAGGGTAAACAAAGGAAATATCAATCACAGAATTTTCATAAGAACATAACATTTTTGGAAATCTTAACCTGCAAAAGAGAGCATAATTTCATAACATGGGATATATCATAGTAGTGAAATGAAATCATAACTTAAAACATTACTCATTGTGGAATACACACATAATCATAGAGAATAATTTCTTGTTAGTCAAGACTCATTGCCAAGACTATCTTAGTGGACAAAGTCCCTTTCTGAATCGAGTAATCCTCGTTTCAGTCATGTTTCACTGAACCGGTATAACCTACCATTCCAGCCATGTCTATCTCATGAGATATGAAATCTTTACCCAATGCATTGGAGGGAGATATAGGTCCCACCCATCTCATAATGATACCATTCTTATGTGTGCCACAAAATCATAAACCATACATCATAGCATAACCCATGTAATAAAAATGGGATTCTTAAACAACATGACATCATAAAACCATTCATATAAGATAAATGAATTCATAAACATAATTCCATCACAACATAGTCAAATCAATGTAAAAATATGGATAGAAACAGAACCCTTTATTATCTTAGATGGAAAATATTTTTGATAAAATACTTGAATTGAATTCTTGAGGAAAATATCCTTTCTTCTTCTAAATCAATTTCTTTTCACAAAACATCATGCAATTTTAAAAGAAAGAGATTTTATTGAAAATAGTCATGAAATCTTTTAGAGGAAGCTTCATGAAAATAAGGCTTTATAAAACAGTAGAAATCCGTTCGTGCCGTATAAGTTAAAAAAAACATTCTTCGTACTTTTGTCGGAAAAGTCAAAAAGTACCTCGTACGAAAAACGACAAAAGATTCCTTTCATACGTATTACTAAAAACTCACCGAAGGGTAAAAATGGATTTAAACAATTTTAGGTGGATGGAAATAATATTACATACTGAGTAAACATGGATGTGGATGATAAAATACACCCCAGTAAATACTTACGAATAAACAATCTCGGATAAAAATGAGATTGTGATATTTCCTTTACCTTAGGTCCAATTTGCTTCGTATGTGTCCGAACCTCCTGTATAATGATTTAAATAATGTCATTGACTTATTACAGAATCATATTCATTGTTATGATATCATATATGGTTCACTTATGACATTATATTACCCGTTCTTTTGTAAATTCCATGTTAAAGAAGCGTTTTGGGTAAAATCGTTTCATTTATCGTAGGTGTTTTGACTTGTTGTTCTTGACATCATTATTACTTATATCATGATTTACTTACTTCCAGAATATAAAATATGATTTATATATCATATATATTCAGTATATATATATATATATATAATAGGTAGATAAATAAAATGAAAAACACCGTTCATGGAGACGGTAGTCCGTACGTACGCATGAACGCTGTTTTTCTTTCCTTATTGTCTTGAAATGGAAGTAAGTAGATGACATACATATGTATATATATACATAAATCCAGTAGCTTTATAATTTCATATATTTCATTATTATTTCTTATATATACATTATAATCATTCTTAAATGGTTAACATGGAGAATGAATCTCATCGCGTCGTGGAGACGGTAGTCCGTACGTACGCACGAGCGATGATATCATTTCTAAAAATATTGAATTGAATTGGAGTGGATTATAAAATATATCAGAATCAATATTATGTTGTAATAACTATGTATAGTTATTATTTACACCATTATACCCATCCATGTAAGGTGGTGGTGGAAAATAGATTACACCACGGCGTGGAGACGGTATTCCGTACGTACGCACGCGCGGTGATTTCTTTTTCCGTAGGATGGATAGATGGTGAAATAGGGTTGTTTCATACTTATAATAACATATCAGTATATGAGTGATACTGATGTTATTACTTCATAATGAAACAACCTAAGAAGAAGAAGTGGAAGAAGAAATAAAGATGAAAGAATTGGTAACGGTAATTACCTCTTCTTTGAAGCGCCTCTTTGAGACCTCCTCTTAGGGCACTAAAATTGGTCTTTGAGGAAGACCAGAACCTCTAGGATGTTGCTAGGGAAGTGGAGAAGAGATTTTGTCAGGGTTTGGCCGAGCTTGAGAGCTCAAATTGGTGTGAGGAGGAGGGGGAGGAGGTGTCCTTTTATAGGGGAGGAGAGGGGCACCTTAGGAATATCTCAAAATATTATTTTATATTAAAGTAAAAATCGGTTTATAATGGCTCCAAAGGGTCTTATTTCGAAGCTAAAGTGGGGATGGGTCGAAATCCTATCAACCAACAGGATTTAGACAAGTTTAGGGTATTATTTTAACCTTATCAATTAGATTTAACTCTAAGTTAAATAATTTAACTTTTACCGTGTCTTTTTGTTTTCTTTCACTATATGGTTAATAAACTTACTATAACATGCCAAACTAACCCCAAATTGTATATTATTAATAAATATATCCTTATCTAAGTCATTTGGCCGAACCTTAGATTTTTAGGAATAAAATAACAATTAATAATATAATATTTGATTTAAAAACTATTTTGTGTCAATTTTGACACTATTTGATATATGATTTTTGTGAAAGTCATAACAGAATTATATGTTCGAACCAAGTTGATTAAATCAACACTAATATATCATAGTAACCTATAAAATTAGTGGAATTCATAAAAAGTCTTAAATTACATTTATTTTGGTATTTATATTATCAATTATGTCAATATTTCATTAATAAGATAATTACTGCATCATCTTTGTGTCATAAATAAATTATATTATATGATGTCTAAAAATTACAAATAAAATACCATCATGTAGGAAATCTTTTTATCTTTCTAATGAATATTTATAGTCGAATTTATCTTATGTATAACCCCATATTAAAAATGATTTACTTATTAAACTTTGATTTTAACTATTTTAACCCTTCTTTAAATAAATTAATAATAAATGTCCTAATCTAATCCAAGTGGGCCTAAATGGTCATATTTTATTCCTAAGTTTGTTTTTGGTCGAATTACACTTGTCCAATAGAATTAGGACATGTGTTAGGGTAATATTAATATCATATTTACCCTTAGTTAACCTATTTACTATTAACCGTGGTAAAAAAAGTAAAAAGTTACTATTCACCAAAAAATTATTTTCATCACATTGAACCACATTTTAGTCCTTGATATTAACTGTGTCTCTCAGATTTTCGAAATTCCATTCACAGAAGCGGTAAAATTAAGTTTTATGCAAAATTCAGTTTTTAACCTACCACTTAGTAGTTTCACTATTCATCAAAAATTGATGTTTTTCAGAACAATGCCAAAATTTCATCCCAAGCTATATTTCATATTCCGAATTCAAAAATGAAGTCTATTTTACCAAAATCATAACATAAAAGTTGCATTAATTATTTTTATAATTAAATCCCGCTGTTAAAACAAATAGCGTGTTTTTAAGAAACAATATCTATCAAAAGATTGACACTTGTTTATGTCTAGTTTAAATGTGAAATTACATCCAATGACCAACATTGTATTAAATTGTAAAAATATATTCTAAATATACTTTAAAACCACTCCAATTAATGATTTATCACTATTAATTATTTCGATTAAAAAAGTTGTTTTTTAATTATAATTTAGTAATTTTCACTATTCATCAGAATATGAAAGTTATCCGAAAAGTACCAAAATTTCACCTTAGGCTAAATTCGATACTCCGAATCCAAAAATGAAGTCTATTTTGAGAGTTAAAATTTCTAAAATTTAAAAAGTGGTTATTACTATTCATAACGGCTAGTTTTAATAATATTTTAATAGCATATCATTGTTTCGTGAAACTCAGGATTACGTACCACACACGCTATCGAGGAAGGTTGCGATTGCGTGTAATGCAAGGCAAGTCAAGGATGCGTGTTGTGCAAGCTCCTTTTGGTGTAGCGTACAACACAAGACATTAATAAAATAAAAAAGAATATTTCTTTATAAAATCTTGGGCTGTTACAATGAGTTTAAGACCTTATACACCTACCATGTATCTTATAAAGGTGTGGTTTTATTGAATTTTTCATTTTTTCTATGATTCTTGATGTTTTATATGAATCTCATTGATGGATTTTGATTAATATTGGCAATGTTTACATTATTTCAAGTTTTTTACCCTCATTTATTTGAAATTGGATTTGTATTAAGATGATTTCCTTAAGATATTATTATTGTTTAATTATGTTGGGTTTTATTTTTATGTTATGGCCTTCTTTATACACTACTTAAATATGAATCCCTTGGAAATGAATTTTTATATGAATTTGAGGATTTTAAGTTACTTATGAAAGAAATTTTTATTTTATAATATGCATGAGTTTAAAATTGGTGGTCACTTTATTCTAAAATTCTTTAAAAGGAAAAAATTTTTTAATGTGAGAATTTTAATTAGAAAGATTTAAAATATGATAAAATTTGAAATTTGAATCACTCTGATGGTTTTTTTTAAATTGAACAATTTTAAAAATGGTGTGAAATGTTTTTATATATTTTGAAAAACGAGTTTTTAAATTTGAAATAATTGGTTCGTGGTGAGAAGTCATATGGTGCAGCGAGACTTACAACAATTTAATCATCACTAAAAAAGTTCCATAGCTTACCTAATGAATTTTTATTTATAGAAACCAAATTGGAAAGAGGTTCTGGTTCATTTTATGGCATGATATGTTTTAAATCATGGTTTCCATAAATAAATAAGAATAACCATGCATTTAATTAGGGATTTGATCAATTTATAATTTTTCCCTTAAATAATGGTTTTGGATAAATTGGTATAAATATCCATGGGAATGATTTTTTTCATTTAGATCACCTTCATAAGGAAAAAATATTTGGAATACTTGAAGGGATTTTTATTTTTATTATGGGAAATATTGATTTAGTCCTTATTAGGTAAATACTAAATTGTTACGAACCGACTCAGATAAACTTGATACATCACCCGATCCAGATTATGATACAGCCTCAAGTGAACCTCCTTCTACATTATACGTAGTTGATGAGCAGTGAGAATCTAAAGTTATACTTTGGGGAGACTATATTCTCAATCAAAGTGTAATAACAATTAAAATATCCAAATTCACACATCTATAACATCAGAGTACACATTGATAAAAAATAACAGAGGAATGATATATCAAATAAAATGTAGAAACATACAGTCATACAGACTCAAAGACATGCTAACACACAATATCCAATCACCCATTGAGCTGATCACATATACATAATAAATAAAATAAAATTCAAAAGGATCTACTACCATCCTCGAGTCATACCTAAAACCTAGTATCCAATATATGTTAAGCTACTCCATTATGATCCTTAGACTCCACATGAGCAGCCTTGCTCAATAATACAACATTGGGCCTCATCCTCATCCAATGTGTGTCCTATTCTCAATATGGAATCTGACATAAGGGTTTTCATGTGCACCAAAGTTCCCCTACAGGGATGAGAAATAAATCTTAGTAAGATAACCACTAATAGTGTACCTATCATCTATTGTCATATGAAAGTGCGTTCACACATGATATACCCACACTATCCAAATAACTAACATTATAAATAAATGAAATAAAAAAATAAAACACTATCTATACTAATGTTTTAATGAGTCACCTAAGATTGACCAAACCTGTTTTTTCTAGTTGCATAAGTCTATGAACATGTGGATCACCATATCACAACAAATCAGGCACGTCCACCAAATCTTAAGGAAGCTCCCAGACGTCTAACAAACCAACGAGCATGAATGTTGGACCTTAGGATCTCTCCCTAGAAATCCAATATAAAAAAACACATCTATACTAGGACCTAGAACTCTAATAGTATAATCTAATCTGGTGAAAAGAACTTTAGGTTGACATTAAATAATCATATCAAAGTCGTGGTAGTCCTGCAGAACTGGCTGAGCTATATAATCCGACACATCCATGTGTATTTCCCGACAAAGACCAAACTCATTCCATGTACATGTCCACATATATATACATCCAAAGAGAAAAAAAAATTCACATGCCTCAAATTATATCCATATCATAGTAATAAACTATGAGGGAAATGGTACACTCATCCAGATCATCCATCCGCTCCCTTGACTCACCTAACACCAACCAATTGAGTTGAGAATCAAATCAATATCAGGACCAAAACTCAGTCCAATAATGTCCCAAAACTTTCCTTATATATCCTTAACCTAAACAAGAAACAACCTCAAACATCCAAATCTAAAATCCACTAACAAGGTCCAACAAGCACTTGTACCCATCACCATTAATGTTGAAACCTCAACACCATCCATCTTGGGGCCAATAAAACATGAGGCTCCCTCAATGGTCCCCAAAGCCACATCAGGAATAAGAATCCCAATAGGGGGCTCCCTAAATACAACCAAAACCTCATGCAAAGCTTTCCATAGGATATCCTCAGCCAGTCTCTCTAGAACACAACCTATTCTTAATCAACACCTCACCCACAAGGGCATTAACAAGAGTCTCTTAGACCCATATTAACCTCTAATCAATAAAACCCAACCACAAATGACATCCCATAACACAATGTAGGCCAAATTATTTAACCAACTAAACCTCATGCAACTAACTAAACCTCAACCTCCCAAACCTTGAGAAACTGATCCTGACCTCAAGGGACCATCCAATAAAATCACTCTAAACCCATTGGCATTCCAAATCCAAGTCGATACTTGATCCTTCTTTCTTGGGACCATTTAAAGAACCTAAAATTAAACTCCTTATAATATTGATCCAATTAGTAAAAAAATCATAGGTCCCTCACCCGGGTCTCAAAGCACAAATATCATAGGAGAACTCTCAAACTAAATTATAGAGGAAAACCAATCACCAAACCTCGACCAACCTAAAGAATTACTCCAAAAGTCTTTAAACACCATAAGGTTCTCACCATCATATCCTAAATATAAAAAAACCTATAATGGACTATCCATAAGTCAAATTTCTAATCCCAAGATAGAAAAAAAGTGAAACACATATAAGGGGAAAATAAACAATGTGAATAATGTGTACATGCTGTGTGCCCCCAGAAATCCACTCTGTCCGTGCACCACTACCCAAATAGGAATATATATCCTAAGTACATGACTTTTTACCTTTATACATGATGTGAATCATGCATGGGTTACTTGTGCATATGCACCATATAACATCTGGCTAAGTACCCAACATGACCAATGATCACGTACCTTCCATAGGGTCTGGCCATGTACCCTACATGATTTTTTTTCCCAAAATGGGGTGTTTGGATGAGTACCCAACCACTCCCCGAATATCCCTATAAGGTGTGTTGAAAACACACACATAATATATCCCTTATATTCTACCCTATGACCAAAAAACAAGAACACATGATGTGTGTTCTTGAACTACATGTCATTTGATATGGTTTTCCTGAATAACAAATCCCTATGAAGTCCTCAAAACCCCAAATTCTACCAAAAACACTCCCAAAGAGGCTCTAATGGAACTAAAAACATAATAAAAGCATAAAAAAACTAATCAATGGATATTTATAGATAAAAATTAAAATAGGGCCTACCTCTCATTGAAAACGTTGAAGCTTCAAGCTCGTACCTGCATCACACACTCAACACATCCCAATCTATCTCGTTAGATGAAGATGATGATGATACCCTCTCCCTATAACTATAATTACTCTCAACTAGTTTCATTACAAGGTGTAAGTCCCTATTAGGGTATTCAATAATCCATAGAGAGGAGAAAAGAGAAGGGAAGAAGAAAAAGGAAAAAAAAGAAAAAGAAAAAGAAAAAGAAAAACGATCACTTAAACGGCTCGACTTGAGACCCCGAACCTGAAGTGAGTTTACACATCATATAGGAAACCCTCCCCCTATTATAAAATCAACCATGAAGTAAGTATTTTAATTTGAGACTCTGTTGAATAGATACCACCGATCAAGCATGTGAGAATAATTAATATTTAATTAATTAAATATTAAATATTCCATGAAAATATGAATGACTTAGAATTCCAGAAAACACCATCCATTGGGTAAACACTCTATTCGAGGACCAAAAAAGTGGTAATAAAATATTCTTGAGATCATATGACTATAGAAATTACCATTCCCCTCCAAAACACCCTACAATAAAAATTTCAAAATTTCTCTAATTTTATCAACCCATAACAATGCGATTCATTACAAACTCCCAACAATAATGATTCTCCCACCAATAATCCTTGATTTCTAATAATCCACCATGACTTCACCCTAATTACTAGATAATATGATGCTACCTCATTTGTATTCCAACTAGTCTCATAGTTCCCATGACTCTCCAACATAAGGGTCATTCATCCACCACCAATAAGATGTTCCCAACCATAAAAGTATCCTTATCATCACCATGTGACTAAATACCAACCTCCAAGTCCCATTATCCATCCACTAAAAAGACTAATGTATAGATTTATATGATCTAATCACACCTAAGCACTAAACCAAAAATAGAAACCACTTCCTATTCCTGGCTTAGTAGGAATGACATCCTCCATGCTCAATAATCCACTTATAATGTGGATCACACTCTCTAATGGACAATGGTTTTTCCCCTCCATATGAATTCCCACACACCACTCCTTGAGTGTTGAACTCAACAATTCATCCATGAATACACTACTTTGGTTCTCCCAAAACCTAAAACATCCATAACAAAACCACACATGAACCATTCCATCGATCCATGAACATACCAGAACTACACATAACCATTTCTCACATGACCTCATGCCTCAAGGTTTTTTTTTCAAAAATAATTGTCATCTACCACTCTCCTCTTCAAGGTAGATTTATTATCCAAGAACCTCTCACAATTTCTCATGCACCATCCCACTTGGCCTCACCCGAGCATAATAGTTGCATGCTCATACGCAACCCAATCACACAATCGAACTTGTGCTCACACGAATCTTGCCCCATTGAACCTAGGATGACATGCCTAAAACACTAAGTATTACATAGACCATAGGTCTTAGAGGAATTCATTGCCCGTAGGCTTCAAACATTACATACAACCCAGACTAACTACTTGGAACTGCTCCTCCCCAGCATCTTCATCGTGAAAACAACTCACCACCTTCGCATGATTGTTCGACTAGGATTTACCATTCATTCATAGGCTTATCCCTATAGCAGGTGCCATACCCTCTCATTCTTTCAATTCGTTTAACATCTGCTATGGTGAAAGATACTTTCTCCTCCTTCTTCTAAAGCTTGTTCTTTATAGTTTGTCTGGTTTTCATCTGCACTTAAAGTGGCCCAAAGGCCTTGAGGTGGCCCGAAGGCCTTACTAACCCGAAGGCCTGGGTGGCCCGAAGGGATTAAAGGACTCAGGGACCAAATCGGTGGCCCGAAGGCCCAAAAGGGGGAATATTCCCGGCTGCTACAGTGCCAAACAGTACCCTCTATAGTACCTACTACAATTCTTCACAGCCCCCTGCTATAGTACCTACTACAACACCTGATACAATATTTCTACAGTACAACTACAGTACCCCTGGAAATTAGCCTCTGCTTGGTTTTGATCCGGTGTCTCTTGGATGCACTTAAGGAGTCCTCACCAACTGGGCTGAGGCTCATATGCTTCTACACCCCTCTTAAAATTTAGATATCTCACTCACATTCCCAGGCTGACTGTATGACCACCCACTACCCAAGTGTTGATCAAAAACCACAAGTGTCTACCCACACTCTCACAGTGCCACTAGAAGTGTATCCAAAACCAACAGATCTATACATCTTACCAAAACTTCCCTCTCAACCCAACATCAAAATAAAGAGGACTCCTAGTGCTCCACCTCTCAATACCAAGGAATAAACATGACTATCCACATAGCTTCTCATGGAAAACACAACCACATGGTAACTCACTCTAGATCTAATCACCTCTCATGAAGCTTTTCTCTCATCAAGCCACCATAGGGGAATCCAAAGCCTAAAATGACCCACTAGGGTCTCCATGTATTCCTCAAAAAAGGGGATGAATTTATATCATAAAATAATATCTCAACATAAGACCCACATGGCCTATCATAATTACAAGAATACTTTTAATCCAATTGAGTATAATTCCACCAAGAATATACATAGGAAAACACCATATAGGTTATTGTGCAAACTTTAAACAATTGAACCTACATTGTCATTAAAATCACACAAAAATTGAAACAAGTCCTAGGAATCTTACTTTCTAGGATTGATTCATTTAAAAAATCCTTTTTTCAATGATCCAAGACCCAAAAAATAAAAATCACAATCCATAACTCAAGTGTGTCACACTTGGTGAAATCATACAACTGTAACATTGAAAACCTAGAACAAAAATCTCATACCTTGGTAACCTATAATTTCTATAGGAAAAAGGTGTTCTTGACCCACCTTGTCGATATCCATCAAAAGCTATGACACATCCCTAGAACACATGTCTATTGACCCCCAAATAATAATAAAAAAAAAGAAGCTATGATACCATTTTATCACAAACTGGTTTGGGTTGACCTAACATGTAACATGATCTCGCTTGGGACAAGTCCTTAAGTGCGCTTCCCCATAAGCTAGATGCTATCGATTAGAGGAGAGAGACTAAAAATATATAGTGAGGATATTATACCCCCAGTTAGAGTGAAATAACAATGAGAATAACTAAACACGTACACATTCATAACATCATATCATGAATTGATAAAAAAATATAGATGTATATAATATCAAATGAAATGAATAAATATACAGTTATACAAAATCACATGTATAATAACACACAATAGCTAATTTAACACTATAAATATCACATATAAAAAATAAATAATGAAAATAAAATATAGTCGGCTATACTGCCATCCTTGAGTCGTACCTGAAATTAGTATATAAAATCTTTCGAGCTACCCCATCCCGATCCACAAACTCCACATGAGTATTCTCGCTCATTCATACAACGCTAGGCCTCCATGCCATCCACTATGTATCCTATGATCAAACTGAAATAAAATTTAAGGGTCTACACATGAACCAAATTTTCTGCACATGGGGTGAAAAATGAATCTTAGTAGGGTACCCACAACAGTGTAGCTATCTCCTTCTTTCATATACAAGTGCCTGAAAATTTATTATGCCCATATTAGTTGAATAATATCTGGAATAGAAAAAAATAAAAAAAATAAAACAAAACACTATCGATGTAATTCCACACGATTTTAGTATTAATTTCCCTTTAAATAAATATTATTTTGAATAGCTTGTTTTACATGAAAAACCAAATCAAAACGAATCACGACATATTTTATTAAGATAAAAATAAATGTTGTAAAGTATCTATTAAATTGAAAGGTATAAATATATGTAATATTATTATGAAATATTTATAAATATAAAAATAAAGTTCATTTTTAATACTAATGATAAAATTCAAATAGTATAGCTAAATAACTAATAAGATCATTTTTTGTTTAAAAATGTAATTTTTTCTAACACTGGATTTTTATATGCTTTGAATTTTTATTTAAAGAAAATAAATATATTATGATGATAAAATATATTTATATGAATAATATATTAACACTAATTAGTAATTGATATGGAAAAATAATAAGAATAATTTATATTTAAATCCATTTTTCTATAAAAACAGTTTTTCTATGTATCTTATGTTACAATTTAAAAGTTAATTTTACTATATTTAGATATTGTACTTGATTAAATGAATACAAAATTCAGAATAATTTTTTGAAATTTGGTAAGATGAGTCAACTTATATTTTTAGTAAAAAAATAATTACCAAGGTTACTTTTTAATTAAAGTTAATATGAGTAAAAATGAGTAATATAAAGTGGCATAAATTTTACTAAATTAACTTGATGAAAACACATTATAGAAGAACCTTGTTAGTTTAAAAATTCATACCTATAGGTTTCAACAAAATTTAATCATGTATCTCACCTAAGTCTCATGAAATTCCATTCTTACCTCTTATCCAACTTTTAATTATAAGGAAAAACCCTCTTTTTCACATATTAAAGGAGATCACTTCCACCCACTCTAAGCCACAACTATCATTTAAAATTATCTTGATTATATACCCATTTTACATCCCCTAAATTCCTAATCCATGTTTGGAAACCCATTTTTTATGAATAATCCATAAGTCCTCCATTTCCAGAGGACCATTCAAGAGAATATTCAAACTCTCATTACGAGCATTACCTACTATTTAACTTTATTTCTCCATTCCTCTCATCCACCCACATACAAACCTATTCTAAACATATTAATATAATTAAATAAATATCATTAGTATATTTAAATGTTATTTTATTTTTTTACGATAATTATCTACCTTCCCCCTTCTCCTTAGAAAAAAATTAATACGTCATCCATGCGCACATACAACCTACTACCTCCAAGAACGTCATGTTTTATTTTTCATAACTGCCTTACATTGGTGGTTCAAAAACAATATTTAAGGAATAAAAATAATATTTATAAAATGATTAATATTCTAAAAGTATAAATCAATTTTTATATTATCTATGTTCTATGGTAAATGAAGACATTGTCCGTGTGTATGTGGGGACTAACAACTCCATGGAACAACATATTTCGTTTTTCATCACTACCATACCTGGATGATTATAATAATTTTTATTATGAATTAAAATTATTTTTATGACATGATTATGGTTCTAAAAATGTTCAATTAATATTTAAATGTATTAAAATACCAACTTTTGTTCGTAAAAAATTACCGAAACAAACTCGTCACTGATTTCATTTTCATAAATCATGAATAAAATTATAATGAAATGAAATTATAAACTTATAAATAATTATAAATATTCTATTATATATTATTTTATAATATATGAATGATAAAATTGGTATCAAATAATTAGAATCAACAATGACATTTTAAATCATGCATGAAACTATCAAAATCACTAACATACGATGATGAAAATATACTATAATTAACTAATAAATGTATAATAAATGATTGTAATTGAAGGTTATATAGGTTAATATATATGAATAGTTTATTAAATAGTTTATTAAGATGTTTATGTTCATTATACATGATATTAAATCAATTTTTTGGAAGTTGAAAGTTATGGTAAGGGTTTTGTCTCAATTTCCCTTCATTGAGGTACATTTTTCATATTATGCACATATTTTTATTTTATATTGTGAATTATATTACTATTTTTATTCTATTGTTATTATTATTATTATTTATTTTATGATATTTACAATTTCTTTTCATTAAAACCTAATTCAAATTATTTTTATTAAATTATCACCAAATCCGTAAGGGGTTCTTATCTCAAAATTCCCCTCTTTGAGACATGTTTTGAATTATGAACATGTTACTTTTAAATGGGGTTTATAATACCTATTTTATATATTATATCATGATTTTATTTATATTCATACTATTTTAAGTTACATTTCAATTTCTTTGTTTCAAGAGGATTTGATTAAAAAGTCACCAAACCTATAAGAGTTTTTCCTCATATGAATTTTCCTTCTTTGAGACATATGTTATATTCAAAAATTATTTTTGTATGTAGTGTATATACTAATAATTTATGTCTCTATATCATAATTTTACTAAAATTCAATTGATTTACAAATTCATCTATGGTTTTTTAATTTAAAGGACTCTTGATTGAAGAGTTACCAAAATCGTAAGTGGTTTTATCGACATTAATTCCTTTCTTGAGTAATAATTATTCCTCTTTAACTAATTTTACAATAATGTTTTATTTTGTCCTATGATTATACTATATTTACTTTCCTCCTTTTATGTGGAATTAAATTTTAACATTAAATAATTCTTCTTTAATTAATTTATTTTTTTATAATATTTGATGATGTTAATAATGATTTCTATCCCCCTAAATAATATTTTTTATTTCCACTTCAATATTCACTCTTTCCTCCGATGTTATTTCTTATTATGAAATCCAAATATTTTTTATTTATGGCGATATTTAAATTTATCATTAACTCTTTTCAAATAGAATATTTATCACTCTTTTTATGATGTGAGTTTCCATAAAGGTATTTTTATTGTTGAAAAGATTTTTTCCTTTTAATATTATATATTTTATCTCCCATTCCACATTTATTTTGGAATGTTTTATGTCCTTTATAAGAATTATTTATTGATATATCTTTTTTAATGATGTTTGAAAAAGTATTAATGAAAAATTCAAAAAAAATTATCTTTTCAAAAGTGACTCATATCTTCATTTCTATATGATGATGTTAAGAAATGTTTTATATATACTTTTTTCTAAGCTCGGATTCCATTTTTTTCTTTATATATAAAATATCTATCTATTTTGGAGTTATTTTTTTTTGAATCACCCTCTAAATTCGTTCTGAAATAATCCTTTTGGTGATTTAATTTTTTGAATCAACCAATCAAACTCTTGATGTAATTTTTTGTGATACCATTTGAAAATGTTATGAAACCCATTTTATTTTCATGTGTACTTAATGAGATGATATATGATTGACTTTTTGTGGAACAAATGTATATAGATTATCATTATGAGATGGGTGGGGTACTATATCTCCCTTCAATGAATTGATTATTATTTTTATATCTCATGATATAATGATGTTTATCATGGACACAATGCAGTTAGATATAGTCACATGATTAAGGGTGGACATGATGTAGTAAGATATGTTCACAAGATTGAGTGTCAACATGATACGATTAGCTATGTTCACATGATTGATCATGGAAATGATGTAATTATCTATGTTCACAAGATTTTGTGTGAACATAATTCAAATTAGTATATTCACAATATTATGATGCTTATTCCACACTTCTATGTTATATGCCTTTATTGTGCTCATGGAACATGATTACTCATCTCATGATTACACACTCTTATGCATTTGTATATGTTTTATCATTTAAGATTACATGTCCTTATATAATGATATATGTATAAATATTATTGTTTAATATTATTTTTGATAAGATATTTCTACATGATCATGTTTTCTATCATGCTTATGTTCTAACACTTGATGTCATATTGATAAGTTTTTTCCTTACTGAGTGTTTGAGCTCACCCCTTATTATTTTTTCATTCCTAATGTTATTAAGATGAGTATAACATATGATATATCTAGAATAGTATCTAGAGTAGTATGATTTTGAAGTAATGTTCAAAAGTATTGTCAAATAAGTTTTTATATAGCTTATCTCTAAAGACACTAAGTGTAAATATTATCAGGATTGTGTGATATTATTATCAGTTGTATAGGTAATGTGAAATATATGCATGTTTAGCATGATTAACCAAATTTGATATCATATATAGTATTTAATGTATGTTTTTTGAGTTTCCAGCCCAAGAGTACATGTTTTTGGTTCCTTATTTGGTATCAAAGTAGTGTTTAGTTATTTTTTATGGATTAGTTTACTTTTTTGGGATTAGGAATAGAGAACATTAGTGAAAACTCTAGGGATAAGTATTAGTATAGGATAACATCATAAAGTTTTGGTAAAATATATATTGTGTGGTTTCCTAACAATAATATTCTTGTCCCAATACAAGAAAGTGGATGTAGACTCTAAGAGAGATGCGTCTAGGGGTAAAACCCCTAAAAGGGATGGTTTAATATTAAATCGATCTTCAATAAGTTCATGAAATGTGTTCATAATTGAATACCTGGTTTGAAACTCTTCATAAATATGTTTTAGTTAATTCAAATTCTATTTTTAATCCATCAAGTAATATTTAAATGGTATTTGAGGATGTAATATATAAATATATAGGTTAGAGAACCTAATAGGAATATGGTTATGGACAAATGAGGTTAAAATGAAGGAGTTATATATTAATAAAATTATATAATAGTTGAACTGAATGTACCATAGGTTGAAATAAAGATGTCATAAGGGAATAAAACATAGAATTTGGTTTTTATATCATATGATCTTTTACTCTGATTTTATTATGTATCATCATAACTATTTTTTTTAGTATTTGGAAATAAAATCTTGAAAATGAAGGTGTGAAAGGTATGTATCTAGAAACTCATAATACATATAGTCTATTAATGAGGAATATTTGGGAATGATGATTGATAATCTCAATATATTATTATTTTAAAGTAAAAATGAATTTCCTTGACTTACCAAACATAGTAAGACAAATATTTCTTTAAAAATTATATCTTGAGTCATACCCTTAGATATTTTACATTTGTAAGTATTAATTAAACTTTTGAGGGTGAATTTTAATTAAGAGAGAGAATGAAATTCCCTTAGTTCTTATTATTAATTCCCCTTTAAATAAATATTATTTTGAATAACTTTTTTCACACACAACACTAATCCAAAACAACCCACAACATATTTTATATAAATATAACCATTTTAAAGTAGCCTTTGGATTTATGGGTATAAATGGAGGAAACCATGTTATGAAACATATATAAAAATAAAAATAAAAGTCATGTTCTTAATACTAATGAGAAAATAAAATTAGTATAGCTAAATAATTAATAAGATCATTTTATATTTAAAAATTTATTTTTTCTAAATTTGATATGCATTTTTATTTCATGAAACTCAACATGTTATGATGATAAATAATATTGATATTAATTATATATAAACACTAATTAAAAATTTATAGGAATAAAATAGAAATAATAGTTAATATTTAAAGTCATTTTACTATAATTTTTTTCTATATATCTTATTTTTAAATTTTGAAGTTAATTTTCTTATAATTAGAGATTAAATTAGATTAGATGGAGACTAAATTGAAAATTGTAACATCAAAATTTTATTATAGGGGTCATCTTATTTTTTAAAAAATAATAATAACCATAGTTAATATTTAATCAAATTTAATAAGGGTAAATATGAGTTACATAAATTGGCTTAAATTTTAGAAAATAACTTGATAAAAACACCATTTAGAAGATTGTTTTAGGCTATAATGTCATACCTACATGTTTTACTAACATTTACTCACCCAAATCACCTAAATATCATGAAATTTTATTATTTCACCTTAACTAACTTTGAATTCAAAAGAAAATCCCCGTTTTCACCTATAAAATGATCCCACTTCCACCCACTCCAAGAAATACCTTTCATTTTAAATTAACTTGAAACTCTACCCATTTTTTCTCCCTTAGAGTCCTTTATGTTTGGAAGTGTCTTTCTTTGAGAATAATCCCTAAGTCTTCTATTTCTAAAGGATAATTTAAGAGATGATTCAAACTCTCAATATTTAGTGTGGACATGATGTGGTTAAGGTTTTATATCTCATAAGATAATGATATTGAGTGTGGACATGATGAGATTAGCTATGGTCACATTATTGAGCATGCACATGATGCAATTATCTATGTTCACAATATTTAGTGTGGACATGATGTAATTAATTATGTCCACAAGACTGATCATGGACATGATGTAGTTAGATATGTTCACAATATTGTGTATGAACATAATGAAACTAGATATGTTTACAATGTTATGATGATTATTACATTATTCTATGTTATATGCCTTTGTTTTTATCATGGAATGTGATTGTTACTTCATGATTCTGAACTCTTATGTCATGGTATATGTTTGATCATTTGAGATCATATGTATTTCTATTATGCCTTATAGAAAAATATTACTATTAAATCTTATTTTTAATAATATATTTATCTAAGAACTATTTTCTCACATGATTCTGATTTTACCCTTGATTAAATATTGATAAGATTTTCCCTTAATGATAGTTTGAGATCACCCCTTGTTATGTTTTTCATTCCTCAAGTTATGAAAATTTCTATAACATATGAGATGTCTATAAAGTGATCTAGAGTGGTTAAATCATAGATAAATGTTTGAAAGTATTTTAAAATAATTTATTTATATAGATAATATCCAAAGACACTAAACCTAAATATTATCAATATGATTTAGTATTATTATGAGTTGTAATAATAATGTGAAATATATCCATGTTTATCTTGGGCTATCCCAGTTGATATTAGAGCTAGTATCTAAAGTATGAGTTTTTAGCACTAAACCCAAGAGTGTGAGTTCATGGAGCCTTAGTTGGTATCAAATTAAGGTTTAGTTATCTTTTAATATTATTTTAGTTATTTTTGGGGATAAGGATTAGATAAAGTTAATAAAAATCCTAGGGATAAATCTAAGTATTGATAACATCACGAAGTTTTGGTAAAATAAAGATTGTGTGGTTTCCTAACAATAACATCATGTATAGATATAAAAAAGTGTATACATGCTATAAAATAGAAACATATAGGGGTAATAACTCTAAAAAAGGTTGGTTGAGCTTTAAATAAATATTCACTTAGTGAACAATGAGTGAGCCTAATTTCACACCTAGTTTGACACTCCCAAAGGATATGTTTTGGTTAATTCACATGCTCATTATCCATGGAAGAATTAAATGTAACTTGAGGATGTAATATATAACTTTTTAGGTTAGAGAACCTAATAAGAATATGATTATAAAAAAATGAGGTTAAACTGAAGGAGTAATAAGTTGATCCAACAATATAGTAGTTGAACCAAAAGTATCTTAGGATATATTGATAGCGTCATAAGAGAAGACATCTTAGGATTTAGTTTTCATATTCATATAATCATTTACTCTGATTTTATTAGATATTATCACAACCATTTTGGTTTTAGTATTTGAAAATAAAATCATGAAAATTAACCTGTGAAAGGTATGAATATAGAAACTTTTAATACAATATTGTCATCTAATGAGGCATATTTGTAAGAAATGGTTGATAATATGAATATATTCCTTTTATGAAGGAAAAATGTGTTTCCTATTCTTACCTAAGATATTAAGATATATATTTCTTTAAAAATTATATCTTGAGTCATAAACTTAGCCATTTTACATTTGTAAGTTGTAATTAAAATTATAAGGAAAAAATTTATTTAATTGGTGTGAGAATGTAACACCCTAAGATTTTAGTATTAGTTTCCCTTTAAATAAATATATTTTTAATAACTTTTTTCACATGTAAAAATGATCCAAAAAAACCATGACACCTTTTTTAAGATAAAGATTAAAATTTTAAAGTGGCATTTTAATTGATGAGTATAAATAGAGTTAACCACATTATAAAATATAAATAAAATGAAACAAATATTTGTTTTTAATACTAATTGTAACACCCATGGAAAAGTGAGACATTAAAAGACAAAATTTTACTGCCTATGTCTACAAGGTGAACCTATATTTTTAAGAGCCTATATAATTATAAATCCATACTTAAATACAATTTTCCTAGAGTAGTGGAAGGACGAGTGGACTACTAGGAAGATTCTTAGTGTGTGTGTGAGTGAGGAAAAAAACTGAAAGAAAATTTGTCGGCATGTGGGGAAAACCATTAGTCAGATGAGTGTTCTAGTGGGTCATAGCTCGTTGTGTGGTGGGAAGACAACCAAGGTATTACAAGAGACCCATGGAATAAATTGATCAAATTTATAGCCCATAGAAGTTCGGGTCATGAAAAATAGTTTTAGATTCAGTACCCAATCAAGAGTGCAGTGACACTGCCTGAGTTTGATTCATGGGGTCCATAATAAGGACTTTGGACTTTAAAGTGCGGGGGGGGGATTATAACACCCCTGGAAAAGTGATACTTTAAAATACTAAATTTTACTACCCATAATAGTAAGGTGCACCTTTATTTTAGGGATTCTACTTGATTATAACTCCATAGTTTGGTGTTTTTGGCCTAGAGTAGTGTCATGATGTGTCACCTCATGGGAAGTTTTCCAGGGTGTGTTTGAGTGAGGACAAAACATACTAAATGAACATGTGGTGACCTATGAGGATATTAATTAGTCTGATGAGTAAACCTAGTGGGTTATATCCTGTTGTTTATTAGGAAGGAAACTAAAGTATTATAATATATCCATGGGGTTATTTATACAAGTTCATGGGTTGTGAAACTAATGATAAAATCCAATTTGTATAGATAAATAATTAATAAGATCATTTTATATTTATAAATGTACTTTTTATAAATGATCTATACATTTTTATTTCCTGAAACTAAATATATTATTATGATAAAAAATATTTATATTAATAATATATTAACACTAATTAGGAATTGATTTAAATAAAATAATAAGAATAATTAATATATAAATTCATTTTTCTACAAAAAATAGTGTTTCTATATACTCATGTTTTAATTTAAAAATTAATTTTCTTAAACTTAGAGATTGAATTGGATTAAATGGAGTCCAAATTAAGAATAATTATGTCAAATTTTTGTCATATGGTTCCTCTTATATTTTTATTAAAAAAATAATTACCATGGTTAATATTTACTCGAAGTTAATAAGGGTAAAAATGAGTAACATAAAGCGGCTTGAATTTTACTAAATTAACTTGACACAGAAAAATTATAGAAGAAGCTTATTCGGTTTTAAAATACCAACTACATTTATCATAAATATTTAATTACCTAAATCACCTAACTCTCGTGCAATTTTATTCTTACCCCTTACCCAAATTTCAATTCCAAGGAAAAGTCCCTCTTTTCACCTATAAAAGGAGGTGCTTCCACCCACTCCAAGCCAAACCTCTCATTTGAAATTATCATGAAACTATGCCAAATTTACCTCCACTAGATTATTAATACATGTTTAGTATCCTATTATTCCAATAATAATCTCTAATTTCTTCATTTCTAAGGGATCCTTAAAGAGAATATTCAAACTCCCAATTTGAGTAGTACCCACTCTTTAACTTTATCTTCTCTATCTTTCTCATAAACCATCCTCCAAACCTATTATAACCATATTAATATAATTAAATCAGTATCATTAGTATAATTAAATGATATTATATTCATGGTATTATCATTATCTACCTTCCTCCCTCCTTAAAAAAATGAATACATCATTCATTCCTGCATTTAGACTAACGCCTCAATGAATGGCATGTTTTATTTTTCATCACCTATTTACATGGATGGTTAAAAAGAAGTATTTAAGGAATTAATATGATATTTATTACATTATTAATATTATAAAATGATAAATTAATTTCTACCTTATCTCTGTTCTATGTAAAATAAAGACATTGTTAGTGTGTACATGCAAACTACCACCTTCATGGAACAACATATTTAATTATTCATAACCAAATTACTTGGATGATTATAAAAATTTATATAATTAATTAAAATTATGTTTATTATTATGATTTTTAACCACTCTTTATCCTCATCTTTGATGTCTCTGGAATTTTCTTTTTATTAATAAATTTGGTGGTCCAAGCATGCTTGGATCTGACCTTTTGGGTATGTTTATTAAATTATTAAGGTAATGAACTCATTATATTAATATTTAACTCATTATTAAAACACCAACTTTCATTCAAAAAAAATTACTGAAACAAGATCATCACTGATTTTTTCTTTTCGAATCAGGAATAAAATTCTCATAGAATGAAATTAGAATTTTATAAATAATTATAAATAATATATCATTGTACCTTGGATAATATAGAAATTATAAATTTGGTATCAAATAATGGGAATCAACATTGAAATTTTAAAGCATGCACAAAAGAATCAAAATTACTAACACCCACTGATGAAAATAAACTATAATTAACCAATAGATTTATAATAAATGATTTTAATTAAAGGGTATATAGGGTAATATATATGAATAATTTTTTGAAATGGGTTATTAAGATGCTTATATTTATTATACATGAGGTTAAAGTGATTTTACGGAATTTAAGAAATGTTTCATATTATGAAAATATTTATTTTATATGGTGTATATAATTCCTATTTGAAATATTATATAATGATTATATTTATATGAATTATATTTAATGTTCCATTTCAAGTTTTCTCTTTCAATAGAATTTTATTAAAAAGTTACCAAATTCGTAAGAGTTTTTCTCATCCCAGTTTTCCTTATTTGAGATAGATTTTATATTCACCAATTATTTTATATTATGTGTTATATATACTTCTCAAATATGCATTTACATCAATATCCTCATTCAATTCAAGTGATTTTAAAATCCATATAATATTTTCTCATTTAATGGATTTTTGATTCAAATTTTTTGAAATTCATAAGGGGATTTCTTGAATCAATTTATTTTTTAGTCATAATTATTATTATTTGAATATGGTTTTACAATATTATTATATTATATCCTATGAAGATGTTATATATTTTCCTCATTATTCTATAGGTAATTACATTTTCACATCAAATACATCATCTTTTATGGATTGATTTTTTATATAAAATTTTATGATGTTAAGAATAATTATCATCTCCCTAAATAAGATTTATTTTTCTTCCATGTCCATATTCAATATTCTCACCAATGTTATCCTTTATTATTTTGAAATAAAAATATGATTTATTTCTAGTGATCTTTGAATTTCTCTTTACCTTTTTTTAAATGTAATATTTATCAATCTTTTTATGATGTGGGTTTCAATAAATGTATTTTTAATACTGAAAGGATTTTTTTCTTTCAAGATTGTATATTTAATCTTTCATTCCATATTTAATTCAAAAAAAATTATATCTTTATCAAGTATTTTTTTTTGAAAAATTATTCATGATAACTTATCAAAAATTATCTTTTCAAAAGTGATTCATAACTTCATCTCTTTAAAACGATGTTAATAAACGTTTTCTAAAAATGTTTTTTCAAGTTTCACTTCCATTTTCCTCTTTATATCCAAAATACCTATCTCTTTTAGAGTAATGTTTCATGTATCAAACTCTAAATCTCATGTTAAATACTAATTTTGATTGATTAATCATGGTTTTCAACTGATCTAACTCTTAAATTCATTTTATGTGATACATTTTGAAAATGTTATGAAACCCATTTTCTTTTGAAGAGTTCTTCATGATATGATATTTGATTCGTTGTTTTGGGGAAAACAATCATACCAATTATCATTATGAGATAGGTTAGGTCCTATATCACCCTCAAATGAATTGTTTGGGGTTTTATATCACAGGAAATAATGTTATTGAGAATGAACACAATGAAATTTTCTATGTTCACATGATTGAGCATGGACACGATATAGTTATCTATATTCACAAGATTGAGCATAAACATGACGAAGTTAACTATTTTGAAATGATTGATCATGAATAAGAGTCATATATATACATATTCACAATATTATGATGATTATGCAACAATTCTATGTTATATGCCTTTTTTTGTTCATGGAACGTGATTACTTGTCTCATGATTGTACACTCTTATTCCATGGTATATGTTTGATCATTTGACATTAAATTTTATTCTATTATGAATTATATACTAATATTATTGTTTCATTTTATTTTCAATAAGATATTTCTCACATGATAATGTTTTTTCACATGCCAATAATATAATCCTTGATAATATGTTAATAAGTTTTTCCCATATTTAGTGTTGTATATAACCCCTTCTTATGTTTTCCATTCCTTGGGTTGTGAGGATGAGTATAACATATGAAATTTATAGAATGGGATATAGAGTGGTGCTCTTATAAATAAATTATTAAATTTTTTGTAAAATAATCTTCTTATGTAGCTAATATCCAAATACGACAAACCTAAATATTATTGAGATTGTGTGAGACTATTATGAGTTGTAATAATAATGTAAAAACTATAAAATTTTAGCTTATATCACCATAGATGGAATCAAAACTAGTATGTAAAGTATGTGTTTTTAGTATTGGACCTAAGAGTATGGTTGTGAGCAACCTAATTCAATCCTCGTGTTCTAAAGTTCAACCTGAGATTGACCAAACATGCTCTGTCCAGTGCTGAAAGTCTATAAACATGTGGCTCACCATTCCATAACACATCAAGTGAATCCACCATATCTTAAGAAAGATCCCTAGAATCTAAGAAACCAACATGCATGAATGTTGAAATCTATGATATCTCCTTAGGCGTCCAATATAAAACACACACCTCTACCAGGCTCTAAGAATCCAATAGTATGGTACAAACTAGTGACATAAACTCTAGGTCAACACTAAAGAATTATGTCAAAGTCCTAGTAGTCTTGTAGAACTAGCTGGACTATATAATCTGACCCAACAGCACACACTACCTGACCATGACCAAACACCATCCATGTACACTTCAATATACATATCTATCCCATGATAACAGTAACATCCACATGAATCAAACTATATCCAAAGAATAATAATAAATTAGGGAGGAATGGTGCACTCATCAAGATTGTCTATTGTCTCTCTAGATCTGTCTAACACCAACAACTAGAGGAAGAAAACAAATCAATATCATGGATTAATACCTATCCAATAATATCCTAAAAGCATCCTCTTGCATATAAAACTTTAGAATGAAAAATCCTCAAACATAACAAGCAACAAGCCATCCAAAAGGGTCTACTAATTCCTAAAACCATCACCATCAACGTTGAAACCTCAACATCAACCCTCTCAGGGATAATAAAACATGAGGCACCCTCAACGGTCTCTTGATCCATGGAAAGAACAAGATGACCTATATGGGTGATCCTAAAAAAATCAAACCTTAGGGAAAATATTGTTGTAGGATATCCTTAGCTGGAATCTCCAGTACACAACATCCCTTTATTAACATTTCACTTACAAGGGAATCCATAAGAGTCCAGACTCATCTCAACCTTTACTCAACAACACCCAACTGTAACCGACACCACCAAGTACCACCGCTTCCTAAAGGTGTTGGTTTATTATGAGTATGATTAAAAATTAATAAAATCCATAAAATAAAAGGAAACTTAAAATCTAGGATTTCCATGGAAGAAATATGAAATCACATAAAAACAGGAAATGAAGAATTACTATAAATGTGTGTACCATTCACCAAATAATCCTATGAAACCTTCCTGATCTCCATCTAATGTGCTTTATAAAGATAACCACATTAGAAGAAAAAACCCTATCATATCCAAAGGTATCCACGGGTTGAGTAGAATCATCTATTGCATAAACATGATCAATCAAATCTCCATGACATGCTAGTGTCTTGAGTGTAGAAGATAAATAATAAGAGAGCTTTTGGTTACAAGGATTTTTATCCAAGCATCCATGTATACCCATTTCCATCACATGGAATTGGTTTTAAATATAGCGTAAGACCCCAATATTTAGGAATTTATTTTCTTTAAGTAATATATTCGATGGGATGTGGTATACACAACAACAATCTTAAAGAAACCATAATATATTGTTATTTAAATACACACATTATTACATAACCATTAGTTTGGAGGGTATGAATAGAAATAATCATATTATGAAATATATATAGAATTTTTTTTCTAAAAAAATGAATAATCAAGGATACATTTTTTATTAAATGTTAGGAACTGAAGATAAAATATTTTAAAAGTAAATGGTATATTTTTCATAAAACTATTATTATGTTTGTAGTGTATTATGATATTAATATATTAAATTAATCATTGTTGAAAAATGATTATAATAAGTAGATTATATATTTAATTGAATGAATTAATATTAATTTATGGTTATTAATCAATTAATGAGAATAAATTCATTTTATGTTTCGAAAATACATTTTCTTTTAGAATGGTGTAAGGTCCTTAATCCTAGTGGCCCTTTCCTTTGTGTGTTTAAGGTGTTGGAGGTACCAAGAATTGGATCAGGGTGTAGTAGGGGAGTTAGGTTGTGAAATTTCGGCTGAAGGGGATTCAATGGAGTGCAGCCTCGGGCTGTGTCGTAAGGTGGAACACTACGATGTGGAGATCCTGGCAACAAATTTGGGTCTCAAGAGGAAATATTTTAGATCCACTTCCATTTTTGGCATAGATATGGTATGGAGGTAGTCTATGAAATAAACCATCCCTAATATGGATGATTTTTGCAGCCTGGGGAAGCTTTCTATAGAATAGGGGTTTGAGGGGTGTTCTTACAAATTCGGTGCCCCTTTATCATGGAGTTAGGCTGCATCATAGCCTACTTCTTGGATTTCTAGGTTCTTTAGTGTGGTGGTTTTGGCTATGAAATAGTCCCTCTCTCCCTTTTATAGGGTCTTATCCTTGTTTATAGGATATGGTTCTGACTAGGATGGTTGTAGAATAGTCTCTTACACTGCACCATAGTCCTTTTTATTTTTTCTAGTTGGGAATCATGGTTAAGGGGCTCATCCATGGTGTTAAGTTGTTTAGAATTCCTATAAATACTTAAAGACCCTTAAAAACACTTTTATTCCATCTTTCTCTATTGAACCCTAGGTAATTCATATATATCTTTGAATACCTATTAATCCCCTTTTGATCGGGTTAATCCCCCCCACGCCTTCTAGAAATCAGTCTATAGTGATCTAAGGAAAGTTCCTCCTCTTTTTATGTGGTTTATTCTCTATCCAATACCATTTACTCCTATTATTTCTTTCCATGTTTCAGAGTTTTATCCCCATCATTCTAATGGGGTTTATTTTTTTGTTTTTCCACGTGTTCATAGACCAACATCATTGGAAATCTATAGATTCCTCATAGGATAGGTGATCAAAGAGTTGTGTTATTATTCCTTTCTCTTGAAAGAAGGTTGAAGCCTTGAGGTAGGGGATTCTTTACTTCTCCTTCTATATTACATGAATTAGTAAAGTTATTATAATTTATATTCATTTTATGGTGGTTTAATTAACCCCAATAAATAATAAACTAAACAATGAAAAAATTGGTTTATGGTTGTAGCGATCAGATGTGTTCCTTCACTGTGATAACAATTTGCCTCTTGATTCAATAGATAGTGTGCTATCTATATTATAATTTTTTAGCATAGTTTTTATTCTTGGCTTAACATATTAATTTGATAAAAATGGTAATGAACTTAAATCAGGTAATTTTTGGTTGACTTAAATAACTTAATAGGTATGTTTAATTAATCCTTAGATTCTTATAATTTGATGGAAATAAAATGATGCTTAATGCATTTTTAATTGAATTGTTCCTTCTTGGGATAATGGAATTGTTTAAAGGTTTTGAAGCTAGAATTATTGTTATTGATAATAATAAAGAGTCATATTAAATGGAAACTTATTATTTTTTAAAGTTTGTTTAAACTAGAATATATTATTGGAAGGATATTTAAATATTTTATCATAGCTTTTGATGACTTAAGTTTCTTATGGATGTAACCTATAACAAAAAAATGGGTTAATTCAATATGTAATAAAACCATCCATTTGATAAAGATAACTTTTGAGCCTGAGGTATAATGTTTTCATGTGTAGGATGAATGGACTAAATTCCATGTTGAACTTGTTTGTACCTTCTATCTTCTCCTAGAAGTATTATTTTCTAGTATGCACAATGGTTATATTTCCCCATATATGTGTGTATAGGGATGTAATGGCTTGTGGTTAGTTCGTACACATGTATCTCTGGATATAGTATCCAAAGGATTTTTATAGTTATGATGTGTACAGACTGTGATGGATTGAGGTACATTACTCGATGTATGGGCTGTGATGGATTGAGGTTCAATACCCGATATATGATACATTACATATAGGATGTGATGGATTCTAGAAACCACTCAGTTACTATATGGATATGTGGCATGGGATGATGATATGATGTGATGCACGAGATGCATGTTATGATACGTTAGCACCGGTTTTTTCTGGTTGGTTTCCTTTGGAGAGAGATGATTCAAGACATATAATTCTAGGGAAGAGTGAAAAACTTGTAGGTAAGTGTTATATGGGTACCATTTTGTTATTATATTATATGATATATTTTATACATTACTTGGTGAGAGATTTCATTGGTGCAACTAAGAACTTAGTATACCTATTTGGGTGACGAGTTAGTTTCACTTGTTGTTCACTAGGATTTAGCATGCTTTATTTATTTTTTGCAAGAGAGGTTCCAGGGGGGATCCTATTGAGTAGACCTTTTATGATAAAACTATGTATATATAAACTATTTTATAGTTCAAAAGAAGAAATTTGGAGATCAGGCTGGATATTACTACCTCGTGGTTGTTTGAGAGCTTTTTGGGCTTTGTGGTCACTGCCCAGTTTATATTTTGGTACTTATAGATCCCTTTTCAACTGTAAAATTTTTATATGACATTACATGCATGTAATTTGGATATTTATTTTATATTTAAGATCATTATTTTATTAGTGTACTTTTCATATCTCTCATTCCTTAATTTCTTTTTAGAGGACAATGCCTCCCATTTTTATGTATGATATACCCTTGGTGCTGGTCACCAACCCATGGCATATTAGAGGTAGGATTCAGGTGTCATTATCTACCTTATCTCATTTCTGGCCTAGGTGGGGCACCTTTGGGGGGAGGTGGTTATGATAGAGTGGTATTAGAGGAGGTTCAGTTTGAGGGATAATATGAAGTTTGTAGTTACACATAGGTGAAACTAAATGATTTTGTAGGGTAATAGTGCCAACTATGTTTAGTAAGAGATGAAAACAAGGGAGACCAATTGAGACATGGGTATTTAGGTCCCATTGTGATCTAATGCATGTACATTTGAGTTTACTGACTTACTAATCAAAGTGATAGTGGTTACAGGGTCAAGACCTAAGAAAGGATCATGCATCATTATTCTTTGTTCCTATATTTTAAATGGGTAGACCGCAAGATTTTTTAAACCTTAAATAAAAATAAATTAATTAAATAAATAATAAATATTAAATATTCCATATTCCAGGATTAGAAGTCTCTAACCATTTTTTATTTTATAGGTATGGATCTAGGTCGATGTCCCCATCAGGTTTGTGCAAAGGATATTCATTGGGGCTTTCTTATAGATCACCATAGATTACAGGTCCATGAAGTTGACAATTAGAGGAGGAAACTCCAAGAGTTTCAGCACTAGATCATAAATATGTATGAGGGATCTGCTTTAGACTCAGTGATAGAAGACTATTTAGAGGATGTTGAGATAGATCTCCATTTGATCCATGCTCAGAAGGAGCACTAGGCTTCGTTGTTCAAGATGATGCTGTGTAGAGAAAAGAGGAAATGATGGATCTTATTCTTAAAGGATTGTGATGAGTTAGAGGTATAATGGGAGAATTTTAATTACCATTTATGAACAAATTTTCTTTATTATACAACAAAGGTGACCATTCTCCAGGTGCTTCTTACCCTTCTAAAGGGGAGTTCCAGTGTGTCTGAGTTAGAGATTCACATTGGGACCCTTCTCTGATATGCTTTGGACACATTGCCAAATCAGGAAGCCATGGAAAGAAATTTTGGGGAGGCTTTTCATCCATAGATCTAGCACCAAATTAACCCATTTATGCTGTAGATTTATCTCAATGTTCTAGACAGAGCATAGGTTGTTGAGAGGAAGCAAGTCAGAACTAGATCATCATGAGAAATAAGTCATCCGGATTCCTCACATATTAGAGTTTTGGTCTAGGGATCCCAATTTCTTGGGTAGAAGGGATTTCAAATAGCTGGGGGTGGGTCATAGTGCTCATCATCTTATTTATATAGGGGTGGCGGCTCTTAGGCCTTTTTTAAGGGATCATATGTTTTTTTAATGTGGAGGAAAAAATCACTAGTGACGAGAGTGCCCGAACTTTCCGAGAAGGAATTGTCCAATAGGTGTTACACTTAAGGTTACTCTATTGAGGTAGTTTTAGCCAAGGTAGAATCATCAGGATGATCTATATTTGGATCAACATAGAGGAGATATGACAGGCATTAGAAAACCCCAAGATTCTCCTCATCCTTAAAGAGTAGATCATGACCTTGGAGGTGGTTGTCCTCAAGGTAAGAGAGGTAACATAGCAGGATGTGGTAATATTCATGCTCTATTGTTTCCAACATCAGGCCATCCAAACATCATTCAAGGTAACATTTTTTTGTTTTCTACTTGGTTTCATGTCTAGTTTGATTTAGTATCTACACACTCTTTCACATCACATTCCCTAGTCTATTCATTAGGACTTGAGGTGGAGAGGTTTCAAGTGCCTTTGGAATTGATTGTGGTATTTGGAGGTTAATATTATGTGTATGAAGTATATAGAGACTGTGATCTAGTGTAGGGGTATCAATTCTATTAGGAATGATTCCTATGATTACAAATACAACCATCCGACAACATCCTCATTATGTGTTGACTATATTCGGTGCAGGTTATTGTGAGTTGATTGAGGAAGAAAATTGTATTCTATGATGCTGATAACGAGTCTACCTTGTTCATTGGTAAAAAAAATCCTTAGATGGTTAGAGGAATTATAGCACCTTGAGTTTAAAAAAAAGGAAAACTATGTTCGATAACATATATGACACGCAACACTAAGCCTAAATGAACCATCAAATATTATTATTTAAATGTGATCATTATAACCTAGCTGTTAAATTGGAATATATGAATATGTTTAACTAATATATGAAATATATATAGAACCTACTCAATATAAATGTACTGATAAATTTATATTAAATAATCACCCAATTTTTATTGAAATCATTTTACTATTCAAAAATATGTGTTCTTTAAAAATGTTTTTTATTTTATTTTTATGAGAAAATATTATAATTAATTTATAGAAATTTTATAAATATTATTTTATAAAATGAGAATAATTTTTGAAATCATAATATAAAATTTAACTTAGGGTGGAATTTTGGGATTTTTTAAAAACAGTTGATTTTTCAGTGAATAGTGAAAATTATCATTTTTTCAAATTCTGTCATTTCTTTGCATTAAATAAAGTAATTTAAAATTTCTATTATATTTTGGATTTTATAGAAAAATTAAATATGATTCATTTTATTTATAATAATCTAATTAATTTCATTTTAATCAACAATATTTCTGATTTTTATATAAGTTTATTCGTATGCATAAAAATACAGTTTTTTAAAAACTATTTTTAAGTGCATAAAGTTTATCAATTTTAATTAATTTAAATATCCCCTAATATGGAAAGATTTAATTTAAATATATATATTATATATCTATTTATATTAACTTAAATTCAAATAATGATGATTCCTATTCATAGAGTTAATATAAGATCATCTATTGCTTGAAAAATGCATTTTTATGAATAATCATTTTTCATTGCATTTTTCTAGTTTAAACTTAAATTAAAATTTTCTCTTCTATGAATTGAATTTGATAAAACATATTCCTTGTTTTTAGTAAGTATAATTAATATTAGTTATTAAGGTAAATTTAATTTTTAGTCATAATGAATAGTAAAAATAGTAAAAATTAATCCCCGCGGTTAAGGTTAAAATGAGGTTTTGTGTGTTACAGGTGCTTATGTTAAAATTAACTTTCCACACACATAGAATTTTAATTTGATAAATTTTATTTCATATTTATAACTAATGGTTACAAATTATATAATAAGTCCCAATTTATTTTAAGTCTTAAAGGATAAATTAGCTAGGTAAAAAAACTAGTTACCATTGTAACATCCCAAATCGAACCACCAGGTCAAAGATAGAGTTCCCCATGACCTCATGTGTGCCTCCCTGTATGCAAGAGGATACTGAATAGAATATAGAGTCTCAAGTAAAACCATTAGGATACTATACCCTCATCATCATTTCATAAGATAAATAATAATAACAAATAATATGATAAACATAATCAGAGTACATGTAGAAATTGATAAATGAAATACATGTCATATAATAAAAGTGGATCCCAATGTGGAAAGAATTTTCAGAGTATAAGTAACATATAATAAATAAATAAATAAATTGTGGAGTCCTCCGAGGTCTGTCCTGGCCCACTACCTGCTTCTTACTCCTCTAGTCAGCTGTCCACCATAGAGCCCTTACCCTTCATTAAGTCTCTGGTCATGAAGCCTATAATAACACTAAAATAAATGAATAGGGTGTGAGTACAAGACTAAGTAGGACACCACAAATGAACCTTAATGTTAGTGAATAAAATATACAAGTTAATTCCATGAATATAAATAGAGTACAAATATAAAATCAATATATCACACAAGTACCAAACACATGCCAAATCCTCAGGAACTTCTTTACTTACTTCATCATCATGCTGGGAGAAGCATACCTACTTTGGAACAATGCTGGATGGAACATCAGTAACCAAACCTGACACATTCTCCTCGAGTGGATAGCCCTAATCCTGTGACTCATTCTACAGATATGGATTATACAAGTACATGTCGACCCAAGTCTAGAACATCCATCTCAAGTGTATAGTCCACACATATGTCAAATACCACATGCCAACCCAGGTCTATCACATCCCTCCCATATGAATATCCCAAAGAATGTGACACATCCCTCTAATTAGAATAGTCAAAGTACACACCGAACCAAGTTCGAAAAATCCCTCTTGGAAGATAGTCCCAAACATAGGTCAAATATCACATTTCATCCCATATGTGTCACATCTCACATGCCATCCAATGTCGACCAGAACATGTGTCACATCTCACATGATGACCAAATAGGCCAAACTAGCATTATAAACTCTAGTAGATAGGATTACAACATATATAATACATATAATGAAAATGACAGATCAATATCACATAAAGTAAAATAATACCATAAACATGGTAATCAAAATCCATATTCAATCAACACAAGAATAATTCAAAGTCTACATGCACAACTCATGCGATCAAGCATCAAACATAGGTCTCATAGGCTACACACACATGTGAATCAATCATGCCAACAGACCATAATAAAATATGCTCCAAAGTCAAGGTATTCCTACCTTATATAAAATGATGATTAACTAAAAGGGTTAACATCATATTCTAATTGTAACACTAAGAGACATTGCCTAATTTTTACTCGAATGATCATCATATTTTAAATTTAAAATGTGAAAATCATATTAAATTAATTCTGAAAAAATTCCCTACTACCTTCAAAAAATAAATTAGGATTTAGTTTATAATCTTCAAGATGAACCTAATGGAACCAGTGACACATCAATCCAATCAGTATCATAGAATATATTGAAGAGATATGTTTGGAAAAAAATAATAAAAAATAAAAAAATAAAAAAATAAAAATAGAGAGAGGGAGGAAAGAGAGAGAGGTCTGAAGGGGTCCCCCATTTCTTCCTGTAGGCTCCCTTGAGCACCACCCCCATATGTATATAAACATCAATATTATTTTACCAATTTAATAATAATAATAATAATTAAATATCGCTCATCATTTCTACCATTAACATTTCAAATATAACTTTCATTAGAAACCAATAATAGTAAATAAATTTCATTAATCACAAATAAATGTATTTATTTAGAAAAAATAATAGTATCACCACTATAAATTTTACTACCAAATAAAATATCGAACCACGGAGAAAAATTGCTCATCAATTAAGAGAATTAAAAATTATTCAATTACACATGTAAATTTTCATCTATTTTATTCAACAAAAATAATAATAGTAATAAAATTATTATAATTTTTTTTAGTCACATGAAAAATATTCAGATACCAATTATTATTACACTTACGTATAATCTAACCAAACACCTGATGTGCACAAAGGTTATTTCACGTCTAGGGTAATAACACCATTCTTGATTTAACGGAGATATCAAATTTCCCATCTGAGATACTGCTCAAGAGATATTATATAATTTCATAAAAACTACATGTGCGTGATATAATATATTTAGTATTTTTATTATAGCAATATCAAGGTTCTATAGGCCTTAGAACCCCATTCTAACTCAATGCGCAACTCTAAAAATATTCCATAGAATATTACGAGGTGATAATAAGGCTTTTACCCTTATATAAAGCCTTTAAATAATTTATTAAGTTATTTTTTTTGGAAAATTATATTTTTGCATAAAAATAATCCTAAATTATTAACAAAGAGGGTTTTCATTATCATTGAAAATTGAGGATATTACAATTTTACCACTCTAATGACTTCTCACCCCCAAGAAGTATCTATAGCCATCTTGTTCGAACAACCTAGGCCACTGAGCTCGAACATCATACTCCTGATCCTATATCTCCAAGGTGGGATCTTTTAAATAGTGATAATATTAGAAACATAAATAGACCTTATCCAGTGAATGAGATCAAATAAGGTTCTCCTAGGAGTATACCCTCAACCCAAGGTATACCCCTCCTAGCACTAACCCTGGTCTCCATCCCTACACGTTAGTCTTAGTCGACATATGTATACCAAAATCACATAATTCTCAGTTAAACTAATTAAATCCAATAAATATATATCACAATAACATGACAACACAGATATATCACACATAATGAAACTATTCCGAAAAGATATCACAAATAAATACATTTAACTAAATAACCATTATGATACACAATAATAGGTATATATATATATATGGCATGTGAACCTACATGCCTAGTCATGATCCATGAATGAACATGAAATATTATAAATCACATATCAACTTCATGTGAATCACCTAATGTGAATTTAATCAATGGTAATTGAAAAACATAATTTCCACCACTTTATGGAAACTTATAGGTCCACTATATAGTGTTGGAAAGATATTTTCATAGTTCCCCCACCCGAGTCCCAACCATCCTATAACCTATCTACCCTATCCCAAATCAAGGAAAATAGAATAAACAAGTTATTGAGTCATGGTACTCTGATACCATTTTGTAACCTCCCAACCTGAACCACCAGGTCTGAGTCAGAGTGCCACATGACCGCATGCATACCTCCCCATACACAAGAGAATGCTGACTAGAAGCAAGAGTCTTGAGTGGAACCATAGGGAAAATATATCCTTAACCTCATTTCACAAGATCAATAATAATAACAAACAATATAATAAACATAATCAGAGTACATGTAGAAACTAATAAATAACATACATGTCATATAATAAAAGTGGCTCCCAATGTGGAAAGCCTATCTATAGTATAAGTAGTATTTGATAAATAAAAAATAAATAATTATAGAGTTTTCTGGTTCCTGTCTAGGTCTGAAACTAGATCCGTACTCCTCTGTTCAGTAGTCAACCATAGAGCCCTTTCCCTTCACCAAGTCTCTGATAATGAAGTCTATAAGCGCATCGAAATGCCCAAGTATGGTGTGAGTATAAGGCATTGTAGGACTCCAACAACAACCATTAAAATCAGTTCATAAAATATAATTGTGAATTCCATGAACATAAACATGATATGGATATAAAAACAATATATCACACAAGTATAAATCAAATTTCAGGTCCTCGAGATCAGCTCTACCTTTTTTGGCACTATACCAGGAGAAACATACTTACTTTGGAATAATTCTAGATGAAAAATTGGAAACCATCCTAAAACATTCTCCTTAAGTGTACATCACTAAGCATGTGAGATATTCCATCGATAGGGATAGTCTAAGTGCACGCTGACCCAATTCTGGCACATCTAACTCAAGTGGACAGCCCAAACATACATCAAATCTCATGTGTTGACCCAAGTCTCACACATCCCTTCTATATGGATAGCCCCAATAATGTGACACATACCACTGATTGGCATAGTCTAAGTACATGCTAACCCAAGCCTCACACATCCCACTTAGAGGATAGTCTCAAACATGTGTCAAATATCACATGTCGGCAAACATGTGTCACATATCACATGTTATCCAATGTTGACTAGAACATGTGCCACATCTCACATGGTTACCAAATATTCCAAACCTACATGCTCACCTGCAATAGAAATGAATACAACATATATGATACAAATAATTCAAATAATAAGTCAATATCATTTCAATTCATTTAGTACTATAAACATAGTCATCACAATCCATATGCAAGCTACACAAGTATAAGTCCAAGGATACACACACAATTCACGCGATCAAGCATCATACATAGCTCTAACGGGCAACATACATGCACCATGAAATCATTCCAACAACTCATAATAAAATATGTACTAAATCCAAGGGCTTTTAACCTTATGTGCAATGACAATTGATTATAAGGTTCAACGTTAGAATCCAATTTCAATAGTAAGCGACATTTCCTAAGGACAAATATTTTATTATATTTATTGTCATCTTTGATATTTAAAACATAAAAATTGGATTAAATTATATGTGAAAATATATCTTCCTTCCATAAAAAATAGGATTTTATTTGTTCTCATTTAGATTAACCTAATATAACAAATGACACATCAATCTGATCAGTATCAGAGAACACACCAAAGAGAGAAGTTTGGAAAAAATAAAAAATAAAAAATAATAATAGATAGAGAGAGGAGAGAGAGATAGAGGTGTGAGGGGGTCCTCCCATTTCTTCTTATATGATCCCCTGAGCTCCTCCCCCATTTACACCTTTATATATATAATTTTTTTAAAAGAATCAATTAACCCTTTCTCTCTCCCCGCATGGCACCTTGAAATTTCTCCTTGTTTATCAATGCCACACCCCCATTGGCATAATTAATTCAATTATTATTTATTCTATATTCTATCCATCCCATTTTTTTTAAATTTATTTATTTATGTATCCTCTTAAATCCATGCATCATTCAAAATACATATATTAAGGATCATTTATATATATACATACATGTCATATATATATATACCTACTCATATATATATATACATATATATTTAAAACACATATATATACACATTATATATATATACACACTCGCATATATACACACACACATAAATATTTATCCTATACACACACACACACACACATTATACACACACACACTGATATTATTTTCTCAATTAAATAATTACAATAATAGCAACAACAACAATAATAATAATTATTAAATATCTATCATCATTTCAACCATTAAAATTTCAAATATAACTTCCATTAAAACCCAATAATAGTAAATATATTTTATTAATTAAACATAAATTTATATATTTATCACAAGTAATAATATCACTATTATTACTTTCTCCACCAAAGAAAATATTCACCCCTGGTGAAACGTCATTCATCAATTAAGAGGATTTAAAAACATAAACTTTTTTATCCACTTTATTTGACATAAATAAAGATTATAATACAATTATTATTATTATTTTAAACTATCTAACAAATATTCAGATACAAATTATTATCCCCCTTACAAGTGATCTAACCAAACACCCAAAACACACAAAAGTTATACCACACCTTGGGTAAAACCTGCATTCTAGATTTAATGGAGGTCTCATATTTCCAATATAAGACACCATTAAAAAGATATTCCATTATTTATGAAAAATTTCATGTATGTGATATAATATATTTAATATTTTTATTGTATCAATTCCAAGACTTTATGGCCCTTAGAATCCCGCACTAACTCACTGCCCAACTTTGAAAATATTCCATAGAATATTCGAAGGTGATAACATGTATTTTACCTTTATTTAAATCCCTTAAGCCATTATTAATTAATTTTTATTTTAATATTACAATTTGACATAAAAATAATAATAAATTATTAACAAAGTTGTTTTTTATTATCAATATAAATTGAGGATATTACAACCATGGTGAAAACTAAAATGGTAAAATTGAGTAACCATAAAGGTCAAGGGAATAACATTTTAAAAAATGTTTATTTTTTAATGGTGGAGGTTTATCTCAAATTTATATTCCCCCCAATACATCATTTATCAATATTTTATGCACTTGGATTTAGAGTGAATTCCCATTATTGAATAGATTTAGATATTTAAAAAATTTCCACTACTCACTTATAAAAGGGTACCACCAATCCCTTTTTCTTCAAACTTGAAAAGACTTTTGGTATAGCAACCCAAGATTAACATACATGGATATTATATCATTTTCGATGAATATTTTGTACATTAAAAAAATACATGCTAGAGGATCGTAATAGTTTAATGTCTTTGGAAACATGGAAACAAAATTATATATCATGGTGAAAGATCTTCAACATTTCTAACAAAGATCTCAACCGTTAGTAATCCTACATAAAACCTTTCTCCATAACCTGGGGAAAGGAAATATAAGAAATGGGTGATCTCAAATGCTTAGTAAGGGTAAATAAGGGAGATATATATGCATAATTATGAGCATAAGGGTATGAGAACATGATCATGAAAATAGGAGATCATACCCTTCAAATCAAAGATCATATACATGAATCATTACATAAATCATGGTAGTTAATAAGACATAAATCATAAGGAAATAAAGAACATAATCCATAGATGCATAAAATAGGAATAAAACATGTGATTGTGGAAAACCAATAAGCATATAATATGATTTATATATTTTTCAAGGCATTACTACCAAGACTATATTGGTAGTATGGGTTCAGTCCCCATACCATATTGGCAGTCTTGGTTCACTCCCATTGCCATCTTAGTAGCATGAGTTCAACCCTCATACCATCTTGGTAGTCATGGTTCACACCCATGTCTATCTAAGTGGTCAAGGTTTACTACCAATACCATCTTAGACTATATCATGATATATAAATATTTACCTAATGTATTGGACAAAGATATAGGTCTTTCCCATCTCATAATGAAATCATATATACATGTGCCACAAGATAATAAAAAAACATGTCATAAACCATGAAATTAAATGGGTATTATAAACATGTAATCATATCATAACCTGTGGAAAGAGATAGGTTTCATAATCATTTCATTATAAACATAACCCATGAAAAGAAGCGGGTTTCAAAAGCATATAACCCGTGAATGTGAAATGGCTTCCATAAGCATCGTGTCATCAAAACATAATCCATTTAGAGAAATAATATGAATGGAAACATTGAATAAATTCCCCTTAAATTTATGAGTGAGACCAATGGATGTTATATTATATGGGAAAGGATTTTGAATGATCTTTAAAAATACTTCTTGAGGAAAATATACTTTCTTCTTTGAAAAATGATTTTTATGACATAAAACCTTTTGAAAACCTTTTCTTTAAAAATAGATTTGAAAACATATAAATAAATCTTTGAAAAAAATAAAACATTTCTAAAATATTTTTTCCTTTAAAACTATCTTCAAGGATCATTTGAAAATATTTTTAAATCATTTTTGAAAACATGGTTTTCGAATACAATAGAATTCTGACCGAAGAGAGAGATAGTCAAATTTTTCTTAAAATATTATCTTATATACCTAAGAGTAAAAAATGGTACTAAAACTTGAGGATAAATGGAATAAATAGGAGAGAAATAAACTCATGAGTGTTCTTGAGTTATGGATCATAATATTTCATTAAAGGAAGCATAAACGTAAACAATCTAAAAAAGCAATGAGATTATCTCAATAAACTCTTAAAACTTGGTAACTTGGGATCATACTCTGCATGTAAGAAGATGAAATTACATGAAGCATAAAATATTATGAAAATAATTATATTCATGATAGAACATGTAAAATGGAATAATATACACCTCAAAAAAGAGTTTAGGTATATAATAAAACATGAGTCTCAAAGAAGGAAAATTGAGACAAAATATTTTTATCGATTTGGTAACTTTTGAAACTTAAACCCCATGAATAAAAGTTCATAAAAATTATATGTTAATACCCATAAATTTAGGTATAATATTCATTTAATATAATCATTTTAAGTACTTACACAACAAAAAATGAAAGAGTGGCGAATATAACATGTATCTCAATAAAATAAAAAGTGAGATGAAATCCCCTTACCACGCGTCTTGACTCTCTTCATACTCATACAAGATTACTGTATAATAAATATAAGTTTATTAAAAATATTTCAAATAATCGTATTATTATAAATAATACCATATGTTATTTTATTATGACCTTATATTACACGCTTGTTAACCATCCTATGTTATGGTTTCACTTCAGGTAATATTTTCTATGTTTTCACATGTGTCTTAAATTTTTATATCTTTGAATTTTATACTTATATAATGATTTATAGAATTTAAATCATGATATAAATATCTTATATATCCATTATATTTATATTATAATAATCTATATCATAAAGAAGTATGAAATATAATACACCGTTCATGGAGATGGTAAGCCGTACGTACACATGAACATTATTTTTGTTTTAATTATTGTATTGAAAGAAAGAAATAAAAATAAAAATAAGTATATATATATATATCATTATTATAGTATATTTATGATATCATATATATCTTATATATTCTCTAAAACCATCTTTAATACAATCCATGTAGTGTATGAACGAATCATATCGCTTTGAGGGGGCAGTAGTCCACACTTCCTTAAACGAAATTATCGTATTAACAATAAATGCAAAGTAAAAAAGATATGTTTTTTAAAAGGAATACAAAAGATTAAACAAAAAATAAATATAATATATTACATATATAAATATAGTTTCCATCATAATGGCCACCATGGTATGTGGTAATGAAAAAATGAACAATCATCATTTTGTGAGGCATTAGTTTGCTGTATAGAGAAATAGTATGTTCGTTACCCATTAGATATAGGTGTGTGTAAATGTAGGTAGATAAATTAGAATAAAAAATACTATTATATTTAGGAAACTAGTTTTTTCATTCAATAATGGAATAAAGAGAGTGAAGGGGGTGGAAAAGGAAAATAAAGGAATGGAGCTTGAGAGAAGGAATTACCTCTAAATTGGGTAACTCCTTTTAGTTTATGCCAAAAGGCTTCATTGAGTTGCCTTATGCCCAAGATAAGTCTTCTCAGAGAAAGGGAGGGAATTTTGGAGCTTATTTTATTAGATTTTTGGTGATCCATGTGGCTTTATAGGTTTGAGTAAGTGGGTATAGGTGGTGGCCTTTTATAGGGACGGGAAATGAGTCACTTGGAATTGTTTAGAAATAAGTTATGTGTACACATGTTATTACCTAAAAAAAGTCATAAAAAACAAAAAAAATTCAATAATGGAAGGTTTATAGATGAAATATGGACATAAAATGGGTGTTTTACAGGTGAATATATTTTTTTGGGCCCTTAATTTTAATGTTTAGTCCCTAATTAAGTTTAATTTGTCCTTAATCGTTGTGGTTAATTTTAATCACTTTTACTAATCATTTTGGTAAAAAATCAACATGATATAATTAGAAAATAAATATTATAATGATTACAATGTTTTATTTTGGGTTTTATAAATTCAATTCATATAATCAGTAAATTAAAGATTAATGCTAATCCCACATAGGGAATAATGTTTCTGGTTTTTAAAGTAGAAAGAAGTTCAAAAGTTTATTAAGATTTTATATTCAATTTCAAAGTGAAATTAATTATAATGAATTAAATTGTATTTATATATTTAATATTTATCTAATATTATGTTAAAAAAATTTATAATATCATTTAACATTAATAATTAATTAAACAAAAAGACAATTTTTAACTAAAAAGCAGTGTTTTTCACTATTCATCAAAAAAATGAAGTTTCTCAGAAAAATCCCAAAAAATCAACATAGTATAATTTATAAATTATGAATTAAAAAAAAATTATTTTATCAAATTTAATTTCTAAACATTTCAAAAATTAATTTTATTATTTCTTAGAGAAGCACATTAAAATCGGTTCATTCTGGAAAGCGATATTTTCAAACATAAAAGGACTTTACCAAGAATTATATCTTTAATTATTAATGTATTTTATTTATATAAACAATTATAAAAAATATTTGAGATGTAGTTAATACTATTCATATTAATGGGTTCTAATAACTAGGTTATAACTGACATGTTTAAATAATTATAGTAATAAAGCGATGTTTCGTAGAAACTCGGTATTGCATATAACGTACGCCAAGTTGATGTTATGTGTGAAAGGAATGTTTAAATTTGTAAATTTAAATACATAAATTAAAATTTTAATTTATTAGGGTAAAAAATATTTTTGACCATAATAATATTTCCTTTTATATTCAATCAGTTTTCATATTCATTTATAATTAACTGGTAACCTATGAATTCATATTATATTTTATAAACTATATATTTTCATAAGTTAGTTAATACTATTTATAACTTATAATTTAACATCAAAGTTTTATATTATTAAATTAAATAATAATATTCTAATAATATATTATTTTTTGGTCAATCTCGGTCTTGCGTGTTATGCAAGTCACCGAGGAAAGTCATTGTTGTGTATAACACAATCTAACCTCGTGGTTCCGTGTAGAGAAGGATAACATTTATGTTGTGTGTGGCGCATTATTAACTTGGTGTTGTGTATAACACAAGACAAATATAGTTCTTTAATATAAAATGAACTATCTTCAGTGTTTCATGAAATGAAAAATATAAAAAAGGTAAAATTAATTCAAAAAAACACAAAATATCTGTGTTACATTCTACCCCCCTTAAAATGAAATCCACCATCAAAATTAATCTAGGTTATCAAAGGTTTAATACTTGAAAGTTTCATTCATAGAAACCCATATTATAAAAATTAGTACAAATTCTTCCTTTAAAAATGGAAAGTAGGAACTATAACGGTTACCTAAAGTAACATATAACTAGGTTTCCACATAGGAGGACATATGTTGGGAGTGAAGATTGGACGTAGAGGAGAAGCGTAAATATTTATAGGGAGTAAATGAGGTCATCAATAAAAAACAATTGAATGATCAAATAAAAGTTGAGGGCATCAAATTCATAAATCTATGATGATTTAAAAGGCCATCGGTTTAACAAAAATTAAATTTTTAGGACATAAAATTTTCCTTTTTGATCATTATCCTATCATTGATTAATTCTTTTATTGACCAAGAATATAACACAATTTTAATTATTTTTTTGTTATTTTATCTATTTTTAATTCATCTATTAATTCAATAAATGGATGTCTAGAAATTAATTTTGATGCCCAAAGAACTAAATTACACTTTTAGTAGATATTAAGGCCCATAATAGAATGAAAAGTAAAATGATTTATCTATAAATATTTTTAAATAAATCAATATGGTTAATACATTAATCTCTAAACATAAAAAGTAACACTACTGTTTCATCATGAATATTTATTCATCAAAAATAATTATACATAAACAAGGATATTGTGTAGGCCAGTGGTAGGAACAAAACCCTTATCATCCTTTGGTCATGGGTTTAAGAAACGCAGCCTTGCTAGACTTTATTGGTTTTCACCCGACATACATGATGTCCTTTTCTGAAACCACACTAATATAATGTCCAAAATAAATATGATGGACATTCTTAAATTAAGGTTAATAACTAAATAACTTTTTATCCATGGTTTTTAATACAACATCCATACATAAATATCTCCCTCAAAGTTTAACTTAATTTTTTAATGAATGGTTAACCTTATAACCCTTCTGAAAGATAGAAATACAAATATTTGGAAAGAAATTCATGAAATCTGCATAATATTGATCCCCCATATATCACAAAGTACCACTTGTATGTCACTTTCCAAACATGTGAATACCCTTATCGTATATTCCCTTAAAACATGGTAATAACATTAATTACTATAAATCCTTTTGGAAAACATGCATTCTTCCTTATTCCTAAGTACACTGAATATATTCCTTAAATCTAGAAATCCTATAAACTTCATCAATGATAGCATAACCCACCTATTAATAAGTCCTTACTTAGTTCCATGGTAATTAGTACTGCCCAATTTAATTTTTCATAACAGAATTATCTTAACATAAATAATATATTAGGGGATACCTTCCCTTAGTTAAAATATCACATTGTCCTTAAATCTCTCCACTATCCCATTGAGAAAATTCAACATAAAATTGTAAATACTGAGTAAAAAAACATAAGTAGAAAAACCATTGTGTATTTAATCATCCATATAACTAAATTTTTGAACCCAAATACATATAAAATTTTATTATTACAATTAATCCTTATGCCATTAACAAGCCTACATAATACTATTACACAATACCTCTTTCCTTTTATATTTCATTTGAAGTCTCTTCATCATCAACAATGTAACTATTACTTGGACCACCTTGATTATCCTCTTTAGGATATTTATTCTTAGAAAATTGAGTTGCATAATTACCATTTATTATATATTTAAAACACTTAACCTTAAAAGATATTTTAAGGATGAAAATATTTTCATCAATTACATTAACTGAACTCTTCATTTTTCCCTTGAAGTTACTTGCTTTGTGTCCTTCATCTCCATAATCAAGACATCTTCCTATTCCTTTAAGACATTCAATTAAGCAATTATTTCCACATTATTGACACAAAGAAAATATAATCTTCTTTACTCTATGGTATCCATTACCTGAACACTCAGTGAAATCCTTATTTCTCTTCCTTGGTGAGTCCGACAGTTGGTTAAGGTACACATTGTTAATCATGTTCCTTGAAAACTGATTAGGCATGATCATAACATCTTTTAATCCAATGATCATCCCACATGACTACTCATCATTAAATCTTCTATAAACTTTAAAATTAATCTAGTTTTTTCCAGTTCCCACAATTGACTAAAACCAGAAGCATAGTGTGTGCATTACTTATTATAGTAGAAAACCACATAGTCATGAAAATATTTAATTATGGGATTTCTAAATCATAAAACCTTACATAATATAATACACACTATGTTAATACTAGGTTATTCATATCAAAATTATATCTAAATTCTTCATGATGGTTTCTGAAGATTTTGTGAATTTCCAAAGAATATCCCCAAGGAGTGTCAAACCAGATGTGTAATAATGCCCATTTTTGTGTACTAGATTACCCTAAGTTAGGCCTGAAACATCTTTTTAGAGTTATTAGTGCTAGGTATATCTATCCCAGAGCTACATACACTTGTATTATACTGTCAAGAATGTATTTCTAGGAAACCAATAACTCTACCCTTTACCAAAATTCTAGGACATTTTCCTAAATGCTGACTCATCCTGTTATTTATCCTTTGATAAATCCCAATACATATCCTTATAAATATAACTAGGGATATCACTAAAGTTTTCTCATCATAGATTCTAAAGGTTGACTAAACCTTTCCTCTTATACTAACTATAGTGACCTAGATTTAACATACATGGATATTACATCATTTTATATGAATATTCTATACATTACAAGAATACATTCCCTAGGACTGTAATAGTTTAGTGCATTTGGAAACTTGGAAACAAAATCTTTTATCCTATTGAAAGATATTCAATATCTACCATAAATATCTCCACCTTTAGTACACCTACATAAAACCTTTATTCATAACATGGGTAAAGGAAACATAAGAAAGGGGTGAAATCAAATTCTTAGTAAGGGTAAATAAGGGAGATATGTAGGAATGATTTTGAGCATAAGGGTATGAGAACATGATCATGAAAATAAAATATCATACCCTACATATCAAAGATTATATACATGAATCAATGTATAAAGCATGGAAGTTTATAAGACATGAATCAAAAGGAAATAAAGAACATCATCCATGAAAGAATAACTTTGGAATAAAACATGGGATTATGGTAGACATATAAGCATATAATATTATTTCCATATTAGCCAAGTCATTGCTTCCAAAACCATCTTGGTAGTATGGTTTCACTCCCCATACCATCTTGGTATCCATGGTTCACTCCCTTGGCCATATTAGTAGCATGAGTTCACTCCTCATACCATATTGGTAGTCATGGTTCACTCCCATGGTCATCTTAGTAGTCAATATTTACTCCCAAGACCATATTATTCTATCTCATGAGATATAAATCTTTACCCAATGCATTGGAGGGAGATATAGGACCCACCTGTCTCATTATGAAATCAAACATACATGTGAAAAAATATCATAAATAAACATATCAGATCCCATGAAATAAAATGGGTATTGTAAACATGTAATCATATCATAACCCATGGAAATATTTATGTTAAATAATAATTTCATCATAAACATAACCCGTGAATAGAAGTGGGTTTCAAAAGCATATAACTCGTGAATGTGAAATGAGTTCTATAAACATCATTCCATCAAAAAATATTCCATTTAGAGAAATAATATGAATAGAAAAACTGAATAAACTTCCCATAAAGGCATGAGTAACACGAATTTATGTTATCTTATATGGTAAATAATTTTTTAAGATATTTAAAAATATTTATTGAAAAAAATATCCTTTATTCTTTGAAAAATAATATTTATAACATAAATCATTTTGAAAAAAATTTATTTGAAAATAACTTTGAAAATTTTTAAAGGAATCTTTGAAAATAATAAAACATTTTTTAAAAACATTTTACTTTAAATCTATATTCATGTATCTTTTGATTTTTTTTAAAAAACATGGTTTTTGAATACAATAGAATTATGATCGAAGAGAGGGAGACAATCATATTTCACTTAAAAATACTATATTAAGTACAAAAGAGTATAAATAACGGTGAAAAAACTTGAGGATAGATAGAATAAACAGAAGAGAAGGAAAATCATGAGTTTTCTTGAGAGATTTATCATAATATTTCATCAAAGGAAGCATAAATGTAAACAATCACAAAAGGCGATCAGATCATCTCAATAAACTCTTATAACTTAGTAAATATGGATCATACTCTCCATGTAAGAAGAGGAAATTACATAAAGCTAAAAATATTATTAGGATAAGTATATTCATGATAGAACACGTAAAATATAATTATATACACCTAGAAAAATAGTTTAGGTACATAACAAAACATGAGTCTCAAAGAAGGAAAATTGAGAAAAAAACATTTTTACTGATTTGGTAACTTTTGAAACTTAAACCCCATGAATACAACTTCATAAAAATAAAATGTTAATAACCATAAATTTAGGTATAAGATAAATATAATGCAATCATGGGCATTACTTACACCATACAAAATTAGAGTGGAGAATATAACATATATCCCATAGGAATAAAAAGTGAGATGCAATCCCCTTACTTTGTGTCTTGACTCTCTTCGTACTCATAAAATATTCCTATATAATAAATATAAGTTTATTATAAATATTTTATATAAAAATATTCCTATAAATAATATGATATATGAATTTATTAAGACCTTATATTACCCACTTGTTAACGATCCTATGTTAAGGTTTTAATTCAGATAATATTTTCTTTGTTCTTTGCATGTGTCTTAATTTGTTATATATTTGGTCTTTATACTAATATAATAATTTAAAGAATTTAAATCATGATATAAATATATTTTATATATAGTATATTTATATTATAATAATATATATCATAATGAAGTACAAAATAGAATACACTATTTTTGTCGATAATTAGCTGTACGTACACATAAATGTTGTTTCCATTTTAATGATAGTATTGAAAGAAATAAAGAAATAAAAATAAAAATAAGTATATATATATATAATTATTAAATTATATTTATGAGATCATATATATTTTATATATTCACTAAAACCATCATTAATACAATTCATGTTGTGTACGAACAAAACATATCGCTTTGAGGGGGCAGTAGTCCACACTTCCTCAAACAAAATTATCATATTAACACCCAATGAAAAGTAAACTTATATGTGTTTTAAAAGGAATAAAAAATCTTAAATAAATAATAAATATAATATATGAAATCAATAAAAAAGGTTTCCATCATAATGGCCACCATGGTAGGTGGTAATGGAAAAATGAATAATCATCGTTTCGTGACGTAATAGTTTTCCAAACAAATAAATAGTATGTTCGTTACCCATTAGATGGAGGTGTGTGTAAGTGTAGGTATAAAAAGTATCATAAAAAAATTCTATAATATTAAGGATACTGTTTTTTTCCTACAAAAATGGAATAAATATAGTGGAGGGGTGGAGAAAGAAAATAAAGGAAAGGAGCTTGCGAGAAAATGTTACCTCTTAATCAGGTAACTTCTTTTGGTTTATACCAAAATGATTACTTTAGTTGCCTTATGAACAAGGTAAGGATTATTAGATGAAGGGAGGGAAATTATGAGCTTATTTGATACAATTTTGGGTGATACAAGGGGATTTATATGTGTGAGTAAGTGAGTAGAGGTGGTGGCCTTTTATAAGGAAGGGAAAAGACTCACTTGGAATATTTTAGAAACAAGTTAGGTGTACACATGTTATTAACTTATAAAATTCATACCAAACCAAAAAAAACAATGATTTAAGTTGTATGGAAGAAATATATACATACAACGGGGTTTGTAAAATTGGATAGATAATTTGTGCCCTTAAGTTTAACGTTTAGTCTATAATTAATCTTAATTTGACCTTAATCATTGTGATTAATTTTAATCACTTTTACTAATCATTTTGGTCAAAAATAAACATGACATAATTATTTTCTAAATATTATAATTATTAAAAAAATTTATGTAATATTTTCAATATTCAATTCACAAAAGTAGAAAATTTAATATTAATGTTGATCCTGCAGATGGGACGAAGTTACTGGTTTTTAAAGTTGAAAGAAGTTCAAAAGTTTATTAAGATTTTACGTTAGGTTTCAAAGTGAAATAGATTATAATGAATTAAATTGTATTAATATATGCAATATTTTTCTAATGTTACCTTAAAACAAATTTATATCATCATTTAACATTAATAATTAATTAAACCGAAAGGAAGTTTTTAACTAAAAAGCAGTGTTTTCACTATTTATCAAAAAAATGAAGTTTCTCAGAAAAATAAAAAAAAGTAAACCAACGATAATTTAAAAATTTTAAATTAAAAAACTAATATTATTTTATAAAATTAAATTTCTAAATGTTTCTAAAATTAATTTTTTTATTTTTCATAGAAGGACATTAAAAGCGGTTCATTCTAGAAAATGGTATTTTTAAACATAAAAGGACTTTAGAAAAAATCATATATTTCATTATCAATATGATTTATTTATATAAAACTTATTAAAAATATTTGATAATTATTTATTATTATTCAAATTACTAAGTTTTAATGGATAGTTTATAACTAACTCGTTTAAATAATTATAACAATGAAATGATGTTTTATAGAAACTCAGTATTGCATGTAATGTATTCCAAGTATATATTCCATGTGAAAGTAATGTTTTATTTTGTGAATTGAAATAAATAAATTAAAATTTAATTTATATGGGTAAAATAACTTTGTGACCATAATAATATTTCCTTTTATATTTAATCGGTTTTTATATTCATTTATAATTAATTGGAAACCTATGAATTCATATTATATTGTATAAACCATATATTTTCATAAATTAGTAAATAATGTTCATAAAATCTAATTTAAAAGTAAGTTTTTATTTTATTATATTAAATAATCATATTTTAATAATATATTATTGTTAGGTATACCTCAGTCTTACGTGTTATGCAATTCATCATGAAAAGTAATTGTTGCGTATAATGAAAGCTAACCTCAAGGTTCAGTGTAGAGAAGGAAAAAGTTTATGTTTTGTGTATTTCATGATTAACTTGGTGTTTTGGGTAACATAAGCCAAACATAGTGCTTTAATATAAAATGAACTATCTTCAGTGTTGCATAAAATGAAAAATATCAAAAAGGTTAAATTAATTCAAAAAAATCACAAAATCTTGGGGTGTTACATTTGGTTTGTACAATCCCTACCTAAATAACTTACTTTAAACCATTCCCAAATCACTGAGTCCTTGGTTTGATTAGAAAAGCCTCCTTGTAATGATTTTGTTGCAGACCTAAAGATGTTTTCCGAAGAAGAGTTATCATTCTTAACCGAGCATTTTATTTTATTTCTTCTTACACCTCCTTCAAATATTATTCAACCATGATGATATAAAAAAATAATTTTCTCCCATATAATGATTTTTTATTATGTTAATATAATAACCTACTTCTATCTCCTCTTATATAAAATGGGAAACCAACCCATTGTTCATGTGTCTGATGGATTACTACCTCATGAACTAATGTAATTCATTTTCCATCAACACCTCTCACAGTTGATATGATTTTGGATTTAATATATATATATATATATGATATTAATGACATATTTATCATTATATAAAAGTAATATATAATATTTTTTTACTTTTATGTTCCCTGAAAAATGATAACATTGCTCGTGCATACGAGTGGACTACCACCTCCACGAAGCGATGTAATTCATTTTTCATCACTTCATCACATGGATGGTATATATAAGTTTATTTTAAAAAATAATATAGTATTTATGATATAATGAAAATTATTGAAAGATAAAATAATACCTACATTCTTTCCATTATGATCATTGAAAAATGGATACGTTATACATGCGTACGTATGACCTACTGTCTCCATGACTGTAAAAAAATTAATTTTACATAACCATATTTCATGGTTATTTTTAAAAATATAATTTATGTATAAAAATGATAATTATTTTATTATTATTATTTTGGAGTTGATGGAACAATGGTTATTTTTACCATAATCAATCTACCAACATTATTTTGGACATATGGATCGAATATCATCAAAAAATCTGACATGAACTTAATCTATTAAGTAAATAAATATAACATGGTAATAAATAAAATAAAATTAATAATAAACTTTAAAATTTTCATTATTTAAGTTGATTATTAAGAAAATTTTATTATTTAAAAATATAAATCATGTACATGACATGTCTAACTTGAGGTACAAAACTCTGTCTCAATTTCCTTTCATTGAGACATATTTTAATGTTTTGAACCATTTTATTTTATATGGTGTATATAAATCCCATTTAAATATTATATCATGAATTCTTCATATTTCATTTTATATTATGTTCCAATTAAAAAAATTTCTTCTAAGGAGATTTGAATCAAAAGTTACCAAGTGGTAAGGGGTTTCATAACTCATTTTCTTTTCATTGAGTTATATTACTTCATCAATCTTTTTAATAAGATATTATTATGTGTCTAATGAACTCTGATTTTTATATATTATATTTTAAAAAAATTATATGGATTTAAAATTGATACACACAATCACTTCATTGATTAATTCTCATTTCAATGATATGTAAGGGATTTCATCTTAATTTCTTTTCATTGAGAAATATTTTAATGTTATGTGACTAATTTCTTTTATATTGTGTATATAATTTTAATTTTATATATTATATCATGAATCTTTCATAATTCATTGTTTTTTAAGTTACAACTCATTTTACTTCCTCCCATAATATTTGATTCGAAAGTTACAAAAATAGTAATGGATTTATGTTACAATAAATTTTTTAGAGATTTTTTTTGTTCAAGGTTCATTTGGGGGAAATAATATATAATTATTTTCTTAAAAAACATCTCTTTAATTATCCTATAGTCATAAATTTGGTTTATATGTTTGGTTTCTATTTCCTCCATTATTGAATAAATAAATATCAAGGAAGTTTTTGAAAGTAATACCAATCTTGTATCTTATTTTAGATATGGAATATTTATATTCCATGCCCATATTTTCCTTAAAATATTATAAATAATGTTTTCAATATTATATAATGATTGATTGAATACAATTTAACCCATGATTTAATTTTCTTAAAAAATGTATTTAAAGGAATCTTTATGTCATTTTACGAACAAGGTACTTTGAGAATCCTTTTACAAAAGTGTGAAAGTAATGTTTTCTTTTAACTTATACAACATGAATAAATTTCCATCCACCATGACCACTAAAATATTTTAATATTACTTTAAAGTTTTCTATGGTTACTTTTAAAGATTTTTTTATATTATTATAAATTTTTTAGATTTTAACGAATTAATTTCAAAGTGAAAAATGTATTTTCCTCAAGAAATATTCAATGTGATATTTTAAATATGTTTTCATCAATGATGACAACCTTTGATGTTACAGATGGATTCTAGATTCTATATATATGTCTCTTACATATATAATAATCTCATTCTACCTTCCTTTTATGGGGTAAAAATTAACTTAAGTTCGTTTATTAGAAGATTTATTTAAGAAATCTCTTTTGGTTATGACATAAAGAAAGATTATGCAACCCATTTATTTCCATCGGTAATTATTATGTTTATACCTTAGGATTGATTTTATTTTTGTGGAACACATAATCATATACATTTTATGATGGTGTTCCTAGACAGCACTCTAATGCAATGGGTAATGTTTTTGGTCTCATGAGATGTTATATATGGGATTAGAGAGTTAACCTAATCCATTATGGAACTTTTTCCACCATGTGATATTATCTAGGAAGATGGCCTTTACTTATGTTTATGTCATGATATATGTTGTTTCCATATTTACTATGATTCTATTATCTTATGATACTATGTTATTTATGTTATTCTTCTATGTGATTACTCATTATCCCGCTCCTTTATGATATCATGTTATACCTTTTACTTACATATGATGTTTCTTTATCATTCTTATTATCTTACTGGTATTTTTATCTCACCCATTTATTTTATGTATTCCTTAGGTTATCAAATTCAGTTTAGGAGATCAAATGGATTTATAAGCACATTATGGAGACAAAATAAGGACTTTATGGTTTAGTTTCCTTTTGATGTATTATTGTAACACCCTAAGGTTTTACAAATAAATTTAAAGAAATGCATGAAACCCTGAGTATCTTCATTATGGAACCTTGTTTTAATTATAGAGTTATAATATAGCTACTAAACATAATTTTTCCACTTCTATGATTTGAATTTTAAAAAATGGTCATCTACGGTTGTGACTAGTAAGTTATTTAGAGTTTGGTAGAACTAACTTGTTTTTTCTGTGAATAGTAACATACCCTTATGAATAGAAATATGACCCTTATGAATAGTAAATAATAATATTATTTTATTTTCTTAAGGTTATAAGATAATTATATCTCGATTAATTTTCCAAGGTGATATAAAATCAATTATAGTTTTAAAATTATTATTTTTGGAATAAAATATGATCTTATTTAAAAATTAAATTAATCATATTTAGAAAATTATTTTCCAAAAATGGAGTTCATTTTTGAATTCTAAATGTCAAAAAATGGTTAGGGTGAATTTTTGGAATTTTTCTGAATTTCTTAAATTTTAGATGAATAGTAAAATACAGTAATATACCATATATATACATTATCAACTAAATACACTATTCCTAGCATCATGGATGATATAATCACCCTTGGTTAGAACTCAAATGCACTTATTATTATTTGGGGTGACATGAGTAAATACTATTTATAGTCTTTATCAAAAATATTAAACTAATGATTAAAATAATGTAAAATCCCTCTTCTCCTCCATTATAAATACCACCATCACGCCCCCGCTTCCTCTCACACCACTCAAGACACGATCCTTATATAAGTTATTAAAAATAATATTAACAATTATTTTAACCATGTTCAAGGCCTTATGATCTCACCAAAAGAAAAAAACAAAATGCCTTTGGGAGGATCTCAAGGAGAAGAGATCAAGAGGTAAAAATCTTCTTTTATTTTCATGTGATTTCTTTTCAATTATTTTATTTTCTTATACTCTCTTACCTTCCCCTTATCCAAGAGGCATAAAAGATCCATAATATTATATATTTTATATTCTATCAAGTTTATGAAAAAATTCATCAATTTACTTCTTCTTCTTCCCCCCTCTTATTCTAAAAATAAGAATTTTATCCGTGATGCGCCGATTTCCCAAAAAACGTGGATGATGTGTTTTCAATTTCATTTAATTCTTTCAGAGATATTTTTAAATCCATTTAAATGGTTGAAAAAGATTATAAATTTTATGATATATACTCTTTCATGTTATAGAGTTAAAATATATACATAATATTATTTTATATAATAAAACTAGTTCGTGAATATCAAACAACCGCCAAAATGATCTAAACAGATATCACAAAAGATTTATCTAATGATTCATCCTTATAAAATATAACCAAAATTATTTATGGAATCATTTAAAATTTTGTAAACATGTGAATAATATTTCATTCCACTTCTATAATTTTATTTCCATTCGACAAGAAAATAAAATATAAGCCGGCTATGGAAAACATGTAAAGAACGCACCCGAAACATTAGAAGGAACAAAATATTAATAATTAATGGGTGAAATGATGTTATGAAATGATCATATAAGGTTTTATAAACATGAATATTTTTATTTAAGATATTAATAACACCCTTCTAACCATTATACAGGAGGTTTAGACATGTTTGAAGTAAGACAAACCCAAAGTAAGATAATTCTTAACCCAATTTCCATTCTTTGGGTTAACCTTATACATCATTTTTTATGTGGTTTTAAGATCATTTTTGTGATGATTTTTTTTTGTATTATGTTTTATTATGATTAAAATGTATAGACATAATAATTTTATTCTATTTATTCTCATATCAATTATATGTTATTTGTAAGTGACTTTTCTTTTAAAAATCCTATTTTAAACTTCTAGTTTTACAAAATTCAAAGTGAATATTTTTATGCAAGTATTATTGTTTTATTATTATGTTCTAGTTCTTGGGAATTATTTATAATGATTCTTTGGACCTATATCTCCCTATAATGAATTGAGTATGTGTATGTTGGAGTTCATCTGTATGGTTACTCCATGTGTAACTATGATGGTTACACAATGAGGAAGCCATGAGAGTTACACTGTAAGGTATCCATGAGGGTTATAAATCATAAGGTAGGTGAGAGGGTTACAATATTATGTAATTAATTCCTTAATATACCTTTATGGTTCTATTTATGTTCATTATTTTTTGTGTAAATCTTGTGGAAGTGTCAGTTTCACAAAGTAAGTATATATGGGCGACAAGTATGTCTTTTTGAAAATGATTTTATATGTTTCCAAGTATTCAAGGACTAATGTTTTATTTTCTTCTTTTTATATCCCTTATTGAGATTTTTGTTCTCATCCTTAGTTTTTAAATTATTTTCATAGGTTATAAGGATGTGTAAGAAAAATAGGGAATCAAAGTTAAATGTTATGATGATTTTTCAAAGAAAACATATTTTATTTGAAAAGTTTTATATTTTGGAAGAAATGGATACTATTTTTGTGGTATCTAATATGTATAAATGTTGAATTTTATGTATATCCAAATTATATAAAACTCTAAACCCGAAAAGATTCTTAATGTGAAAGGAAGTAAGTTCTTGACTAAAATTCAAGATTATGTAATGTAATAAGGATGTGTCCTTATAGCTGGTATTAGATAATGATTTAGATAACTTTAGGGGATATGATGATGTGAAAAGAATACCATAAATGAATTTTAATATATGGTTAATTTTAATTGTTATAGAATTTAAATATTATTGTGTTTCTTTATCTAAGATATTTCTGTTTAAAATGGTTTTACATAGAAGAAATAGGGAAGCTAAAGTTGGAAGAAACTAATAGGATGATATCTTTCTGAATTCATAATAAGAAATGGTGGGAATTGGAACCTACTAGTTTGTGATAGTAATGAATCAGCTAAAATGGGCAATAAATGGTGGTATCATCCATGAAAAAGAATAAAAAGAGCTACCATAAAGGAACATGATGATAGTTGAACATTTTATGAGGAAACACCCTCCTTCTTTTAGTGGATCTTTTGACCCAGTATCAGATGAAGGATGGATTAAATCCCTTGAAAAGATACTTTATGTTATGGGATGTTCAGTTAATCAAACTTTATGTCTTTACATTTATCATTTTGAAGGTTAAGATTATCAGTGGTGGTCAATGTTCAAGAATATCAGGTATATAGAGGATTTTGAAGCCATAGAGTGGGATGAATTTAAAATTATTTTCCTTAAAAAATATTTTACAGAGGTGGTTCGACTTAGGATGGAGAAGAAATTCCTTGAATTGAAGTAGAAGTGGGAAGATTCAGTGATCGTGTATGAAGATAACTTTACCCAACTGGTAAGGTATGATCCAAATCATATTTTGTATCTGGATAGAAGATCAACCATTTTTACTCAATATTGAAGCAAAGATATCAAAGGGAATTGACTTCCCGTGATTTCAAAAGTTATGATAAACTTGTCTGATGTGCTGAGAGGGTAGAAATGAAGTTTACTGATAATCATGTTCACTTTGAAAATAAGGATAAGAAGCGGTCAAGATGAAAAATGATGGGAAATAATCAATCAATAAATTCTGATGATAAGAAATCCCAGTTTCTAGTTTATAAAAAGTGTGGTAAAAATCACCCAGGGTAATTCCTTACCAAACCAAGAAGTGTTTTCGATGTGGTAAGTTTGGACATATGGCCCAATATTGTAATGAAAATGATCCTATGAATAATCCTGATAATAAAACTATAAAGTGTTTTAAATGTGGTGAGATGGGTCATTATGCAAATGAAATCCCAAAGAGAGATCCAAATGATCCTAAGAAGCTAGTCTATAAGTAGAAAGGTGTAGTGAGATCCTTTATGACAACATCAACAGATTTCAAGCCATCCAATGAAGTTGTATTAGGTACCTTATTTGTTTACTCGAATTTTTCTAAAGTTTTTTTTGATAAAGGTTCTACACATTCCTTTATTTATGATAAATTTCTCATAAATTAGAAAAATCACATCAACAAATGAGACCAAAACTTATTATTAAAAAAAAGGGAAATATTACAATAAAGAAGAATTATAAGAAACCTTCTATTGAGGTCTGTGGAAATACTTTACCTAAAAACCTTATTGTTTTTCCCTTAGTAGAGTTTGATGTCATTCTGGGTATGGATTGGCTTTTTGTTTATCATGCTAAGATTGATTGTGGAGTTAAAGAAGTTGTTTCCAGAAAGAGTTTCAATTTTTATACAAGAATAAACCCATAAAATTGATAACATATCAGGAAGTTGAGAAACTATTAAAAGATGGAAATGAAATTTATCTTGATCATATTGTTGAAAACAAGGGAACTATTCAGATTATTGATGTGCCAGTGGTAAATGAATATCTTGATGTTTTTCCTAATGAGTTACCTGGTGTTATACCTAATTGCAAAGTTGAATTAACAATTGAATTAGTTCTTAATGCTAAGAAAATTTCAAAATCTCCTTATCTAATGTCTCAAGTGGAACTTATTTAATTGAAAAATCGGTTGCAGGAGTTGCTTAATGAAGGACTCATTCATCCTAGCACTTCACCATGGGGTTCTCCTATTTTGTTGGTTAGAAAGAAATATGGTTCCATGAGACTTTCCATTGATTATAGATCCTTTAATATAATCATTGTTAAAATCAAGTATCATTTGCCTCATATGGATGACTTTTTTGATTAGCTCCAGGGAGCACAGTATTTTTCAAAGGTTGAACTATGGTCGGGGTACCATCGGTTGAAAGTAAAGGAAGCAGACATCCCAAAGACTATATTCCATACTAGATATGGTCATTATGAATTTGTTGTTATGCCGTTTGGGTTAACTAATGAACCTGATATCTTCATGTATCTTATGAATAAAATATTTCACGAGTTCTTGGATAAGTTTTTAGTTGTGTTTATTGATGAAATTCTGGTATTTTCTAAAAGTAAATAGGAACATGAGAAACATATATGGTTTGTTTTGAAAACATTAAAAGAAAATAATCTATATGGAAAATTCAAAAAGTGTGATTTTTTACAATAAATTTATTTTCTTGGGAACATTTTTTATAAGCATGGAATAATATTTGATCCTGCAAAAAAAAGTTGTTAATGAATGAGCAAGACCTACAAATGTTACAGAAATTCGTATTTTCTTAGATTAGTAGGTTATTACCAATGGTTTGGTAAAAAATTTACATGATTATCTAGACCACTAACTAATTTAACACAAAAGGGGTTAAATTTATGTAGATAGAATAATGTGATGTTTGTTTTTAGGAACTGAAGAAGAGATTGGTGAATGATCTATTTTTTGATCTACCTTCCAAAAATAGTGATTTTCTCATCTACAATGATGCTTCATTGAAGGGACTTGGTTGTGTTTTGATGAAAAATGATCAGGTAATTTATTATGCTTCAAGAAAACTAAAAACTCATAAGTTAAATTATCCCACACATGATTTGAAATTAGCGGCTGTGGTTTTTTCTTTGAAAAATTAGATGCATCATTTATACAGAGCCAATTGTCAAATATATAATGACCATAAAAGTTTGAAGTATATATTCAATCACAAGGAATTAAACATGAGGTAGAGGATATGTCTTGAACAGATAAAGGATTATGATTTTACAATCAATTACCAGGGGCAGATGACTTGAGTCAGAAACATCATCATCATTAACCATGTTATGTTTGGAATATTATACCTTGATTAATTATTTGATGAATTTTGGCTTTGAATTTGTTGGTGTAAGAAACACATCTGTTTTGTTTTAGGTTTCAATGAAGTCATTATTATTATACAGAATTAAGAAAGTGCAGAAGGAAGATCGTGAGCAATAGAAAAAGGTACAATTGGTTAAAATGTTTAAGTTTCTAGAATTTAACCTTGATAAAGACTGTGTTTTGAATTTAGAAAAATATTGTATGTGACTTGTGATTCCTAGTTGAAGAAATATTTATTTAATGAAGATCATAGTTCTCTGTTTTCAGTTCATACAGGTAGTACTAAGATGTATAGAGACCTTCAGGAGTTTTATTGGTGGGATGGAAAGGAAATAGATATTACGGATTTTACTATGAAATGTTTAACATATAAACAGGCTAAAATAGAGCGACAATTACCAAAGGGGATGATTCAATATTTTATAGTACCAGAGTGGAAATGGGAAAATATATCCATGGAATTCATTGTGGGACTATTAAAGACTTATCATGGTAACAATGAAATCTAGGTTATTGTTGAATGACTGGCTAAAACTGCACATTTTCTTCATATTTGAGATATAATTTCTTTGGATCAGACTTCTCAAATGTACCTCAAAGAGATTTTTTGGTTACATGGAGTTCCTCTTTCCATTGTATCTTATTGGGATCCCAAGTTCACTTAAAAGTTTTGTAAGGGACTTTAAAAGTCATTGGGAAAAGAATTAAATTTCAGTATATCTTTTCATCCTCAATCAGATGGGCAGTCAGAGAAAACGATTTATAATTTGGAGGATATGCTTAGATCTTGTTTAATGGACTACCAAGGAAGTTGGGATCAACATATTTCTTTGGTTGAGTTTTCTTATAATAATAGTTTTCATTCCAGTATACAGATGGAACCTTTTGAGGAATTGTATGGGAAGCGGTGTCGAACTTCAACATTTTAGGATGAAGTTGGGGAAAGTAAGTTGATGGGACCCGAATTAGTAGAAGAAGTGGTTGAGAAAGTGAAGATGATCCAGCAACACATGAGGATAGATTAGAGAAAGCAGAAAAGTTATGTAGAAAATAGGATGAAAGACTTTTCTTTTGAGGTACGTGATCATGTTTTTCTTAGAATCTCCCCATGAAAAAGTGTAAGGCATTTTGGTAAGAAAGGAAATCTAAGTACACGGTTCATTGGAACTTATGAAATTATAGAGAATATTGGACCAATCGCCTATCGAGTATCTTTGCCTCCGAGTTTATCTCAGGTACACGATGTTTTTCATGTTTCTATGTTGATAAATTATGTGCCAGATTCATATCATGTTTTGATCCCAGAAGCAATTCAGTTGGAAGAGAATATTTCTTATGAAGAGAAACCTATTCAGATTCTTGATTTAAGAGAACTTGTATTGCAGAATAAAATAATCCACCAGTTAAAGGTTTTGTGGAGAAACCACATGGTTAAAGAAGCAACATGTGAATCTGAAAATGATATGAGGGAATGGTACCCTCACTTGCAAATAAGTAAATAAAATTGCAAGGACACAATTTCCAGAAGGTAGAGAGAATGTAACACCCCAATACTTTAAAAATAAATTTAATGAAATGAATAAAACACTGAGTCTCTTCATAATAAAACTTTTTTTAAGGAGAAAGTTATAATCTAGATGTTAAACATCAATTTTCTGCTTTTATGATTTTAATTTCAAAAAACGAACATCTACGATTGTGATCAGTAAGTTATTTAGTGTCTGGTAGAACTAACTTGTTTATTGGTAATAGTAACATACCCTTATGAATAGTAATATGAATAGTAATATGACCCTTATTAATAGTAAATCATATTATCATTTTATTTTCTTAAAGTTATATGATAGTGAGATCTTGATTAATTTTTCAAGGTGATATAAAATCAGTTATAGTATTAAAATTGTTATTTTTGGAATAAAATATGATTTTATTTAAAAATTAAATTAATCATATTTAGAAATCTATTTTCAAAAAATGTAGTTCATTTTTGAATTCAACATGTCAAGAAATGTTTAGGGTGAATTTTTGGGATTTTTTTTGAAATTCATGAATTTTAGATGAATTGTAAAATTCAGTTAAATACGTTATTCCTAGAATTATGGTTGATTTAAGCACCCTTGGTTAGAAATCACATGCACTTATTAATATTTTGGGTTACATGAATCCAGACTATTCATAATATTTAGAAAAAATATAAAACTAATGATTAAAATAAAGTAAAACCCTCCTCTCCTCCATTATAAATAGCACCCTCAACCCCACTTCCTCTCACACCACTCAAGTCTTGAAACATGTCCTAGTTCTTCCAAATACTCTTCCCAAGGCTCTTCCCAACTTTAAAGACATTCTGGTCTCACCAAAGGGCCAAAACCAAAGTCCTTAAGGAGGATCTCAAGGAGAAGAGATCAAAAGGTAAAAACCCTTTTTTGTTTTCATGTGATTTCTTTTCAATTTTTTTTGTTTAATTATACTCTATTCTACACCCATTATCCAAGATTAATTAAAGATATATAGTCTTATATATTATATATTTTATCATATTTATGGAAAAATCACCAATTTAATTCTTCTCCTTCCCCCTATTATTCTAAAAATAAGAACACCATCCTCGATGTGTCGATTTACCAAAATCGTGGATGATGTGTTTTCAATTTCCTTTAATTTCATTAAAGATTCTTCTAAAAACATTTAAATGGTTAAAATATATTTTAAATTATATTATATATCCTATTTAATGTTTTAGAGTTAACTTGTATACATAATATTATGTTATATAATGAAACTTGTTCGTGATTATCAAAGAACAACCAAAATGATCTAAACAGATATCACTAAAGATTTATCTAATGATTCATCCTCATAACATATAACCAAAATGATTTATGGAATAATTTAATATTCTGGAAACATATTAATACCATTTCATTTCATTTATGTAATTTCATTTCCATACGATAATAAAATCAAATAAAAATCGGCCATGGAAAACATGGAAAGAACTCACTTGAAACAATGAAAAAAACAAAATACTAATAATTAATGGGTAAAATGATGTTATGAAATGATCTTATAAGTATAGATAATCATGAATCTGTTTCTATAATATATTAATAACACCCTTTTAACCATTATTCAGGATTTTTAAACATGTTTGAAGTAAGACAAACCCGAGGTAAGGGAATTCTTAACCCAATTTCAATTCTTTGGGTTAACCTTATACTTCATTAGTTATGTGGTTTTAAGATCATTTTTGTGATGATTTTTTGTTTATATTATGTTTTATTATGTTTATTTATAGTTTATATACATAATCCTTTCAATATATTGATTCTAATATCAATTATATGTTATTTTTAACTGAATTTTCCTATAAAATCCTCTTTTTATCATCTAGTTTTACAAAATTCAAAGTGAATGTTTTTATACAAGTATTCTTGTGTGATGATTATGTTCTGTTTCTTGTGTATTGTTTATGATGATGAGTGGGAGATATATCTCCCTATAATTTATTGGGTATGTGTAAGTTGGAGGTCGGTCATATGGTTACACCAAGTTGAACTGCGATGGTTACACAATATGGTAGCCATGAGGGTTACATTGTAAGGTATCCGTGAGGGTTACAAATCATGAGGTAGATAAGAGGGATAAAAGATAATGTAAGTAATTCCCCAAGATAATTTTATGGTTCTATTTATGTTTTTTATGTTTTGTGAAAATCTTGTTGAAGTCTTAAGTTTCATAAAGTAAGTATATATGGGTGATAAGTATGTATTTTTGAAAATTATTTCATATGTTTACAAGTATTCGTAGACTAATATTTTCTTTCATTATTTTTTTATCCCTTACTAGGATTATTGTGCTCATACCAAGTTGTTAAATGATTTTTACAGGTTATAGTAATGTGTAATACAAATAAGGAATCCAAGTTAAATTTTTTGAGTATTTTTTAAAGAAAACATATTTTATTTAAAAAGGTTTAATTTTGGAGGCAAATGATACTGTTTTTATGGTATCCACTCTATATAAATGTGGAATGTTATGTATATCCCAATTATCTAAAAATATAAACATGAAAAGACCCACAATGTAAAAGTAAGTAAGTTATTAACCAAAATTCAAGATTATGTAATGTCAAAAGGCTGAGTCTTTATAATTATGAACCTAGTATTCTAACGAAAGTAGGCCTCACGATCTTTGGGTTGTACTTATTGGATATTTATGTATAAAAATCATGTTATAATATATGTTAAATGCTTGATTTGTTATATTTGGTATCACAATAAGGTTTAATTATTTTTATTTATTCATAATAGATAAATTTAGTAAAAGAATCTGTTGGGAAAAGTCTATGTATAGGATAAAATCCTAAAGGTTTAGTAATGAAGAGATTATGTGGTTTTTCTAATAATAAATCCTTATTTGGATACTAAATGTGGACATGATTTTGGAATAGATGCATATAGGGGTAATAAATATAAAAAGAGTTGGTTGAGTATATCTCAACCATTATTCTGATTCATGGTGAGTGTTCCCTTACTGCGCACTAGGTTTGACACTCTTAGGGATATGCTTGGGTTAATTCACACTTTATTTATGAACCAAAATGATATATTTGAATAGATGATGATCATGGATGACCTGAGTTATACCTAAGGTTTCATAGATGTAAAATAAGGGGTCATGATTTAGACATACTATAAATTATTTTTCATGATTATGATTATTGTTGCTCACACCATGTTCTTTGGTTTTAGTCAAAGGTTAAACTAAGAGGAATGATGTTAACACTGAATGTGATGAACAATGTGGTGATTCTAAGAAACCAAATGTGATGTTGAATAAAGTGAAATATATTTTGATTATTCCTAATTATTTATCAATATATATGATTAATAATCTGCGTAACACCCCAAGCTTCCATGATATGCTTTCTTTTAAATAATTCAATAGCTTGCGCTGCATGCAACATCGAGTTCGAGCGCACCATGACCTATCAAACAAGCCATTTAAGAAGTGGCTATGAATATTATTTCCTAAATTATGAAATTTATAAATTTTATTTTTTAAAATAGACTTCATTTTTGAATTCATAATATCAAAATTATCTTATGGTTAATTTTTAGTATTTTTCTAAAAAAATTCAATTTTTGATGAATAATAAAAAATACTGCATTATTGTTAAAAAAATGACATTTTCATTTAAATAATTATTTAAATTTAAATTTATTTTAATGTCACCATAGATAAATAATAAATATATTAGTCCAATTTAGGTCATAAGAATCATTTTTATAATAGAATTTGATATAAATATTTTATTATACTTTTGAATGTCTTTTAATCGCCTTCTAACCACATCTGTAGATTAGCAATAAAAATAATTTTACTATTTATGTGAATTTAATTTCATAAAATGGAAATACGTGGTTGTAATCAGTATAAAAAATTTGGTCTAATAGGATCAACATAATCTTTGGTGAATAGTAATTTTTAATTTTATTTACCACAGTTAAAGGTAAATAGGGTTATTAAAGGTAAAAATAATATTATAATAATATAATATTACACTAAAACTTTTCCTAATTTCATTAGATAAGTGTTTTTAGACCAAAATCAAACTTAGATCTAAAATATGATCCTTTTTAATCTACTTGTGTTAAATTAGGACATTTATTATATTTTATTTAAGGAAGAGTTAAAAATGTCATATTCAAATTTTAATAACCATATCATTTTTAATATAAGGATATATAAGTGATATTGTCAAATATAAATATTATTTAGAAATATAAAATTACTATATACATAATGGTAATTTTTTTATAATTTTAGGAGATAAATAATTACATTCAATGGTGACACAATAATGATGTTGTAATTGAATTATTACAGGAAGAATCAATTAAATGATATTAAAAATACTAAAATAAATATAATTTTATTTAATTAATGACATAAAATAATTTTATAAGTTACATAGACAAGTTAGTATCATATTTTAAGTATTTTTTATAATTTATAATGTTTTTTTGATATTTTATAAATGAAAACTTTGAATAGTATCAAAATTGACATAAATGATACTTTAAAATAAATAATATTTAATTAAATGTTATAAATTTTAAAAAAATATAATTTTCGTCCAAATAGCTATTATAATGTTAAAAATTTCATAAATTATACATTTTGGGTTTTTTTGGCATTTTATAGTAACTATGTTAACCCTATATTATAAAAGGACAAGTAAACACAATAAGAGTTGAACTGTTTAACTAAGGGTTAAATCCAAAATATATGGTTAATATTGTGCCCTAAAATTTTCTAAAAATAATTGGATAGAATTTTTTATACCCATATTCATATTATAAATTAAATAAATTAATTTGGATTTATTTTAAACCGAAAATGAATTTATAATAAATTAATATTTTAAGATCTTCGAAAAGCGCCCCTCATCTCTATTATAAAAGGGAACCCATATTTATCTTTGATTCAAAAATATAGATCCATTTAGTTCGGCCAAAACCTACCCATTTATCCTCCAAAATTACCTCACTTAATTATAGAGTCCATACTTTGGACAGAAAGTCATCCTAAGGTGTCCTTTTGTACAAACCAAAAGGAGACACCCTAAAAAAAGGTAATTGTTTTATCACCTCTTTCCAAGTACTTTTATTCTTATAATTCATCTTTCTATGTTATTTACATATAATAATAATAATATCTCAAGTATCATACATATACTGATATGTTATTAATATCATGGTACAACCATATTCCTCATTTTATCCATCATACGAATAATAATATCACTATGCGTGTGTACGTATGGCTTTCCGTCTCCACATCGTGGTGTAATTTGTTATTCAACACTACATTAATTTCATGGGTATAATGATGTGTATAATAGATATAAATAATTAATATAACATGATAATTATTCTTTAAAATTAATATACCATCCAAATCCATACCATTTAACCATCAAGGGAATGATACTCTCTCCATGACACGATGAGATTCAGTCTCCACGTTATCCATTAAAGAATGATTATAAAATTTTTATGATGAGTAAAAATAATAATTATGAACTTAATTTAACTCTTTATATGAATAAAATACATCTCATACATAACAAACACGACTTACATGACCAAGCAAGAATGAGAAAATGAAGTAGTTAACACTCGAAACAATGGTAGTACTGAAATATTATTACCAAAAGGACAAAAGAGGAAAATATATGATATCATAAATATGGATATGGTCCTGGTATAATTTAATAAAATTATTTAACCATTATACAGGAGGTTAATACACTCTCTACTAAATTAAATTACAAGATAAGGGTTAATTTCACAATCCCATTATTATCCGAGGCTGTTTATATGTAAGTATCTACTGGGAAATAATTATTATCCTTATCTAAGTTTCTTAAAAATTAATTTCAAAATATTATTACTAATTTTTAAATTCATTTTTACCTATTACTGTATTTTTATAAAAAAATTAAATGAATATTTATTTCGTTTTACAAACGAGGTACTTTATGACCTTTTCAACAAATTAAGGAAACCATGTTTTTTTAACTTTTACGGTGAAAGAGGCTATTTTCTGACATTATGAAACCTTAAAATTTTGAAGATTACTTTTCAATATTACAAGTTTATTTTCAAAATTAATGTTTTCCTTTATAATTTCATGACTTTTAAATTATTTCAAAGTAAAAAAAGGGATATTTCTCTCAAAGAGTTTTAATGATTTTAGTAGATTATTTTCATCTATGTCAAAATAATTTGTGGGATTTTATGCTTAATTGAGGTTGATTTATTATGATACAATATTCCATATTGTATTGAAGGGTTTATGATATATTTCACTCTGGATGTTCTATTTTTATACCATTTATGGTTTATGGTTAAAGTATTAACATTTTGTATATTAGTTTCAATACAAATGTTATTGTTATGTTTTACCCCTTTCATAAGAGGAATGAATTGGACCTAGTAAGTGATGGGTTGGGCCCACTCTAGCCCCTCGATACATCAGTAGGTCTCATGAGACAAACTAGTGTCTTTTCACAAGTCCTTGATGGTATGATTATTATGGTCTAGGCATGAGGCCCTGAAAATATGGTTATGATGTTTGACATTATGCATTCTCTCATTTCGAGTTTAGTTATTAATATTACATGTGATTATTTGACTAGTATAATATCCATGTGAATTTTTAAATGTTATTATTTTGTTTATTCTTGCCATATTATGTTGAATATTATTTTTAAAAGGACTGTGTTTCAGTTTTATACATCACCTTAAAAGTTTATACTTATTTATGACAGGTTCTGCAATATTGTTTATCATTACTTGGCATCTGAGCTCACCCATTTCTTAGGTTTTATTTTTCCCCAGTATGTGAAGAATTATATTATTACTGTCCTATAGGGATATTCTAAGGGATATGATATTTTTCAAAGGGGATAATAAGTTGTTTTTCATTTCAAGATGTAATGTAAAACTTATGTTTGTATCTAGTGTTTCTAAGGCTAGTAAATTGACCGGTCCTTTAGGATTTTATTTCTAGTGATCATGAAAATATAATAAAATAATTCATCGACCCTAGGAAATTGGGGTCAGGGCATTATAGTTGGTATAAAAGGAATTTTAATACAAACCTTAGAAACTAGATTTTGAAAAACCATGATTAGGGAACATTACCCTAAGATAGACTTTGAGGATAAGTATGGAATAACATCTTATAATTTGGGTAATGTAGATATTATGTGGGTATTCATAGAAAATACATCCATTTCTAGATACTACAAGTGGATGTGGTTTCAGAATAGATGTGACTAGGAGTAATAACTCTGACAATCTGTTCCGCACTTGACTCAGGGTAACCTGATACACAATAACGGGCCTTACTACGCACCTGGTTTGTCACTCCCAGGAGATATGTTTAGGATAATTCATAGTTTCTTTACAAACCATTATGAAGTATTTGTGAGTAAATATTTCCCCAAAGAACCATTTTTATTATTATGGATTAGATATGCATAAAGTTTTCAATTTATATTAAGTATTTTACTAGTTTGGATTTATTCATCATGGTTTATAACCTAATATAGTGTATGCCATTGTTTAGAAATGCTGAATAGTGGAAGGAATAGAAACTATATAAACACAATCAATCTATGTAGGGATTTACATCCTATGAAAGATAATGATAACGGATCTGGTGATACAACTGGGTCTGAATAGCTTATAAACATACTAGGAAAACTAACTCAGGTTATGAATAAAAACCTTACCCACATGGAGAAGCCTGATCCACAACACATAGGATAAATTTTAGACCGCTTCATGAAGAAACAACCCCAAACATTCAATTGGACTACAAATCCTTTTGTATTTGAGCAGTGTATAAGTTCATTAGAGATAATATTTTTTGCTTTGGAAAGTAACAAAAGGGAAAAAGTTGTTATAGTAGTCTATCTTCTATCAAGAGATGTAGACAAATGATGGTCATTAATTCAAAACATGAAGGACGATGAAGAGGTCACAAATATGGAATGGAGGGAATTTATATAACTCTTTCTAGAAAAATAATTTCCTCATGATCTATGAGCGGATATGTAGAGGCAGTTTTTGAGTCTAAGGTAGAAGGAGGATGATAATGTTACAAAGTATGAAGCTAACTTTACAAGTTTAGCAAGACATTCTGGAAACTACATACATAAACCAAGAAGTAATATTGATCGATTCTTTGATGGGTTAAAACCATTCCTCTAATGGGAACAAGTCTCACAATCCTTCTAATCATACGAATATATAGTCTCATGTGCTATCAAGATAGAAAAATAATTCTCTAAGTCTTATTACTTTAAAGTAAAGTAGGAGAAGAAGATAGATGGTGGATACTATGGAAAAAGAAATAAGAGTAAGAAGGAAGAAAATGACATTACACCATGCAGTAATTATAGTAAGAAACACCTCGGTACTTGTTTAAAGGGGTCAAGAGTTTGTTACAAGTGTGGTGAAAAAGGACACTAAAATTGTAATTGCAAGGGGAAGAAAGAAACTATAAATGTTTAGTGCTACAATTTTAAATACATGAGACATTATGAAAATGATTGTCCTAAAGGTCAATGAAACTTTCCCCAGAAAAGGAAAAGGGAGAAAGGTCAAGCTTTTTTAATCACAAATATTTAGGTTGAAGTTCTTAATGATGTGGTGGTAGGTACTTTAATCATTTACACATGTTTATCCAAAAATTTATTTGATTCTCGATCCTCAAATTCCTTTATATATTCCTAGTTTTCTTTAAAAAATTTATATTTCTAATTCACATTAACAAGAGAGTTTCCATTCAAGACCTCTAAGGGAAGTCTCATAGCAACAAAGATGTGTCAAACAGTTCCCATTATGTCATATAAATGTGCTTTATCTACTAACTTTATCATCATACCTATGGACTACTTTGATATAATCCTCGATATGTACTGGATATCAAAATATGATGCCAAAATTTATTGCAAGATGAAGGAAGCTGTGATTTTTGAGGAAGATATATAATCCATTATATTTAGAGCAGAAACTTCATCACTCTTATCAAAATCCACCCCGAGTAGCTTTACTAAATGAGATTCTTGGGGAGGAATAGAAAAAAACATTTAGGGATGAAGAAATAAATATTCAAATTGAGGATGTACCTATTGTATGAGAATATATTAATGTATTTTCATAGGATTTACCTAAACATCATCAAGATAGGGAAGTTGAGTTTATTGTTTATTTAATCCCTGATGCAAGTCCAATATCAAAAACTACATATATAATGGCCACTTTATAATTATTAGAGATGAAGAAACAAATAGTGATGTTGAGTAAAAAGTGTTTCTCCATGGGGATCCCTAGTTATTTTTGTTATGAAGAAAGATGGATCAATGAGGTTGTGCATTGATTATAGATAAATCAATGCTATTACAATAAAGAACAATTATCCTCTACCGCACATTGATGATTTATTTGAAAAACTTCATAGAGCTCAATATTTTTTGAAGACTGAACTTCTTTCTAGATATCATCAATTGTATATAAAATGGGAAGATATTCCAAAGAAAACATTTCAAACAAGGTATGTTCATTATGAATTTACATTAATTCCATATGGATTGACTAACAAACCCTCTATTTTCAAGGATCTAATAAAAAAATCATTCAAGGAATATCTTGATGATTTTTTATAATATTTATTGATGATATCTTGGTATAATAAAAAAGTTATGAAGACCACGAGAACCACTTATGGATTGTTATGAAGAATCTTAGAAGAAATAAACTATTTTGGAAGCCTAGCAAGTGTGAATTCTATATTCAGGAAATTTATTTTCTTGGACATATTGTCTCTAAGGATGGAATATATATTGATCCTAAAAAGACAAAGGCCATCTAAAAATGGATAGTATTGACGAGTATAACTGAGGTACACAGTTTTATTGGTTTAGCAGGTTAATATCAATGTTTAATCCATAATTTTGTCCAATTGGAAAGCCTATTAACAAAGCTCACACGTAAAGGGGTTAAATTTGTTTGGAAAAAATTTTGTGATGAATATTTTGAATAATTGAACAGAATACTATTCAATTATCCTATATTAAATTTACCACTTTCAAATGATGGGTTTATGATTTATAGTGACACATCAAGGAAAGGACTCAGTTGTGTCCTTATGCGGAATGATAGGGTTATTTATTATTCATCAATGTAATTAAAAATTTATGAACAAAACTATACAAGTCATGATCTTAAGTTAGAATTGGTAATATTTGGTATGAAGATATGGAGACACTATCTCTATGGTGAAAGATGTGAGACATATACTGATCATTAGGGTTTGAAATATATTTTATCACATAAAGAACTCAACATGAGAAAAAGGAGATGACTAGAGCTACTCAAGGATTATGATTTCACAATACACTACCATCCAGGGAAGGAAAATAATATGGCAGATGCTTCGAGAAGATATGATACTAGATTTATAATCAAAATGAGAGTTGAAAAGGATTATATGTTCATGGATCAAGTCAAGATGGATGTAGGAATTATCATAGAAGGTGAAACATCAATACTTTTTGAAATGGTTTCCAAACCATATTTATGGGAAAGGATATAAATTTAGTAGTCTAATGATGAGGAGTTTAAAAAAAAATTAATGCTATGAATGATGGGAGACTGATTTAATTCGTATTTGAAGATGGTATTTTTGAAATCCGGGACGAGGATTTGTGTTCCACTATACCGGAGCTAAAAAGGTAATTATTGGATGATTCTCATAGCTCTATTTTCTCTATACACCCTGGTGACACTAAGAAGTATAGATATTTGAAGGAACATTTTTGTTGGGATAACATGAAGAGATAGATTTCTGATTATGTGGTGAGATTTTAGTTTGTCAATAGGTGGAGGCTGGAAGACTACATCCTATAGGATTCATGAAACCTATTATTATACCTGTGTGGAAATTGGATTATATTACGATGGACTTTTTCATGTGGATACTAAATTATCCTAGAAGAAATGATGTGATGTGGGTCATTGTTGACCATCTTTCCAAATCAACACACTTTCTTGTTATAAGAGTAGATTTACCACTTGAACGTATAACAAGACTTTACATTAATGAAGTTGTTAGACTTTTTGGTGTACCCCTATCAATTTTTTTCTGATATGATTCTCATTTTAAAACAAGATTATAGAAAAGTATTCATAAGGCCCTAGATACTGAACATTATTTTAGCACTACCTACCACCCTCAAACTGATGGAAAATCAGAAAGGAATATTCATATCTTAGAATACATGTTGAGATCTGGCTCACTTGACTTTCAAGGTATGTGAGATCAATATTTACATTTGGTAAAATTTTTCTATAATAACGGCTTCCATTGAAGTATTCAGATGACACTATATGAAGCGTTATATAGAAAGATATGTCATACATTAACTTGTTGGGATGATATTATTGAAAGGAAACTCGTAAGCCTATAACTTGTTGAGGAAATGCCAGAATAGGTAAAGAATATTCATACCCATATCAAAACAGTTCAAAGTAGGCAAAAGAGCTATGCTGATAAATGAAGTAAGGATTTGTAATTCCATGTGGTAGATAATGTTTTCTTGAAGGTATCTCCATGGAAGGGTGTTATACAATTCAATAGGAAGGGTAAATTTCCCCGGTACATCAGAATTTTTGAGATTATGGAACGAATTGGAGCTATAATTTACCATTTGGAAATGCCTCCAAGTATCTCCAAAGTTCATGATGTGTTCCACATATCATTGTTAAGGAAATACATGCTAGACCCAACACATGTAATCACCTATAAATAAATAGAACTGGAACCATATCTATCTTATTGTGAAGAGCCTATAAAGATTCTTGATACTAGAGAACACGTGTTGATAAATCAGACAACTATTATGGTAAAGGTTCTTTGGAGAAACCATAAAATGTAAGAGGTGATGTGGGAACCTGAAGAACTTATGGTGAAGAACCACCCAAATCATTTTATGAAGTGATATTATATAAATTTTGAAGGCGAAATTATTTGATGGAGGGAAGGATGTAACACCCCGAGCTTCTACGGTACACTTTCTTTTAAATAATTCAATAGCTTGATCTGCACACAACATCAAGTTTGATCATATCATGACCTATCAAACTAGTAGTTTAAAAAGTGTTTATGAATGTTATTAACCAAATTATGAAATTTATAATTTTTTTCAAAATAGACTTCATTTTTGAATTTGTAATATAAAAATTAACCTATGATGACCTTAATTAGACATGATTTGTTTAATAGGTCATACTTCCTTATCTAGTATAACTTATGGTGATTTTTTGGTATTTTTTTGACAAGTTTCAATTTTTATGAATAGTGAAAAATACTATATTATTGCTAAAAAATGACTTTTTCATTTAAATAATTATTGTACTTTAAATTTATTTTTAAGTAAAAATAGTTACATAATAAATATATTAGTCTAATGTATGTCATAGGAATCATTTTTATAATAGAATTAGATATATAAATTTTATTATACTTTTGAACGTCTCTTTTACCCACCTTCTAACCATATCTATGAATTAACATTAATCATAATTTTACCATTTCTGTGAATTGAATTTCAAAAAATGAACATACATGGTTTTAATCAATATGATAAATGTGGTCTAATAGGATCAAAATACTTTTTGGTGGATAACAACATTTGAATTTTATTTACCATGGTTAAAGGTAAATAGGGTAATTAAAGGTAAAATAATATTATAACAATATAATATTACCCTAACACATATCCTAATTTCACTGGATAAGTCTTTTTCGACCAAAATCAACCTTAAGTCGAAAATATGATCATTTTAAGCCACTTTTGTTTGATTTGAACAATTATTATATTTTATTAAAAGAAGAGTTAAAAATGTCATATTCAAATTTTAATAACTATATCATTTTTAATATGAGGATATATAAGTGATATGGTCGATTATAAATAGTATTTAGAAAAATAAAATGATTATATACATAATTTTAATTTATTTATGATTTTTGGAAATAAATAATTACATTAAATGGTGACATAATAATGATTTAGTAATTGAATTATTAAGTAAGAATAAATTAAATGATATTAAAAATATTAAAATAATATATAATTTGAATTAATTAATGATATAAATTTTTTATATATATAACATAGATATGATAGTGACATATTTTAATTATTGGTTCGAAGTTATCAAGTTGGTTTGATATTTTTAAAAATAAAAATTTTGAATAGTATCAAAATTGACATAAATTATACTTTAAAATAAATAATATTTAATTAAATTTCATAAAATTAATGAAATTATTAGGTTTTTACAACTAACAATGATAATGTTAAAAATTTCATAAATGATCAAATTGGGGTTAGTTTGGAATTTTATAGTAAATATATTAACCCTATATTATAAAATGAGAAGTAAACACAGTAAGAGTTTAACTGTTTAACTAAGAGTTAAATCCAAAAGATAAGGTTAAGTTCATGACCTAAAATTGTCTAAAAATAATTGTATGAGAGAGTTTAGACCCATACCCATATTATAATCTAAATAAATATCTTTTTAACAATTTAACACCGAAAAGTAATTTATAATAAATAGATATTTTAAGATCTTCCAAAAGTTCCCCTCACCTCTATTTTAAAAGGAAACCCTTCCTTCTATTTGATTCACACATCTAGAGCCCTTTAGTTCAAAAAAAACCTGTCCATTTATCATCCCAATTTCCCTCACTTAATTATAGTGGCCATATTTTGGGCAGAAAATCATTCTATAGAGTCCTTTGGTGAAAACTAGAAGGAGATACCTGAAAAAGAGGTAACTGATTTATCACCTCTTTCAAAGTACTTTTCTTCTTCTACTTCCTATTTATATTTTTTCCATATGAAAATAATAAATCAAAAATAATACATATATTGAAATTTTATTATGATCATGATACAACTAAATTTCTCATTTTATCCATCATATGAATAATAATATCACCAAGCGTGCGTACGTACGACTTACCATTTCCATGCCATGGTGTAATTTTTTATTCAACGCTACATTAATTGGATGGAAATAATGATGAGTATAATGGATATAAATAATTAATAAAACATGATAATTACTATTTATAATTAATATACCTTCCAATTCCATATAATTTAACCATCAAGGGAATGATACAATTTCTCGTGTGTACGTACGACTTACCATCTCCATGACGTGGTGAGATTCATTATTTGCATTAAACACTCAAAAATTATTATAAAATGTATAATAAAAGTAAAAATAATAATTATGAACTTAATTTATTTATTTAGTTGAATAAAATACATCTTATTCATAACAAACATGACTTACATGAGAAAATAGGAATGAGAAAATAAAGTACTTAACAACCGAAACAACAGTAATACTAAAATATTATTACCAAAAGGATATAAGAGGATCATATATGTTATCATAAATACATATATGCACCTGTTATAATTTAATAACATTATTTAACCATTATAAAGGAGGTTAATCCACCATCTATTAAAGGAAAGTACAAGGTAAGTGTTAATATCAGAATCTCATTATTATCCAAGGTTGTTTATACTTAAGTATCTAATGAGAAATATTTATCATCTATGTCTATGTTTCTTAAAAATGTATTTCAAAATATTATTACTATTGTTTAAAGTAATTTTTACCTATTATTTCCTTTTAATAAAATATTTTTTAAAAAATCTTTCCATCATTTTCCAAATGAGGTACTTTATATCATTTTTGAAAAATTATGTAAATAATGTTTTTTGAACTTATATGGTGTAAACACCTATTTTACACCGTTTTAAAGCCTTAAAATTCAGAATCTTCCCTTACGAGATTACAAGTTTATTTTCAAAAGTAATGTTTTCTTCTATAATTGCATGAATTTTAAATGATTTCAAAGTAAAAAAGGGATGTTTCTCTTAAAGAGTTTTAATGATTTTATTAGATTATTTTCATCTATGTCAAATTTTTATGTGGGATTTTATGCTTAATTGAGGTTGATTTATTATGATACAATATTCGATATTTTATTGAAGGGTTTATAATATATTTGGATGTGTATGTTCTATTTTGATACCCTTCATGGTTTAATGTTAAAGTATTAACATTTTGTATGCAAATATTAATTCGAATGTTATTGTTATGTTTACCCCTTTCATAAGAGGAATGTATAGGACTTAGTAAGTGATGGATGGGGCTCGCTATAGCCCCTCTATGAATCGATTGGTATCATGATACAAACTAGTATCTTGGCACAAGTCCTTGATGATATTATTATTTTTGGTCTTGGAACAAGGGCTTGATGATATGGTTATAATGTCTGCCATTATGAATTCCCTTATTCTGAGTTTAGTTATTGATATTACATGTGATTATTCGACTAGTAGAATATCCATGTGAATGTTTAAAGTAAATTATTTTATTTATTCTTTAATATTATGAGGAAAATTATGTTTAAAAGTCTTGTGTTTCAATTTTATACCTTCCTTTAAATGTTTATGCTTATTTATGAGAGATTCTGCTATATTATTTATCCTTACTGAGCATATGAGATCCACCCTTTATTATGTTTTATTTTTTCCCAGGATGTGAAGAAGTATATTATGATTGATCTGTGGGGATAATCAAAGGGAAATGAGAATTTTCGAGGGGGATAATATGTTGTTTTTTATTTCAAGATGTAATGTAAAACTTATGTTTGTATCTAGTGTTTCCAAGGATACTAAACTGATTGGTCCTTTGGAATTTGATTTCTTGTGATCATGATAATTTAATAATACAATGCACCGACTCTGGGAAACTGGGGTTGGGGTGTAACATTTGGTATAAAAGGAATTTTAGTACAAAAATTTGGAACTATATTTAGAAAAACCTTAATTAGGGAACATTATCCTAAGATAAACTTTGATAACATGTATGGAAGAACAACCTAGAATTTTGGTAATGTAGATATTATGCGGGTATTCCTAGAAAATACATGCCTATCTGGATACTATAAGTGGACATGGTTTTGGAAAATTTGTACCTTGGAGTAATAACTATGGGAAGGTGTTCCAGGCTTGACTCGGGGTAACTTGGTACATGACAACGAGCCTTACTACGCACCTGGTTTAAAACTCATAGGCGATATGCTTAGGATAATTCATATTTTCTTTACAAACCATTATGAAGGATTTATGAGTAAATATGTCCCCAAATAATCATTTTTATGATTATGGATTAGATATGTATAAAATTTTCAATTTATGTTAAGTATTTTACTAGTTTGGAATTATGCATTATGGTTTATAACCTAATCTAGTGTATTCCATTGTTTAGAAATGGTGCCTAGTGGAAGGAATGGAAACTATATCAATACACAAAATCCATGTAGGGATTTCTCACCTATGCAATTTAATGATAGTGTAATTGGTGATACAACTAGCTCTAAACAACTTATAACCATACTAGGACAACTGTCTTAGGTTAGGAATAATAACATTAACCATATGGAGCATCCTAATCCACAACATGGAAGATCAATGTTATACCACTTCATGAAGAAAAAAACCATAACATTCATTGGGACTACAAATCCTTTTGTAGTTGAGAAATGGATAGGTTCCAAAGAGAAAATATATCTTGTTTTGGGGAGTAACGAGAGGGAAAAAGTTGTTATGAAAGTCTATATTTTATCAAAAGATGAAGATTAATGGTGGTCATTAATTAAAAAAATGAAGAAGGATGAAGAGGTCAAAAATATGGAATGAAAGGAAACTTTCCCCACAAAGGCCAAGGGATCAAGACCAATATTTTATGATCACAACTGCTGAGGTTGAAGTTCTTAATGATGTGGTGTAATGTTCTTTAATCATCTCCTCAAATTTATCCAAATATTTATTTGATTATGGATTTTCACATTCTTTTATATCCTTGATACTTACTTTAAAAATTAGATATTTTTAATTCACATTAACAAGGTAGTTGTTAGTAAAAACCCATAAGGGAAGTCTCATTACAAAAAAATATTTGTCAAGAAGTTCCCATTATGGAATTTAAACATGGTTTATCTACTGACTTTATCATCGTAGCTATGTTCGAATTTGATATAATACTTGGTATGGACTGACTATCAAAATATGATGAAATTGTTTTTTCAAGAAGGAAGTTGCGATTTGTGAGGAAGATGTAGAATCCATTGTATTTAGAGTAGAAACTTCATCACACAATTCTCATTAAAATTCACCCCTAGTAGCTTTACTAAATGATATTATTAGGGAGGAATAAGAAATAACATCTAGGGATGAAGAAATAAATATTAAAATTGAGAATATAGCTATCGTATGAAAATATATTGATGTATTTCCAGAGGATTTACCTGGATATCATCTAGAGAGATAAGTTGAATTTACTATTGATTTAATCCCTAATTCAAGGACAATATCAAAAAATCTCTATATAATGGACACTATGGAATTAGTATAACTGATGGACAACTAGAGGATTCGAGTAATAATAGATTTATTCACCATATTATTTATCCATGGGGAGCCACAGTTCTTTTTGTTAAAAAGATATATGGATCAATGAGGCTGTACATTGACTATTGAGAAATCAATGATATTATAATAAAGAACAAGTATAATCTACCTTACATAAATGATTTATTCGATCAAATTCATGAAGCTCAATAGTTTTTGAATATCGAACTTTATTCTAAATATCATCAATTGTGTGCAAAAGGGGAATATATTCCAAATACATCATTCCGATTGAGGTATGGTCATTAAGAATTTAAGGTAATTCCATTTGGATTGACTAATGCACCCTATGTTTTCACGGATCTAATGAATAGAGTGTTCAAGGAATATCTTGATGATTTTGTTGTAGTATTTATTGATGATATCTTGGTATACTCCAAAATCTACAAAGACCATGATAACCCCGTACAGATTGTTCTGTAGACTCTTAGAATAAATGAAATCTATGGTAAGCTTAGAAAGTGTGAATTATAGATTTAGAAAATTTATTTTATTGGCCATATTATCTCCAAGGATGGAATCTATGTTGATCTTACAAAGAAAATAGCAATCCAAGAATGGAAAACACTGATGAGTATAACCCAGGTATGTAGTTTTATTGGTTTAGCAGGTTACTACTAGCATTTGATCCAGAATTTTTCCCGATTAGAAAACCCGTTAACTAAGATTACAAGAAAAGGTGTTAAATTTATTTGGAAAAAAGAGTCTGAGGAATGTTTTAAATAATTTATGATATGATTATTCAATGATCCTATATTGAATTTACCATCTGGATATGATGGGTTTGTGATTTATAGTGATGTATCAAGTAAAGGACTCAGTTGTGTCCTCATGCATAATGATAAGGTTATTACCTATCCATAAAGCTAATTAAAAATTCATGAAGAAAACTATCTAACTCATGGTCTTAAGTTATCAGCGGTAATATTTTATCTGAAGATATGGACACAAAATCTATATGGTTAAATATGTGAGATATATACAGATTACAAGAGTTTAAAATATATTTTCTCATATAAAGAACTCAACATGAGAGAAAGGAGATGGATTGAGCTACTCAAGGATTGTGATTTCATAATACACTACCACCTAGGGAAGGAAAATAAGGTGGTATATGATTTGAGAAGAAAGGACTATGTTGTTCTAAACAAAATGAGAGTTGAAAAGGATCCTATGTTCATGGATCAAGTAAAGATGGATGTGGGAATTATCATGGAAGGTAAAACATAACGACATTTACAAATTGTTTCCAAAACAACTTTACTAGAAAGGATAAAAAGTTATTAGTTTGATGATGAGGATTTTAAAAAGAAAATTAAAGCTGTTAATTATGGGAGACTTATTGACTTCATATATGAAGCTGGTATTTTGAAAATTGAGAAGAGGCTTTGTCTTCCTGCTATACCTGATCTAAAAAGGGAATTATTGGATGATGCTCAGAGCTCTAATTTCTCAATACACCTTCGTGGAACTAATATATATAGAGATTTAAAAGGAACATTTTTGGTGGGACAACATGAAGAGGGAGATTTCTAATTATGTGTTGAGATGTTTGGTTTGTCAATAGGTGAAGATTGGATGATAACTTCCAAGAGGAGTCATGAAACCTTTTCCTATACCTATGTGGAAATGAGATGATATTATGATGGAATTTATCATGGGGCTACCAAAGACTCCCTAAAGAAATGATGTGATATGGGTCATTGTTGATCATCTTACCAAATCAACACATTTTATTACTATAGGAGAAGATTTTACACTTGAACATTAAGCAATAATTTACATTAACAATGTAGTAAGACTTCATGGTGTACCCCTATTGATTGTTTCTGACTGTGATCCTCATTTTACATCATAATTCTGGAAAATTATTCATAAGGCCCTAGATATTGAGCTTCTTTTGAGAACTGCCTACCACCCAAAAACTGATGGAAAATTAGAAAGGACTATTCAAACTTTATAAGACACGTTGAGATCTTTTTCACCTAACTTTTATGTTATGTGGGATCAGCATTTATCTTTGGTAGAATTTGTCTATAATAATAGCTTTCATTCAAGTATTTAGATGGCACCATATGAAGCGTTATATGGAAAAAGATGTCATACACTGACTTGTTGGGATGATGTTGGAAAAAGGAAACTCATAGTCCAATAACTTGCTGAGGAAATGATAGAAAAGGTAAGTACTTTTTAGAACCATATCAAAACAACTCAAAGTAGAAAAAAGATCTATGCTCATAACCAAAGGAAGGATCTGAAATTTCAAGTGGGAGATTATATCTTGTTGATGATATCTCTATGGAAGGGTGTTATACAATCTAGTAATAAGGGTAAATTAAGTCCTAGGTACATTGGACATTTTTAGGTTCTTGAATGAATTGGAGTTATAGATTACCATTTGGAAATGCTGCCAAGTCTCTCCAAAGTTCATGATGTGTTCCACGTATCAATGTTAAGGAAATACATGCTAGACTCAACACAAGCACTCACCTACAAAGAAATAGAACAATAACCCGATTTGTCTTATTTTGAAGTGCCTTTAACGATTCTTAAAACCAGAGAACAAGTGTTGAGAAATCAGATGACTCATCTGATAAAGGTTCTTTGGAGAAACCATAAAATGGAAATAGCAACATGGGAACCTGAAGAAATTATGATAAAGAACCACCAAATAATTTTAAAAAGTGATATTATAGAAGTTTCAAGGACAATTTTTTAAGTAGGGAAGAATGTAACACCCCAATATTCCACGGTACGCTTTCTTTTAAATAATTCAATAGTTTGCATTGCACGCAACATCGAGTTTCAGCACACCATAACCTATCAAACTAGTCATTTAAAAAGTGGTTATGAATAATATTAACTAAATAATAAAAGTTACAATTTTTTTTCAAAATAGTCTTCATTTTTAAATTTTAAATATCAAAATTATATTATGGTGAATTTTTGGTATTTTTCAAAAAAGTTTCCATATTTGATGAATAGTGAAAAATATTGCATTATTGTTAAAAAACCAACTTTCTTCATTTAAATAATTATTTTACTTTAAATTTATTTTAATGTATTAATAGATACATAACAAATATATTATTCCAATGTAGGCCATAGGAATCATTTTTATAATAGAATTATATATATAAATTTTATTATACTTTTGAATATATCTTTTACCCGCCTTCTAACCACATCTACGGATTAGCATTAAACATAATTTTACCGCTTCTATGAATTGAATTTAGAAAAATGGACATATATGGTTTTAATCAGTATGAAAAATGTGGTCTAATAGGATCAAAATAATTTTTTTTTGAATAGTAACTTTTGAATTTTATTTACCACGGTTAAAGGTAAATAGGGCCATTAAAGGTAAAAATAATATTATAATAATATAATATTACCCCAAAACTTTTCTTAATTTAATTTAATAAGTGTTTTTAGACAAAAATAAACGTTATTTCAAAAAATATTTTCCTTTTTAAGTCACTTGTTTTAGATTTGGACATTTATTATATTTTATTTAACGAAGAGTTAAAAATATCATATTCAAATTTTAATACCAATATCATTTTTAATATGAGGATATATAAGTTATATGGTTGAAAATAAATATTATTTAGAAATATTAAATTATTATCTACATAATGGTAATTTATTTATAATTTTAGGAAATAAATAATTACATTAAACGGTGAAACAATAATGATGATGTAATTGAATTATTAAAGGAGGAAGCAATTAAATGATATTAACAATATTAAAATATATATAATTTGACTTCATTAATGAAATAAAATAATTTTATATATAAAATAGACATGTTATTGATATATTATAATTATTTCTTTGAATTTATCATGTTGTTTTGTTATATTTAAAAATGAAAAATTTGAATAGTATCAAAATTGACATAAATGATACTTTAAAATAAATAATATTTTATTAAATGTTATAAAATTTTAAAAAAGTGTAAGGTTCATAAAAATTACTATGATAATGTTAAAAATTTCATAAATGATCATATCTATGTTCTTTTGGAATTTTATAGTAACTATATTAACCGTATATTATAAAAGGGTAAGTAAACTCGGTAAGAGTTAAACTATTTAACTAAGGGTTAAATCCAAAATATAAGGTTATGTTTGTGATATAAACTTGTTTAAAAATAAATTTCTTAGAGTTTTTAGACCCATATTCATCTTATACTCTACATAAATCACATTTAAGCTATTTGAAACTGAAAATAAATTTAAGATAAATTAAAATTTTACGGTCTTCCAAAATCACTCCTCACCTCTCTTATAAAAAGGTACCCTTCCTTATATTTTATTCACATATCTAGAGCCCTTTAGTTAGGATAAAACCTGAAAATTTATCCTCCCAACTTTCCTCACTTCATTCTAGAATCCATACATTGGGTATAAAGTCATTCTAAGGAGTCCTTTTGTACAAACCAAAAGAAGATACTCGAAAAAAGGTAATTGTTTTGTCACCTCTTTCAAGGTATTTTTCTTCTTCTACTTCCTCTTTATATGTTTCTTACATAAAAAAAATAATAGCTCAAGTATCATACATATAATTATATGTTATTATAATCATGGTACAACCATATTACTCATTTTATCTATCATACGAATAACAATATCACCATGCATACTTATGTACGACTTACCGTCTCCACGCCGTGGTGTAATTTTTTATTAGACACTACAATAATTGGATGGGTATAATTATGAGTATAATTGATATAAATAATTAATATAACATGATAACTATTTTTTATAATTAATATACCATCCAATTCTATATCATTTATCCATCAAGGGAATGATATCGTCACTCATGAGTAAATACAACCAACCGTCTCCACGACACAGTGAGATTCATTCTCCACGTTAACCATTCAAGAATTATTATAAAATTTATATGATGAGTAAAAATAATAATTATGAACTTAATTTAATTTTTTATATGAATAAAATAAATCATATGAATAAAAAACACGACTTACATGACAAAATAAGAATGAGGAAACAAAGCACTTAACACTCAAAACAACAGTAATACTGAAATATTATTACCAAAAGGATACAAGAGGATCATATATGATATAAAAAATATGTACATGGTCTTGGTATAATTTAATAACATTCTTTAACATTTATACAGGAGGTTAACACACCCTCGACTAAAGAAAGGTACAAGGTAAGGGTTAATTTCACAATCTCATTATTATCCAAGGTTGTTTATATGTAAGTATCTACTAGGAAATATTTATCATCCATGTCCATGTTTCTTAAAAATATATTTCAAAATATTATTAATATTTTATAAAGTAATTTTTAACTATGTTTGACATTTTATAATTTTTTTTGAACTGAATCTTTCTATCATTTTTCAAACATGATACTTTATGAACTTTTCAAAAAATTAAGGAAAGAATGTTTTTTTAACTTATACATCAAAAGCACGTATTTTACATCATCATGAAACCTTAAAATTTTGAAGATTCCCTTACAATATTACAAGTTTATTTTCAAAAGTAATGTTTTTCTTTATAATTTCATGACTTTTAAATGATTTCAAAGTAAAAAAGGGATATTTATCTCAAATCCTTTCAATGATTTTATTAGATTATATTCATCTATATCAAAATAATTTGTCGGATTTTATGCTTAATTGAGGTTGATTTATTATGATACAATATTCCATATTGTGCTGAAGGGTTTATGATATATTTGAATGTGGATGTGCTATTTTTATATCATTCATGGTTTATGGTTAGAGTATTAACATTTCATATTCTAGTATTAATACGAATGTTATTATTGTGTTTTACCCCTTTTATAAGAGGAATGAATTGGAGTTAGTAAGTGATGGGTGGAGCCCGCTATATCCCCTTGATGCATTGGTAGGCCTCATTATACAAACTAGTGTCTTAGAACAAGGCCTTGATGGTATGATTATTTATAGTTTGGGCATGAGGCCCTGACGGCTTGGTTATGATGTCTGACATTATTCATTCTATCATTAGGAGTTTAGTTTTTGATATTACATGTGATTATTTGACTATTAGAATATCCACGTAAATTTTTAAATAGAATTATTAGATTTATTCTTGCCATATTCTGCTGAATATTATGTTCAAAGGGCTTTTGTTTGAGTTTTATACCTCGCCTTAAAATTTTATGTTTATTTATGATAGTTTTTTTATATTGTTTATCCTTACTGAGTATCAGAACTCACCCATTTCTTATGTTTCATTTTTCTTCAGGATTCGAAGACGTATGTTATTAATGACCTGCAGGGATAGTTTAAGGTATATGAGAGTTTTCAAAGGGGATAATAAGTTGGTTTTCTATTCAAGATGTATTGTAAAACTTACGTTTGTATCTAGTGTTTATAAGTCAACTAAACTAATCGGTGTGTCCAGATTTGATTTCTTGTGATCATGAAAATTTAATAAAATAATGCATCGACTTTGGGAAACTAGTGTCAGGGAATTACAGTTGGTATCAAAGGAATTTTAGTACAAACCTTAGAACCTAGATTTAGAAAAACTTTGATTAGAGAACATTACCCTAAGATAGACATTGAGGATAAGTATAGAAGAACATGATATAATTTTGTTAATGTAGAGATTATGTGCATATTCCTAGAAAATACATCCTTGTATGGATACTATAAGTGGACGCAGTTTTGGAAAAGATGTACCTAGGAGTAATAACTCTGATATGGTGTTTCGGGCTTGACTCAGGGTAACCTGGTACATGACAACGGGCCTTACTATGCACCTAGTTTTACACTCTCGAGGGATATTCTTAGGATAATTCACATTTTCTTTACAAACCTTTATCAAAGATTTATGAGTAAATATATCCCCAGAGAATCATTTTTATGATTATAGATTAGATATGTATACATTTTTCAATTTATGTTAATTATTTTACTAGTTTGGAATTATGTATTATGGTTTATAACCTAATCTAGTGTATTCCATTGTTTAGAAATGGAACCTAGTGGAAGAAATGGAAACCTTATCAATACACGTAATCCATGTAGAGTTTTCCCTCTTATGAAAGATAATGATAGTAGAGTTGGTGATACAACTTGCATTGAACATCTTATAACCATACTAGGGAAATTGACTCAGGTTATGAATAATAAACTTACCCACATGGAGTAGCTTGATCCACAACATGAAGGGCTAATGTTAGATGGATTCATGAGAAAAAATACAACATTAAATGGGACTAAAAATCCTTATGTATCTTAGTAGGGGATAAGTTCTTTAGAGAAAATATGTCTTACTTTTTTGAGTAACAAAAGGTAATAAGTTGTTATGGAAGTCAATCATCTATCATGAGATGCAGATCAATGGTGTTCATTAATTCAAAACATTAAGGAGGAGGAAGTGGTCGCAAATATAGAATTGAGTGAATTTAAATAACTCTTTCTAAAAGATACTTACCTTGTGATCTCTGAGTGGATATGAAGAGGAAATTTTTGAGTTTGAGGAAGAAGGAGGATGAGAATGTTGTAATGTATGAATTTAACTTCACAAGGTTAGAAAGTTATGTTATATACTACATACGTAACCCAATAATTAAGATTGATCAATTCTTGGATGGGTTAAAACCATTTATTCGATGGGCACTAGTCTCATAATAATTCTCATTGTACAAAGATATAGTCTCATGTTCTATTAAGACAGAAAAATAAATCTCTAAGTCTTATTACTTTAAAGTAATGCAGTAGAAGAAGAGAGTTTCTAAATACTCCGGAAAAGGAAATAAGGGGAATAAGGGACAATCTGACATTCCACCTTGTAGTAATTGTGGGAAGAAACACCCTAGTACCTTTTTAAAGGGTATGGGAGTTTGTTACAAGTGTGAATAAAATAGCCACCAATATCATGATTGCAAGGGGAAAAAAGAATATATCAATGTTTAGTTCTACAATTTCAAAAGATATGAGACATTATGAAAATTATTTTCTAAAGAACCAGGGAAACTTTCCCCAAAAAAGGATATGGGAGCAAGGCCATGTTTTTTGTAATCACAACTGCTAAGGTTGAAGTTTCTAATGATGTGTTGGAATTTACTTCAATCGTTTCATCAAATTTATCCAAATATTTATTTGATTCTGGATCCTCACAATCCTTTATATCTTCCCAATTTTCTTTAAAAATTAGATATTTCAAATTCAGATTAATAATGGAGTTGTCAGTCAAAACCCCTAAAGGAAGTATCATTGCAACAAATATGTGTCAGGAAGTTCCCATTATGCCATATAAATGTGCTTTATCTGCTGAATTTATCATCATACCTATGGTCTAATTTGATATAATCCTCAGTATGGACTAGAAGTCAAAAATATGATGCGAAAATTTCTTGAAAGAATAAGGAATTTGTGATTTGTAAGGAAGATGTATAATCCATTATCTTTAGAGCATAAACTTCATCACCTGATTTTTATCAGAATCCACCCTCATTTTCTATACTGGATGATATTCATGGGGAGTAATTGGAAATAACATCTAGGGATGAAGAAAGAAATGTTCAAATTGAGGATGTACCTATTGAATGAGAATATATTGATGTATTTATAGAGGATTTACCTAGACATCATCCAGAGAGGGAATTTGATTTTACTATTTATTTAACCCCTAATGCAAGGCCAATATCACAAACTACCTGTAGAGTGGACACTGTGGAATTAGTAGAGCTAAATAAACAACCAGAGGAGTTGATTAGTAAGGGATTTATTCACCCTAGTGTTTCTCCATGGGGATCCCTAGTTCCTTTTCTTAAGAAGAAAGATGGATAAATGAAGTTATTCATTGACTATAGAGAAATCAATGCTATTATAATAAATAATAAGTATCCTCTACCTCACATTGATGATTTGTTTGATTAACTTCATGGAGATCAATATGTTTTTAATATTGACCTTCATTCTGAATATCATCAATTGTGTGTAAAAAGGGAAGATATTTCAAAGACCACATTCCCAATGAGGTATGGCCATTATGAATTTACAGTAATTCTATTTTGATAGACTAATGGACCCTCTGTTTTTATGGATCTAATGAATAGAGTGTTCAAGGAATATCTTTGTTATTTTTTTGTAGTATTTATTGATGATATATTGGTATACTCCAAAAGCTATGAATACCATGAGAACCACTTGCAGATTGTTCTAAAAACTCTTAGATGAAATAAACTATATGGGAAGTTTAGCGAGTGTGAATTCTAGATTCAGGAAATTTATTTTCTTGGCCATATTGTCTCTAAGGATGAACTCTCTATTGATCCTACAAGACAAAGGCAATCCAAGAATGTCCATCACCTATGAGTATAATTGAGGTAAACAATTTTGGGGTTTAGCAGGTTACTATCGGTGATTCGTCCAGAATTTTCCCCCATTGGAAAACTCATTAAACAAGATCACATGTAAAGGGGTTTAATTCATTTAGAAAGAGTGTGATGAATGATCTTAAGAATTGAAGAGAAGATTATTCAATGCTTCTATTTTGACTTTACTATATGAAAAGGATGGGTTTGATATTTATAGTGATGTAATAAAGAAAGGACTCAGTTGTTTTCTTATGAAGAATGATAGGGTTATTGCTTATGCATCAAGGCAATGAAAATTACTGAACAAAACTATCCAAATCATGATATAGAGTTAGAAAAGGTAATATTTTCTCTGAAGATATGGAGACACTATCTCTACGGTGAAATATGTGAGATATATACTGATCCAAAGAGTTTAAAATATATTTTGTCATAGAAAGAACTCAACATAAGACAAAAGAGATGGATTTAGATACTCAAGGATTATGATTTCACAATAAACTACCACCCAAGGAAGGAAAATAAGGTGGAAAATGATTTGAGAAGAAAGGACCATGGAGTTATAAACAAAATGAGAGTTAAAAAGGATCCTATGTTCATAGATCTAATAAAGAAAGATATGGGAATTTCCATGGAAGGCGAAACATCACTACTTTTTAAAATATTTTCCAAACCATATTTAATGAAAATGATAAAAATATCTTAGTCTGATGATGAGGAGTTTCAAAAGAAAATTAAATATGTGAATAATGGGGGACTGATTGACTTCATATATGAAGATGGTATTTTGAAATTTGGGAAGAGGCACTGGGTTCCAGCTATACATGAGCTAAAAAGGGAATTATTGGATGATGTTCATAGCTCCAATTTCTCTATAAAACCTGGTGGCACTAAGATGTACAATGATTTGAAGGAACATTTTTGGTGGGTCAACATGAAGAGAGAGATTACTGATTATGTGTCGAGATGTTTGGTTTTTTAATAGGTGAAGGCTAGAATAAAACATCTTAGAAGAGTCATGAAACCTATTCCTATACCTTTGTGAAAATATGATGATATTATAGTGGACCTTTTCATGGGGCTACCAAAGACTCTTAGAAGAAATGATGTGATATGGGTGATTGTTGATCGTCTTACCAAATCAGCACATTTTATTTTTATAAGATAAGATTTTCCACTTGAATGTTTAAAAAGACTTTACATTAATGAAGTTTTAAGACTTCATGGTATACCACTATCAGTTTTTTCTAACCGTGATCTTCATTTTACATTAAGATTCTAGAAAAGTCTTTAGAAGGCCCAAGAAATTGATCTTTGTTTGAGCACTTCCTACCATCCTCAAATTGATGGACAATTAAAAATGACTATTAAAACCTTATAAAACATGTTAATATCTTTCTAACTTGACTTTGAAGGTATGTGGGATCAGTATTAACCTCTGGTATAATTTTCCTATAACAATAGCTTCCATTCAAGTATTTAGATGGAACCATATGATGCTTTATATGGAAAGAGATGTCATACACCAACTTGTTGAGATGATGTTGGTGAAAGGAAACTCGTAGTCCCATAAATTGTTGAGGAAAAATTGTAAAAGGTAAAGACTATTCAGACCCATATCAAAACAGTTCAAAGTAGGAAAAAGAGTTATGCTAATAACCCAAGGAAGGATTTGTAATTTCAAGTGGGAGATTATGTATTCTTTAAGGTATCTCCATGGAAGGGTATTATACGATTCAGAAAGAAGGGTAAATTAAGTCCAAAGTACATTGGACCTTTTGAGATTCTGGAATGAATTGGAGTTGTATCTTACCATTTGGAAATGCTGCCAAGTCTCTCTAAAGTTCATGATGCGTTCCATATATCAATGTTAAACAAATACATGCCAGAACCAACACATGTACTCACCTATAAAGAAAAAGAGCTAGAACCTGATTTATCTTATTGTGAAGATCCTATCAAGATTCTTGATACCAGAGAACAATTGTTGAGAAATCAGATGACTCATCTGGTAAAGGCTTTTCGGTGAAACCATAAAATGGAAGAGACGATGTGGGAACCTGATGAAATTATGATGAAGAACAACCCGAATATTTTTATGAAGTGATATTATTGAAATTTATAGGATGATATTATTTGACGGAGGGAAGAATGTAAAACCCCAAAATTCTATGGTACACTTTCTTTTAAATTATTCAATAGTTTGCGCTGCACACAACATCAAGTTCGAGCACACCATGACCTATCAAACTAGTCGTTTGAAAAGCGGTTATGAATAGAATTAACAAAATTATGAAATTTATATATTTTTTTCAAAATATTATTCATTTTTTAATTTGGAATATCAAAATTATCTTCTTGTGATTTTTTGATATTTTTCTAAAAAGTTTCAATTTTTGATGAATAGTGAAAAATACCGCATTATTTTTAGAAACCCAAATTTTGCATTTAAATAATTATTTTACTTTAAATTTATTTTAAATACACAATAGATACATAACAAATATATTCGTCCAATATGGTTCATTGGTATCATTTTTATAATATAGTCAGATATAAAAATTTTATTATACATTTGAATATCTCTTTTACCTGCCTTCTAACCACATCTGCGGATTATAATTAAACGTAATTTTACCTCTTATGTGAATTGAATTGTCAAGAAATAGTCATAAATGGTTTTAATCAGAATAAAAAATGTGGTTTAATAGGATCAGAATGATTTTTTGTGAATAATATATTTTAAATTTTATTTACCACAGTTAAAGGTAAATAAGGTAATTAAAAGTAAAAATAATATTACCCAAAAACATGTCCTAATTTTATTGGATAAGTGTTTTTAGATCAAAATAAAACTTAGGTTGAAAATATGATCCTTTTCAATCTACTTTTTTTAGATTAAAACATTTATTATATTTTATTTAAAGAAGAGTTAAAAATATCATATTCAAATTTTGATAACTACATAATTTTTAATATGAGGATATATAAATGATTAGGTTGACTATAAATAGTCTTTAGAAAGATAAAATTATTATCTACATAATTATAATTTATTTATAATTTTAGGAAATAAATAATTACATTAAATACTGACAGAATAATGATGCAGTAATTGAATTATTAAAGGAAGAATCAATTAAATGATATTAAAATATTAAAATAAATATAATTTGACTTAATTATGACATAAAATAATTTTATAGATAACATAGACATTTTATTGAAATATTGGAAGTATTTTTTAGAAGTTATAATGTTGGTTTTATATTTTTAAAAATGAAAAGTTTGAATAGTATCAAAATGGACATAAATGATACTTTAAAATAAATAATATTTAATTAAATGTTATAAAATTCAAAGAAATATTTGGTCTATTAAAATAACTATTATAGTGTTTAAAATTTCATAAATGATCCAATTGGGGTTTTCATCATTTTTTAGTAACAATATTAGCCCTATATTATAAAAGGACAAGTAAACACGGTAAGAGTTAAACTGTTTAACTAAGGGTTAAATCCAAAAGATAATGTTACTTTTGTGGCCTAAACTTGTATAAAAATCATTGGATGGAATGATTTATACCCATACTAATATTATAATCTAAATAAATCACTTTTTATCAATTTTAAAATGATAATAAATTTATAATAAATCAATATTTTATGATCTTCCAAAATTACCCCTCACCTCTCTTATAAAAGGGCACCCTTCCTTCTCTTTGATTGACACATATACAACCATTTAGTTCCAAAAAAACCTATACATTTATCCTATAAAATTGCATAAATTCATTCTAGAGGCCATACATTGGGTATAAATCTATTTTATAGAGTCTTTTTGTACAAACCAAAAGGAGATACAAGAAAAAGAGGTAATTGTTTTATCACATCTTTCAAAGAACATTTCTTCTTATACTTCCTCTTTATATGTTCTTTACATATAAAAATAATAAATACAGTATCATAAATATACTTATATGTTATTATAATCATGATACAACCATATTCATCATTTTATCCACCATACAAATAACAATATCACCATGTGAGTGTACGTATGGATTATCGTCTCTACGCCGTGGTATAATTTATTATTAAACACTAAATTAATTGGATGGGTATAATGATGAGTATAATGGATATAAATAATGAATATAACATGATAATTATTCTTTATAGCTAATATACCTTCCAATTTCATACTATTTAACCATGAAGGGAATGATATCATCTCTTGTGTGTGCGTATGACCTACCGTCTCCACAACGCGATGAGATTAATTTCCATGTTAACCATTCAAGAATGATTATAAAATTTATGTGATTAGTAAAAATAAAAATTATGAACTTAATTTAATTCTGTATATAAATAAAATACAACCTATGGATAAAAATCTTGACTTACATGACAAAACAAGAATGAAAAAATGAAGCAGTTAACACCCAAAACAATAGTAATACTGAAAGACTATTACCAAAAGGATATAAGAGGTTAATATATGATATTATAATTATGGATATGGTCTTAGTATAATTTTATAACATGATTTAACCATTATACATGAGTTTATATCACCCATTACTAAAGTAAAGTACAAGGTAATGGTTAATTCCATAATCTCATTCTTATCTGAGGTTGTTTATACGTAAGTATCTACTGAGAAATATTTATCATTCATGACCATGTTTCTTTAAAATGTGTCTAAAAATATTTTTAATATTTTTTTAATTCATTTTTACCTATGTTTTACTTTTTATAAAATACTTATAAAAGAATTTTTCCATCTTTTTCCAAATGAGATACTTTAGGACCTTTTCAACAAATTTAGGAAAGAATGATTTTTTAACTTATGCGATGCAAGCGGCTATTTTCTGTCATTATGATACCTTAAAAATTTGAAGCTTCCATTACAATATTAAAAGTTTATTTTCAAAATTATTATTTTCCTTTATAATTTCATGACTTTTAAATGATTTCAAAGTAAAAAAAGGGATATTTCCATCAAAGAGTTTTAATGATTTTATTAGATTATTTTCATCTATGTCAACAACCTTTGTTGGATTTTATGCTTAATTGAGGTTGATTTATTATGATACAATCTTCCATATTTTATTGAATTATTTATACTATTTTTTACTGTGGATGTGCTATTTTGATATCATTCATGGTTTATGGTTAAATTATTAACATTTTTTATTCTAGTTTTAATATGAATGTCATTGTTATGTTTTACCCCTTTCATAAGAGGAATGCATTGGACATAGTAAGTGACAGGTGGGGCCTAGTATAGCCCCTTGATGCATCGGTAGATATCATGAAACAAACTAGTTTCTTGGAACAAGGTCTTAATATTATGATTATTTATAGTCTTGGCACGAGGCCTTAACAGTATGGTTATGATGTCTGGTATTATGCTTTCCCTCATTATGAGTATAGTTATTAATATTACATTTGATTATTCGACTAGTATAATATCCATGTGAATGTTTAATTGGAATTATTTTATTTATTATTTCCATATTATACTGATGATTATGTTTAAGAGGATTTTTTTTTAGTTTTATACCCTGCCTTAAAAGTTTTATGATTATTTATGATAGCTTCTGCCTTATTGTTTATCCTTACTAAGAATATGAGATCATCCCTTTATTATGTTTCATTTTTTCCCAGAATGTGAAGAAGTATATTATTATTGACCATCAAGGATAGTCCAAGGGATATGATGGTTTTCAAAGGGGATAATATGTTTTTTTTCATTTCAATATGTAATATAAAATTTATGTTTGTATCTAGTGATTCTAAGGCTACTAAATTGATTGGTCCTTTGGGATTTAATTTCTTAGCATCATGCCAATGTAATAAAATAATGAATTGACTCTGGGAAACTAGGTTTGGGGTATTAAAACATGTACCTTAACCAACTCTCAAACTCACCAAATAAGATAATGATGGAGACTTCTAAAAGCTCAGGTATAGGAGACCATGGAGGAAATAAAACTAAATTTCATCCATGTTAAAAATGTGGGAAGATGCACCAATGAGAATGTATCAAAGGAAGAAGAGAATATTTTATGTGGGGAAAATAAGAGCATAAAGACATGAATTTCGGAGTAAAAGTGACGAGTTTAATGAAGAAAAATAAATTTCATCATAGAGATCTATTTATAGTTGATTATCTTAAATTTGGGGAACATGGAATTTATCCAAGTGAATTCCCACTTTTAAAGGTTAAATCCTAGAATGAGGAATGACCCATGTTATACCAATCATAGTGGTGAAAGTATTTACATATTGATATTTGAGAATTATATTGTAGAAGTATTTTTATCAATGGTGTTTTGGTTATAAAAAGCATGAAACATCTAAGGATTATGTTAATTTTTGGAAGCATATAATATTTTAATTGGGCTTTATATAGATTCAGGTTATTTATGAAAATGATTATCATATATGATTTGGGAATATATATTTTGAAATGAGACTTTAAAAGTAATTCACTTGAAGATAAATGGAAAATTTATCAGGGATGAATATGTGATAAAATAATTCAAATCATCAGGCTTCAAACATAGTAAGGAATATTTTGAAAAATATTAAGGTTAGTTATTTATCAAATAATCTATGTTAAACTTTGGGTGTTATTTTTGAGGATTTAGACATTAATAATGTATTTCACTGCTTGATAGTTTATTCATTTTAGGTATTATCAGACCCTATGATAATTTTTTGGATTTGGTTAATATATATATAAATGAGGAATATCTTGTTATCCTTTTTTGGATTATTTAATACATTAGAAGAAAATTTTATTACTTCAGACATAAAAAAATCATATTAAATACTCATCATTTGAAACAAAGGTAAGATTATAGTGGAAATAGATTAAAGGATGAAATTATAATTATCAAGTTAGTATATTTCATTATGTGATTATTCTAGATAGTAAAAAAATTCCTCAAATCTAGGAAATGGATCTTAAAACAAAAAAATACTATCCAATTACCTTCATTTTTCATGTATCAATGGTCTTTTCCACAATTATTTGGTTTATGGTTTTTTCGTCGTTAACATTCAAATGATCATTCAATTACTTGTGATCAATATTCTCTATCAATCTCCATTATTATACATAAATTTCATTTTTTTCTATATTTTGATATCTTCACTTCTCGCTAATGTTCTTCTATTTGGAAACCAAGTTATGATGACCTTCATACTTCATTTTCCCTCTTTTCAAGAAGAATTTTTATCAACCCTTTTAAGATGTGGATTTCAACAAAGTTATTTTTAAATGAAAAAATAATTACTAATTTCAAGTTAAAAATTAAAGGATGAAATTTATTAAGGGGGGCATGTAAAACCCTGAGTTTTTTTAAAAAGAAAACCTTGTTTGATATCGTATACGACATGCAGCACCGAGTCTAAAGGAACCATAAAATATTATTATTTAAATATGACAATTATAACCTACATATTAAATTGGTATGCTTGAATATGATTAAATAATTTATTAAATATATATAAATATATTGATAAATTATTTGTAAACGATCACTCAATAAATTCATTTTATTCTTCAAAAATATGTTTTTTTTTTCAAAAATGATTATTATTTTATTTCTGTGATAAAATATTATAAATAAATATTATAAATTTTATTTTATAAAATTAGAATCATTTCTTAAATTAGAAAATTAAAATTAACTGAGGGTGAAATTTTGGGATTTTTCTAAAATGATTGATTTTTAATGAATAGTTAAAATTATCGATTTTTCAAATAATGTCATTTCATTCCATTAAATAAAGTAATTTAAAAGTTCCATTATGTTTTTATTTTTTTAATAAATTAAAATATGAACAATTTTACGTATAATAATATAACTTATTTATTTTTAATTATCAATTTTCATGATTTTGGTATAATTTTTTATGCTTAAAAACACAATTTTCTGAAAACTATTTTTAAGTGCATAAAGTTTATCTATTTTAATTTATTAAAATTATCAATAATAAGGAAAAATTTAGATAATATATATATATATATTATCTATTTATATTAATTTAAATCTATATAATGATTATTTCAAGTCATATAGTTAATATAATATTATTTATTACTTGAAAAATTTATATTTCGGAAAAGCTGTTTTTCATCGCGTTTTACCGGTTTAGTATTAAGTTAAAAATTTTCAATTATGTAAACTAAATTAGATAAAATTTATTCCATATATTTAATAATTATAATTAATATTAGGTAATAAGATCAACTTAATTTTTGGTCATAAGAAATAGAGAAACAGTAAAAATTAATTACCCTAGTTAAAGTTTAAATGAGGTTTTGCACGTTACATGTGCTTATGTTAGAATTATATTTCCACACACAAATTATTTTAATTTGTTAAATTTTATTTCATATCTATAATTAGTGGTAAAAAATTATCTGATAATGCTAATTTTTTTAGTCTTAAAGGCTAAATTTCCTAGGTAAAAAACTAGTAACCGTAGTGAAAACTAAAAGGGTAAAAGTGAGTAACCATAAAGGTAAATGGAATAAAATGTTAAAAACATGGTTATTTTTTAATGGTGTATGTTTTTATAAATTTTATATTCCCTACACTACATCATTTATCAATCTTGGAGTAACTTTTATTGATAGTGGATTCTTATTGTTGAATAGTTTTGGGTATTTATCAAAATGCCACTCATTATCACTTATATAAGGGAACCACCTGTCCTTTTTTATTCACAATTTAAAATAATTTTAGTTAATAAATACATGAAAAATACATTATTTAATCCCCTTTACCATGTCCTATATTCCTTTTTTTATTATAAAACCCTCATTGTAAAGCTTTTGGAGTAAATCTAAAATGTTTTTCTGAAGAAGACATATCGTTCTTAACTGAGCATTTTATTTTATTTCTTATTCCACATTGTTAAAATTTCATTAAACCGTGATAATATAATAACATAAGTTTATATAATATAATGAGGTTTTATTATATTAATTACATAACCTATATTTATTTCAACTTTCATCAAATGGGAAACCAAACCATCATTTATGTGTACGGAGGACTACTATCTCACGAATCGATGAAATTCATTTTCCATTGTCACATCTCAAAGTTTTTTGTGATGATGGATTTAATATATATATATATATAATATTATATTCATGGCATATTTATAATTATTAAAAATTAATATATCCTATATTTTCTTACCTTTCCATTCATTGAAAAATGATAACGTCGTTTGTGTGTACGTGGGGACTACCACCATCACGAAGCGATGAGATTCATTTTTCATAACTGCATCACATGGATGATATATACAAGTGTATTTAAATAAATAATATTGTGTTTATGAGATAATTATAATTCTTGAAATATAAAATAATACATATCTTCTTTCCATCATGATCGTTGAAAAAGGAAAATGTTACTCATGCGTACGTACAACATACTGTCTCTATGATTGTAGCATGGTTAATTTTTCATGACCATAATTCATGGAAAATTTTAAAATTTTAATTGATATATAAAAATAATAATTATTTCTTAATTATTATTATGGATATTATAGAATAATGAATGCTTTTACCATATTAAACCTACCGAAGTCATTTTTTACATATAAACTGAATATCATAAATACCTCCTACGTGAAATTAATTGATTAAGTAAATAAATATAACATGGTAATAACTAAAATAAAATTAATAATAATATTTAAAAAAGTTTATTATGTTAATAATTAATTAACATAGTTTTATTATTCAGGATGATAAAGTACGTAAATATTGAGTCGAACTCAAGGTTAGTGATTCCATCTCAATTTTATTTCATTAAGGCATATTTTAATGTTGTGAAAAAATTTCTTTTATATGGTGTATATACCGATATTTTACATATTATATCATGAATAAATCATAATTAATTCTAATTTATGTTTCAATTCAAATTATTTTATCTAAGGGGATTTGACTTGAAATCTACCAAGTGGTAATAGGTTTCATAAGTTAATTTCTTTTCATTGAGATATATTACTTATTCATTGTATTTGATATGCTAAGTTTATAAGTATAATGATCTCTAATCAATTTATGTTTTATTTACACTTATTTTATGTGGATTTAAATTTGATACACATAATCACTTCATTTATTAATTCTCATTTAATGATGCAATCCTTGCAAAGGACTTCATCTCAACTTCCATTTATTGAAGAATATTTTAATATTGTACACCTAATTTCATTAATATGGTGTATATACTACCAATTTTATATATTATACCATGAATCCTTAATACTTAATGGTGTTTTAAGTTAAAATTCCTTTTTAATTCATCCAAGGGGATTTGATTTGAATGTTACCAAAGTAGTAAAGATCTAATTTTACAATCTATTTTCTTTTTTGAGATTGTTTATGTTCAAGGTTCATTTGGGGGAACTTATATAGAATTATTTATTTAAAGAAAATATATTTTATTCTCTTATATTCATGAATTTGGTTTACATGTTTTATTTCCATTTTCTCCCTTATTGTATAAAGAAACATCAAGGAATATTTCATAAGTAATACTGATCTTGTATCTTATTTTAAATATGAAATATTTTTCTTACATGTATTTATTTTGATTAAAATATTTTTAATAATTTTTTCACTATTATACAATGATTTATTAAATCCATTTCCCATTATTTAATTGTCTTATAAAATAGTTTAAAAATGATATTTTCTATCATTTTTAGAAAAAGAATTTTTTAACTCTTTTTACAAAAGTATAAAAGGAAGGATTTATTTTAAATTATATTGAATAAAAAAATCCCAACATCATGGTCACTCAATTCCTTGAGGATTAATTTTCATCTTCCCATGGTTATTATCAATGAAATTTTTTTCTATATTTTTTTTTAATTTTTAGATTTTAAAGAAGTGATTTCAAATTAAAATGGTATTTTACTCAATAAATATTCCATGTGATTTTTTAATGATATTTTTATTAATGAAGAAAACCATTAATGTTATATATTTCTTGTATATTCTATATATATGTCTCTTACATATATACTTAGCTTCTTCTCCATTCCTTTTAAGGGCTAATACATGTCTTATGTTCGTTTATCAAACAAATTATTTATGAAATATCCTTTGATTATGATATAAAGAAGGATTATACAACCCATTTATTTGCATGAGTAATTATTATGTTTATACCCTATGATTTATTTATTTTTTGTGCAATATATAAGAATTTACATATTATGATGGGTGTTCCCAAATATCACTCCAATGCATTGGGTTGTGTTTTTGGTCTCATGATATGTTATGCATGGGATTAGGGAGTAAACTCAATTCATTCTGGGACTATGTCCACGATGTGATAGTATCTACAAAGTTAGACTTAAATCATTTTTATGGCATGATATATGTTTCTACAATGTTTCCTTTGTTGTTATGATCTTATGATACCATGTTATTTATGTTTTTCTTCCATTTTATTACTCATGATTATTCTCTTTTCCGATATCATGTTATACCTTTGACTCACATGTGATATTTACTTATCATGTTTATTCCCTTATTGGGGTTTTAGTACACCTATTAATTTTATATATTTCCTATGTTATCCTATGTAGTTTTAAGAGCTTAAAATCATATGGGAGGAAATTATGGAGAATAAAATAAGGATTTCATTTTTTCATTTCCTTTTGATGTATTATAAAACTAGTATTCTAAATACACTATGCCTCATGATCTTTGAGTTATACTTAATGTATATTTTTGTTTAAAAATAATGTAAGAATATTTGTAAAAGTATTGAGTTGTTATTGTAAATTTTCATCCTTATCTTACTTGATGTCTAAGATGATGCAAATTTTATCAAAGGATCAGTTGGTAGTGTTTCCCAGTGTTGTGGAAGAGTATCCAGATTTTTTTATTTGGGATGTTATGGTATTGCACCCTCAATGGGAGATCGAGTTTGGGATAGATTTATTGTATAAATTCTAGGAGTCACAATGAAAAATGATTTTAGATTAAGAAAAGATAAAAACAAAAGACGAATAAGACAAAGAAGAAGAGCATGAACATAAAAATTTATGTGGTTTAGGAATAATCCCTATTTCCACAGATAGGAAGAATCAATTCACTAAAAATGAGAGAATAATTATAGGGTGGTTTCAAAGTTTCACACACACACACACAAAACCTTTCTCAAATGAGCTAATAAAGAAGGTGATGCACTATGCCACCAACATCATAGTCAGTCCATTATGATACATTAAACATTGACTGCAAGTCCACACTATTATAGTGCTTTGGACACCCAAGTCCAAGATGCTATATTGAATAGTGGATAGAAGTCCATTGATCTATAATACCGCTATCTCCAAAGTTTGAGATGATATAGTAACTGTGCCAAAGTCTACACTGCTACACCACCCCTATCAGTGTCATTAAGCCAGCTCCGCTATAGTTGGTTAGATTTTCTACAATTAACCAAAATTCGGGCGAGGTAACTTTCACCCATAAACCCTTATATTTGGGTCACATTATCCCCTAAAGCACCTAAAAAGATAACCAAAGAGCTCAACCTATAATATTTATGGTCTGGTGTGTATTATGGGCCGCTAGCATTTGGACCAACATCATCCAAATAGATTGGGATACACAAATAAAAAAATATCCTACATGGAGCCTGATCAACTGTACCGACCTACTTCGATGAAGATAACTTATAATACTTACATAATTTGATATCATACTATTTTTCAATCATTTATGTGTGCTTTACATTTATAGATTCAATTTTAAGCTGAAAATTAATGAAATACCAACTATTTTCCTTTTTGTGTTCCCATATTTTCCTCCCATATTCTGTCTCTCATCCTTCATTCAACATTGAAGACTAGAAAAGGCATAATAGTGCCTCAAATTTTTTATTACTATCAACTTCATTAATATTTCTACCCGATTTTTTGTTCCATGAATCTTATGAAATGTTAGAAACTCATCTTATACCAATCTTATGATAAAATGGTACTTCAACTGAATGTGCTTTGTATGGGCATGAAACACTGGATTATTTACAAGACGTATAAAACTCTGAATGTTAGAGTGTAATATATTTTCATATCTCTTTCAAACCAGCCCATCCAATAAGTTATTCATCCAAACCATTTACTTTCAAGATTTTTTATAGCAATGTATCCTTCCTCTATGGTGGATAAGAACACAAAATTATATAGTTGATATATATAGCTCACTGAAATTCCTATATAGGTAAATACATAACCTGTGGTACTCCCCATATTATTGACATCACCTCCAAGGTCAGCATCCACATACCCTTGTAATAAATTTCCTTTCCGAAAGTATAGAGATACTTCATTTATTCCCTTCAACTATCTTAGTATCCACTTCACAGCTACCCAATGTTTATTTCTAGGGTTATCCATATACCTGATTTCAACTCCCACTACATGTGAAATGTCAAGTCAAGTAAAAACCATTAAATACGTTAGTCTTTTAACATCTGATATGTATAAACCTTTTTCATGCACTAAAACTCATATTCCATATTCAGTGATTTCTCCATTGATAATTTGAAATGAATCACCAAGGGAATAGAGAATGGAATTTCTTCTAGCATACTGAATCTTCTCAATACCTTTCCAATGTAGTTATCCTATGATAAAATCAAGGTTCTAACTACGTTTTCTCTCTTGATCTTCATACCCAACATGTTTCGTACTTCTCTAAGATCTTTTATCTTGAACTCCTCAGCTAGCTATCCTTTTATCTCATTAATCATATTCTTACATGATCTTTCAATAATAATTTCATCCAATTATAAAATCAGTATAATGTATCCATCACCAAAGGACTTGATGTGACGACATTGATTCATTTCACATCGTTGATATGAATTTTTTATCATTAATGTATCGAACTTCTTTTTCTACTACCTAGGTGCGTGATTTAACCCATATAATATCTTCTAAAGTTATCACACTAGGTCTTCCTTCCCTGACTCAACATGTCCCTCTGGTTGCTAAATGTAGATGTCCTCCTCTATATCTCCATGAAGGAAATAAATTTTGACAAAAAGCTGGTCAAGGTATAATACTTTTGATGCAATAATACTGAGAACCAACCATGTGTTGGTAAGCTTCATTATAGGTGAGAAAGTTTTATAGAAATATATACCTTTATTCTATTAAAAACATTTCACCACTAGAATTTCCTTATACATCCTCTTTCCATTATGTTATTCCTTGAACTGATATACCTATTTGTTCTATAATGCTTTATTTTCTTATGGAAGAGTTGTAAAATCTTAAGTATTATTGTAATTTAATGAATATATCTCTCCCTTCGTAGACAACTCACACTTTCACGACATCTTCAACTACATTTATTCTTTAAAACATTATATTTCTCTACCGTCAGTCAATAAAAAATAATTTAAGGATAATGAATACCTATGAACATGTATTATCACCCTTTTTGATCTCCTCAACTCTATTTTAGGGGTAGGATCCTCCAGTTTCGGTGTGACATGTACATGTACACCTTAAATCCCCATTTTATCATGGAACTATGATTATTTATTCTCATTATCAACATTAGTTTTTGATGGTCCTTATACCTGATAGATTCATTTAATACCATCTTATGTCTCCTGATGATCATATTATTGTGATCATCCCTAAAGTGATAACCAAACTCATCAGCACCATATCCAATAAAGAAACATGATTTTTAATTAAAATAAAACTTTTGACTTATATCCGTATCTATATAAACATATTCCAAACACTAAAGAATCATAAATGGGAGAGTCTTACCTCTTTACAAGACTAGTTTTCTTCGAGTAGAAACTCTCTAATTGGTACGGATGGACTCCTATTGATGACATATGTTTCTATGTTCACTACATCTACATAGAAGGTTTTGGGTAATATCAAGTGTAGCATCATGCTCATGGAACATTAATTAAGTGTTCTATTCATCCTTTCTGGTACACCATTCTACTCTAGTGTTCCCAGAATATTCTTCTCCCAATAAATTCCATTATTTGTAAATAATTACTTGAGATCTTTACGAGCATACTCTCCACAATTGTCATACCTCAAGAATTTCATCTTTGTTCCCAACTCATTCTCCAACAAGTACTTCTAATTATGAACCACCATAAATAAATTATATTTTCTTTTGTAAATTAAACCCATACCTTCATAGTTGATTCATTGATACATGTCACATAATATAGGGACCCTCTAGAGAATGTACTACTACAGGACCCTAAATATTTGTGTACACTAGGTACAACTTCCCAACCTTCGATTTTCCATATCCTTTTGAAAATGATACATTCTTATACTTTCCAAGGACAAAACATTCATATAAACCAACTTCCACCATCCATCCATCCAATTTTAGGAATTTTATTCAAAGGGTGGGGATAATGACCGAACAAGTCATAGGGATAAAAAATAGTGTAGTCCTGGGGCATCGGCCCAAAAAAGATTATTTATTTTTGGGGGAAGGGAACCAACACTAGAAAAAACGATACTCAGGGTATCTAGTGTAGGTTTTAAATCTAAGAAATCCATAACCATGTTACCCTATCTCCAAGTATGGGTTAGCTCAATATTTCTATTGAAAAGCTCCCTATACTTACGAACAATATATGTGATGGCCCATGGGATGGAACCCACACCTTTGATTGAGCTAAAGAGAGGTAATGAGTTTGTTTTCACTCCAATATGAACAAAACCATGAGAGAGAGACACAAATAACCTTTTTATCATGGTAGAAGATTCCACCAGAAGGGATTCACCTTGACAGAGTCAAGAAATGAAACCAAGAAAAATTGATTCATTCTAGTCACGCACTGCCCCTACTCCCTACATGAAACCATTCTTGAAAGATCCATCGATGTTCAAAATAAGGCTTCACTTGGGAGGAGACCACCTCACCCAATTACCTTGAGGATGATGCTCTATTTATGTGACACTTGCACTACTACCATCCAAGAGCCAGTGCAAGGAGGGTGAAATATTCCACTGCTTGATTAAAGGAGCATGTTCCGCCACCAAATTCATGGTCATAACCTACACTGCTAACTGAGAGCAAATGCATCCATCATTCTTGGCCTTATTATAAGCTAACCATATACTACAACATCATACCATAAAAAAACAATGAGCATTCCATACGTTCATGAGAAATAGAATCCAAGCCATGAAACCATGATTATATGAAGGAATCCTTAGAGATCCCCTAAACATCCCTCACAGTGAAACTGCTGAGGTCATGCTAGATGGTACTTCCTCAAATTATGTGGAAGTAAATTTTATTGGCTGTCCCAACATATGGTAAGCAACAAAACCCACTCACACACTCTTATATATAATGGAAACCCTTTTATGCTACACACTCTCATTAGTGGGTAAAGCATGATTGTGGAAGATCCAAATGAAGAAGTTAAATTTAGGAGGTAATTATTTTCTCCACAAGACATAACCCCAAGTATCCATAATATTTTCACAATGTATATAATAGATATATTCTTTAAAATAGAACATACCATATATGGAGAAAGTAAACACTGTCTAGTCTGGTTCAGTAGTGGATGAAATTACTTGGAGAACCTATTATTATTGAGAGTTTAGAAAAACATGTGTAAAGGCTGGGAAGCTGATCGCCTTAGAGAAAGTGATATTTTTCACTGGGAATCTAGGAGATCTAAGTACATTCCCAACCCAATTTTCATTCCAGACACTGAGCGATCCATATCCCACAATCTATTTTGAGTGTTGTTGAAGGTCGAGAATTTTTTGATGAGTAAATTCACAAAGTTTCATGCATCCACCACTGAAATATCTGAAACATTACCATATTTTCTTCTAGCTAAACTGGCCCAAAGAGATCCACCTTTCATCGTATCCCATTCCAGGTTATCCTGGAGAAATTTCATGGTGTTCCTGATACTCCTGATATTTATTCCACCATCCTTAACAGTCCGTTATATTTTATCCCATAAGGCCTAGTGAAATCTCCCCTCTACCTATGCATCCTATATAAAACTAACCATGATATTCTCAATGTTACGAATAACTAACTTGGGTACAATAGTGGCTGATAAAACATACATAGGTATTGAGGTTAAAACACTATTAACTGGGGATATATGTCTTCCGAATGAGAGAAAGTGAATTTTTAAACTGTGAATACGAGAGTAAATCTTGTCTATAATGCCTTAAAAATATTGAATATGTATTTTTCTCTCGATAATAGGGTCCCCTAAATACTACATGGAAAACTATCTTATGTATATCCCCATCCTCTCTTCAGTTTCCTTCTCTCTTCTATCCAAGCATAACTTTGAGAGGTAGATACTACTCTTTCCATGGTTAATGAGCTAGCCACTCTAAGTGAAATAAGTGTCAAGAATATGATTGAGTTACTAATTTTTTTTCTATATACATTGGTAAAAATGATAAGGTCGTCGACAAAAAATGTGATTAATCTCATTGAGGTTCATCCTAAACATGAAAATTCAAACATATCCATACCTGTTACATTTATTATGGTACCTACTAAAGTTATCTTGGATCATAATAAAAACATTGGGGATAGGGGGTCCCCCTATCTAATCCCTCATGATAACTTGAAGAATCTATAATTTTTAATATAAAAGGTGATAGAGAACCAAATATATCCAATACATCTAAATAATAGATCAATAACCTCTTTAAAAAAACACATGAACCTCATGACTCTGATGACATAGCTCCACTCAACTCCATCGTATGATTTATACATGTCAAGATTAATGGATATGTCCGATCGAGAGACTTTTTTTGAATATCACTAATAATTTCATGGGCCAAGGAAATGGCTATTGTAGTGGATCTACCTTAGATGAAATCCTTCTTCTCATCATATATCCAATTATAAAGATGACCTACAAGCCTTTGATTGATCACTACTATAATGATTTTATAAGGGAAGTTGCACATACTGATATTCATGAATTTCTTTAAAGAAAAAGGGTCCTTGACCTTGGGAATAAGAATCAATGTGGTGGCTTAAGTCACTCTGAGAAAACCCCCTCCCTGATAAAAATCCCAAATGATACCCACCAGTGAACTTAGTACTAAAACATATATCATCAAGTTTCATGAAAAAAATAAGATTTATTCTTAATATAGGGATAAAACTTACATTTTTCAAAACCATAAAACTCCCACTATTGGTATTGATTCATGAATCACCCTTCCCCAAGATCTAGAAGGGTTCATCATTAACAAGACATACCTTGCCAAAATTTCTAGAAACATTATTGGTCAGAAAACCCTTCTATGACGTAGAATGGAAATACACCCCTGAGTCTAAAATTTATGAATCTATAGGACTTTCTATGATTAGAAAAAACATATCATTAGTTCCTTCATTTGCTATGTTTTTTTATTAGTTTCAAGAACCTTTTGTTTTTCTCTTCACTCCTTCTTGACATGACATTTCTTCTTGAAAATATAGAAGGTAATATTATCAACCTTTTCCTTGTATCAACTATTTCCCCTTGATTTGTTTCTTCCTATATGATTATATCATTGTGTATATATTACTCTTACTTCTATGTTAAAAGTAGAACCATATAATCTTCCTGATTATCTTCTTAGAAATATCCTCACTGAGGATCAAGTCCCACACATTCTTCAGAACTATATTTTTATTCCCTAAAGAACTGCTAGCATAAGTTACTGTTGTTTCCCAACTGTGAGGTAATGTTGTCAGTAAAAATAGTGCACACACCTCACCACCAAGTGAAATTCCCATCAATATAAACTGATCTGGGATGTTTTTAATTTCATTCACATGATATATAATAAACTTCCTTTTAATCATTTTCAAATTGAATAGTCATCGCATCAAGTACACCTTGTTAATTGTAGAAGGATTATCTTACATATTCGTGAGATATTTCATCATCCCATCCATTGTCTTCTCCTCTCTGATGTTTAATTCTATGTTCTTTTCCAAAATAAGGTGAAAAACTCAAAAAAATTATTTGTCTAGTAACTCCCACTCTTTATGCTTCTTGTCCATTGAATTTACACCCATAAGTGGAAAATGTAATTTATTCTAGTAAAGATAATCTTCAATATGCATCCTCTAATAACCAATGTCAGTTACATCAAAGGGGTCAATTTTTTCATTTTATTCTTCCTTATAAATCATTCAATTTGAGAAATATAAACTCAAACTTTGATATTAGTTATTTTGTAAATGATGAGAGTCATTGAGATATAGGTCTACAGATGAAGAAAAGACACAAAAAATAATAATAATAAGAAGAAGAACACATACACAATGCTTTACATGGTTTAGGAATAATACCTATGTCCATGGAGAAGAAGAAATACTTCACTAAAAATGGGAGCAAAATTAAATGGATGTTTTAGAGTTTAACACACACACACACAAACCCCAGCTCAAATGATCTAATAAAGAAGACGAATCATTGTTCCACCAACTAAACAACATGTACACTATGATACAGAGAATAGTGGATGGAAGTCTCCACTACTATAGTTATGTGGACACCCAAGTCCAAGATTATATAGTGTATGGTGGCTATATTTCCATGGAGCTACAAAACCACTATCTCCAAAGTTTGATATACCATAATAACCATGCCAAATTCTTCACTACTACAGTGCCTTGTTGGTGTCTCCAGGTCAACTCTGCCACAATTAATCAGAGTTTTTATAGTTCCCAAAAAATTGGTTCAAGGGCCTTTAACTCCCAAACCCCTTGATTAGGGGTGTTTTTCCCCCTACAACCGTAAATGAAATCATCATAGAGCTCAACCCGGAAGAGTTGTGGTCTGGTGTGCAGTATGGGCTACTAGCATTTAGACCAACATCATCCAAAGGGATCGAGATACGCAAATCCAACATAGAGATATGACTGAGTGTTTCTCCAATATTGATGTATCTATATATGATAGAACCCTATGATTTTTTTGATCAATAGGTACAACTTTATTATCTATTTCAATGAGGTTTTGTTCCGTCAAGCGTGTCACCTTTGGGTGCACTAGTTTTTTTTCATGAAGAAGACTGATATCAGTTTGTGTCTTTGTGTTGATTATCATAACTTGAATCAAAATAATACAAATAAAAACTAGTATTATCCTTATATTTTGGACTTATATGATCTTCTAAATGGATCTACATAGTTCTAGAATATTGATATATGGTTAGGATAACATCTAATGAGGGTGAAGGATAATTATATTCTGAAGGCAACTTTTTTATTTCATTATAGGAATTATGAATTTTTTGTGATGTTGTTCTATGTTAATAAATATCCAATTTAATTTATGGGTTTAGTAAACATAGTGTTCATATAATTTATGGATTGGTTTATTCTTGTTTCAATCGATGATATCCTTGTGCACTCGGCATCTGAAGGGGAGCACACAGAGAATCTGTGTGCAGTTTTGAGAGTTCATCATCATCGAAAAATATCTAGGAATCTATTAAAGTGTCATTTATACACTCATTAATATTTTTATTATGTAATTTCATGTCGTACAAGGAGTTTCTATGGATCCTTTTAAGACCGAGATATCCATTTCTTAGGAAGTCCCCAAGATTGATGTATATGTGTGGAGTTTCCTAGGTCATACAGAACATTATAAGAGGTTCATAGCTGATTTCTCTTGAGTTTTGACTCCTCTTAAATCATTTACTAGAAAGTATCAAGCATTCTTGTGGACTGACCAATTCCAGGTAGCTTTCGAGTACCTAAAGGAGAAGTTTTCCAGCGCTCCAATCCTTTGTTTTTTAGTAGAGAGAGTTTAGTTTGAGGTTTAATGTGATGTTTCACGTCTTGGGTTGGGATGTGTTCTAATGTAATAGATATTACTTGTTTCTTATGGGTCTCTAATCTCGTAGCAATTTACGATTGATTTCCACCCTTATTCAACTGTGTTAAGCTGATTTTGAATTTTAAATTCCAAATATAATAAAAAAGTTCACCTCAAATTTTATACAATTAGTTAATGTTTATCACTATTGAAAAGGTAAATTTTACTTCTTTTGATGATTTCATTTTAGGTGGAGATGTTTTAGAGATCCCATGATGAAATTCAAGTGAAACTAGAGAAATTGTGAAATATCTTAAACACATATGTGGATTAAGATGCATACTAAAGCTAATATGTGCATTAAATTATAATAACTATTGGTAGAAGAATGAAAAAAATTGTGTGCTACATTTATCTAGAATGAAAAAAATATGAATTCATCCATTTTATGACCCAAAATATTCTATCATTGAAGGTAATATTCACTATTCACAATCTAAAGATCACTTATTTAATTCACCTATATCTTAGGATATAGGCCTCGAAATGAATAAAAAATTTTAGTGGAGATATAAATGAGGTGGGGGAAATATTAGTTTTCTTTATAGAAATATAAGACTTTCTAGTTATCCAAAACAATTACCCAAGTGATATATTGGAATTTGTTTTCCCAAAAACACCTTCCATTTTTTATATTAATTTGAACATTAGACACCCCCTATTCAAGTTTGACTAGGGGGAAAATATATTCCATTTTGGAGACCCAAATGAGTATTATCATAAACCCAGATGTTCTAGAGGACCATATCCTAATAGGTAGATCAAGTATGAAGGTGAAGTTTGACCTATTCCTTTTCCTCCCCTTGATGGTGAGCTAAACTATGGGTGGTCACACACACTTGGAGAGGGAGTTATGACACTTGTTCTTCTATTGGTTTGGTGTAATTTGTGTGTGAAACATTTCATTATAGTTTTATCTTAACATGAATATCCTTTGAATGGATTTTTTGGGTATGATAAAGTGAAACAATTTCTATTTTGATACCTATTGGGTTGATATATCAAGTTAGAATATTAGGTTGTTCTAATTGTATGACACAAGTATCATTTTTCTCTAAAAAATACATGAGATTTCAGTTTTCTTTGGTATCCCTCATTCCATTCACTACTACAAATTCGCCTTTTATCAGCGCGAAAAAAGGCCTTTACCAGTGCTAAAAAGCACTGTTAATGTCGGTTAATATAGGGGGGGGGGGGTCCCCTTTATCAGCGCTCCAAAAAGCACTGATAAAGACCCCTTTTATCAGTGCTAAAAAAAGCGCTGATAAAAGGGGTCTTTTATCAGTGCTAAAAAGAAGCGCTAATAAAAGGGTCCTTTATCAGAGCTTTCTTTTTAGTGCTGATAAAAGACCCCTTTTATAAGCACTTTTTTTAGCGCTGATAAAAGTAAAAAAATTTAAAAAAAATTTAAAAAATTTAAAAAAATCCTGCAAATCAGGGGGGCTTTTATAGCACTTGATCCCCCTTTTAACAGTGCTTTTCCAGCCCCTCCAGCACCCTGCACGCACCCCCTCCACCCTTTATCAGCGCGCCCCCCCAAATCCACCCCCATGCGCGCGCCCCTGCCTCCACCAGGTTTTGAACTCGAGACCTCCCTCCTGCGTTCCTAAGCCCTTACCACTCCTCTGTCTTGATTTGTTTTCCATTTCATGATAGCTCTATTTATATATATATATATATTTAGTTATATTTATTCATATAGTAATGTATATTTATAATAATATATATATAGTTATATTAATATATATAGTTATATTAATATATATATAGTTATATTAATATATATATTTATAGTTATATTAATATATATATATATATTTATAGTTATATGAATATATATATATATATATAGTTATATTTATATATATATTGTTAGATTAAAATATAGGTATATAAATATTCATATATTTTTATTTAAAATAAAATGGATATTAGTTATTATTTAGATAAAGCTAATATATTTTATATGTAAATATATTTTATTATTTATATTTATAATTAAATTTTTATGTGTGAATATATAAAAATATGTATATATTATTATATATTTGATTATAAATAGCAGTGCATTATAAAAAACGATAAAATTTCAAATACATAATATCAATATGAATGTAATTCCTTGGAATAAATTTAGTCCTCACAAAAAAAAGCCAATAATACCCCCTTAAATGAGGCTGAAAATCCACAAAATGTTAAAACAATTGGGGTATCCCGACTAAAAAATCAGTTTTGGAATCCTTCTGGGCCTTCTTTGGCATCTTAAAATGCTACAAAGGCTTCTCTTGGGTCACCAGCGCGTAGAGATCGTCACGGTGTTCGATTTGATATGTTGTAGAGCTCAAACGGACGCCCGGATCAAAAGTTATGTCCGTTTGAATTTCAAGTGGCGTTTTCAACATATTTTGGATCTTTTTTTATTTTTTTAGTCTTCAAATTGTTATTAAATGACTATTACTCCATAATAATATGAAAATTATTTACTGAAAATATTTTTTTAATTTTTTTATAATCCATTTTCCCTAAAAATCTTATATATTAAGTGTAACTGTATATTTATACTTATCTAAAATATATTTAAAATTATATTTAAAAAATATATATTATATATATATCAATATAACTATATATATATATTTAAATATTAATATATTTTTAATGTTTTTTTTGAAGTAGACCCTTTATCAGCGCTACTAAAAAAGCACTGATAAAGGGGTACTTTTATCCGCACTTTTTTAGCACTGATAAAAGTACCCCCCTTTATCAGTGCTTTTTCGTTAGTGCTGATAAAGGCTGGCACTGGCCTTGCCCAGTTTTGTGGTAGTGATTCTTGAGGTCCAAACCTTTATAAAATGATTTTTGTGTTAAGGGTTGGTTATTTTTGTATCATTTTAAAAGGAATCAGGGGAAAAGAGATCTTGATTACCCTCAACCAAAGGATTCCATTAAACCATGTGTAATGTTTTGAAAATTGAACTAATAAGGATGTGCAGTGAACTTGAAATGACCTCCTTATCTCATAATTCTAATAACATCACTTTCTTTTGTAAACTATTAAACTCTTTTATTAATTCACTTTATTTTTAAAATTAGTTTCAAAACCAACCCCTATTTTATTTATTTTTATTAAAGATATGTACTTTAAACCTCCAATGATCCTTGAGAAATGACCGAGGGTCCACCCTATTATATAAGTCAAATTTAAAAACCTAATCAATTTTACATTTCATGACAACACAGTTAGTATCAATAATTATTTCCTCATAAGAATAGTTATTCCAACCATAATCTTGAGTTAATGATAGTTTTCTTTGATTTAATGTTGTGGTGATATTACCTCATTGGTGACCATTTTTTGGTTTTTACCAATCATAAGAGTCTGAGGTATGTCTTCTCTCAATGTAACCTGAAATTGTGACAACACAAGTGGATAGAATTATTACAGGACCATGAATTTTATATTTCATATACATTGGGAAAGGGAAATGTTTTAGCTGATACACTGAGTAGGAAGTCACAATATGTTTCCATTTGTGAATCTAGAGATTCTTGAGGGGTGATAGAAGAGCTCTTAGCAATGTAACTTGATATGAGAGAGGTTTTTGGTAGAGGTTATATTTTCTAGATGATAGTGTATTCTTATTTTTTTCAGCAAGTTGTAGAGTCCCAATAGGGGGATTCTAAGGTGGAGGTCAAAAGAGACTGAGTTGCCTTTTGTGATACCTTTAATGGTTGGTCTGAAGATAAATATCACCAGGTGTTATTCTTAGGGAGTATTTTCATTTCTTTAGTGATGCATGAGATGGTTCTCCATTTTTTCCATAGATCACCCTTTGTGGTATATCCAGGAATCAAAAAGATGTACCAATATCTAAGATGGATTTTTTGGTGGACTAGGATGAGGCATGAAGTTTTAGTGTTTCTTTCTTGATGTTTGGACTTAAAGAATGTAATGTTTGAGCACTATGTTCTCAGTTATTTTCTCTAGCTATTGAATGTTCCTTAGCGTAAGTGTAATTAAATCTTTATGGACTTTGTTACCATGTTTCATTGATCTTAAAAATGTTTTGATACTATATGGGAGATATTGAACCATATGGTGAAATCATCCCACTTTATAGTAGTTAAGGAGTCGAGCTCAATAAAGGTTTTGTCGAGGTAATATTTGGAGGAGGTGGTGAGACTCCATGGATTTCCAAGGATGATCATTTATGGTCATGATACTAATTTTACGACTAGGGTGTGAAGAGGTCTCTAACATTATTTTAGATCTCATTTATGTATTTGAATTTATTTTCCTCCACATGCGAACGGTTAGATAGAGTCAGATATCTAGACTCTTGAGGACATGTTGGGTTCTTATGTCCTGGATTTTAGAGGGTTGTAGATGTGGCACCCAACCTTGGTTGAGTTTTCTTAAACAATAATTTCCACTCCACCATTGGAATGATTCTATTTGAAGTTTTGTGTGTCCAACCTTTCCTTTATTTATTATATTAGACTAGGTTCAGAGAGCTAGCAATTCTCAAGTTGGAGTTAGTTCAAAACATGAAAGATATGGTTTATATAATTCTTGAGATGATGTAGCCAGAACATGATTTTCATAAGTCCAATGAAAATCATAAGGGGAGACCTATAGAGTTTGATGCTGGAGGTCATGTGTTCTAGAAGGCGACTCCTCATCATACCTAGTGGATGTTTGGTTGTGAGAGTAAGATTTCTTCACATTTTATTGGGCCTTCCAAGTTTTTGCCTCACATTAGAGTCATGGTTTATCAAATAAAACTTCTCCCATATATGATCTAGATACATGATGTTTTACATGTTTTATAGTTCCATAATTATCTTCATGATGACTCTCACATCATTTATTGGTGCGAAATCAATGTTGAAGATGATGAGATCATCGAAGAGTGGCTTGTCGAGATCTTAGACTTCTATGATAAGGTGTTGTGTGAGAATGCTATTCCATTTCTTCGTATCTTATGGTGATACGGTGCCATGAAAGAGAGAACCCAGGAACTTCATTAACATATTCACACTCAATACCCTAATTTGTTTATTGTTTATATCTTCTATTGTATCAATGATCATTTTTTGGAATTTGGAATTTTCTGGTTTATGATATGGTTTCCTTATATTTGTTTTCTTGTGACCTTAATCTTGGTTGAGATGTATCTTCCACAATAGAGTTTTTAGGATATAGTTTTTGATGTTGCGTAGTTTTAAATTTAATTTCTCTGAATGAGCTTATTGGTCTCTTTTGTTTGCGAGATTCTTGAGGGATATCTCATAGTGTGGTTATTCGAATGACCCTTTTCCTTTTCTATATCTTTGGGTTTGGATTTCAATTATCAAGGGTAATACTTGTTTGATAGGTATCTAATGTAAGGGTTTAGATCCTAGTATACCATTCCTTTGTGTGTTTTAGGTGTTGGAGGTACTGAGAGGATTCTTGGGGTGGAACATAGGAGTTAGGTTGTGAAATATTAGTTGAAGGGGATTCTATAGTGTAGATCCTTAGGAAACTCCCTAAGGTGGATTATTATTTCATGGAGTTCTTGACTATGGAATAGTATCTCGGGAAGAAAGATTTTAGAGCCACAATAATTCTTTTCCTGGCTGTATTGTGGAGGAAGAATTTGGTGTAGACCTTCCCTAGGCTGATCGAGTTCTATAGAGTGGGAAGGTCTACTACGGAATAGGGGTTTGAGGGGTTTTCTTTTATATTTGGAACCCCTATAGTATGGATAAAGGATTCAAAATAGTATACTTCTCGAATTATTGGTTTTTATGGTATGGTGGTTTTGGTTGCTCTATAGACCCTCTCTACCTTTCATTAGATCTCCACAATGTTTCATGAATGTGTTTTTGATTAGGAAGGATATGGTGTGGTCCCTTGTACTGTTTCGTAGTTTATATCCCCATTTATAGGATCTGTTCCAAGTTTCTTGGATATGGGTTTGTCTAGGAAGGTTGCAGAATCGACCCTTGCACTACACCATAGTCCTTCTTTTCTTCAATTGGTTATGTAGTGTGGTTAATGGAGATACATCTATTTTTTAGAATACCTATAAATACTTTATGACCATATAGATCTAATTTTCATCCACATTTATCTCTCAAACCCTAGGACCCCAAGAGATATTTTTTAAGGCCTTTAAAACCCTTTTCGACTGGGTTAAACCCCCACTATCTAGAGATCAATCTATGGTGATATGAGTTGACTTATTTATCTTTTCTAGTGGGTTATTCTTTTTTCAATATCGTTTTCTCTTATTCTTTCTGACCATGTTGTGGAGTTTGATTTTTATTTTTATCAATGAATTTTAAAAATTAAATATTAAATTTGGAATTAAAATTTTAAATGGATTAATTTTAATTTTTAATTATTTCATTAATTTTTTAATTTAATGAAATCCATAAATTAACATTGAAATTGGAACTGTAATTTTATTGAAAAAGTTTTTTTAAATACTATTTGGAATTTTTGGATGTTATTTTTAGCAATGAAAATTAATTGTGTTTTTGAAAGAGATGATTTTGAATTTTATTTGGAATCAAATTTCTCAGAGGCTGAAAGTTTGATGTCAAAATATTTATCAATTTTTCATAAAAATACTTCAATAAAAATGTTAATTTTTTATTATTTTTTTGGTTTGAAAAAAAATTAACTATTGAAGCAACGCACGATGGAAGCATAGTAACTTAAGTGATCGTACAATTTTTTTTTCATGTTAACACATGCTCATAGTCACTTCTGAAAGTGATAGTGCTTGAAAATTTTAAAGTGACTACATGATGAATTTTAATTGATCATACACTAAAAAAATAAAGTGACCATGCTCCAAAAAAAATCAAAATCATTATTCTAACTACGCAACTACAAATCTGAAGCGACTATGTAGAAAAAAATAAAACTGACCATGATCCTCATGATAAATATACATACCATAAATCCGTGATAAATTTAAATGGAATTCAAGTTACTTTACCCCTCTTTCTCACAGTCACTTATGAAGTAATCATGGATACCCAATCTACCATGATCCTCTCATGGAAAATTCCATCAAGTTGTAGAACCCTCCTTCACATGGTCATTATATTGGTTGTGAACCCATGACTAATTTAACCTACCATGATACCACCCAAAAACCTACCATACGTTCATATTATACCAAAATATCCATTATAAGTGACCACATCACTAAATAGGGATAATTATGAGCTTCTCCCCTATCTACCATATAAAATTGATGCCTCTTGTACTTGATGGAACCGAGGAAGATAAAACTGGACATGGTCCTATTGTTGAAGATCAAGGTTCTAGTGCCACATGATGAAGATGACTAGCCAAATCCATGTTAAAGAACTAAAGTTCTGAAGCAATATGAAACCTGAGCACCACATGTTGAAGATTCCATAAATGAAGAAGTGTACGCACTTCCTATGCTTGCAAGAAAAAAATCCACCCTATTAAAGATCATTGAAGATGTTGCCACCATTGTTTAATCCACCCAATTACTAGATTATTGTTCTTGTTGAGGCTAAAAGATGAAGCCATCACTTGAACTATAGTGATGCTCACTACCCATCTTGATTGAGTTTAATTTCTAAACAAGACAACTAGATATAGATCACTGGTTGAAGGAACTAAATCCCAATGTATATGAGGTCGATGCCTTGATTCAGAGTTGTGCTTAGTGCATCAAGATTTTTAGGTGATTAGAGCTGGAAGATCCACTAATCCATTAGTTTAATCTTTAAATTGAACAATGACCATAAATAAGAAACCTAAAACTCACTGGATGAGAGGGATTCATGCGGAAAATATCCTTAACCAAGGGAAACAAACCCAAAATTTGAAAAAAAAATTGATCAAATTTTAATTTATTTGATTTATTCTCTATATAGGTATTCTTAAAATTGTGGTTCACATGAAATCCCCATCCATCATTTTCTTGAACTAATGTTCACGCATTTCAGTTTCTCGATCAAATTCTAAAATAATCTATAGGGGACTGATACCTCCACCACTCTAGACTCATCGAACATGGATTTAATAAAACGAATAACTTGTGATTGATATAGAACCCAAGAAAAATTCAATGATGACCACATAAAATTGGAATCCCAACATCAAATAATCCAATCTATCCTTGCAATGGATCTCAAACATCATTTTGATTATTCAAAAATATACTCGAGCACTCTTCACACCAACATTTTTAATTGCATTAATATTTTAATTAATTAATTAATTCAATAGAAAATAGTTTCTATTTGAAGATAAACGTTTGAAGACACTAAGAGTGAGTCTAATTCCACATAGGACCACTTGATAAGGCCCAATATCCAAATCCAAGTCCAATTAATCCATCATATTCTTTCCACTATAATTCAATGTCTATTGTACTGTGAAGTACTGAAGCACTTTGCCTAGAAAATGCACCAAGATTGATCATGGGAGGAGCATGATTCAGTTTGGAGAAGATCCTTGATGTCAAAAAAAAAACTATCCAACCCTTTATTCTGGACTTTTGTCGATCATCCAACCAAGAATAATCTACCACTCAACACTGCGAACAAGGAACATTCCTAAAGAAATTGAAGAAATTCGTGTTGCTTGTACGAAGAATTTTGAAGTTTGCTAAGGATTATCAAGTGTTTTTTATAAATAATACAATATTAACCATACTTCTAGCTCTTAGATACCCACATTGAATCACATTCTCGAAGGATCACTCATATGTATTGTTTCTCAATTCAGTTAATTTCTTGTTGTAATAACTCTCATGGTGGAACACTAAGCCCTTGGTGGTTGAGCTGAGGAGACTCCCCCTATCCCATCTATTAATGAATTTTTCATTTTAAAAGTTTAAACTCTTTTATTGATATATATTTATTAGAAATTTATATGAAATAAGATATTTCTTATTACTCATATTTTGAATTAATCTTATCTTCTTCACTTGATCACACACAAATGCTATTTACGTATTCTCCATTTCTTGTGATCATGAGTAGTGGGTTGAATTAAGGGTAATCTGATATTTTTTTATTAATATTCTAGGAGACATTAGAGTTTGAAGTGATCATTTAAAACCTCTAGTTAACCAAAAAATTATTGGAGAGAGCAATCAAGTGAGATTTTACTCAATTAGATAGAAAACTGGAAAGCCAAAAATTGAATAATGATTTGACAAGGTAGGTAAGGTGATATCCTATTTTAGGCCACATATTCTAAATTGATTTTATAACCAACCAAGTTCAATATTATATTACAATTTATAATAACTAAACCCACCAGAAAATTAAAACACACCCATTACACTATCCTCTATAGAGAAAAACCAGAGTCCAAAAAATACTAGATTTTTCTCAAGTTCAATTTTTTTTTCTGATCACACTACAATATGAACCTCATCAAACGTGGCACTATTGATAGGGAGACTGGTGTTTTTTACTCTTGTTTTTTAAAATGAATGCAATAAATGACCATATCTAGTTCATCTCACATTATAGGTTTTTATCCCGATGTTGAGTAAACTCTTTTTGCTAGACTTAAAACTTTGAGAATCATAGAGGAAGTGGAAGGGGAGTTTTTCACTATTCCATTGACTGACTCTTCAACCCCTTATTCTTATTCCACTAGAGACACCTTAAGAAACCAAAAAATATAATATAATTAGGCTCAATTTAATAGAAAATTAAGATAATTGTAGGCACCTAATTTCAATAACAACAACCAATAATTAAAAATGAATAATTAACAAGATTTAGAGCTTAAAACTAGAATGTTATCTCACCTACCAAAGTTTTATGGTTTGTTAGGAGAAGAACCCAACAAATAATTGTGATCATTTGGATAAATTTTAAATGGTTCCAAACCTAGATGATCCACTGAGGATTAGATCTTCTTGAAGGAATTTCTCTTCTCACTTGAAGGATCCTCCATGGAGTGGCTGTAAAACATTCATCCCGGAGAGATCATTACCTAAAACGAACTCTTCTAAGAAATACTTTAGAATTAATTCCCTACATGAAGAAGTTACCAACTGAGGAAGGAGATTTATGCAATCAAATAAATGAGTGGAGATAACCTTTATGAGTATTGAGAGAGATTCAAAGGAGTAACCAACTCATACCCACACTAACCTAGAGAAGAATATCATTTCTTGGTATTTTTAAAAAAGGATTGATGGATAGTGAAAATAACATTTTGGATGCTTCGTATGAAGGATCACTAATCAAAAAGTCACCTTCTATTTTCAAAGACATAATTGAATGAATTTACCAGAATTATCAACAATTTGGTAAAAGAATTGACACAGAGGGAGTACATTATGTGAAGGGTTCTAAATCTCTTTTTTTTGAAAAAACTAATGAACTGATGTCAATTGTGAAAAATATAGTTGTGAAAAAAGTGAAGGAGACATCACCAACCATACCCTCATGGGTCAGCTAGCTCTATTTATCTCAGGAGCACTTCAGAGATAGTTTCCCCCAAGTTTAAGAAAACTATAAATCCATGTACTAGAGGTAGTACAAATGGAACCCAAGCTACAATCTATAAAGAAGAGAGTACCCCAAAATTTAGAATGGAGCTGTAAACTAAAAATTTTAGAGACCACCCTTTAAAAAAGTATAATAATAAAATTTCCATATACCACCATTTCAAAGGCAAAACTCTAAAAATTCTATAAGATATCAACCAAGGCAATCTCAATAACCTTCATTGAAGGAACTGATGAGATAAAATTTGAAGACAAAAAACCAGATCCTAATTGACATAAATGAAATGAACAAAAATAGATCACATAATATTATTGACTAATCCATTCCCAACCCTAGAGGAAACATTAGTTACATTACACTAAGTAGTGTAAATGATCTTGAGATAAGTGAAGAATCACTTTCTCAAAAAGAATCTAGAAATGGATGGAACAATGAACCTGAAGAATTTACCCTTGTAAAAGAACCATAAAAATAAGTAACTATAGAAACACACCCTATAAATAAGAATAAAGGGAAAGTAAAGGTATAAGACCCAATTTAAACCCAAACACCCTTACATGCATGAATTAAATAACTCAAGAAAACCAGTGAAAATTCATTGCATCATGAAATTATAGAAGTATTAAAAAAATTATAAATAAAAATCCACCTGCTAGATTCCATCCTCTAAATACTAAGGTATGAGAAGTTAATTAAAGAATTATGAACCGTATGGAGAAGATTATGAGGAAATGAAAAGTTAAGTTTAATTTATTTATTTTATAATTATAATCCCAAAAATACCCTAAAAGTTTCAAGATCCTAGAATATTTTCTATTAACTACACCATAAAAAGATTAAATTTTACACTACATTATGTGATTTGTGAGTGTTAATTAATGTTTTAAATTATTCAGTTTATTCATCTCTATATATTGGAGACCTCAAACCCACCCTAGTGCTTATAAAAATTTCTAATAGATCCATTTCCCCCCCAGTAGGTGTTTTAGTTGATTTTTTGTTAAGTGTAAAAGGTTATCCATTCCCAACTAAATTCTACATTATGAATATGGAGAAAGATAAAAATAAACATTCCCCCCCCCCCATAATCTTAGGTAGACCATTCCTAAAAACTACCAAAAGAATAATAAATGTTAATAAAGGAAAACTTTCCATGACCTTTGGTGAAAAAATAGTAGATTTTTAACATACTATACTCAATGAAATATCGCAATGAAAAATAAATTGTTTTCGTTGTATAGCATTTTAAGTGACATGATTTTTTGAAAGAGATATTGGTTGTTTGGATGAAATAATTTTATTAAAAAATGATATTAGATCTCATGATCCTTATGAAATTTTTTCTAAAAATAAGTTTAATATGGAATCTATTTTGAACACTAAACATTTTGAAGAAATTAGTGAAAAAAATTCAGATAAATCACTCAAATTTGCTACTATCTCCAATACCTTAACTCTACAGGCCATGAAAAATGATGAACTGTGTATTGATATATAGATAAAAACATATCTAGATACCAAATAAGTAAACCTAATGTTTGGTAAAGTTGTAAAACAAAGAATGTTGTAGATTATAAAGCTAGATAAACTAAGACTATAAGCCCAAGAGAAAAAAATGTTGTACAAGGGTGATAAAATGAATTCATATATATTTATTGGATATATTTATTTAAGATCTATTAATGATTTATTTGATAATGCATTGGGGTTTTTTATGGTTTTTTCAGGAAATGGGAACTCAATTATCATAATAGTGGTTTCTGTAATTTCAACAATTTGATATTTTACACATCATGAAATATGTTCATGATGTGAATTCCCTGAGTAAAAGACACCTATAGACTGAAGCCAACATGTGAAACCAGTAAAAGTTATAAATCCTCTACGCTAAATAAATACATTGAATGAATACATTACAAGATGTGAATGTTTTTAATTCTGAACCCACCAAATATTCAAGCCATAAAATCTCAAAGATACAATATTTTGAGATATTTTTGTGCATCTGAGTACACAATATGAATTTACCTTAAACATCATGAAATTATTGATATAGAATTCATTTAAATAAATCCTTTGACATAAAACCTTTTCCCATCATGAGATACTCAAGATTACTTATATCTGGTGCTTGGTGAGAGAAACTGGGGGGATGAACAGACATTATTTTTCTTCTTGTTCTTCTTATATGATTTCTTAATTATACCTTTCTAGACCTTCTTTTATTCTATTTACTTATTAATTTTCTATTCCTTTTTTCTACTACACATAATTACATGTATTGTGGATTTCTTGTTCATGTTATAGCTTCTATCCAATTCCATATTCTATTTTAATCCCAATGACTACATTCCCTTTCTTGTTCTTTCATTCAAGAAAGTTTTTGATTGATTCTTTATTTATTTAGTCATAGATTGATTAAATATTAATTTCTTAATAATAATTTCAATAATTATATCAATTTATATTTCATCCAATACCATCATTATCATGTACGACTAATCCTCCAGGGTTATGGGTTGAGAGTAGGAGTATTTTAAACCTAATGAATCCTTAAATCAAAACTTGGGTAACCTTATGAATTGTAATTAGGATAATAATTCTTGTTAATAACATTATGTTACACAACCCAGATCCATGGAAGTTAAATAGAAATACCCAAACCTATTTAGAGTTATGTATGCTAAGAACAATATCCCATGACACTTTTTACCCTTGAAGATAAGCTTATTTAACCTAGGTTGTTGACTAACTCTAGACCAAAGAGTAGTTTCTAGCTTAGGTAGTTTGACCAAAACCAATTGGTGACCTCCACACTACTTCTCAACCTAATCCATAAGACTTACCCAAGCTATATTTAAGAATACCTTTTTTAATCCCTAAAATTAACCCCATACCTCTCTTTCTCCTAAGGTAAAACCAAACAATATAAGTATTAGAAAACAAAACCCTTAAGAGTCACTTGAGGAATCCATTCATTGGGTTCTAATCACCAGGTTACCATCTTTTCCAACTAATCCCAATGGGTTTTACCTCGCACTACCACTATGATATTCCTTTGTAGCTAGTTTAGATTGGGAAAATTCAAATCTACCATATCTTCAAACTTGTAAGGAATCAATGATGCTGCATGGGATGGTCAAATTTTGGCACTGATACTAGGGACTAGTTGTTTTTTAGGAAAATTGAACTTTTTTTTGAACAAAATATTACCTCACACCATGTTTTCACTTTCCTATTTATCTTTAAAATTTTCACACATGGACTAGCTCATGTGTATGACTTTTCATACAGTGCATGTTCCAGGGACCTCTAACATAATCAATGATCCTTGATGCTCAATAATTTTTTTGATTTCAATCTAGATATCAGGAGATATATTTTTTCCTATCATCTCTCAATTTGAGATGAATGGAAAAACCATTCACCAAGTACCCTCAAAATCTCCAATATGTGCCTTCAAAACATTAGGGAGAGAGAACAACACTATAGGAGCACACCATTATGGACTATTTCCTTCCATCTATTGGTGGTGTTATGCCAATAATCAGTCATCCTATTATCCTAGAACTAAATTTGAAAATTAAACATAGACTTATTCACATGACCTAGAAATAGGTAAAATTCAGGGTAATTTAGATAAAAGATCCACATTAGCATATTTCATTTTTCAAAGAAGTTTTTGACACCTTCCAAAGTGAAGGTGTGATATATGATGCAATCAAACATAGCGTTTCCCATTTTTACTTGCATGAAAGAGACAAGTATTGGCTCAAAATATAACCTCCTAAGTCCATTATGAATTGGGATGATTTAGACAAAAAGTTTATAGATATATATTTCTAACCCATACAAACCTGGAAGCACAAAAATGAGATCTATAACTTTTCTCAAGAAGATAGAGAGTCAACTTGGGAATATTGGGATCAATTTAAGGAACTAACTCAAAAGTACCCACATCATGGACTTGATGTGTAACTAAAAATTGAAACATTATTCCAAGGAATAAAACTAAATGCACATACTATAGTGTGTGCCTCTGCTGATGGAAGACTCATGCTCAAAATTTCATAAGTATCTAGAGCACTTTCAGATGAAATATCCCACAATTACAGTCAATGGTAGAGAGAACAAGGACCACCTCAAAATGGAATTAAACATGTGGAAGAGAATACCTACCTTACATCCCAAGTTAAATCACCCATAAAGAATCTATAATCTTTATAGTTACCTTCTCCACCACTACTACCTCCCACCCCTGTTATGGAAATCCAAGAACCTAAAATGTGAAAAGTCTCACACCCATACCAAGTCTTCCAAGAAGGAATGGGAGCTACCCAATATCAAGATTGTAATCATGTAAATTAAAATCAACAAAACAAATAATTTTAATAAAACTAGAAATACTAGTAATTGTATTATCAATAAAGACCATATCAATAGCACTAGAAAACCAATCAAGGTTACTACCAATAGAGGAGTGATCAGGAACTACCATGAGATTAGGGATCACCTAGGTACCCACCTAAAAATCCATCTCCTCAACCTCAATAAAAATTTCCTCAACAACCTTTCCCTCTTAGAGAATATAAATATCCACCCCAGAAATAGTTTTAGTAAGATCTAGTAAGGAAGAAACAATAAACCTCACCTCATAAATCAAATCTTGAAAGCCTGATCACTACATTTTTTTGGAAGGAGGATCAGAGGATGAACCTATAAGAAACTAATATGTAGAATCAAAGGGCTTATCTCTGAAATCTTGAGCACCATGTAAGAAAAATCTCCCATAATCTATCATAATGATTACCAGGTATGTTGTCTAAAAATACCAAGACATATCCAAGAGAGGAGGATAATGTTTTGAAACATAGAAGTATAAAAATGCCGAATTTTTTTAGTTATACATTGATGAATAGAATAAGATAGAAGAACATAAAATATGTAAGAAAATAATCAGTAAATATATAATTGATAACATACAAAAATATGGTCAGGAATAAAATATAAAATCAGAGCCAACTGAGGAAGCTTCTATAAAAAATTATCCTAAAAAGGAATATCATGTGAAACCACCACCATACAAACCCCTATTCCATTTATAGAGATAATGGGACAAGGAAAGATAAAGGGGAAATAAAAATATCTTTTATATATGTTTAAGTAGTTAAACATCAATATCCCCTTTACAGAGGCCATTTCTCAGATACCTACTTATGCAGAATTATTGAAGGATTTGATCTCCAATAAAAGAAAAATATACGACCCATGAGTAATCTCCTTGAATGAAGAATTATTTTTAGTCGTTCAGTAGAATCTACCACCAAATATTCAAAACCCCTGAATCTTCTTGATTCCCTTTACTATCAGAATGTGAAAATTCAAAACAATCTTTGTGTGACCTCAACACAAGTATCAAAATCATTATAATGAGTGTCTTATAAAAGTTAGGTCTTGAAGATTTGAAACCAAAAAGAGGTTCACTTCAACTGGTTGACCGATTTATCAAGTACCCTCTAAGACTTATCAAAGATGTTTTAGTCAAGGTTGGTAAAATAATTTTTCTTATTGATTTACTTTTCATGAATATGGAGGGAAAAGGAGATGGTCCCATCATTCTATGGAGACCATTCCTCACCACATTAAATGAATTGATTTATGTGAATAAGGGAAGTGTAATTTTCAGAGTTGGTGATGAACAAGTAATGTTTGATTTAGTGAAAGACACTAGAAACAGTGGTGATTCATTTGATTGATGATCCATATTTCTAATTAATGAAGAATATGATTACATGACCATTGAGGATGAATGAGAGGCCCTATCTCACGATGAATATGAGTGAATTGATTATGAAGATATTAATTAAAGTGAACCTCTGATAAGGGACAACATTCCACCTTTCATACCCTCATTCATCAAACCACCAGCATTATAATTGAAGCCTCTACCAAAAAATATTAGAGTACCCATTCATAGAAAATGAAGTTGTTCTACTAGTTATCATTATTTTATATATGAATCAAGTACAGGAAGATAAAATTATTTTAGTGATAGAAAGGCATAAAAACTCAATTTCTTAGGGTGTGGCTAATGTAAATTGGATATGTCCCATGATTTTCACCCATGGAATTTTGTTAGAGAAATATGCTAAATAAAAATTTCAATCCCAGGGTAAACTCACTCCACCAATGAAATAAGTAGTCAAGAAAGAAAACTAAGTATTCTTGATGATGGTATAATATTTTCCATCTCTCGTAGTGTGTTGGTGAGTCTGCTGCAATTCAACTTAATGAAAAGTACTTTGATTGTTATTAAATTAAATGATGATGATTTAATCTCAAATTGAACCATTATTGGTTGTATAGTATGTGTTGAATATAGAAATCTAAAAATAGAGAATTGAGAAGATAATTATTCACTCCCATTCATGGATATGATATTTTAAGTACTAGCCTTTCATAAATTCTATTATTTTCTAAATGGATATTCTAGATGAAATCAAATTATAGTCAACCTAGAAGATTTTTCAAAAACCACATTCACATGTACATTCATAACATTCACCTATAAAAGTATGTCATTTGTAATGATCAACACATTGGTGATAATTCAATGGAGCATGAAGCACATTTTCCATGATATGGTGGAGGAGTTGCTATATATTTTCAAGGACGATTTCTGCATATATGGACGATCTTTTAAAATCTATCTAAGAAATTTGGATTTGGTTCCGTAGTAATGTGAAGAGAATTAAATAGTGTTAAACTATAAAAAATGTAATTTCATGGTCCAAGAAGGCATAATACTTGGACATAAAATATCAAATAATTTCATCTAAGTTGACCCAGTAAAAATTAAGGTGATCAAATATTTACCTGAACCCAGGATAGTGAAAGGTATAATAAGTTTTCTTGGACACATAGGATTTTATCATAACTTCATCCAATATTTTCCATTAATATCTCACCAACTAAAAAAAAAATTATCTAAGGACACCCCATTTTATTTCATTAAAGAGTATTTGTGGATATTAAATACTTTAGAATATATTATGGTGTTATAGTTTTACCTGACCGGGATACGTACTTTGACCTGATGTATGATGCAAGCAATTTTTCTATGGGATATTTTTTAGGAAAGTGGGATGGACACATCATACTCTGTATCTATTATGTCATCCATACCCTAAATGAAGCTCAAGTAAATTATAAGACTATCGAAAGTGGGTTCCCTAGACCCAACTTGTGATGTACCTTGATTGCCACTACATGTATACAGTTTGATATATGCACATGTTTTTATATTACCACAATAGTGTTGATACTTCTACATCCACTATATTTATGGTAATGTACTTAAATTACATTTTTTATCAAATGGATATTATAGATCCTAGGATATAATGAGAATATAGAGATACCATAGCTGATCATAGTTTCTATAGTCCCCCAAAATTTGGTCCAGGGTCCCTTGAACCTCAGACCCCCAAAGATAGGGAATGTTTCCCCCTACAACACCCTATGATCTTGCCATGGAGCTTGACCAACAAGAGTTTTATAATTTACAGTATGAGACACTAGCATTTTCCCCAACATCATATCTCAACAACTAGAAATTTATACCATCTCAATGTCACCATATAAGATTAATCCCTATTTGTTTCAATATTTTTAGGTATAGCTCAATGATTTGATACAATGAGGTTATGTTTGGATAAGCATGTCACCTTTGGGTTCACCAATTTTGTTCATAAAGAAGGACTATAATGGTTTGAATATTTTTGTTGATTATCATCACTTGAATCAAGTTACAATGAATGACCATTATCCTCTTCCAAAAATTTCATATTTATTAAATATTCTAAAAGGATCTAGTTGGTTCTTGAAGATCAATCTATAGTTTGGATATCATCATATAAGGATATTATAAAGATGGAAGTTTCATATCATTATGGTAATTTAGAGTTATTTTTAGTGTTGTTTGATTTGATGAACTCTCCAACAACATTCATGGGTTTAATGAACATAATGTTCAGAGAATTTTGGGATTGGTTTGTGGTGGTTTCAATCAATGACATCCTTGTGAACTCTATGTATGAGGAGGATCATGTAGAGAATCTACAAGTAATTTTGGGAGTTCTTAATCATCAATATATACTCAAGAAGCTATAAAACAATGAGTTTTTCACTCATGCAGTTTTTTTTATTTGGGTTTGTCATGTCTAAACAAGGAGTGGTTGTAGATCCTTCAATGTTCAAGACAATATTTTCTTAGGAAGCCCCTAAGAATATTACAGATGTACAAAGTTTCTTTGGTATATAAGGATATTATAAGAAGTTAATAGATGATTTATCTTATGATTTTAATCATATTAAATCCTTATTATAATGGACCAAGTATTCTTGTGAACTAACCAGTGTCAGGGAGCCTTCGAGTACCAGAAGTAGAAGTTGATCAGTGCTCCAATCCATTTTTTTCAGTAGAGGGAGTTCAGTTCAAGGTTTTTTGTGATGATTCAGGTCTTGGGTTTTGATGTTTTTGGTTTTAGTATATATCAATTGTTTCTTATGGGTCACTGATCATGTATAAGTTCATTATTCATTTCCACCCATATTCCATTTTGTTAAGATAATTTTTAATTTTTAATTACAAATATAAAAAAAAAATTCACTTCAAATTTTATTCAATTAGGAAATGTTTATCATTGTTAAAAGGTTATTTTTAATTGTTTTGATGATTAAATTATGGGTGGAGTTGATTTAGAGATCCCATGTTGAGATTCAAGTGAAATTGGACAAACTATGCAAGATCCCAAACACATATGTGGACTATAATCTATACTATGGATAATCCAGGTATAAAATTCAGCTGAAAATTTGTGTAATAATGAAAAAAATGTGGGATGAATTTATATAGAAGTCTATAAATATCAATTCATCCATTTTTGTTCCAAAATATTTCTCAATTGGATGGAATATTAACATTTCACATTCTCAAGGTCACTTATTTAATTCATCCATATCTTAGGATATAGGGCTCTAAATGATTCCAAATTCTCATTTAAGATAGAAAAGAGGTGTGGAAACATTTTTTTACAAAGAATGATAATAATGTCTGGTCATCAAAAATAATGATACAATTGGTATCTCAAAATATGGATTCCCAAAACCACCCTCCATTTTGCCTATAAATGGGAACCTTAGGTACCCTGTTTTTATATTCAACTAGGTGGAAAAATCTGTCATTATAGAGATCCAAAGGATTATTATCTTCATGTTATAATTTCTAGAGGCCCCTATCATCGTAGGTAGATAAATGATAAAGGAAAATTTTGCCTCTAACCTCCACCTTCTCTTTATGGGGATATACACTATGGGGGGTCATTTCGAGGGAGGTACGCACACATGGAAAGGGAGTTTTGACACTTGCTCTTCTACTGGTTTTGTGTAATTTGTTTTTGAAAATTTTCATTTAATTGTTATCTTAACATGGTTCTCCTTTGAATGTGTTGGTTTTCTACAATCAAGTGAAACACTTTTCATTTTAATATTGATTGGTTTTATATTTTAATTGTAAATCTTGGATAGTTCCAATTATATAACACAAGTATCCTTTATATCTCACACTTACATGAGATTTTAGTTTTATTTGGTATCCCTCATTCCTTACTTGAGGTCCAAACCTTTACAACATGATTTTTGTGTCAAGGGTTGGTTCTTTTTTCACCATTTTAAAAGGAATAAGGGGAAGCCAGATCTTGATTACCCTTAACCAAAGGATTTCATTAAAACATGTGTAATTTTTAGATAAATTAACTAACCAAGATATGTAGTGAGATTGAAATGAAATCATTATATGATAATTCTAAAAACATCACCATTTTTTAACTATTAAATCATTTAATTAAGTCCCTTTATTTTTAAAACTATTTTCAAAACCACCCCTATTTTAGTCATTTTTATTAAAGATATGCACTTTAAAACTCCAATAATCATTGAGATATGACCTAGGGTCCACCATATGCTATAAATAAACATTAAAATATTAATAAATATGATGTGTTATGACAACATCGTAAGTCTTAGTAGTTATATCCTCATGAGAATAACTATTCCACCCATAATCTTGAGTTGAAAAAAGTTTTTTTTAATGTTGTGGAGACATTACTTCATCGATGATTGTTTTGTGATTTTTAAAAATCATAATATCTTATGTTTTTTCTTATATTAGTGCGATATGAACTTGTGATAGTGTCAATGGATGGAATTATTATATTATTATGGATTCTAGATTTCAGATAAACTGGGTAAGGGAAGTGTTGTAGCTGATACACTGAGCAGGAAGTCACATAGTGATACTGTGTGTGAATTTGGAGATTCCTAGAGACTGATAAAAGATCTCTCAGTGATTCATATTTATGGGATAGGGGTTGGTGATAGATATTGTCTTCTACAGATGATGGTGTGATCATCTTTAGGGAATCAAGTGGTGGGGTCCTAGATGGGGGATTCTAAGGTGAAGGGTTGAAGTGACCAATTTGTATTTGGTAATGCCCTTGATGGTTTTTCTGAAGATAAAAAACACAAGGTGTTATTATAGGCTATTAATTTCATCCCATTGTTGATGCATGATATGTTTCTCAATTAGTTCCATAGATCACTCTTGGGAGTACATCCTGGCATAAATATTTTTTTACCATGTTTTGAGAATTTAATTTTTGTGGCATGGGTTGAGGTGTGTAGTTGTATAGTTTCTATCTTGATGTTTGGTTTTTTAGAAGGTAAAGCTCAAGTATCATGTTCGTATTTTTTTCTATAGCTATTTAATATTCCTTAGTTTAAGTGTAAGGACATATTTATGGATTTTTTTACCATTTTACTTCGATATCAAGAAGGTTTAGATTCTATATGGGTCATAGTGGACCATTTTGGAGAAATAATCCCACTTTATAGAAGAGAAGGAGTTGATCGTAGTGGATGTTTTGTCGAGGTAGTATCTAGAGGAGGTGGTGAGACTCCATGGATTTCCAAGTATGATCATTTCTAATCATGATCCTAATTTTACCTCTAGTATGTGGTGAGTTCTCCAGCATACTTTTGGATATCAGTTATGTCTTATCACTACTTTTTCATCCACATACAGATGGTCAGACAGAGTAGGCTATCCAGACTCTTTAGGTCATATAGTGTTTTTTTCTATAGTTTTGAGGTTTTTGGATGAGTCAATCACCCTTGGATGAGTTTTATTAGAAAAATAGTTTCCACTCCCCAATTAGTATGGTTCTGTTTGAATATTTGTGTGGTCGACCTTTTCATTTTCCATTTTTTTAGATTGGGGTCAGAGAGCTAGAAATTCATAGGACAGATATAGTGTAGAACATAATAGAGATGGTTCAGGTAATTCATTATAAGATGTATATAGTGAAAAATAATCATGATTGTAATTCTAGTCATAATAGGAGACCTCTGGAGTTCGATGTTAGAGGTATTGTATTCATGAATGTGACTCCTCGTCATGGGAAATGGAGGTTTGTTTATAGAATTAGGATTTCTCCTTGGTTTATTGGACCTTCCAAGGTGTTGGCTCATGTTAGAGTCATGGTGTATCAGATAACACTTCCCCCATAGATGATATAGATACATGATTTTTACATGTTTTGTAGCTTTGTCGTTATCTTCATGATGACTCTCATCTCATTGATTGGGGTGAAATCAATGTTGACAATTATGAAACCTTTAAGGAGTGGCTTGTGGATATCAAGGACTATCAGGAGAAGGTGTTGTGTTATCATGCTATTGCATTGGTCTGTATCTTATGGAAACACATTTTCATGAAGGATATCACTTGGGAATATGATTCATGGATTCAAACTTAGTACCTCGAGCTATTTGTTGTTTAGATCTCATCTTGTATTACTACTCAATTTTTGGAAGTATACCTTTTCTAGTTTATGATATGGTTTCCTTATCTTCGATGTTTTTTGGTGACCTTGCTCTTTTTTGAGAAGTATCTTTCCAAGGAGAGTTTTTAGAATATGGGTTTTTTGTGTTGCCTAGTTTTATGTTTGTTTCATCTAAGAAAGTTTATTGATCTTATTTTTTAGAGAGGTTGTTGTGGGATATCTCATAGTGTAGTTATTTGGATTACCATTTTCCTTTAATATCTATTCGGGTTTGGTTTAAAATTATAAAGGGTTATAATTGTTTGAGAGGAATCTAATGTAAGTTTCTAGATCATAGTATCCCTTTCTTATGCATGTTTGAGGTGTTGGATATGCTTAGAGAAGGATCAAGGTAGAGCGAGAGAGTTAGGCGATTAAATCTTCGCTCAAGTGGATTCAATGGAATAGAGATTTAGGTTATTACATAAAGTGGATTACTATGGCATGGAGTGCTCAGCTATGGTGTAGGGTCCAGGGGGGAAGGATTTGGAATCCATTACCATTTTTTGTATGTATTCTTTATGGATATAAACTTTGGTATAGCCCCTACCTAGGTCAGTTGAGTTATATGGAATGTGGAGGTCTATTGGGGAATAGGGGTTTGAGGGTTGTTTTTTCAAATCCAAAACCCCTATAGTTTGGATCTGGCTTCATCATAACCTTCTTTTGGAATTTTTTGATTTTTTAGTGTAGTGGTTTTTTTGCTCCATAGTCCCTCTCCAATTTTTATAGGGTCTAAACAATGTTTATTGGATGTGGTTCTGACAAGGAAGGCTTCGACATGGTCCCTTGCACTGTGCCTTAGTCCCTATACCCATTTTATTGGATTCGTGTAATGTTTCTCAGAAGTGGTTTAACTAGGAAGGCTACGACATGGCCCCTTGCATTGCAACGCAGTCCTTATATTTTTTGGTTGATTATGTGGTGTGGTTACGGAGGATATATCACATTGTTGTGTTCTATATAATACCTATAAATAATTTAAACCCCTTTGAACCCATTTTTTTCAATATTTATCTCTCAAACCCTAGGTTTCAAAGAGATATTTTTTAATTCTTTTAAACCCCTTTTCAATTGGGTTAACCCCTACCTTATAGAGATCAATCCATGGTTATTTGAGGTGATATTTTCCTCTTTTCTTGTGTATTATTCCTTCAATATCATTTCCTCATGTTATTTATATCCATTTCATATAATTTTATCCCCATCATTAAAATAGAATTTTTATTTTTATTTTTCTATGCGTTAGTGGCACAAAATCCTTGGGAAGCTATAGATTCTTCATGGGATATGTGACCAAAGATCTGTGTTGTTATTCAATTATCATAAAAGAACATTTATATTTTAAGTTTGGGGGTTTTTTCCTTCTACTTATATATTACATTTAATCGTAAAGTTATCTTACTTTAATATTCTTTGGGTGGTGATGAAATTAGCCCTAATAAAGAATAAACCGGACGATGAAAAAAATTAGTTTATGGTTTTAGTGATCACATTCATTCCTTTACTATGATTACAGTTTCACTATTGATTTACTAGATAATGTTTTATCTATGTTATTCTTCGTTTATATTGTTTTTAATTCTTGGGTTATCATTTCTCTTCCATGTACTAATGGAATTGGCTAATGAAAATGAAGTTTGGATGCTAGTTGTTCATAATAATAGACATGTTAAATGGAAAATTGTTCTTCATTAAAGTACATTTAAAATGGAATATATGCTTGGGAGAATATTTAAATATTATATATAGCTTTTATAGCTGATTCATTAGGTTTTATACGGTTTTAACCTGTGATAAATGAATCAGTTAACTCAAGACGAAATAAAATTGGTTGTTTGATAAAGACAACTGTTTGGGTTCAAGAGACTCTATTTTCATGTAAAGGGTGGATTCCTTATTTTTATGGACTAAATGACTTTTTTACATTTTTATTGCTTTCATCCTAATGTTTTTGTATGGATGTGAGCTTTTCTATGTTATGTGAAGTGATCCTGGGATAGCAGTTGGTTGATGAGATATGGGCGAGGAGGCCAAGATTTGTGGCAATAGTTGATGCCTATGATGGAGAGATAAATTTTGATACGAATAATGGTGTCAAGGATGTGACCAATATTGATGGAATGGGTTTAATATGATATTTACCATTATTTTATTTAAATATGTATTCTTTCATTCCAATATTTTTATTAAGGTCCCAATGGTCGGGTTTCTTGTTTATCTAAATTCCATTACCCACTTATTGAGGCAACATGTTGTACTCAATTTTGTATATTTATGGTAGATTATGATTTTTTCTATAGTACCAATAATTATGAAATGATAATAATGTTTAATAATGTTTTAACCTATAGGGTTTGTGTTTATTGGAATGAAAAATATGTTAATCTTGAGAAACTATGGGCTCGGTTGGATTATCCCAAGAGGGCATGGACTTTACTTTGATAGTTAATGAAATTTAATTTGGAGTAATGTTAACTATTTTCTAATTAATTAATTAATCTATGGTTAATTTCTAAAAATAAAATAATTAATTTATTGAAACTCCTTGAGTGCTCGTTTGGTTATAGGATATCTAGTTCTTAGATGTGATAACTGGGTGTCTGAGAGACGATAGTTGTATTTGAGCCTTATTATAGGTCAATGCTCATAGTGTGGATATGATATATATTATATCCTACATGTTTTATGTTTTCATATGCTAATCCACCCACTATGGTTGAGTGACTGAAACCTAGTGGAATCTAGGATGGTGTATTCCCCAACATCCAGGTTGGCGAAGAATGGATGGATGACTACACCCTCTGGCCCGCTCTCTTATCCGGGTAGTATTATTTGCTGGTATTCATGATGGTTATATTTCCCCATATATGTTTTTTGAGTACTATAATGGATTTTGTTTAGTTCACACACAAGTCTCCCTCGATATGGTAATCTTAGGATTATTATAAGTATGATGTTTATGGGATGTGATGGGTTAAGGTACATTACTCTGTTTATGGGATGTTATGGCTTAAGGTTTAGTACCCAATATATGATACATGACAAATGGTATGTGATTCATGAGATTCTTGTTATTTTACCTTATCCCAAGTGTTTTCGGGTTGATTTACTTTATAGAGAGATGGATCGGGACATATGATATTGGGTCAGAGTGGAAACCAATGGTAAAGTGGTATCAAGGTACCCTTTTTGTTATTATATTATATGATCACTTGTATGCATTAATTATTTAGAGATAGATATAATGTGTCTAGGAACTTCATAAACCTATATTGGTGACTTGTTAGCTTCACTTATTTTTCACTGGGCTTTAGCATGATTTCTTTATCTTTTTCATAAGGGGCTCTAATGTGGATCCTACTAAGTATGTAATGTCCCGACATGGATTACCATCGAATCGGTAGCCAGACCAGTCACCACATGACCTCAAGCGCATCACCCCATACGTTGGAGGCTACCAACTAACAGTGATGGTGTAAAGATAGTTTATTTGGGAGACTATACCCTCAAAATCGGAGTTCAAAATGGTAACCAAGAAGTAATACTCATATATAAGTGGAAATAGTATAAAGAAATAACTAAAATAGTGAAAGACAATTATAATAACAACTCAATACAGTAATAGGCCAATTCCAGTTTTACAATGCATGCATGTCATATGATGATACATATCTGAAATAAGTAAATAGTACAACATGATTTTCATTAAAATAATAAAATAAGAAAATAAAGTAAATCCCAAAGGTAATCACCACGATCATCCCAATATCCAACTCAGTTCTTTTCTCTAACTTCTAGATACAGGAAATATAGAAAAATCAAGGTCCATTTCTCTATAAATAAGAAGGTCTACTCGGACACCAAAGGTACCCGATCAGGGTGTGATATATAAATCTCAGTAGGCCGACACCCATGGTGTCGAGTCCAATTCAGTGGAATATAATTTATGTAGTGTTCAAGTATAATAAAATTAATAAAGAGAACTTCATAAACAAATAACACCCATCCAAGTTTCCAAGGAACACTTGATGACTATACCATCTCTGGATTGTTACTGGAATAAGAGTCGGATCATGTCACTATATATATATAATATAATTATATATATATATATATATGGATCGGTACATAGCTCCACCATCCAATTCTAGAGGATCTCTCACAGTCTGCCCCTAACCTAGTTCCAAGAGCCCTTTGTCTCTTAGAATGAAAGCATTTGATATAATGAAGACATATGTGGTGTGGGTTAAGAATTCCTCCCACCCACAACATACATACATACATACATACATACATACATACATACATACATACATACATACACATATATATATATATAACTAGAATGGGGTAAAACTGTCTCCCACCCATAATCATACATAACTGGCATGGGGTAAAACTATCACTCATCCAAAATAATTTACAATACTGGCATGGGGTAAAACTATCTCCCATCCATAATCGTTTATAAAATTGGCATGGGGTAAAATAAACTCCCATACATAATCATTTATAATACTGACATGGAGTAAAACTACCTTCCATCCACAATTGTTCACATATACCCATATCTATATAAGTGGCATAATCACATTCACCACAAAATAACTTAAGGTAAAACATCTTTAGTATTTCAATTAAAACACCAACACAAGCTTAATCACAATAAAATCATTCCATGAGGCAAAGAATTATCATGTGCGCTTTTATCCATACACAATTCCATTCCTAGGAATCCATTTCATTTAAACCCTTTAATGCAAGTAAATCAATTCATTATGACCAAACCATTTAATCGAGACACTCCATTTAGTTGAAGTCATTCTATTAAGGAAATTACAAAACAAGGGAAAGATCAAGGGTTTGCCTATAAATACTCACATGGTCGTTTTAAGCATAACAAGACTAACCAGCTTCAAAAGGGCTTAGTTATAATATCTCACATGGGATAGGCATTAAAAAGATTCACATGATTTCACAATCCATTGGATAGAAATTACACCAATCAAATCGCATGGGAAAAACTTTATTAGAGTGTTTTAAAATGTAACAACCTACTATACGATGTGGTAGAATTAAACTCATGTGGGCTTGGTAGTGTCTATCCCACATGGGCATATCCAATAAAGAAAAACCATGTTTAATCAAGTAATGTCAAAATATGGTCCAAGGGTCTTAGTCATTCATCCCTTCCCAATTAATTCACTTAAATCATCATTTGATATAAAAATAAATTACATTATTAAAATCCCATGACATGGGGTAAAAAGGCACACCAAAGGGTGTACAAGGCCAAATCCATTTTTCTATTTAACAAGAAAATCTAGAGGATTCTTCTAGTTTAACAAACTATCGCACATAGAATATACTTGAACTAACTTACATGGGAGACATCATTTAACTACATTCTAGGGCCATGAAATAACATACCATATATCAATGCTAGAAGGAAGACATATGAAGAACTCAAACCACACAAATCATGATATAACTTCTATCACTACTTTTCGGTTTGAAAGCAGTGCACCTCCATTAAAGGGGTTTTGTTATAAAAACACGACATTATCAAAAAAGAATCCATTTATCTCATTTCATAATTTCAGTCAAGCTATGCAGTTCCATTAAGCAATGAAACTCATAAAAACAACTTGTTTAAAGAAGAAACTAAGGAATTCTTAAATAAAGAGTCAAAGATAGTGACCCTACCTCAAAGGATGGCCCAACCAAAGATTTATAACTAAAAGAAGCTACTATCCAAAAGATCATATGCACTTCCACACACATATAAGGACACCTAGCCCCTATGCACACATCTGTATGGCCATGAACATGTGAAAGGGGAACCTTACGCATCTTCTTATATGTATATACCCGTCTCCACTCACCTATGCATGAATTTTTATATATATACATAGGCACACCTAACACCATACATGTATATTCACTATTATGGATGAATATACACATAATGGGGAACCTATATTTATGTATATACTTATCTATCTATACTCAGGCATGTCTCATTAGACCCGATGACTGGAAATCACAAGAAACAGTCCAACGCACTACACAAATAATACAACGAAACTTAAAAAAATAAAGAACCTAATTTAGATGGTGAGAAACAATTTAACAGTATAAAACCTTACATAAAATCGATGACGGTGGACCAGATTGACTCGAACTACCTTGCCTTCAGTGGCGGTTTCTGGAAACCAGACCAACGGGTCCTGAGACAACCCTTGTCTACCTTAATATCAAAGAAGTAAACATAAATCTGGTTAAACCCCAAACCCTAGGTTCGTCTGAGATAGTTAGGGCATTGAAAGATCCCAAAATTAGATGGAAAAAGAACGAATAAGGGATTAGAAACCTTACCTCTATGATTAGACCTAGGATCCACAAGAAATCATAAGGAAAATGATGCACTAGAGAGGAGCCAAGGGTGGTGTAGCATGCGACTATGAGGGAGATCGGGAGGGGCTCACACGATGTGTATAGAGGAGAGGAAAAAGGATAGACCCACTTTTGAGGGTTATTTACTTAACCCTATAATAATAATAATAATAATAATAATAATAATATTTTTATTATATAAATATTTCATTATTATTATTTTCTTATTTATTTATCATTTAAATTTACTTTACTTTTAATCTTAATTTAATTAAATTAAATTTATTTAAAAGGAAAAATCCTAGTGTTTTAGCTCTTGCAATAAAGATCTGAAGCTCAGTTTTAATAACATCCCACCCAGTAATTGGAAAAAAAATTCAAAAAACCTTGCCAAAATCACCAGGTTCAAAACATGGGTTTCTACAATCTTTATACCTTAAGAATTTTCATCCTCGATAAGTCTTCAAGAACTACAAAAAAATCACCCAATATCCAATGTTCATAAAGTATTGTTTGAATTTCATTTCATTTCCAAATGAAAAACACACCCTTAACCATTTCACAAGTCCAAGGGCTTAAGCATTTAAAACCCGAGACAACGCTCAAAATCGAACCCAAACATCGAAGTAGCATATAACTGAGCCCACACAACTTGAGACATGATATTTTATTACTCTATTTAAATTTTATTTCATTGGTTATTTAAGCAAAGGTTCTTAGAATTTAATTTCCAATTCCAAACAATTCCTCTTTCATCATTTGAATTCAATGAGGATACATCCTAATAATTCTAACGATGCTTATCACATGATATCCAAAATAGTTTAAAGCGATCAATCCCCATCAACCTCAAATCTCAAGTTGATTCTATTTTTCACAAAAATTATTGTATAACACCAACCGTACTCATCTCCACCTGACGACGTGCCTGAAAATGGTCCTTCCCCAACCGTAAAAATTAAGAAAGGAAAAGGCTCAAGCCACCACGTCCAACTAATCAAGAAGACACCTGGCTTAGATGGATGGAATTTTAAAATATGATCCGCGATGCCTTCTCCCAAGGCATCTGACAGTTACAACATAAATGCACACTAAATTCCATAACTGACCACTAGTTATGTTTCCAGATCAAAACACGAAGGAAAATCCATGCCTCCAGCATGTAGCACTAAAAGATAACTACCCAAAAAGCACAAAAACTTTTAAAGGTTCAGCGCGGTGTAATATCGATGCTCTCTTAGTGCATCTAGGATGAATACAAGATAGGGTACATTCTCATCACTTAGAAGAATACACTAAGAGGATTTTTAATGATTTCCAATGAAATTGAACTACAAATAGTCTATTCAATAAGGAAACTCGGATTCAACTACCGATGTGTCACTATCTGATCACTAGCCTCTAACACACAAACAAATCCTATGATCATTCAATATTACTCACAAAGTCTATTCGAGACCAATAGTGATTTTAAAAAGGTTAAAAATGGCCAACAATGTCAGATATGTGCTTCCAAGAATGCACCAATATCAACAACACCTACAAGGCTCAAAGTTATTAAAGAATAAACCGACCATTTCCCATTAGTCCTCTTTGGTTTTATTCCTTCTACCTGGAAGGAATTTTTTTACAAGAACTAACCTAACACTCCCCACCTTAGGATTTTCCTAGTCATTGAAGGAAAAGAATACCAACTAGCCTCTCACAAGTGCACAAGTACAAAAACACTGTAAAGAATGTATGACGCTCCCCCGAGCCACTATTGCATTACCAAAACATACTAAGAATATCAAAACATCGAAACTGGCATGTAAAAACACCCAAGTCTTTCAATAACCATCCCCATCATTGGGATGAAACTAATTGTTTAACGTTGGGCCACTCTACTATGGAGATAACCTAAGAACATACTCAAGCAGAAGGTTTTAGGCCAACATCGTATCACCTTGTACTACCATTCACTTGGACAATAATGTTCCAACTCACCTAATACTAAGGAAAAAAAAGGGTCAGACGAACTATGATGTAGCCGACCATGCCCTAGGCTTGTCTAAATTTCTCAAATGAGCATTACTCGATGCTTAATCCCATAACAAGGTCACAAAAAGCATAACCACTCATCCAAACTAGGGTTTCATTGAAAATTGAGAGTCCTACTAGGGAAAAAATCACCTGAACGACACCAGCGTCAAAAATATCACAACGGAAGAAAGGCATCTCAAACTCTAAGGGTGATACCTACCGTGGGCTAGCCCCTTAAGAAGCATATGTGTCGACCCTTCCTCTTGTTCATGAAAAATAGATTCACTAGGCTCAAGATCCCCTTTCCATTTAAGTCATTTCTAAAAAAGAAATAGTCTATGGATGATCGTTCATGTCTTTGTTTCAAAGCATATCATCAAAACATTTAAAAATACCCTTCCACAATGGTTTAAAGAAAGGACACAACTTTAGGTTCCAATTTAAATCCATTTCATTAATCCATTTCAACCATAAACATTTGAAATAATTTTAAACAAAACCACAAGTACCATTTCATAAACAAGGAACTTGGTTTTCAATAAGTTATAACAAATTTTCTCTTTGAACATTTAAAATTGAAAGGAATTCCATCATAAATAGGAAATTTAGCATCTAAATTCCTTTTAACTAAACAAGTGACCTCTGAGGGTCCCATTTATTCAACCTAGGTCCTTAAAAAAGAAACCCCATAATTATTCATTCCATAAAAACATGCCCCAACTAACCTACTTGGGTCTAGTTAAGCATTTGAAAATTAATAAAGCATTTCCAATCAAAACTCAACAGTTTTACATTTATATCCATTCTAAAACATACCATGGTTATACAAAGGATAGGTCACATGGGTGGACATATACCAATCCATAAGGTTCCTATACACCTTATGGTTGGAATTTGGATCCTATTAATAAAAAACATTCCATTTTAACATTTAAATTTAGTAGAAAATGTTCATTTCAATAATGCATATAAACATTTATATAAAGTTCCAGATATGGTTCATGTATACGGGTTACCCTTTTCCAAAATTTAAGGCACCCATACACCTTACAATTGAAAATTGGATCTCGCTTAAACCACAACCAACAATTTTAGAACATGTAACCATTTTACATATCAAAAAATATATCCTCTAACAAGAAAAAAATCATGGTATGTTTCATATAAGCATGTTAAACCATAATTAGAACGTGCTAAATAAACATTCATGCTAACATATTACCTCAACAGGTACAATACAATCACGATATCACTTAAAGAACACAAACATACTTAGCAAGAAACCTACTAATTAAACTACATGGAATGGAATATTCATGGAATTTGAGTTTTTAAGTGACTAATATGATGCTTGTCATATTACTTACTTTTCATTCCAACCAAGGGAAAATTAAAAAAAATCAATATATTCATAAGCTAAGGAAAATAAATCATTCACCCAAGGTGAAATCAAATCAACTATAACATCGAAAAGTATAAACATCAATTCCCAACTCTAGACACTTGTACATTTCCCATTTGTGGGGTGATCAGTCCCAATCACAGCTATTAACCAAGCGCTAACACATTCCTAGTCTCTGGTATACCAACCCAAAACAGTAAGACAAAGGAAAAATTACCCCCTCTGATACCATTTTGTAACATCCCGACCTGTTTTACCGTCAAACTGGTAGCTATACCAGTCACCACATGACCTCAAGCACGTCTCCCCATATTCTAGAGGCTATTGACTAGCAGCGGGGGTGTAAAGGTAGTTCTATGGGGAGACTATACCCTAAAACTCAAAGTGTATAGTGGTAACCATACATTAATAATCAAATATAAGCAGAAGCAATATAAAGCAATAACTAAAATAACAGAAGACAATTGTAAAAACAACTGAATATGGTTATAGGGGAATTCCAGTTTTACAATGATTACATGCCATATGATGATACATATATTAAAGAAGTAAACATTACAACATACTTTTCATTAAAATAAAAAAATAAAGTAAATTCCAAAGGCAATCACCACGATAATCCTGATCTCCATCTCGGTCCTTTGCTCCAACATCTAGATATAGGAAATATAGAAAAAGAAAGGTCCATAACCCTACCGACAAGTAGATCTACTTGGTCACCAAAGGTACCCGAGAAGGGTGTGGGATATAAATATCAATAGGATGGAACCCACAGTGTTGAAAAAAATTCAGTGGAATATAAATTATACAGTTTGCAGGTATTTCGGAATTAATAAATAGAACTACATAAATAAATAACACCCATCTAGGTTTCAAAGTAACACTTTATGTCTATACCATTTGTGGATCATTGAAGTAATAAGAGTCTTATCATGTCATTGTATATATATAATAGAAGTATATATATAAATAGATAGATATTTTTTGGGGTGGAACAGGACATATCTACGCCATCCAATTCTAAGGGAGCTCTCACGGTCTGCCCCTAACCCAGGTCCAAGAATCCTTAGTCTCTTTGAATGAAAGAATATGATATAAACATAAGTGGCATGGGTTAAGAATTCCTCCCACCCATAAGCATATATAAATTGCATGGGGTAAAACTGCCTCTCATCCATAATCATTTAAAATACTAGCATGGGGTAAAACTACCTCCCATCCGTAATTGTTTATAAAATAGGAATGGGGTAAAACTGCATCCCATCCATAATCATTTATAATATTAGCATGGGGTAAAACTGCCTCTCATCCATAATCGTTCACATATATACACATATATATAAGTGTCATAATCACATTAACAACAAAATAACTTCATGTAAAACATATTAAGAACTTCAATTAAAATAAAAACATGGTCTTATTCACAATAAAATCATTCCATGAGGCAAGGACTTCTCATGTGTTCCTTTATACATACATAATTCCATTCCTAGGGATCTCTTTCATTTAAACCCTTTAATACAAGGTAAGAAATTTATTATGACCAAACCATTTAATCGAGGCATGCCATTTAGTGGAAGTCATCCCATTAGGGCCATTACAAAACAAGGTCAATCTCAATGGTTTGACTTTAAATACTCACATGGTCATTTTAATCATAAAAATCCTAACAAGCTTCCAAAGGGATTAGTTATAATATCTCATATGGGCTAGGCATTACAAAGCTTCACATGATTTCACAAGCCATTGGATGGAAATTAAATCCATCAAATTTCATGGAAAAAACATTATAATAGGATTTTTAAAATTAAAAACCTACAACATGATGTGGCAGTGTTAACTCATGTGGGAATGGTTGTATCTATCTCATATGGGCATAGCCATACAAGGAAAACATGTTTAATCAAGAAACGAAGTTATAAAGTCCAAGGGTCTTAGTCAATCGTCCCGTCCAAATTAAACAATTTAAATCATAATTTGATATACAAATAAATTACATAATTAAAATTTCATGGCATGGGGTAAAAAGGAAAACCTAAGGGTGTCCATATCCAAAACCATTATAGTTTTGTTTAACAAGAAAACCAAGACGATTATTCCAATTTAATAAATTATCACACAAGACATGGACTTAACCTAACTCACATGGGTGACATCATTTAACAAAATTCAAGGGGAATGAAATAGAATACCATATATTAACACCAATAGGAAGACATATGAATAACTCAAATCAAACTAAGCATGATATAACATCTATCACTACTTTTTTATTTGAAAGCAGTGAACCTCTATTGGAGGGGTTTTATTATAAAAGCATGACTTTATCAAACAAAAATCCATTTATCTCATTTCATCATTTCAGTCAAGATATGAATTTTCATTAAGGAAGGAAAAACATAAAAAAACTTATTTAAAGAAGAAACTAAGGCATTATTAAATAAATATTCAAAGATAGGGACCCTACCTCAAAGGATGGCCCAACCAAATATTTTTAACTAAAATAATCTGCTCCCCCACTGAGCATACACATTTTAAAACACATGTAAGGACACATATCCTCTATTCACACATCCACATGTAAATAAACATGTGCAAGGGTATCCTTACACATATGCTTATATGCATATACTCGTCTCTACTCACCTACGCATGAAATTTTATATATATACATAGGCACACCTAGCACCATACATGTATATTCACATTCATGGATGAATATACACAAAATGAGGAAACCTATATTTATATATATACTTACCTATGCACACATAGGCAAGTCACCTTAGACCCGGCAAATCAAAATCACATGAAATAGTCCAACACACTATACAAAACATACAAAAAACCATAAAAAAAAATTAAAACCCTAATTTAGATGGTGCGAAACAATTTAGTGGTATAAAACCTTACCTCAAATCAATGAAGACAGACCGAATCAACCTGAACTACCTCACCTTTGGTTAAAATTTCCATAATATGGACTAATGGGTCTCAAGAAAGCCCATTCATACCCTAACATAGAAGAAGGAACCAGAAATCTAGTTAAACCCCAAACCTTAGGTTCGAACGAGCTAGGTAGGGTGATGAAAGACCCCAAAATTGGCCAGAACAAGAAAGAAGAAGGGATTATACACCTTTATTTGATGATTCGACCTAGGATCCATGAGAAATATGAAGGAAAATGATGGACTAGAGAGGAGATGAGGGTTGTGTAGTGCGTGACCAAAATGGAGAAAGGGAGGGGCTTGCACGACACATATGGAGGGGAGGATAAAGGGGATACTGTCTTTTGAGGGTTATATATTAAACCCTAAAATAATAATAATAATAATAATCATCATCATCATATTATTATTATTATTAAAATATTTAATTATTATTATTTTCTAATTTAATTATCATTTAATTTTATTTTTATTTTAATATTAATTTAATTAAATTCAATTTTTTAAAAGGACACATCACAGTCTTCCAACTCTTGTAATAAGGGTCTAAATCTCAGTTTTAATAATGTACTAACCAGTAATTTCCAAAAAAATCAAAAAACCCCTCCAAAAACCACTTGGTCAAAAACACCAGTTTCTATAGAGTATACTAGTTATGACCACCTTATGTATATATAAACTATTTTTCAAGTTAGCGGAAAAAGGTTGAAGATTATGATGGATATTACTACTGTATGGTTTTTGGGAGATGTTTGGGATTCTTGGTTCCTATCGAGTTTATAATTTTGTACTTGTTGTTCCCTTTTTAGTTGTACTAGTTTTGTATGACATTACATGAACGTACTTGGGTATTTATTTTATCATTATTAAGAGGGGTTGATTAGTGTAGTTGTCTTATCTGTTGTTCCTCATTTTATTTTTAGAGGGTAATCCTTCCTATTTGTATATATGATATACTCTCAATGGTTGTCTCCAACCCATAACCTATTGGAGATTGGTTTCAGGTGTCATTATCTCCCTCATCTCATCGTTGATCCAAGATGGGAAAATTTGGGAGGAAAAGGTCATGAAAAATTATTTTTATTACATTTTTTACGCGGTTATTATAATTAATTTCTTATATTTCTATAAATTATATTTGAAAAAATTAATATCATTTTTGAAATCATTATGTCATAATAGGCTTAGAGTAAATTTTTTATATTTTTCTAAAATGATTGTTTTTTGTGTGAATAATGAAAATACTACTTTTTCAAATACTATCAATTTTATGAAATTATTATTATTTAAGTCAGAATTAATAAATATTGAAACATTTGTCTCAACCAAATATATGTTAATGGACTTTAATAATGCATTTTAAAACCTTATTTTGAAATCAGGAACCCATGTTTGACTTTTATTAACATTAATTATATTTTTTTCAAATTGAAAACTATTTTTGGATATTTTTATTTAATGGCATGGTTGGAATATTAAATTTGGTTTTGGATTGATCCAAAAACTAAAAAACTTCCTTTATTTTATTATTTAACCAAAAAAATAGGAAATCAACTTATTACTTGATTTCAAGGTGAAATTATTTTTATGCTTAAATCTGATATTCCCCTAAAATATATTTTTCATGTGTTTTTTGTATTTATATTTAATGTAATATCTAAAAATTATAGATTTTTTACCTGATAAAATAGATTCCAAATTTATAATTACCATGTTCAAATTTGGTTAGAAGGCCCCTTCATTTTTGTGCACATAGTTAAGTTATCAGGGTAAAAATTTAAGTTATCACTGTTATGATTAAATTGGGTTTAAATATGGTTTAAGTAGGTTACAAGACTTAAATTTTTTGTATTATAAGAGTATATGATGGATTATAATAGGGGGTAAATTCTATTTTAAAAAATAAACTAAAAAAACACAAATCCTCTTTAAGAAAAATGATCAGACTTAGCACTGATCGATGATCATACCATTAGAATCAGAATCATAGATCATTTAATTATATCAAAGTATTTTTTATCAGTATTATAGTTTCACCAATAAAAAGTTTTATTAGAATGATAAGTATTACAAATAAATTCTAATATAATGCACAACAGAAAAATAGATCTTATAAAAATAAGAAATACACATATTATAAAAGTAATAATCACTCATAATATATATTAAAAGATTTAACTCTTTAACTTTAAGAGTAAAGGTAGTTAGATACCATAAATAATGATTTCCACAGTTTTATACCTTCTATAAAGGTATACCTTTCCTTACTAAGAAAATCCCTCTATACGATGAGCAAAACAAGATATGTCTTTATGTGTTTGGAATCCCTTGATATGATGATCAACTTATATCTTCTTAGCCCCATAATCCCTCAAATGAATGGTTTTGATTCACCATATTCCTATCCCCATAAGACCTCAATTGGAATAATGATCATATGGAAAATACGAATGAATATTTTATAAAGTAAAAAACCATGACAATGATTTCTTAGAACAACAACTCTCTAAAGTATTAAAAAGAATATGAATGATCGGTTCATGCTAATAAAACTTTTGAATACTTTAGTTTCAAAATATATCAGCTCCCAACTCTTCAAATGGCCAGCTATTTATAGATGAATTTCCCGCAATCATATTTTTGAGTTAGTTTCAATGACCACATACAACATTCACTAGAAAACACAGCTCTAACAGAATTCCCAAATTCAATTTTTTTAACACCATTACAATGAAAATAAGTATTACTTATGATAGAAACAGGTCTACATATTCCAAATATAAACATTGGATAGTCAGAAGAACTTATTATCTGTCAATTTGGTAAACTTTATAGAGGTCAGTCTGATGTATCGGTACTAGTATCAGTCTGATACTCATGACTTTTGTATGTATGATAGACAAGATAAAATTCTAACCAATGTTTAGAATAAAAGTCAGTCTGATAAGTCAGACTCATCCTTGATTGGATGGATCATATTGAAGAATGATAAGTTTATATTCATAATACATTAAAATTATTTCTTTGTTATGTGAAAAGTAATGTTTTAAAAAACATACTAAAACATATGGGGCATAAAAATCTAGTAAAAATATCTTTAATAGAGTGTTTGTGATTTTTGAAAACTAAAGGAATGGAAAATTAATAAGTAAGACTTATAACTAAAAAATCTCCTACTTTTTGGAAAGCACAAAACACAACACATAAATAAAAATTAATAACTTTAAAAAACATACATCCATTTGTTATTTTAATAACTTTGAAGACAATATTTATAACTACCCATGAGTTTATAACTACTACATGATATGATGAAAAGTATTAATACTTATCCCCCTTAGAATAGTATCTCCCCTTTTTAGAAAACTCTCCTTAGAAAAATCTCATTAGATTTTTTTCCAAATTTTCTCTAGCTTTGTGATTTTAAAAATGAATGAGAAATTATCCCTAGTTTTATGAAATTTTTGAAGCGAAATAATATATGATTCAAGTATTTTTTAACTAACCAATCATCTAATAAATAATGGAATGAACATACAACCAAAATAATTAGAATAAATTCAAATAAAAAGTACTGGATGGAAATTCAATCCTGTATTAAAATTATTGAAAAGTGTAAAAATATACATTTAGTGTTAAAATAAAAGTATTAATTCTTTCATCATCAATTTCTTGATAACTACCTTCATCTTCTTGAAATATTCATGACCCTTATCAAGCTTCACAATCTTTTCTTCCATTACTTATTTTTTCTAAACATTAGTCTTCAGCCTTTTAACTTTCTCAGAAATCTATTTATTCTCATCCCTCATAAGGATCAATTCATTTTGACATGATATAAACATTATAATATCCAAATCCAAATCAAAAACCTTATATTTCAAAAAATTTACTTCTTCTATCCAATTATCTGTTGTATCTCTGAATTCCTCTATGAATATCACTTGATTGGATACATCCAAAGATAACTTGTTAAGGGAATATTCTGTTTCTAATTTTTTTTTATTTACTTCAAAAAATTGATCATCATTTTCCCTAATATCACAATCCACTTGATTGGAGCACTTTACTATCTGGTTATATGATCTTTTTTGAGTTTGAGACTTTTCTTGGAAATATTTCATTTCAGCCTCCATACAAATAACTGACTCAGTATATACTTTCAAGGAATTCAATATTTCATTGAGTCTATTCTGAATAAGTTGAAATCTTTATTATAACTTGGAAAAATATATAATGGTATCATTTAATCTTATCAATTATTATAAAATGAAACCGAATCCTTTTTGAGAAATGATTGTATATGATTTCGATGATCCTGGTGATGGTTTGGGAGGTTTTAGTCTTAAATCTTCTACAGCAGGTTTCTATTCAACTTTATCTTTTCATTTCTTGGAAACAATATTATCATCTTAAACATAAACAAAATCTACATTCATATCTGACTCATCTTTTTTAGAAACTTTTTTATAAAAAAGTTGATCTTATTCTTCAGATTCCTTTGAGGATGGGTTTTCTTCTTCTTTTGTTGAATATTTTTCTTCTTTGATGGTAAAGATGAATTTTATTCTTGATAACCTTCTATGTCTACATTCTTATCAGACTGAGTAGGTAAGGGAGATAATTATGAATTCATAGATTTCTTTTCTTTTGAGCCTCCACCTATTTCTATTTTTTCATCCTCATCTTCTTCTAATAATTATTCTTCTATTTCTTCTTCTACTTATTCCTCTTATTTTTATTCATCCACTTCTTTATCTTATTCTAAATATTCTTCTTATTTTTATTCTTCTTTAGCTTCTTCAAGTTCTGTCTCTAATTATCCTTTTGTTCTCAAAACTCTATTTTCAATAAATTTAGAAACTGATTCATTTTCTAGTTAAGACGTTGTTACTTTTTAAACTATTCATTTTATTTTATTAGTTTTAGAAGGAAAAACTGATGGTACAACTACAGTTTCAAAAGAACTTAATATAAAATTAGGAATAAACTGGTTGGTATGAGAATTTGTAAGTATTGTATTTTCTGAATCCTTATGAACCCCCTTTAACAAACTTTCAACAACCCCAGCTTCTGAAAGCCTTTTATTTTGTTATTTTTCTTTTCTTATTCTCTAAACTGATATGATATCTGAATTATTGAATCTTTTTCCTTAGTAGAATCAATAACAAATTCTAGGTCCCCTAGTTTCTTTAGTGCCTTATGATCCATGAGTTGTTTTAAAACATCATCCAAAATTTTCTTTTCTTTATTTTGTTTCTTTAGATAAGAATACTCTAACTTTCTCTAATTTTCTCAATAATATCATATTTCTTAGAAGGTTTGGATTCAGATGTTATCCTAATAACCTTATCAATAAACTACCAGCTTTATTCTTGAAATTTTATCCTCACCAATAAAATAAATCATTTTTGTACTAGGTAGGTTTTGTTCTCAACATTGAAAAGTTACATAAACTTCACAATTAACTTATTGATTAAGGATGGAAACATGATGATATTTGATATAATTGAGGCACTCTTGATAGCTTCAACCATTATTAAATTTTTTTTACAAATACAATTTTCATTATATTAACAAATATATCCAATAAGTATATATCAAATACCTTAAGGGTGTCTCTATCACCCTTTTTGGGTATTAAATACCCTTTCATCCATAATGATACTACTATATTGTCTAGTGAAATATGGGATAATTTCCTGAATTTATCATAACTCAGGAAAAAATAACCTTGTTCTTTTATTTTCTCAAATGATCCAAGATTATCCAATAGTTTGTGTAATGGAAGATAATATTCACCTCCACTAAGCACAGCCACCAAGTCCTCTAATATTTTTTTGAAATATTATATTTATTTGAAAATAAAGTAAAATATATCATACTTGTATCACCTTATTTTAAAACTCAATGGAGGCATAAAACTCTATATTGATTTTAGAATAATACAAATCAAACTCTTTGTCAGGTTTCTTGACACAAACACCTTCCTATCCCCGTAAAAAATAATTATTTTATGAGTATAAGAATACTTGTTAATACATTAATTTTACTTCAATGATATGTTCTCTGAAAATATGTATGATCATGTAATTCTCCACCATTTTCATCATATTGAGACTTTAGCTGGATATTGGATGGATTCCAGAACAATCAGACTGATGAAATTAAGGAGTGGTGGGAGGTGGGAGAAAAATATCAAGAAACCGATGTGGGATTGGGTTTTCCCACCCTTATATAGGCATAGTGAAATATTGGTTTATATTATAAAAAATTTCAATGGTTGAGATTACAACCATTTGTGATTTGATGGACAAGAAATAATAAAATAATGTTTTAAATGTTTATTTTAACTCTCAATGTTTTAAAACCTTTTATCAGAGTGAGAATCATTCCAATTAGATAGAGTTTTACTTTTTTTAAACAAATAAAAGTAAAGAAACTAATAGAATAATTAATCAACAATATTATAAACTAAAGTAATAGATTAATGAAAAAATATAAAATAATAAATGAGTAAATTTCATAGTAGAACATTTCATTGGTATTATTAACCTATTCTTTATGGTTTTTATAATAAAGTTTGATTGTGATAGTGTATAACAAAAACTGATTTCGATAGTTTTATTATGAAAACTGATTATGCTAGTTTTATTAGAAGAGATGATTATGGTAATTTTAATATAAAAACTGATTATGAAAAAATATTGTTTAAAAACTGTTTTTTTAAACTGAGTCTTAAAATCATTACAATAATTTTTAATTCCAAAAATTTCATTATGATAAAAACTTTTTTAGAAAAATGATTTTTTTAAAAACTAAAAACCTATATATCCTTGCATGAGAAGGATTTTATTTTTATAAGTAGATTCATAAATAAGAAGTATATATGAATAATAATTTAACATTGATCATTTCTAGATTTTGTTTAATGCATTCTAATATATCAAAAATAAGGGGTTGTGTAATAATATCTTCAATTTGTTCTTAAATTCCAATGAATTATAAAATTACTTCTTCTTTAAGTGTGTGATATCGAATGAAATGGAGTCTTATATCTATGTGCTTAGTATGTGAGTGATGTTTTTTGGTTTTTTACTTAATGAAATGGCACTAGTGTTGTCACAAAATACAATATTTTTAGTAAAACTCATGACATAATATGTGAGTGTGTGTTGCATCCACAACACTTGAGAAGAAAAATTTCTAGCTACTATATATTCATCTTTAATGGTGGAAATTTATAATGAGTGTTGTTTCTTAAATGAACAAGAAACTAAATAGTCACTTAATAAATTTCATGTTCCATATGTTCTTTTCCTATCCATTATACATCAACTAAATCTATCATCCAAAAAACTTTCTAGTTAAAAAAACATTTGCAGAAGAATGAAATAATCCTAAACCTACAGTACACTTAAGATAATGAAAGATTCATTTTACATATTTAATATGTGATTATTTTTTATTGTATTGATATCTAGTACATAATAATAACGAAGACATTAAATCTTGATGACTATATATTAAGTAAAGTAGGATACCAATCATGACTCTAAATGTTTTCTGATCAACCGGTTTCCCATCCCCATCAAGAACTAAACTATTGGGGGTACCAATGGGAGTACTAATAATTATAGTGTTTTCATATCCAAATTTATTAAGTAATTATTTTATGTACTTATTTTTTGATATAAAAGTTACTTTTGGTTTTTTTGATATTTGAAAAACTAGAAAATATGTTAACTCAAACATCATACTTATTTTAAACTCATACTTCATGAGATTTGCAAAGGAATATGTTAATGATTATTAAGTTGAACCAAATATAATATCATTAATGTATATTTATACAATAATAATCTTTCTATTAAATTAATTTTTATAATAAGTGATTGATCCATAGCTCACTTAACAATTTTTTTTGTAAACAAATCTAGTTAAACTATCATACCAAGCTATAGGTGCTTATTTAAGTCCATAATGTCCCTTTGTAGGTTTAGAAACATGTTCTTGATGTTTTGTATTTTCAAAATCAAGGGGTAGTTATACATAACAATAACCCTGAATATATCTGTTAAGAAACCAGACTTCATATCCATTTAAAAATGTTTAAAATTAAACAATTATACAAAGGATAGAATTATTCGAATAGCTTCAAGACTTTCTATCTGAGTATAGGTTTCTTTATAGTATATAACCCCTTGTTGATTATATCCTTTATCATTAAGTCTAGATTTATTTCTAAATATTATTTAACTTTCATCTCATTTATTCTAAAAACCCCATTTTACTCAAATTATATAAGAATATTTATATCGTTTAATAAAAGTCCACACTTTGTTCCTTTCAAATTAATTGATTTCATCTTGCAATGATTTTATTCAATATCCATCAAGTAAAGCCTCATCTGGATTCTTATGTTGGAATTGAGATAATAAGTATATATGTTCAATTTCATTTATTAAGGAACTTATATTCCTAAATGGTTGATCTACATCACCAATGATATTATGACTATGATGATTCATAATAAAAAACTTACTTCTTGGGTTTTCAAAAGTTTGTCTTTCAAAAATAGGTAGAAAATATTCCTAAGGAAAAATTTCAAAAACATATTCGTGGGTTATTTCCTTATGAGAATAAATTTCTAACATAGTTTGAAAATAAATTTAATAAATAACATATTAGGATGTTTTTTGGGTTTTTTTGAAAAAAATCATCAGTTTTATCAAACATAACATTTAATTTTTACTCAATAATAAAATAATTTTTATTAAAAACTCTATAAGCCAAACTAGTGGAGGAATAACCTAAAGGTATTCCACCATATAATTTGTGTGCAAACCTTTATAAATTATCTTTAGTATTTAGGATGGATACTTTTCATCCAAAAAACTTTAAGTAAGAAACTTTTGGTTTTCTTCCTTTCCTCAACTCATAAAGAGTTTTATTAACAAAATTAATAATTAAAACACGATTTACAGTATAATAGAAAGTAATAATAGTTTAATCCCAAAAAATTTTAGTGTAATGTCTTGGAAATTATGTATATATTTTTTATATATATGGAATTATTTCGAGAAGATGAAATCTGACGGCGTGCGATTCCGAGGCCTGGAGTGCCCGAAATGATCCGTCAAAGTTTTATTAAGGTTTAATTAGCATGCATAAGAAGTTTTCCTAAAAAAGTAGAATAAATCTTAAACGGTTTCTTGGATCAGAAATCTAAGGGCATAGTTGTGCTCAAGATGGTGGTTCTACCCTAGGAACGACTTAATTTTAGTCAGTGCGGACCTCCTGTGAGAAAACCCAAAAATGGAATAACTGTAAATAAAATAATTAAATAAATTATTTTATTTTTAAAATTCTTATAACTCAAAAAATGGTAACTCGAATTAAAAATACGATACCACTATGGAACATGTGAGGGTATGCTTTCTTTAGGAAGATACTAGCATTGGCCGGCGTGGGTCACCAGTGAAAGTTAGTTTCTGGCCGTAAATAAAATAATTAAGTGAAAATTATTTTATTTTAAAATCCATAACTTTTAAACGGTAACTCAGATTGGAAATAAGAGAGTACCATTGGGTTTGTTGGAGTGTGTATCACTTAGGTAGAGTCTAACCTCGACCGGTGCGGGTCGAGGGTGACTGCTATTAATTTTCTGAACTTTTTTTTCAGGTATGTTCATAAAATGCACGAGCGGCGTTTTCTAACTTTTGAACCGGTGCTCAGATTAAAAATCTAAGGGCACTATTGAATCTGCAGAGCTGAGATTGGCTTAAAGGAGTCTTTACTTTGAGTGCAGTAGGTCCAGAGAAGTAGTTATTTTTTTGTGACTTTTAAAAGGAAATGAAAAAAATAATCTTACAATTTTATTTCTTTTCCACCAACGGACAAGTGGTAGTGTGGGACCAGTGGCGAGTCAAGACATTAAATGGACAGACTGCTTAAATACTAAGTAATAGAGTCATTGTAATTTAGGAAGGTTCCTATTAAATGAACCCTCATAAATTCCACGATCATTATTTACCCTCACCCTCTCCTATTTGTATGGAGGTTGGGGGGAGGAATTGGCACAGCTTCACTAAGCGATAAAGCTCTGGTAATGTGCCGAAATTCCCAACACATATAGGATAGAGTCGGTTCCATCGGGTGGTGACGAACGACCCCAAACCACAAAATGAAGAAGGAAGATTGAGCGATGTCGTTCAAGGATTGTTGCGGGGACGACGAACGCCGACACTTCCTCAAACGCGGACACCCTCCAACGAACATGAGGATGGGTTTTATTTATGTTTGAATTTACTTTATTGATTATTCATATCCTAAATTCACGACGATGATGGCCAAACGAACATGGCCATCATCACGCACATAAAGCATTCTCCTATTTCTTTTTATTTTTCACGTATTCTTCATGCGTTCTTCAATGCATAATATTTATTGACACTGGAAACATGGATTTTTGATGAGCGTGATATATGTACACGAATCCCTCGATGAAAGTATCACGAATATGCGATCGTTTAAGTTTTTTGGGCTTGGAACGAAGACGCAGAAACTCACAGAAGAAGGCGGCGACCGGCACCTGGCCGGCCGCGAGGGAGGAAGGGCGGCGCACGTCCAAGCTGCCGGTTGCGAAGGAGGCTGCGGCAGAGAAGAGTGGCGGTCGAAATCCGGCCAGCCGCATGGCAGAGAGGCGGTGCACGTCTACCGCACCGGTGGAGCAAGAGGTTGCAGCCACTAGGCCGCGGCGAAGTTCAGATGGCGGACGACACACGGCTGGCCGTAGGTGGACAGTGGCACCGTCGCGCCGCTGGAAGGAGAACCGGCCAGTCGAGGCACACCGTGCGGGATTGCCGAGCGGTCCCATGTGCCAACAGAGTGACCAAACAACCTTCAGGCAGTTCGAATTACTGGGGGGTTCCACCCTCTAGGTTGCGACTAGGGAGGACCTCCTGCCCACCGCAGGCCGCACCACAGGCCATCCAGCGGGCCATGTCCTTCACGAGACAGGCCGAGCCACGGCCCAGCAGGCCGAGCTCGAAGAGGGCCAGGCTCAACGAGGCCCAAGCCATCCGGGCTGAACCCAAACTGGGTCGGATCAACCCAAACCAGGTTATTTCGGGTTGGGTGGGTCCGACCGGGTCGGACCAGACCCGGGCCCATCTTGACCCAGTTTTACTTTTTTGTCCATAACATAAAAATCGGGCGCTCGTTTGACGAACCGTCTGCGGTGCCGGGATCCTTATATCGATATGGTTCTTTTGGTATAATCTAATTGAGTTTTGGATAATGTTGGTGTACTGCCTAGTTGGATTAGACCACGAATTCAACCAGGCCCTCGGAGCGGAAACACTAATAACTTACAGACCAGGCGTCCGATTGACGCGTCATCTGTTGCATTGGGTCCCTTTTTACATGATGGAACATTGGGATAATTATTCGTGGAACTTAGAGATGATTGAATTATGACTGATGGCTTGGGAATCAGTTCTCCCAAGCGCGCTACGTACGGAACCCTATGATTGGATGAGACTTGACGACTACTGACCATTATGACTTCGAGTGACTCGACAGGACTAATGGGGAGCACCTCTATATAACGTAGAAAACCTATAGTGGGGAGAACATCTGTGTGACATGGTAGACCCATGGTACTTGATAGGAGGAGTACCTTAGTAGGCCACGAGGGGAAGCACCTCTAAGTGACGCGGCAGACCCATGGTGGGGAGTGCCTCTGTGTGACGCGATAGACCCATGGTACTCAACAGGAGGAGTACCTCAGTAGTCCAAGATTAGTGGGAAGTGCCTCTATGTGATGCGGCAGACCCACTGTACTCGATAGAGGAAGAGTTTTCCAGCAGCCGAGGTGTTCGACGTTGTGATTGGGGATGGTATTTGTTACTACCCCTAGAATAAATCCCGGTGTGATCTGTCTTTACTTTGTGCTTGTGATTGAGGTTATTATATGTGGTACTTTACCTATGTGGTAATCTACCTTCGTGGTATTACCTGTGTGGTATTCTTCCCTCCTGTGTGAGGTGGGTATTTTTCTGATAACTTAGGTATATGTATGGGCATATACCTAAGTAGGGTTGACTGTTGTTTCTAGGTTTTGTGGTTTATCCTTTGTGGATTTGAGAGACCTTCAGGGGTCTCGAGGTCCATACTGAGTATTGTTATACTCACCCCTAGATGGGCTATGCCCACACCTTGTTTTTTTCTGGTGTAGACAACAGACAACGCTGACTGAGGATGAGGGTACCTGGACAAGAGACTTCTTAGAGTTGGAGCTTTGATGAGGTGATCCATAGAGACGATCATTCAAGATTTGTACCTACCATTTAGGTAGGATCCTTGGAGGGTGTTTACAGGAGCTGTACTTAGTTTTACTTTTACTTTCCAGTTTTTCTTGAACTTTCCAGTTGGGCTTGTATTCTGGCCTCTTTACTTTCTGTAGGCACCCTGTTTACTATATAGTTTACTTTGTGCTTGTATCTGGATATGTGCTTGGTTTGTGTGAGTGTATAGTTTATAAAGGTAACACCTTCCCATTTTAGGTAATACTCCTTTCGGTGCTTGTCGCAAGCCCCTGGACTATGGAAGTCAGGCTTGGGTTAGTCATGACACGGTCTCTAGGGGAAAGGTCCTGACAAAGTGGTATCAAAGAAGTCTAGTTCTACCAAAGAACTAGGACTCCGATATTTTCCCTGTGGAAATAGTGTTAAGTGTTATGAGTGTGGTTTTCAGTTCGTGGAGTTCAGTGTTGGTGCGGTGGTTATTGTATCCATACACCAAGACCCTGAATTCTGATTTCTAACTCAGTGCATGAAAACACTGATTGCATGTGTTTTTGAAAAGTTTTTCTTTTTATTTCTTTGGCGTCTGCTCAGTAGGTATAACTTAATGACTATGGAACACCTGTTATTTATCAGGATATCACCACATAGATATCCAGCTAGGATTTATGGTAGAGTACATGATGATGGCCAACCGAGCGATGAGGCTCCCGTGTAGGGCCCTCTTACTATGTTAGATCCTTTAGGTGGTGTAACAGCAGCAGCACCACCTGTTGGGTAGTAGTTACCACCATCCGCACTGGCGGACGGTGCATGCCGACTAAGTGCATTGCACGAGTTCCAACTGTAAAGGCCTTCAAGTTTTTGAGGCGAGATAGATTCCCAGGCAGCTAAGGACTGACTGGAGGTTGTGGCTAGAGTTTTCCGCCTAGTTGAGACACAGGTAGAGAAAATAGTGATCTTAGCTTATAGTCTTTTCTAGTGAGTGACCATGAGGATGGTCCACATGGTGACGAGGCTTCAGTACATGGACCATTGCCTAAGATAGTACCTTCGAGTAGTGTGTCAGCTATATCACTACTCGTTGGGCAGTAGTTACAACTGGTGGTACCAGTAGAAGACACATATAGGCTTAGTGCCTTACACATGTTTTAGCATCAGATACCCCTCAGGTTATGAGGCGATCCCGACTCACAGGTGGATAAAGAATGGCTTGAGGAGGCGGTTAAGAATTTCCTAGAGCTTCTACAGCTTCAATAAGATGACATGTTGATATCTGAATATTCATCGAGGCATACCGACCATTCCTGGTACTCGATGAATACGATACAATCAATGCTTCAGGGCTTGAACTTCTGAGCGAGGTGTGTTTAAGGACATATGAGCTAACACTTTTCCTCTATGCATTCCTAACTATATTAGGGTGCTAGATATAACCTTTGTGGTTTAATGTTCATTGGATGAGCGAATACATCCAATAAATGTTAGTAGTGGGAAAGTAGGAAACCGACGCCAGTCTCCAAGACTTGGGCATGTAAAAATGTTTCAAGAAGAAGAAGTGTTAGGGATAGATGAATCTGTAGGGATAAAGATGTGGAAGCAGAGCTATAAGAACAACACAAGGTGGTGTACATTTCAACATGTTACAACCACCCCCTTTTGGGTCCCCACCAGGCTTAGGGAACTGGAGGACAGGGGAAGGGAGTAGCTACATATGGTCAAGGAGTGCAACCCAAGGGCTCTAGGAATGATTCGATGAATAGTATGTGTCTATAACTATTTGTCGTATTAATAGACATAGGCACCAATCATTCCATCCTTCCATGGATATTGTCCAAGACCTAGAGTTTCCGGTTAAGCCATTGAATTGAACCTCACATCTGGAGAAACCTTTAGGAGGATAATCAATAATCACACTTACACTGACGGTGTGATTTGACCCTTGAGGTGAGAGTTTTGGTTGGAACCTCTTGGTGGCAGCATCGAGACCTTACGATGTTAGTTTGGGTATGAACTAGACATCTACAGTTCATACTCAGATTGACTGTATTAGGAAAAATGGTTGTGGTTTACCTACAATGTTGGAATGGGATTTTCCTTAGTAGGAGAAAAAAGGAAACCCAGGCAGCATAGGATAAACTCATGCATAAGAGGGTGCAACCGATCACTCTTGAGTCAACCAGACTTACCCTCGTGGTAGCAGGAGTTTTGAGTTTTCAGTTCCAAATAGGAGTGGAAGAGTTTGTATCATGATGTCTCACTTTTCTGCAAGTGAAGACTGCACAGAGTTGGTATAAGTCTTACGCCGAAAAGATATGGATACCCTTGGAGTTTCAAGAGGGGGACCACATATTATTGTGAGTTTCTCCTCGACGGGGACTAGAAGGATTTGGCCGAGTCGGTAAGTTATCACTGAGGTTTATCGGTCCTTTTCTAATACTTTGGAGGATAGGCGAGGTAGCATACTGCTTAGATCTTATACTATAGTTAGAGACGGTGTACAACATCTTCCATGTATCCCAGTTGAGGAGATATGTGCACGACCCATCTCACATCATCGACCACGGTGAGCTGGAATTCGATGATGGGGTGACGTTTACGGAGGTTCCAGTTGAGATTGAGGATCGACAGAAGTGGGTCCTTTGTGGGCGGTCAATACCTTTGGTGTCCGTACGCTGGCAGTACAAGAACCTCTATGAGAGAACATCGTAGAAAGAGGCTCAGATTCATACTCAGTACCCTCTGTTGGTTGTTTTGCCTTTATTATGTATTTTGGGGATGTAAATCTCTAAGGTGGGGAGAATTTAATGTCCTAGAAATTCCGTATATTTTTTTAATTATATGGAATTATTTCGAGACCTTGCAATCTGACGACGTGCGATTCTGAGGCCCGGAGTGCCCAGAATTATCCGTCGAAGTTTTTTTAAGGTTTAATTAGCGAGTGTAAGCAGTTTTCCTAAAAAAGTGGAATAACTCTTAAATGGTTACTCAGATCGTAAATCTGAGGGCACTGTTGTGCTCAGGATGGTGGGTTTACCCAAGGCATGACTTAAGTTTAGTCGGCGTGGGCCTCCTGTGAGAAAACCGAAAAATTGCATAACCAAATATAAAACAATTTAATAAGTTATTTTATTTTTCAAATTCTTATAACTCACAAATAGTAACTCGGATTAAAATCTAAGACCACCACTGAACTCATGGGGGTATTCTTTCTTTAGGTAGATACTAACATTGGCCAGCGTGGGCCACCAGTGAATGTTAGTTTTTGGCCTTAAATAAAATAATTAAGTGATAATTATTTTATTGTAAAATCCATAACTTTTAAACAGTAACTCTGATTGGAAATCTGAGACTACCGTTGAGTTCTTTGGGGTGTGTTTCACTTAGACAGAGTCAAACCTCGATAAGCGTGGGTCGAGGGTGACTTTTATTAATTTTCAAAACTATTTTTAGTGTACGTTCAGTAAACACATGAGCGACATCTTATAACTTTTGAACCGGTGCTCAGATTAAAAATCTGAGGGCACCGTTGAATCTGTAGCATCGGGATTCTGTTAAGGGAGGCTTTACTTTGACCACAGTAGGTCCAGAGAAGAAGTTATTTTTTTGTGATTTTTTGAAGGAAATGAAATAAAATAATCTCACTATTTTATTTCTTTTCCTCCAAAAGACAAGCGGTAGTATGGGACCAGCAGCGAGTCAAGCCATTAAATGGCTTGACCGTTCAAATACCATGTAACAACATCATTTGAATTTAGGAAGGTTCCTATTAAATGAACTTTCATAAATTCAATGATCGTTACTTACCCTACCCCTCTCTTATTTATATGGAGCTTGGGGGTGGAATTGGCACGACTTCACCAAGCGATGAAGCTCTGGTAAAGTGATGTCGCACCCAAAAATTAGAGGACAGAGCCGGTTCTAGCGGGCGGTGACGAGCAACCCCAAACCACGAACCGAATAATGACGATCGATTGGCGTCGTTCGAGGCTTGTTGCGGGGATGACGAACACTGACACTTCCTCAAATGTGGATTATCTCCAACGAACTTGAGGTAGGGGTTTTATTTTTGGTTGAATTTACTTTATTGATTCTTCATATCCTAAATTCACAATGACTATGTCCAAAAAAACATGGCCATCATCCCGCACATAAACCTTTCTCCTCTTTCTTTTTATTTTTCACGCATTCTTTGTGCATTCTTTAACTCCTAATATTTATTGACGCTGGAAACACAGAGTTTTTCTAAGCGCGATATATGGACATTGATCCCTCAATGCAAGGATCGCAAATATGTGATCATTTAATTTTTTTGTCTTGGAACGAAGCCGTAGCAGTTTGCAGAAGAGGGCGGCGGCCAGCACCCGGCCGACCACGAGGGAGGAGGGTGGCGTGCGTCTGCACCGCAGGTTGTGAAGTAGGACATAGCCTGTTGGACAAGGCAGAGCAGGGTGATGGCTAATATCTGGTTGGCTGCATGGCAGGGTGGCGGCGCACGTCCGCGCCGCTGGTGGATTAGGAGGCCGCGACGGAGGCTGGAGGGCGGCCGACACCTAGCCGTCCCCAGGTGGACACCGGTGACATCACACCGCTGGAAGGAGAACTGGAAATCCATTCCATATAGGGGAGGCACACCATGCAGGATCGTCGAGCTATCCCACGTACCAGCAAGGCGACTGAACGACCATCGGGTCGTTCAGATTATCGGGGGGCGCCTCCCCACCGGGTTGCGTCTAGGGCGGACCGCTTGTCCACTGCGGGTCGCGGCATTCGTGGGCCGGGCTAGGCCACCCCCTTCGCGAGCCGAGCCCGACCACAGCCTAGCGGGCTGGGCCCACTGAGGGGCAGGCCATCTGGTCTGGACCAAGACCGGGTCGAGTCGTTCCAGGCAGGGTCGGACCGGACCCGGGCCCATCTGGACCCAGTTTTACTTTTTTTCCATAACTTGAAAATCGGGCTTCCATTTGACGAACCATCGGCAGTGTCAGGATCCTTGGATTGAGATGGTCCTCTTGTTATACTCCAATTGAGGTTTAGATAAGGTTAGTGTATGTTTGGGTTGGATTGGACCCCAAATCCAACCGGGCCCTCGGAGAGGAAACGTAAATAACTTACAAACTGGGTGTCCGATTGACACACCGTCTGTTGCGTTAGGTACCTTTTTATGTGAAGGACCTTTGGGATACTTCTTCGTGAAAATTCAGGATGATTGAGGTATGACCAATGGATTGGGGAGAGGTTTTCCCAATCGCAATACATATAGAACCCTATGACTGGCTGAGACTTGACGACTACTAACCGTTACGACTCGAAGTGACTCGACAGGCCCAATGGGGAGCACCTCTGTGTGAAACCACATAACCACGGTGGGGAGCACCTCTGTGTGACATGGAAGACCCATGGTACTTGACGGGAGAGTACCTCAGCAGGCCACGAGGGGTAGCGCCTCTGTATAACGCGATCGATCCATGGTGGGGAGCACCTCTGTGTGACGCAGCAGACCCACAGTACTCGACAGGAGGAGTACCTCAATAGTCCAAGGTTAGTGGGATGCCCCTCTGTGTGACGCAGCAGGCCCACTATGCTCGATATAGGAGGAGTTCTCCAGTAGCCGAGGAATTCAACGATGTGACTGGGGATGTTATTTGTTACTACCCTAGAATAAATCCTGGTGTGAGTTGTATTTACCTTGTGCTTGTGATTGAGGTTATGTTATGTGGTAATTTACCTGTGTGGTAATCTACCTTCATGGTATTACATGTTTGGTATTCTTCCCTCCTGTGTGAGGTGGGTATTTTTAAGATAACTTAGGTATATGTATGGGCATATACCTAAGTATGGTTGACTGTTGTTTCTAGGTTTTTTGGTTTATCCTTTGTGGATTTTAGAGACCTTCTGGGGTATTAGAGTCTCTACTGATTATTGTTATACTCACCCTTTCATGAGCTACGCCCGCACCTTGTTGTGTCTGGTGCAGACGACGGACAACGCTGACTGAGGATGAGGGTACCAAGACTAGAGATTGCTAAGAGGTAGACCTTTGACGAGGTGATCCATAGAGATGATCATTCGAGAGTTGTACCTACCCTTTAAGTAGGATCCTTGGCAGGTGTTTACAGGAGTTGTACTCAGTTTTACTTGTAATTTCCAGTTTTTATTGTACTTTCTATTTGGGCTTGTATTCTAGCCCCTTTACTTTCTGTACGCACCCTATTTACTATTTAGTTTACTTTGTGCTTGTATCTGGTTGTGTGCTTGGTTTGTGTGAGTTTAGAGTTTATAAAGGAAACACCATCCCGTTTTAGGTAATACGCCTTTTGGTGCTTGTCTCCAGCCCCTGGCCTATGGAAGGCGGGCTTGGGGTAGTCACAGCATGGGCCCTGGGGAACGGGTCGTGAAATTTAGCAACTGAGTATTCACTCTACATGGTTCTAGTAATCTCTTAAATAACTCAATTTATTCTTTCAAATACACCATTTTCTATGGATTTATAGGTGATGAAAAGTTATGTTTAATACCATTATTACTAAAAAAGTTTCAAAATTAGAATTTTCAAATTCTACACCATGATAAATTTTAATAGTTGTCAAGGAAATGATTTTCTCATTTTTTACTCTGGCTATTAAAGTTTTAAAATAACTAAAGGCTTCATATTTTATTATTAGAAAAAAGACCCATGTGTATCTAGTTCAGTCATCAAATAACACATAAACAATGTATTTTCCTCTTATACATCCAATTTTTTCTATGACCAAATATGTCCATGTGTAGTAATTATACTGAATTATAATTTGAGACTTCATTAATAGATTTAAAAATTGAGTTATGTTTCTTAGAATATTGATAAGGATCACAGACTTTAGAAATAACAAACCTAAGTTCTAGTAGATCCTTAACAATCCATTTCTTAGTCAAATTAGTTATGTTTCTTAGTCAAATTAGTTATATTTCTAAGGTCACAATGTACTAACCTTATATAAAATAACCAAGATTGACATTCCATTTCACTATGGAAAGGTAATCCTTCTCTCTTTTGGCCTTCTATGTTTAATGTGTAAACATTATCATGCCGATTGGAAGAAAGAATAAATTCGCCCTTGGAACTATGTATAATACACTTATCATTCCTAAAGTTTACAAGGTAACCCGCATAAAAAAATTCACTTATTCTTATAATTTTGTGATTAATTCCTATAAAAAATAAATCATTTTAAATTAAAGCATTTCCCAGAAGTACAATGTTACCTATACCAATTACTTCGACTTCATAATTATCTCTGAATGTTACATTACGACCTTTCATCTTGATAATATTCTTAAATAAGTATTTTTTCCAGTCATATGTCTAGAGAAACCTCTATCTATTTACCAAATATTATTTTTTTGGTACTTTATCTATTTTTCTAAAAACAAAAAGATTAGTTTTTCATAACCCAAACCTTATTGGGACCGGTATTATCAGAAAATAGTATTTTGGGTAACCAAATTTTTACAATTTTATTATTTTGGTATAATCTCATTTCCTTAGAAAAATATTCTTTATGAAAATTAAGATATTGAACTCTATTTAAATAAAAATTATTCTTACAGTGTCCAACTCTTTGGTGTTTTTTGAAAAAATGGTGCACTTTTGGGAACAAAATATTTATTACTAAATACTGGTTTTCTATTTGTAAAACCCATTCTAAAATTATTACCAGGAGGTCTAATTTTTTTATAAATTTATTCAATGTTTTTATTACTAGTGGAAAACTTATAGATAGGTTTATTCAAACTATAAATTTCATATTTTAGTTGGATAACTAAGTTTTTGTCCTCATCATTATTAGTTTTATCACTAAGTTTTAATTATAAATCATTTTTCTCAAAAATATACTTTTCATGTTCTTTAGAAAACTTGTCTTTGTTAAGAGCATGATTATCCATATCTTTATAAAGATATGATATTTATTTTTTTTAAAGTGTTATTCTTGAATCTTCTTTAACAAGTTTTTCTTTGGAACTAGAAAGCTTTTTTTAAACATTACAATTTTCATTCTCGAGTAATTTTAAAAATATAGATACCTCTTTATAACTGTGCAATGTACTATCCTCTTCTGTTGAGGTGATTATTCATCTGAAGATTTAGAATTTTTATCATTGGGATAGTTTATATTTAAAGACAGATTAGTTAGAGGTTCATAAGTGTGTACCTTAGCCAGTAGACATTTATTTACCATAGGTACTTCTGAAAAAAGACCAATTTTCCTTTGTCCAGACTTTTATTATCTTAATAATTTTCAGAATATTCTCAACCACTGGAACTCCAAGTTTCAGAAGTTTTAATAATTTTATTTATTTTATACTTATAATACCTCTTGGAATTTTTTCATGAATTTCATGAATTTCTATCTTTTCTTTTGAGCATAGGATATTCAGGTTGGATATGTCCTAACTTCTTGAATTCATAAAAACTAACTTTAGAATCATTTTTTTCATTTTTATCCTTATAACTCTTTTTATATATGTATTGAAATTTTATATTTCTAGATATCCTACTCATAATTATAAGAAAATTATCCAATTTATTCTCAAAATATTTTGATGTACTAGAATCTGACTGAACAATAAATTTCTTCTTCCTTGAAGATTTCACAACTTTCCTGGTGATTGTACTTTAGTTGGTATAACATATATTATAGAAAAAGCAACTACACCATTTTTATTTTTATATTTCTCAATATCTCTCTTTGATCTTCCTTTATATTTTATCAGGGTACCGATCATATAGCTAAGAGTAAGATTAGTAGTCTTTCTTGTGTCATCCACAACCATTATTTTAGATGCCCACTCATTGAGAATTATATCAATAATCTTTTCAACCAAACTATTATCATCAAGACTTTTCTCTATAAGTGACTATAAACTATTTATAATAGTAATAAATCTTTGGTGAATCTTTCCAGTTATCTCACTAGGTGGAAAATAAAATTCTTGATAATTATTATGAATCATAGCTCTTCTTGTTTCAATAACCTTGGATGTATCAAACTGTGTGACTTCTAACTTTTTTCAAATACTATTAGCAGTTTCACAAGATGAAATATTACTATATATAGTTATAGTCATGGAACATAATAAATTATTCCTTACTCCATATTTTAGTTGATATTTCAACTTCTCTTGATTCTTGAAATTAGATACATTCTTATTAGGAATATTTTAATTTCTAGTAAGCGTGAAAAAAATTTCTACTCCAGTGTTGATAACAAAAATTTTCATTCTATATCTTCATTATTCATAGTTAGCACCATAAAAAATAGGTGGTTGACTTGGATTGATATTTTCAAGGGTTCCAATATTAAGGCCTTACATTTTAAAAACGATATAAACTCTTTTAAAAAAACGTTTGTGTGAAAATATTTATAAATAATAAGATCATAATAAAACTTAATAAACAGCCATTTTATAAAGAAAAAAAAATTCAGCAAGTATGAATAGTAGAAACTACTATGATACTAATAGTTGGACCATAATAGTATGTTATGTATTATAAGAGGTGGGTGAATTTTAGTTTAGAAATTGAGCTAAATAAAAACACAAATCCTCTTTAAGTAAAATGAACAGAATTAGCATTGTCCGATGATCAAAGTATTAGAGTCAAAATCATAGATTGTCCAATTATATCAAAATATGTTTTATTAGTATTACAATCACACTAATAAAAAGGCTTATTAGAAATATAAGTATTACAACTAACTTTCTAATACAATGGACATCGAAAAAATTGATCTTATAAAAACAAGAAATATAAAACTTATAAAAGTAAGAATGACTTAGAAGATATATTAAAAGATAAGAATAAAATTAGTTAGAAACCCTTAATAAAGGTATCCATATCTTTATACCTCCTATAAATATTTTTCTTTCCATACCAAGAAATACCTCGATATGATGATAAGAACAAGTTATATCTTCCTATCCTCAAAATACCTCGATATGATGAGCAACATCTATCTTCCTAGCTCTAAAATACCTCTATCGAATGGATAATATTCACCATATTACTGTCCCTATAATACCATGATTGGTATAATAATCAGATGAAAAATAAAAAATCAAATGTTCTAAAGGAAATAACCCTGATAAGGATTCCTTAATATGTAAAATCTCTAAAGTATTACAAAGAATAAGAATGAGCAGTTTATGCTAAGAAATATTTAGAATACTTGAGTTGTGAAATGTATCAGCTCTCAAATCTTAAAATGAACATCAATTTAAAGATGAAGTTCCAATAGTCATATTTTTGAGTTAGTTGAAACGGTCTCAAACAACTTTCACTTGATAGATCAGCTATAATAGAACTCCCGACAACATGTTTTTAACACCATTACAATGCTAATATGTTTTCATTACAATAGATTAAAGTTTATATATTATGATTATAAATATAGGTTATTACAATATAATTTATTATTGTTTTTAAATATGTTAAAACTTATAAGGGTTAGTCAGATGAGTCGGTACTAGTATCAGTCTGATGGTTATTTCTTTTTTCAGTGTGATAGACAAGACAAAAGTCTAACCACTGGTCAGAATAAAAGTCAATATGATAAATCAGACTCGTCCATGATCTGATGGATAATATTGAAGAATGATAAGTTCATATTCAAAATACATTATAATTATTTCTATGTTGGGTAAAAAGTATTTTTTTCTAGAAAAACATACTAAAACACTTGGGGCATACAAATTTAGTAAACATAGTTTTAAGAGAGTGTTTTTTATTTTCAAAAACTAAAGGAATGGAAATGTAATATGTAAGACTTATGAATCAACAAAAATGTCTAAAAAACTTGTCTAAATATGATTCTTTGGGTTTATTTCAACCCTATCACATCTAATTTATGAGTTATAGGTTCTTTGGTGCCACTTTATAATGAATAATTCCTCATATTAATTTAAAACATTGAATAACTACAAGAGTGTCACTCCCCTTACTTATAGAATGGAACAACTTATCCACTATTAGTCACAACTATTGAGACACTTATCTCAACCAAGACCTACCCAAATCCCCTAAAAATCTTAAACCCCATTAATTAGATGGTTTGGTCTTATCAGAATACTAACCTAGATGGATTAATCTATAATCCAAAGGTGGGTTTTCAAAGAAGATGAATAACTCTTTTCCGATCATTTTTGACTTATTTCGTATACATCCATCAAATATTATTAAACCATAATGATATAATAAAATAAGTATCTCTAATATACTGAAATTTTTATATGTTTCTTTTACAACCCTTATTCATCTCCTTTTCCATCCTTTGGGGAAAAGAAACATCATTCATGTGTATGTGTGGACCATCACTTCCATGAAGAGATGTGTTTCATTTTCCATCACCAGCTCTCATGGATAGTTATAATGATGGATTTAATGTATATATATGATAATCATAAAATAATTATCATTATATAAAGATAATATATCATCTATTTTCATATATTTCTATCCATTGAAAAATGATAGCGCTACCTATGCATATGTGTGGACTACCACCTCCACAAATCAATATGACTCATTTTTCTTAACCACCTCACATGGATGGTTTTAAAAGAATATTTAATGTATAAATATAATAATTATTTCATGATTAATATTTTATAGATGATGGAACAATATCACCTTTGACCAAGATTAACCTACCCAAAGTTGTTTTGGGATTATGAACTGAATGTCCTCAAAACGTCCAATGTAAACTTAACCAATTAAATATCTAGATATAACATGGTCATAAATGACATAAAAGGAATAATGGTAATGAAATTAGAATAAAAAAGGTTCTTAATAAAGTAAGTAATTAATATAATTTTATTATATTGGGAATTATGTATGCACGAAATGAGTTGGGACTCAAGGTAGGGGATTTTAATTTAAAACATTGTTTTAAATGTTTTAAACTCTTTATTATCCATATCGATGATCATTAGAATGTTTCAATAATGATATTATTTATAAATAAAAGAATATTAAATTTAATTATAAACTTATTTTTACTTTCATTACAAAGTTTTAAAATGGAGAGTTTTTAATGTAATTTTGTACGAGTCACTCTTGTCTCTTTTTACAAAAGTGAAAAGGATAGTTTGTTAACGTATATGGAATAAACATAATTTCTTCCATAATTAATGTTATTATTAAAAATATTACTCTATAAGGTTTCATTATTTTTATAAATAAAATCTTATTCACTTATCTTTTAGGAATTTTTCATTTCAATAGATTTCAAAGGAAAATGTTATTTCTTATAATTTTTATGTGGAGCTTGATTTTTTTTTGAAAAGATAGATTCATTAATGTCGAAGATCAGTGGACGTAAAAACTCCAAGCCATGAAAGTAAGAGATCCATCCAGATCTGGTTAACATTGTAGGGACCTGAGGCCGCCAACTGATGGGAAACATTGTTTCCTTCCCTTTTAGTAAAGGAGAATTTCCATAAGGAGAAGCCTTGACGGAGAGAAAGGATTCACCTGATGAGGGATCCAAATGACTGGAGGTCGTCGTCATTGAAATTGATAGCATTGATAATGGTGAGACAGTATGATTCAAGTTTGATTTTATCCCATCCACTATCCTTGGAAAGCATCATACTTACAAGGATGGCAGTAGCCTCGTCCACCACAGGTTCCCAAAAAACGTGGTGTGATTCATGTTTTGCTGCAACGACTTTCCCCAGATGGTTCTGGGCCAGGATGTCGAGGGTGATAGGCCCATCCTTGGGGAGAGGCACATCAACATTAATCTTAAGAATCCCTTCACTCGGGGGACACTAGTGGTAGGGAAAATAGGGGGTTTCAAAGGGCTTATGTTGTCCATTATGGTGAATCCAGCCCTCAATACACAAAAAGGACCGTTCAATCCAGAAATCGGGGGGTCTATAAACGTGGTTAAAAACTGCCTTGTTGCAACAGACCCAAATGATCCAAGCCAGGTTAAAAAAGTGAGCTCTCTTTAGCCGTAGAGAATGAGGAACACCAACGCATCAGGAATGATGGGAGGTCAGAGACCATGTCCAGAGATGCGTTGGAAGAAGAGCCCTATTTTTTCCAAATTTCCCTAGACCCTAGGCACTAGATGATGGAGTGCAAGGGATCTTTTGGGATGTTTGGGAAGAAAGGGAAAGAATCATCACTGGAAATATGTTGGAAGACGAGGAGGATCATTGTAGGAAGGGTGTCCTTGCACACCTACCACCAAAAGTGGAGGACTTTTGGGGGGACATTGAGTTTCCAAATTGACTTATAGGGTCCCCCATCCCAGCCGACTGAATGATTACCAATGGCGAGCCGGTATCCGGATTTCACCGTGTAGGCTCCCAAAAGGTTGTTGATTCAGAAGAGATGATCGGGGCTTGCGTCTGGGACCCAGGGGGTGCTCAGGATAATTCTTTTGTCTCTTTCATTAAACCATGCGTGAATATTATCCAAACACCATCCTGGGCCCTGGTTGGAAAAGAGGCACCTGACAGTTGCATCTTCAAAACCTGGTTGGGAAGGGGATGAGGCTGAAACACCTTTCACATCAGTCAGCCATGGATCGGTCCAAATGTTAACAGTTTTTCCATTCCCAATCCTCCAGCCCAGCCCTTTTTCTAGGAGACTTTAGGCCCCCAAAATGCTTCTCCATAGGAAGCTTGGATGGGGGCCAATAAAGGAGACATGGAAGTCCTTGTGGGGAAAGTATATGGCTCGGAGAACACGCGCACAGAGAGATGATGGATGGTTAATCTGGTGCCAACCTTACTTATTCAGTAGTGCATCATTGAAAAGAAAGAGATTCTAGAATCCCATACCTCTCTCAGCCTTGGGTTTGCATAGTTTCTCCCAAGCAATCTAGCGGGTTCTATTCCTTCCATCATTCTTCTCCCACCATAAGTTGGCTATATGTGAGTGGATCTGGTTGAAAATGGCCACCAGAAGCTTAAACAGAGACATAAAATAGCTGGGGATAGACTGGATGCCGGCTTTAATGAGGATCTCATTACCGGTTTGAATTTTTTTTAGGGTATAGCCTTGAATTTTCTTCTCAATCCTGTCCATAAAGGAAGAAAAGATTTCTTTTTTGGAGCGGCCAAAAACCATAGTGATCCCGAGATACTTCTGGTGTTTCTCAACCAAATGGATGCCTGCAGATTCACAGAGTTCTTCTTTCTTGGTAGGAGGTACTCCTGCACTGAAGGAGATTTCCGACTCTCCATAATTGATAGCCTGGCCGGACGCCCTCTCGTACTGTTGGATCACATGGATGATTACCTGGCATTCATTAGTGGTTGCTCTGGAGAAAAGGAGATAGCCGTCAGTGAATAAGAGATGCAATACTGGTGGGCTTACACAGTAAACCTTTGCCCCATGTATAGAGTTAGAGGATGCAGCCCTGGAAATAAGGTTAGAAAAAAGCATCAGCCACCAAGATAAAGAGATAGGGGGAGAGAGTATCACTCTGGTGAAGGCCTTGGGATGGGGCAAATCCTCGGGTGAGATCCCCATTGACCTTGATTCGGAAGGAGATGGTCGAGACATAGTGCATGACCATATCTACCCATTTAGATCGAAAGCCCATTTTCAGCATTACAGCTCTGAGGAAGTGCCATTCCACATTATCATAGGCCTTAGTCATATCCATTTTCTAGGCCATGGTTCCTCTTTTCATAGTGGAGTGTGTTTTCATGGAGTGGAACACTTCATGGACCACAATTTCATTATCAGTGATCAGTTTCTTAGCCACGAAAGCACTTTGGTTTTCTGAGATGATGTCAGGTAACCAAGGACGCAGCCGATTAACTAATATCTTTGACAAAATTTTGTAAGAGACATTGCATAGGCTGATAGGTCTGAAATCAGGGACCACCAGGGGTTTATTTATTTTGGGAATGAGGATTAGGACAGTTTCATTGATGGCTGAAATGCATGTTTTCCCAGCCCAAATATTCTTCATCAAATTACAAATGTCAGGATCGAGGATGTTCCAGTATTGTTTGAAGAAGAAGGCGTGGAACCCGTCCAGGCCCAAGGCCTTAGTGGGGTGGATATGTTTCAGATCCAGAGGTATCTCCTCATCTATCACATCCTTGGTAAGTTTCCGATTGAATTTGTATCTTTATATATGTTGAAAAGTATTTTTTATGAGTTTTTATGATGAAAATGAAATATTATATGTGTTTTATGTTTTTTTGGGATTTTTAAATTGGTCAATATGATATGTGATCCTGATATATCTCTCCAATGGATTGTTTAATGATTTAATTATACAAGGAATATATATTGTATTAACCATGAAGGTTATTCTATTTTTAAGAGTTCTTGTTAGAGTGATTGTAAGAGTGATATGAAATTTTTCCCTAAGGAACATACATATTTTTTATTTTCTTGTAAATGAGTTTTTCTTAGAATTATTTTGATTCAATATGTTAATCCAATGAGATTTTATTTAAAGGAAATTTTATGCCCCTTTTAAGGGTGAAAAATATGTTTTTCAAGAAAATTATTTAATGTGTGCTCATATTTTCCAACAAACCCTCATTATTATGATTTTGTACATTATGATTTATTATGCGGTGTTTTATTAATTATTTGAGAAAATAATTTGATTTCTTGGGTAATTAAATGATTATTAGAGTGAAAAGTAGATAATTAAAAGTAAAAAAATCAGTTTTCACAAATTTTGAAAATGGACTAACAAGTTTCCGTTACGTTTTTATCCCTTACCAAGCTTTGTTTTTCATATCTAAAATTTTGAAATGTTTTTAATAGGGATTAACGATGAGTAGAAAATATATAAAGGTCTATCTTTCTATTATGGGGATTCGACATAAAAGAAGAAAATATTTGTTGAATGAAATAATAATTTAAATATAGGAATAATGTTTTTGTGAAAAATATAAATTGATTAAAATTGTATGCCTTTTATTTTAAGGGTTTTACATATAATGTTTTTCCCTAATTATCTAAAATTTTAATCCTAAAATAGAGTGATAAAGTAATAAAGTAAAACCATTGTTACTAAATCAAGTAATTATGGGTTTATTATGGTTGATGGCATTATAGTTAGAATTAGAGAAAATTTTTAGATAACTTTAGAGGTTATGATAATTCAGACAAGGATGGTATAATAATTTTAGATAATATCATAGATTAATAAGTTTAAGTTTGATCATAAGTTTAATGTAATGGATACCCCTTTTGAGGTTTTACATAATGGGAGTACTTTGAGGTACATTTACTGAGTTTAAATACATGTTTGAGATATATATATCCCTTAAGGTTAACTTATGTTTAAAAGAAAAGGTTATTTGTGGAAGATTTATTTTATATTTTTTGGAAATAATTTTAAAGGTATTGATAACCTTTAGGGTTAATATGATCTTTTATATTGAGGTAATTCTAATTAATTGGGATAAAATGTTACTACATTTTGGGAATATATGTTTTATTTTATAGATAACCATAGGACTTGAAAAATTATTTTGTGACTAACTGGTTGATTTTTTTAATAAGTTCACTATATTTAGAAAATTATATTATTAAGGTAAATGGAAATATTTTTGTCTAATATGAGACTTTATTTAATAAATAATGGTTGAATTATATTTTGAAATCACATATGGTTTTATTTTGGACTTATGGTGATTCAGATTATTTAGGGAAAAGATTATCATATCTTTTAGATTATATGATTAAGATGTACACATTTTTGGTATGTGACTTTATAAGTGATTATTATTATTTGGGGATAAATGTTAAGTGATCTTGGAATAATATTTGATAAAATCTTTCTGATATTTGAGTTTCAATTTTGGTTTGGAATATTTTGAAGAGTTTTAAGACTAGTATTTTATGGAATTATTTAATTTGAACTTTGGGTGTTATTATTGAGATTATTTTATGAAGTTTTATTCCTAATAAATATTATATTATCTTATGATAACCATTTTGGTTTGTTTCATGTCTAATAATAGGAGGTATAACGTGTTATACTTTTCTGAATCATGTTATAATAAACCTACCTGGATGAAACCACACCATCACTTAAGCCATCTTGCCACATAGACCGAAGTGCATTGTCAATCACCACAGGATAGTGATAAGCACCGAGCATATCCAACCATCAGTTGGGAATTATTTTTCCACTGGTAAACCTGCATGACCTATATAGAAAATGGGATGGCCATAGTGATATCATCAGAGTCAATAATATAAGGTAAGAAAACACCATAAACCAAAATGTACATCATAGTATAAAGATGCCAAAATGGGATATATACTTACAAAAGGTATCTCTAAAAAAAATCCAAACTCAAAGAAAAGTGTACACTACCAAACAAATCCAAGTAGAACCCAATAGGTATAAAATACAAAAAATTGCTCCACATGATTCCATCCCTATGAGAAGATGTCTTCTCCACAAAACACTATATAATGATAATCAATAAGAGCCACCATGGTACATGGTTCCCTTTCCTTTACCTGTTTCATGAAAAATGATATCATAAAATGCCCCAAAAGGTCCCAAGGAGGGTATAAGGCACAAAGCCCAGTAGGATAAGACCATGAATCTATTTATGGATTTTAAAAATGGAAAGAGAAAATCTAGGTTGAAAACATTTTAAAAACTAAACCACTTGATTACAAACCAATTTCAAGTAAATATTTAAAAACCCTATGGTTTTTACTTTTCAAAACAAAAACATTTTTTTACAACACAATTTCCAATCATGGATCAAATAAAAAAACGAGGTCACAAGGAAAAACATTCTCAACATATCCAACAAGGAATAATCAAAGGAGAAAAATATCAACATAAATTAATCATATAAATAGAAATGGGAAAGTGGGGGTAATACATCACATCACATCAAAATATAAATAATAAAATGAATAAATAATAAAAACAAATCTAACATGAGTAATGTAGACCTAGGGCTCTAACCACCCAACCTATCATGAGTGATTATACAAGTATGATATCAAGATAAGAAAAATGAGTCTATCTTGATCTTCTCTAGGCACAACTCCAAGAGCTCACATGATTTATCAGTAATCAACATGGAAGCTCACATGGTATTCCTACCCAAAGGCTCTATTGGTCCCTTTGAAACCAAAATAGAAGCTCTCGTGGTCTTCCCCACGAAGGCCCTCATTGTCCCTCAAAAAATCCCTTGGTCACCCCCTGGTTAACCCTTGCGCTACTACATGACAACAAAATCACTAATAAGTTTCAATAAATCCATAGTTATAACACAAGAAAATTCCATGAACAATATGACTATTTTATCTAAACACATTTTCCAATGTAAAATAATTTCTAAAACCACTTTAAAAATCCTTTCAAACCCTTAAATCCCCTTGTTACGTTTTAACAAACACTTAGTTTGAAAACACACCACACTCATTTGGAAAACCATACTCTAAACATAAATTTTTTTAAAACAATCCATGAAACACATCAAACATCGAATTCATAACAAGAATAGATCATTTAAATTTATTTTTAAAAAACATTAACCAAAGGTGTTTAAATTTTTGATGTTCTTCCATGGAAAATGACCATAAAAAAGAGACACAAACCTCAAATTCAATACAAATCTAGTCTCCCTTGATAAAGACCACCCTAAAGAGATAGAACCAAGAATCAAACAACTATGCCATAAGAAATCAATTTAAAACCCCCATTACATAACTCAGATTCATCCCACTCCCCACTAGGGTTCCACACTACAAAAAAATAGAATAAATGCAATGACAATGGGAAAAGAAGAAGTCAAGAATAAATCAACTTACCTCAAGACAACACACCTTGAATCCAAGAGAAAACCACCAAAGAGGTGGATAGATCCAGACCCAAGGGAGGAGGGTTGTGCATGATGGGGAGGAGAAAGAGCCTAAAAAACATGAAAACCCAATAGGAGAATTTTGGTAATTTTAAATTTTTTAATGAGTTTAATAGGGTCAGATGGTGTGGTTGCATGGTTAAGAAAACCATGGGCCAACCATAAATGTGCCACTATCCACCCAAAATAGGACACATAGTTTCCTTTGGGTGTTGCATGGTTTGATTGACCATGCTACAACTATGTAAAAATACACTATTAGAAATTGTAACCCCCTTACACGGTTGAACGAACAGTTTGACAAACCATGCGATAACCTTATAGTTGGGTCTATATCCCCCAAACTCTCAATTTCAACCCTCGACACCCAAGAACTCTATAAATGAAGTAAAATATAAATAAAAGTCAAAATTATATGTACTAATTACCTGAAGGGTGTCCCAAACTTCCCAACATGACACCTTATACTACCAGAATGTCCTCACGATTCACTATAAGAAAACATGTGGGGTCACCAACCCCTCACCCATACTTCCTTCTCTCATGCCTCATGGTTATCACCCCCATACCACCAGATCACATAGACCAATGGGACCACCTTCCCACATATCATCGCATTCTAAACATCTATGATGCAAACAGGCTACTCCACAATGGTGACATGAGGTTCTAACTCCAAATCATCCCTCTGTAACAAATAAGATGTGTTCAGTTGGTATCTACTTAACTAGGAAACATAAAAGTAATTAGGGGTCAAGGTCTTCTATGGGTGCATCTCCAACTGGTAGGATACGAACCCCATATGATCCACACCACAAAACAACCTAACATAATGTGGTGAAAACTTCCCATGCTTTCCCAAATGTCGATGAACAAACTAAATTGATACTCAAAGAAACACCTGATCACCAACCTCAAACTCCAATGGATGGGGAAAATGGTCAGCATATGACTTATGGTGACTTAGAGATATCTCTATCCATTTCTAATCTAGATTAACCATATTTTTTGTATCCAAGAAAAGGCTTAGTCCAACAAATTAATGCTCATCCACCTTATCCTAGTAGAATGGGGATCAGCATGACCACCCATAAAATGCCTCAAATAGGGCCATCCTGATCAAGGAATGATCATTTTTTATAAGTAAACCCATTAAATGTTAGATTAATTTCCCATGAACTGCCATAATCAATAACACACACCCAAAAAATGTCCTCAATATTTTAGATGGTCTGCTCAGAATGACTATCTGTTTTTGGGTGATATGCAGTTGTCAACTTCAGCTAAGTTCCCAAAGTCTCCTAGAGTCCCTTCTAAAAAAAATGTAAAATAGGTATCCTAGTCTAACATTATCACCAAGGGATATCTATGAATATGAAAAACCTCTTGGACATACAAGATTTGGAGATCCTCTATCGTTATCATCTCCTTGATGGGAAGAAAATGTGCTAATTTCATCAAACTATTGATAATCACCCATATAGAATCTTTCCTACTCATAGTATGAGGTATCCATATCAAAAAAACCATAGAGATCTCATTATGTTTCTACATTGGAATGGGAAGTTTCTACTTTCACTTTACTGGTCTTGATCCCCATCTTTGATTCTCAGGTAGGTCAAGTATCTAGAAACAAAGTCTACCATGGCATGTCTAATCACATGAAACCATTATCAGGACCTTAGTGTATAGAACAACTTGGTCAACCTAGGGTTAATGGCCCAATAAGAATGATGTGACTCGTGTATCACCTATTTATTTAGACTCAAAGGAACAATTATCCATATTCAAAAGAGAATATAACCATTAGAAGACTGAGACCAATAAACCAAGGTCTCCCCACTGTTTAAGGAACTTCTAATATGTTGGCACTCTGGGTAAGATTCCTGATCAATCCTAACTAAATTAATGAGATAGGGAGTAACCTGTACACTAGAAAAAAATACCTTCCCTCCATCCTCATATATTTACAATCTCAAATAAAAAAACAAACACATAAAACACTACCTTTCCACAGATTCTTGAACAACATACACTAGAAGCTACCTTATCAACATGTTGATGACGACATTTCTATTCCTGGGAATATATGCAATCTCAAAATCAAAATTATGAAGGTATTTCACCCAACATATCTTTTTCAAGTTTAGGTCCCTTTGGGTGAAAATGTACTCTAAGCTCTTATTATAAAAATACACCATGAAATGCTCCCCGAAGAGGTAACTTCTCCATATCTTCAGTACATGCATAACAGCTACCAATTCTAGGTCATGGTTTTGATAATTCTTATTATGTGGGAGTATCTTTCAAAAGTCATAGGCTACCACATAGCCATCTAGAATCAACACACATCACAAACCCACACCATAAGCATCACGGTATATTAAAAAATATCTCACATGTTCAAAAAAATCAAAACTAGTACGGATGTCAAATGATCCATAAACTACTCAAAATCACTCTAAAACTTCTCATCCCACTGAAACATAACCCCTTTCCTAGTCAAACCATTAAGGGAGAATCTATCCTTGAGAAATCTTGAACAAAATTCCTATAATATATATTTAGGACTATATATATACATATTCAAAACACATTGTTGGGTTTCTCCAAAGACATGTCAGCTCTTACTTTCTCTACATCCACTGAAACTCATGCCTCAAAAATCACATGGCCTTGAAAATTTACCTCTCAGATCCAAAATTAGCATTTGGGAAAGTCAGAATATTAATGATACTCTCTAAAAACACCCAAAACAACCTATAGATGGTTAGTATTCTCTTGATCCATCATTTAATACACTAAGACGTCTTCTAAGGACATAAAAATGAATGAGTCCAAAAATATATGAAATATCTTGTTCATTAGAGCTATAAACACTTCCGTACAATTGGTAAGACTAAATTAAATAAACAAGAAATCAAAGTGTCTATTCTAGATTCCAAATAGGTATTAGGATCATACTATTCCTTGAACATTAATGGGTGGTGAACGCCCCTATCCCAGTTACCCAGAGTCTGTGCATTATTACATAACATTGGCATGACCACAAGGGATCAAATCTTGAAAGACTGATCAATTTAGTATCCTTATAAGTACTAGATACATTCATAAGTTTTAAATTACATTATAAAATGAAAAACAACAATAACATTGTCTTCATTGACCACATTAATATCCCTTATACTATCCCTTAGACTATCACTACAGGTCAGTCAAAATCTACTTTTTCGCATCCAGGAAAAAATAAAACATAGAAAGGGGTGAGCACAGATGCTCAGTAAAGATAACAATATAGCGAAAACTTTCATAAATAAGACTAAACATTTAAGGAAATGTAAAAGACTAAAACTTAAGCCTTTAAAAAAAACCTCTGCATAATTTGGCCAATATAAATAAAATAATTCCATTTACTTATTCACATTGATATTATACTAGTTAAATAATCACTTTCAATATCAATAGCCACTTTCATAATGATGGAATGCATAATTCCATACTTTATAACCACATAGTCACGGCCTTTTTACAAGACTAAAAATAAAATTTTGTCAAGGCCTTGTTCCAAGACACTAGTTTTTCTAATGAGACCTACAGATGCATCGAGGAGTTATAGCGGGCTCCACCCATCACTTACTAATTCCAATGCATTCCTTATATGAAACAGTTTAAACATAACATAAACATTCGTATTAAAACTATCATATGAAATGTTAATACGTTAACTATAAACCATGAATGGTATAAAAATAACACATCCTCAGTCAATCATATCACAAACCTTCAATACAATATGAAAGATTTGTATCATAATAAATCAAATTCAAACAAGTTTAAAATTCATCAAAGGATGTTGACATAGATGAAATGAGAATTATTTGAAATAAATACCTCTTTCTATTTTGAAAATCATTCAAAAGTCACATAGTCATAAAAGAAAAAAATTATTTTGAAAAAATTATTATAATATTGTATGGGAAGCTTCGATAATGTTATAACAGCAGAAAATAGCCACACCCGCCATATAAGTTAAAAACATTATTACCTTAATTTTGTCGAAAAGGTCATAAAGTGACTTGTTTGGAAAACAATAGAAAGATTCCTCCAAAAACATATATGGTCAAATAAGGGTATAAATGACTTTAACCCATAGTCTAGTAAATAGTAAAAATGTTTTGAATTACCTTTTTAAGAAAACACGGATGTGGATGATAATGAGGTTCCAGTAGATACTTATGTATTAACAACCTCGTATAAGTAAAGAGATTGTATAATTAACCCTTACCTTGTAATTTTCCTTGGTAGATGTTATGTTAACCCCATGTATAACAGTTAAAACATTGTTATTAAATTATACAAGAACCATATAAATAAATATGATATCATATATGATCCTCTAATATTTCTTTGTTAATAATATTTCGGTAGTATCATCGTTTCGGGTGTTAACTGATTCATTTTACTTTATATGATTGGTTACGTAAGCCATGTTTGTTATGGATAAGATGAATTTGATTCATATAAAGAATGATATTATATTCATGAATATTATTTTTAATCATAAAATGAAAATTATTCTTGAATGATTACGATGGTGAATGAATCCCATCACATTCGTGGAGACGGTAATCCATACGTACGCACGAGCGACAATATCATTATATTGATGGTGAAATAATATGTAATTGGATGGTATATCATATATAAAGAATAATTAACATGTTATATTTATTATTTACATCAGTTATACTCGTTATTATACCCATCCAAAATAACTAATTGTTTGAATAACAAACTACACCTCGACGTGGAGACGGTAAGTCGTACGTACGCACGTATGGTGACTTTTCCATTTATAGGAGGGGTAGAATAACGAATATGGTTGTAACATATTTATAATAACATCAAAATATTTAGAAGATACTGGAGTTATTATTTTGGTATAGAAACAACAAAGAAAGAGGAAGTGGAAGAAGAAAAGAACATGAAAGAGGGTGGTGAAATTATTACCTCTTCTTCAGGTGTTTCCTTTTGATTTGATCAAAAGGGATCCTTAGGTTGGATTTATGATCAAAGTATGGCCTCTATATAGAAGTTAGGATAGTTGAGAGGATATTTGGGCAGGGTTTGGCTGAGCCAAATGGATTTGGAGGTGTGAATTTAAGAGAAGGGGAAATACCCTTTTATAAGAGAGGTGAGGGTCACTTTAAGAAAAGCTTGAAATATTATTTTATAATAAAATTATTTTCAGTTTCTAATGGATCCAAAATGATTTATTTCTAGGATAAGGTGGTTATGGGTCGAAAACCCCTCAACAAATAGGTTTTATACAGGTTTATACCACCATATTAACCTAATATTTTAGATTTAACTCTTAGTTAAATAGTTTGACATTTACCATGTCTCTTTATATTTTTATATTGTATGGTTAATAAACTTACTATAACAAGCCATTAGAACCCAAAGTGGTTCATTATTAATATATATATAACCTTATCTAAGTCCTTTGGCCAAAATTTATATTTTTATAAATATTATATCAATTAATATTATTTTATTTTTAAAAAAACTCAATTATGTCAATTTTGCAACTATTTAGTATTTGGGTTTTGTGAAAATCATAATAGCATGATTACTTTGAAAAAAAATTATTTAATAAACCCTAACATGTAATATTTACCTATAAAATTAGTTTAATTCATTAAAAGTCTCAAATTACATTTATTTGGATATTTATAATATCAGTTATTTTAATATTTCTTTAATAAGGTAATTACTGCATCATCATTGTGTCATAAATAAATTAAATTATTTAAGGTCTAAAAATTATAAATAAAATACCATTATGTAGGAATTTTCTTTTATTTCTAATTAATATGTATAGTCGAATTTATATTGTGTGTAACCCTATAATAAAAATGGTTTATTTATTAAACTTTGAATTTAACTCTTTTAACTCTTCTTTAAATAAAATAATAATAAATGTCTTAATATAATCCAAGTTGACCAAAGTGGATCACATTTTATTTATAAGGGTTTTTTTTGTCTAATTACACTTATCCAATAGAATTAGTACATGTTTTAGGGTAATTATGATATCATTTTTACCCTTAATTACCCTATTTACTTTTAACCGTGATAAATAAAAAGTCAAAAGTTACTATTCACAAAAAATATTTTCATCTTATTGAACCAAATTTTACTTACTGATTTCAACCATGTATTTATGATTTTTGAAATTCAACTCACAGAAGCAGTAAAATTAAGTTTTATGCAAATTTGTAAATGCTCTTAGAAGGTGGGTAAAAGACGGTAAAAAGTTCAATAAAATTTTATATATCTAAACTTATTATAAAATGACTCTAATGAATTAAATTGAAGATATATAGGTATTATGTATCTATTTTGACATAAAATAATTTAAAATAAAATTACTCAATATTTAAATAAAATTCGGTTTTAAACAATAACGTAGTGCTTTTCACTATTCATCAAAAATTGAAAGTTCTCAGAAAAATACCAAAAATTCACCCTAAGATAATTTTGATATTTTGAATCCAAAAATGAAGTCCATTTTGAAAATTAAAATTAATAAAATTTTAAAAAGTGGGTATAACTATTCCAAATGGCTAGTTTGATTGGGCATGGTGTGTTAAAACTTGAAGTTGTGTACAACGCAAGCTACTGCATTATTGAAAGGGAAACGTACTATAGAATCTTAGGGTGTTACATTCTATACTCCTTAAAATAATTTCATCCTCAAAATTTCTATAATATTACTTCATAACAATATTTGTTTGGTTCTTCATCATAAGTTCCTTAGGTTCCCACGTTGTCTCATCCATCTTATGGTTTCTCCATAGAACATTCACTAGACGAGTCATTCGGTTCCTCAGAACTTATTCTCTGGTATCAAGAATCTTGACAAAATCTTGACAATAAGATATATCAGGTTATAGTTCAATTTCTTCATAGGTGACTAGATGTGTTGGGTCAGACATGTATTTTCTCAACAGTGATATATGGAACACATCATGAACTTTGGAGAGACTTGGAGGTATTTCCAAACGATAAGCTAAAACTCCAACTCGTTCTAGAATTTTGAAAGGTAAGATGTACTTGGGACTCAATTTACCCTTCTCACTAACACATATAACACTCTTACATGGAGATACCTTCAATAAAACATGGTCTCCTACTTGAAATTCCAAATCCTTTATTCGGTTATCGGTATAGCTCTTTTTCCTACTTTGGGATGCTTTGATGTGGGTTTGGATAACCTTCACATTTTCCACTGTTTCCTCAACAAGATCTGGGCCTACGAGTTTTATTTCACCAACATCATCCCAACAAGTTGGTGTGCGACATATCTTTCCGTATAACGCTTCATATGGTGCCATCTGAATACATGAATGGAAGCTATTATTATAGGAAAATTCTACTAGAGGTAAATATTGATCCCACATACCTTGAAAGTCAAGTGAAAAAGATCTAGACATGTCTTCTAAGGTTTGAATAGTCCGTTCTGATTGTCCATCAGTTTGATAGTGGTAGGTAGTTCTCAAAAGAAGTTCAGTATCCAGGGCCTTCTGAAAACTTTTCTAGAATCTTGATGTAAAATGGGGATCACGATCAGAAGAAATTGATAGGGTTACTCCATGAAGTCTTACAAATTCATTAATATATAGTATTTCAATATGTTTAAGTGGTAAATCTTCTCTTATAGCAAGAAAATGTGCTGACTTGGTAAGACGATCAACAATGACCCATATTGCATCATTCCTTCTAGGAGTCTTTGGTAGCCCCATGAAAAAGTCCATCATAATATTATCCAATTTCCACTCAGTTATGGGAAGAGGTTGCATGAATCCTTCAGGTTGTTTCCTTCCAACTTTCACTTATTGACAAACAATACATCTTGACACGAAATCACCAATCTCCCTCTTCATGTTGTCCCACCAAAAATGTTCCTTCAAATCTCTATACATCTTTTTTCTCCCAAGGTATATAGAGAAATTGGAGCTATGAGCATCATCCAATAATTCTATTTTAGATCAGGTATGTTAGGAACACAAAGTCTCTTCTCAAATTTCAAAATTCTATCTTCATATATGAAGTCACTCAATCTCCTATCATTCACAACTTTAATCTTCTTTTTAAACTCCTTATCATCAGTATGATAACTCTTTATCCTTTCTAGTAAATATGGTTTGGAAACCATTTGAAAAATTATTTATGTTTCACCTTCCATGTTTATTCCCATATCCATCATTACTAGATTTATGAAAATAGGATCCCTTTCACCTCTCATATTGTTCAAAACTCCATGATCCTTTCTTCTCAAAGCATCTGCCACTTTATTTGCCTTCCATAGGTGGTAATGTATTGTGTAATCATAATCCTTGAGTAGTTCAATCCATCTCCTTTTTCTCATGTTGAGTTCTTTTTGTGAGAAAATATATTTCAAACTCTTGTGATCAGTATAAATCTCACATTTTTCACCATAGAGATAGTGTATCCATATCTTTAGAGCAATGATTACAGCTTCTAACTCAAGATCATGAGTGGGATAGTTTTTCTCATGAATGTTTAGTTGTCATGATCTTTGTAGATTTTTAAGTATACTAAGATATCATCAATAAATACCACTACAAAGTCATCAAGATATTCCTTGAAAACTCTATTCATTAGATCCATGAAGATAGAGGGTGCATTAGTCAATCCAAAAGGCATTACTGTAAACTTGTAATTCCTGTACCTGGTTCAAAATTCTGTCTTCGGAATGTCTTCTTTCTTCACACACAACTGATGGTATCTAGATCGAAGGTCAATATTTGAAAAATATTGAGCTCCATGAAGTTGATAATATAAATCATCAATGCAACGTAGGGGATACTTTTTCATTATTGTTATAGCATTGATCTTCCTATAGTCAATGCACAACCTCATAGATCCATCTTTCTTCTTAACAAAAAGGAAAGGGGATCCCCATGGAAAAAAACCAGGGCAAAAAATCCCTTCTTATTCAATTCCTCTAGATATTTATTTAGTTCCACTAATTCCATAGTGGAAATTCTATAAGGGGTCTTTGATATGAAACCATGAACCAGGAATTAAATCAATGGAAAAATCAATTTCTCATTCTGGAGGATTTCCAGGTAAATATTCTAGAAACACATCAACATATTCTTGCACAATAGGTACGTCCTCTATTTGAACATTATTTTTCTCACCCATAGTTATTTCATTATCTTCTTCCCCAATAATTGAATTTAGTAGAGATACTAGGGGTGGATCTAGATAAGAATATGGTGGTGATGTTTCTGCTCTAAGGATAAGGTACTCTTTATCATCATCAAAAATTGTAACCTCCTTATTCTTACAATAAATTTTCGCATCATGGTCCGAAATCCAATCCATTTCGAGGATTATATAAAATTTAATCATGGGTATGATGATGAGATCAGCAGATAAAGAGAATTTATATGACCTAATGGAAACTGATTCACAAAACTTTGTTGCGATGATACTTCCCTTAGGTGTTTTGACTGACAACTCCCTAGTTATGTCAAATTGAAAATATCTAATTTTCTTAGAAAAATGGGAAGATATGAAACAATGCGATGATCCAAAATCAAATAAGTCATTTGCTAAACTTGAGGAAACCATTAAATTACCTTCCACCATGTCTTTCAGAGCTTCAACCTCAGTAGTAGGGATCCCATAAGCTTGGCCTTGCTCCCATATCCTTTTCTAAGGTATGTTCCCTTGGCGCTTTGGTCATTCATTTTCATAATGCCCCTTTTCTCTATAATTTCATCATTTAACATTGATAGCCTCTTTCACCCCCTTGCAATCACGAGTTTTGTGGCCTTTTTCACCACACTTGTTACAGACTCTCATTCCATTCAGGAAAGTACTAGGGGGTTTTCTTCCCATATTTATCACAGTATGGATATTAAACTTTTCACTTCTTCCCCTTATTTCCATTTCCATAGTGTTCATCATATCTCTTTTTCCCTTTCTTTTCTTTAAAGTCTTAAGACATAGAGAATTTATTTTCTGCCTTGATAGTGCATGAGACAATATATTTGTACAATAAGAAGGATTGTGAGACTAATTCTTGAAGGATAAATGGTTTTAACCCATCAAAGAATCAATAAATCTTACATCTTGGGTTACATATATAATCTATTGCATGCCTTGCTAACCTTGTAAAGTTAGCCTCATACTTTGCGACATTCTCATCCTCCTTTTGCCTCAGACTCAAAAATTGTCTTTCTATATCCGCTCGACGGTCACGAGGAAAATATTTTTCAAAGAAAATATCTTTAAACTCCCTCGATTCCATGTTTGATACTTTATCTTTCTTTTTGTTTTGGATTAATGACCAAAATTGATCTGTATCTCTCGTGAGGAGATAAAATGTCATAACAACTTTTTCTCTTTTGCTACTCCCCAAAGCATGAAATATTTTCTCTAATTAACTTATCCATTTCTCATCTACTAATGTATTTGTACTACTATTGAATGTTGGTGGTTGTTGCCTCATGAAGAAGTCTAACATTAATCCTATACGTTGTGGATCAGGGTGCTCCAAATGGGTAAGGTTATTATTCATAACCTGAGTGAGTTGTCTCGGTATGGTGATAAGATGATCAGCACCAGTTGCACTATTAGCTCTAATATAATTATCTTGATTAGGAGGGAAATCCCTACATGGATTACGTGTGTTGATACGGTTTCCATTCCTTCCACTAGGTGCCATTTCTAAATAATGAAATATAGTATATTAGTTTATGAATCGCAATATATAATTCTAAACTTGTAAACCACTTAACATAAATTGAACAGTTTATGGATATAATCCATAATCATAAAAAAGTTTTCTTTGAGGAGGTATATACTTATAAATCCTTCAAAATGGTTTGTAGAGAAAATGTGAATTATCCAAATCATATCCCCCGAGAGTGTTGTAACGAAGAGTGCAGCAAGGCCCGTTGTCATGCACTAGTTCCCATTCGAGTCTAGATCAAAGCGGTGTTTTCAGGTTTTACCCCTAGGTACATCTGTTCCAGAGCCGCCTCTACTCGCTCTATCCATAAAGGGATGTATTTCTTGGAAAAATCACAAAATCTATACATTACCAAAATTATAGGTAGTTCTTCTATACTAATATTCAAAGTCTATCTTAGGGTAATGTTCTTTAATCAATTTTTTTCTAAATATAGGTTCCAAGGTTTGTACTAAAATTCCTCTGATACCAACTGTAATTCCCCGACCCCAGTTACCCAGAGTCAGTGCATTATTACATAACATTTTCATGATCACAAGGGATCAAATCCTGAAAGACCGATCAGTTTGGTATCCTTGGAAGTACTAGATACATTCATAAGTTTTACATTACATTATAAAATGAAAAACTAAAAAACATTGTCTCCATTTACGAAATTCATATCCCTTAGAATATCCTTTAGACTACCCCTGCAGGTTAGTCATAATATACGTCTTCACATCCTAGAAAAAATAAAACATAGAAAGGGGTGAGCTCAGATGCTCAGTAAGGATAACAATATAGCAGACACTTTTATAAATAAGCATAAACATTTAAGGAAATGTATAAGACTAAAACATAATCCTTTTAAACATAGAATTCTGCATAATATGGCCATTATAAATCAAATAATTTCATTTAATTATCCACATGAATATTATACTAGTCGAATAATCAAATGCAATTTCAATATCCACTTTCATAATGATGGAATGCATAATTCTAGACTTCATAACCACATAGTCAACGCCTTGTTCCAAGACTACAAATAAAATATTTTTAAGGCCTTGTGCCAAGACACTAGTTTTTCTCATGAGACCTACTGATGCAACAAGGAGCTATAGTGGGCTCCAGCCATCACTTACTAAGTCTAATGTATTCCTTATATGAAAAGGTTTAAACATAATATAAAAATTTGTATTAAAACTATCATACTAAATGTTAATAATTTAACCATAAACCATGAATGGTATAAAAATAACACATCCAAAATCAAGAATATCAAAAAACCTTCAATAAAATATGAAATATTTTTATCATAATAAATAAACTTCAAATAAGTTTAAAATCCATCAAAGGATGTTAACATAGATGAAATGAGAACCATTTGAAATAAATACCTCTTTCTATTTTGAAAAACATTTAAAAGTCACAAAGTTATAAAAGAATACATTTATTTTGAAAATATTCTTATAATCTTGTATGGGAAGATTTGACAATGTTATAACTGCATAAAATAGTCGCACTCATTGTATAAGTTAAAAACATTATTATCATAATTTTTTCGAAAAGGTCATAAAGTACCTTGTTTGGAAAACAATGCAAAGATTCCTCTCAAAACATATATGGTCAAATAATGGTATAAATGAATTTAACCCATAGCCTAGTAAATATTAAAAATGTTTTGAATTACATTTTTAAGAAAACACGGATGTGGATGATAAAGAGGTCCCAATAGATACTTACGTATTAACAACCTCGGATAAGTAAAGAAATTGTAGAATTAACCCTTACCTTGTACTTTTCCTTGGTAGATGATATGTTATCCTACTTTATAATAGTTAAAACATTGTTATTAAATTATACAAGAACTATATACATAAATATTATATCATATATGATCCTCTAATATTGCTTTGTTAATAATATTTCAGTAGTATCGTCATTTTAGGTGTTAATTGATTTGTTTTCCTTTATATGCTTGGTTACGTAAGCCAAGTTTTTTATGGATAAGATGTATTTTATTCATATAAAAAATTATATTATGTTCATAAAAATTATTTTTAATCATAAAATAAAAATTATTCTTGAATGATTATGATAGAGAATGATCTCATTGCGTTCGTGGAGACGGTAATCCATACGTACGCACAAGCGACAATATCATTATATTGATGGTGAAATAGTTTTTAATTCGATGGTATATAATATATAATGAATAATTAACATGTTATACTTATTATTTACATCATTTATACTCATTATTATACCCATCCAAAATAATGAAGTGTTTGAATAACAAACTACACCACGATGTGGAGACGGTAAGTCGTATGTATGCACGTATGGTGACTTTGTCATTTATAGGATGGGTAGAATAACGAATATGGTTATACCATATTTATAATAACATCACAGTATGTATAAGGTACTGCAATTATTATTTTGGTATGGAAACAACAAAGAAAGAATAAGTTTAAGAAGAAAAGAACTTGAAAGAGGGTAGTGAAATTATTATCTCTTCTTCGGGTGTTTCCTTTTGAATTGATCAAAAGGGCTCCTTAGGTTGGTTTTATGATCAAAGTAAGGCCTCTAGGTATAAGGGAGGATAGTTTAGAGGATATTTGGGCATGTATTGGCTGAGACAAATGGATTTGGAGGTGTGAATTTAAGAGAAGGGGAAGTACCCTTTTTTAAGAGAGGTGAAGGACACTTTAGGAAAATCTTGAAATATTATTTTATAATAAACTCATTTTCGGTTTCTAATGGCTAAAAAATAATTTATTTCGAGGATAAGGTGTGGATGAGTCAAAAAAATCTCAAACAATAGGTTTTAGATAGGTTTAGGTCACCATATTAACCTTATCTTTTAGATTTAACTCTTAGTTAAATAGTTTGACATTTACCAGGTCTCTTTGTATTTTTATATTATATGGTTAATAAACTTTCTATAAAAAGATAAGAAAACCCCAAGTGGTTCATTATTAATATATATAACCTTATCTAATTCCTTTTTCCAATAATTATATTTTTAGGAATATTATATCAATTAATAAAATAGTATTTGTTTTAAAAACTCAATTATGTCAATTTTGACACTATTTAGTATTTGGTTTTTATGAAAATAATAACAGCATGATTAATTCAAAAAAATTATTTAATAAACCCTAACATGTCATATTGACCTAGAAAATTATTGGAATTCATCAAAAGTATCAAATTACATTTATTGGGATATTTATAATATCAAATATTTTAATCATTCATTAATAAGGTAATTACTACATCATCATTGTTTCATAAATAAATTAAATTATTTAAGGTCTAAAAATTATAAATAAAATAAAATTATGTAAAAAATATTTTTATATTTCTAATGAATTTTTATAGTATAATTTATATTGTGTGTAACCCTATATTAAAAATGGTTTAGTTATTAAACATTGAATTTAACTCTTTTAACTCTTCTTTAAATAAAATAATAATAAATGTCCTAATCTAATCCAATTGGACAAAAGGGGATCATATTTCATTCCTAAGGTTTTTTTTTCGAATTACAGTTATCTATTAGAATTAGGACATGTGTTAGGGTAATTAGGATATCATTTTTACCCTTAATTACCCTATTTACTTTTAACCGTGGTAAATAAAAGTCAAAAGTTATTATTAAACAAAAATTATTTTCATCTTATTGAACCAAATTTTACTTAATAATTTCAACCATGTCTCTCAGATTTTTGAAATTCAACTCACAGAAGTGGTAAAATTATGTTTTATGCAAATTTGTAAATGCTCCTATAAGGTGGGTAAAGGACAGTAAAAAGTTCAATAAAATTTTATATATCTAAACTTATTATAAAATGACTCCAATGAATTACATTGAAAATATATAAGTATTATGTATCTATATTTACCTAAAATAAATTAAAATAAAATAACTAATTATTTAAATATAAATTCGGTTTTAAACAATAACACTGTGTTTTTCACTATTCATCAAAAATTGAAAGTTCTTAGAAAAATACAAAAAATTCACCCTAAGATAATTTTGATATTCCAAATACAAAAATGAAGTAATTTTTGAAAATTAAAATGTATAAAATTTCAAAAAGTGGGTATTACTATTCATAACGCCTAGTTTGATTGGTCGTGGTGTGTTAAAACTCCAAGTTGCGTACAACGCAAGCTACTGCATTATTCAAAGGGAAACATACCATGGAAGCTTGGGGTGTTAGAGGTGATAACTCAATATGAAATATATCATTGAAAACCAATGGGTCCCTCTAACATGATCAAGCCAATCATCAATTCTAGTAAATGATTATTTATTCCGTACTATCACCTGGTTAAACTTATGAAAGTCTATGAAAAGTTGGAGGCTACCAACAACCTTCTTTGAAAATATGACTGGGGAAGCCAAAGGTAAAACACTAGGATATATAAAACCATTTCCTTTAAGATCCTTTAGCCAAACTTTTAGCTCCTTCAACTTGGCCAGAGCCATCCAACATGATGGTAAGGTGATTGGGCACATCTTGGGGAGTAGATCAATAATAAGCCTCACCTCTTGATGAGGAAGAAATCCCAAAAAAATCCACTAGAAATATGTTTGGGTACCTATCCATTACCAATAAAAGTTTACCCATGTGAGCATGCTCAACAACCTCAAGGAACAACCGAGAAAAATGGAATGATATCAACCCCAAATCTGAAGCAACTAGTCATGCCCTCACTGACCACAAATAACACTCACCCTAAAAGGAATCCACTCTCTAATCAGGAGTAAGGAGTTAGAATATATGATGATAATACATGGAAAACACCGTAAACCTTATAAAAAATCAATATTGATAATATCGTTGAAAACATCTAGGTCTAAAATAAGGAAGTCTCAAACAACCTCAACACCAGCTGCCACAAGACAACACTCAAGGCACTTGAAACCTTTCTCCTTCCTATATCCCAACTGGGTTAGTAGATCCATAATATATGATATCAACCCATGCTACATACCCAATTCATCAATCATATTAATTGAAATAAAAGTATGGGATGATTTACTTTCAAAAAAACCCTGATATTATTGAAAAATAAATTGTCATCATACCACTAATGGTGGATGGATCGATATATGAGTCCTATAGAATGACCTCCAGTGCATGGAGTCACCATGACTCAGACCTACCATGTTTCTTCTTCCCTGGCTGAGAATACCCCTTTCCACAAATGTGAGATCCTACACCCTTTGAAGTTGTGATTTCACCTAAGATTTATTAAAAAAAGTGGGTTTTACACTGCTCCCACATGAATCCAACTAACTAAAGAACTGTATATTACCTAACTTCCCATACTGGTGGCACATCCTCAAAGACTCTGATCACTAAATCCTAGTGTGTCCCACCTTCTTGAACTAATAATAGACAAATTTTCTATACCCCGTATGAGCCACAAAATCTAATCCAAGAGACTACTAGACACTTTTCCCACTACATCTTGAGACTCATCATGTTTCTCCTTCCATTCTTAAGAATAATTCTAGCTCCCTTCCACTGAAGGAACACCACTGAGACCTATCTTTCCAGTAAAATCTACTTATTCCATCACTACCTTTTAAACCACCTTTGAATAGGTTGGTAGAAAAAAAATAATGAGAATATATTTGATCAGTAGTCTTAATCCCATATCAAAAGTTTGAGCCACGGGATATTCAATCACAAGGAGATAAGGAGATACATTTACCAACCCAATGAATATAGTAGCATACTTCATCATTAAATGATCACCTTGCTCAAGTTTCAAAAACTCATGGGCCTTCATTTCTCTCAAATTCTCTAGGTAGAATTATTGATTGAACATGAATTTGAAAATGGTATATGTGAGATGTACATACTTCCCTGATAGAACCATCGATTCCCACCACTTCCTACCCAGTATTCCTATCACATAAATTGAAAATCCCACATTTGATGTCTCGGGGGTCTTCAAGAACTAGAAGATCCTCTAAATATGATTCAATCACTCATTATCCTCATTAGGTCCCCTATATCCATGGAACACCAGGGGATTTTTCCTCAAAAAATATTGAGAATGGTCTACAGCCCATGTCTACTCACAACCACCCACAATACCCAATGTTTGGATTAAAAGAATCATTGACTCCACATAATCCAAATCAAAATGAGGGTTCACCTATAGCGTACTCTCTACTACACCCTCTCTACACCTGGATAAGGAACTTCTAAGAGGCACTGAATATATAAAATAAAAACACAAGATCCATAAATCATAAATCAATCTTAAATAATATTAAAGATCTAAAAGAAACCCTCATGATGGGTGTCCAAAATAAGGACTAACATCACAAGTAACTTCAAACGATAAAAGAACAAAAACATATAAAATTCCATGGTTTGGTCACATGAATTTTCAATATTTTCACTAATGATGTAGGTTTAATTAGATTTGGAGGCAATACCACTTGGGCTGAACACAATCTCTACTAATCACGTTCACTAACGATTTGCCCACTCCAGACATCCATTTTCACCCTATAAACTCAAAATAGACCTCGATAATTTCCATAGAATAGGAAATACCTTGAAAAATTATCCAAAAAAACCATGAATAGGATCAAAACAAAACCACAATCCCATACCACCCAATGGAACATGAGGTTTGACATGAATAAGAGTTTTCCAAGAACTCCCACATTCATACCTCTCAAGTTATGATGGTCTCAACTCCCATATACCATTAAATCCCAAATAAGAAACAACCTATATACCAATTTTTAATGAACCGTATTAGTTAAACCCACATCATTACCCGATCCAGCCCTCTACATTGTCCAATGTTCATTCATGATTTTCATGGGATGGAGACAAGCACCAGGCATAACTAACCCTTGGTTGGGAATGATTTCACCATAGGTAAACCATCATGAACTATCCATAAAATGGGATAGAAACACCGTTATCATAAAAATAAACAATATATGGTAAGAAAAAAAATAAACCAAAATGTACATCACATTATAAATATGACATAATAGGATATATATATATATATATACATGGTATCTCAAAAACAATCCCAAACCCAATGAAATGGGTACACTACTGAATAAGTCCAAATTATAAACTAACATGTAAAAAATACCAAAAATGATGCCACATGAGTCCATTATTGCAAGACCACATATCCTCTAAAAATTATGGATGATGATAATCAAGAAGATCTACCCTAGTACATAGTTCTCTTGCTTTTACCTGTGACCTAAAAAACAAAATCCTCAAATACCCCAAAAGGGACCAATTAGGGTGTGGGGCACAATGCCCCATGGTATACCATCATGAATATATTTAATTCTATTAAACTTGAAAACAAATAAAATATTATGAAAAAAAACTCCAAAACTAAACTACTTGAAAACAAACAGATTTCAAGTAAACCTTTAAAACCCTTTGGTTTTTCCTTTTTAAAACAAAACTTGGTTTTCTAACACAATTTCTAAACATGGATCAAATAAATAAAAAATTCTACAAGGAAAAACATGATCTAAATATCCAACAATTCATAATAAATGAAGTATAATATCAACATCAATTAACCGTATAAATGGAAATGAACAAGTGGGAATTATACATCACATCACTACAATATAAAACTAATGAAATATATAATGCATAAAACCAGTATGGAATGATCAATGTGCACCTAGGTCTCTAAAAACCAGTACTATAATAATTTAGTAAAAAATTACTCTATCCATATAAGAAAAATTAATCTCTCACGATCTTCCCTAGGCCCAATTTAAAGAGATCATCTGGTCTCTTGGTAATAAATATAGAAGATCACAAGGTCTTATTTCCCAAAGGCTTTCTTGATACCTTGGAATCCAAAATAGAAGTTATCCCAGTCTTCCTCCCTGAATAATCTCACATTACTTTAGACAATCATTTTATTACACCTCAGTTAACCCATGTGCTACTCCATGTCAACATAATCAATAACAATTTCTAATAAATCAAAATCTATAACATAAGTCAATTTCACAAATGACATACCAGTTTTATCAAAACATATTTTCCAAGGTAAAATAATTTCTAAAACCTATAATGTAACATACCTTCCTAGCCTATTACATTTCTATTTTTGGGTGTTTTAGGTGTTCTAGTGGAGTCTTGAGGAGTTTCTTGGAGTTTTTGGTGGAGGCTGGGTTTACAGTAGTGATGTAGCATGAAATTCATGTCATGTAAATTTACATGACATTTATTAATGGTTCATGTCTGGTAAAGTTTTCTAGTTCATGGCTTGATTATGGGAATAGTGGGAATTATTTAGATGGATTACATGTCTTGTAAGTGTAATTCATGAAAAGTATTAAATAATTGATGAGGTGATGATATTTTTTGGAAAAAGTGTGAATTTTTATAACACCTAAGAATTATATGTCATGTAACGTTTAAATGACATGAAAATGGTGGGATATAGGATTTAATGTTCTTTTAAAAAATGATTATTTTCTCTATTCTATGGCCTCTCCCCCTCCGATTCTCAATGAACCCTAGGTTCTCTGAGAGGATATTTTATCCCCCTTACCCCCACTTTGATCTATTGGATCAGGTGAATTATCATTGGTGACTGGTGGAAATCCTTTCTCTTCTTTTTGGTTTTTTCCATTATTCTCCCAAGGATTTTCTAAGATTATGTATTTTTCTAGTTTGGGGTTTGAGTTGGGTCATGTTTTGATGGTTTTTTATGTGGTTTAGGTTGATCCATGGTTTTCTATGTATGGTTGTGGTTTTCAGTCATTTCTTCTTCACCTTATGGTGCGTAGTGAGTTGGCAAAGTTCTTTGATGTAGGGTAACCATCATTTCTATTTATTGTGTATCATGAGAGTGTATTTACACATTTTCATCTATGGGATATGGTTTTTTTAGATTAATCAAATATAAATTCTTGGTTAATTTAAATTTAATGGTGGGAAAGGTGAATGATTCACATGTTTTTACAGCTTTTATATTATTGTGAAATGATGGTTTACACGGGCCTGATACCCCACTAAAAATTGTTTTCGTTGGGGTATTTGATTACACCATATGATATGTATTGTTAATGTTTTGTTTATTATTATTTTTTGATATTACCCTAAAATTAAAATTGTCTAACCACTTATATTTGTTAAATGAAATGGTTCCCCAAGGATTATAGATTATGCGATAACACCACTAAAATAATGTGAAATGTGATAATGCCCATTTATTAAATCTATAAAATGATATATTATGTTTTTTATTGTGTAGACATGCTTGTGGGGAAGGGATGAGTATTTGTGATGTGTTTTGGGGTTGATGAGGGAGATGTGTCCATGCTTTTGGGGTGGTGAGGTGCGTTGTGTGACCATTCTTTTAGGGCAATGAGGTGTTGGTTGTTTGGATGTGATTTTGAGGCTGCTAGGTGGTGGTTTTGTGGATATTATTTTGGTGTAGTGAGGTGGTAGTTGTGTGGCCTTGATTTTTGGTGGTGAGGTAGGGGTTTTGTGGTTGTGCTTTTTGGGTCGATAGGTGGTGGTTTTTTAGCCATGATTTTGGGGAAGCAATGTGATGGTATGATAGCGATGATAAGCTACATATGATGTGTGGTTTATTTGTGCTTTATTTTTGGGTAGTGATGGAATAATTATTAAATAATGATTGAGTTTTATGGGTTTGGTTTGGTTAATGGGAGGGAAATGATTAATGAACAAATAAATTATGGGATGTGTGGTTAAATGTGGATGATGATTTATACTAAAATGATTGTGGTGGATAATGGGTTTGGAAGGAAATGTGAATTGTGGCTTGTGTCTTGTTTGGTGTTATACATTTAGATGTGACAAAAAAAGTGATGATGTTGTGACTTGGTTAGAATTTGGTTGTGAACCTATAGGTTGGGTTTTGTGTGGATATATGTATATATTTGTATTTTCTTTGTGATTTATATATGCACCCCACCCATGTTGATCATTATGCGATGAAACCCATATATTCACATGGGTTTTTCCTACATCCTAGTGATGAGAATGGATGGATGGCTTCCCACTCTTTCCTGCTGTCTCTTCTAGGTGTGTAGATATGTGTAAACTGTGATGAATGGATCTTTGTTAGTTCACTAGGTGATAGATCAGGTGTTTTCAAGCAAGATGTGATGAACCTATTTTGGATAAGTGGACCATGTGTTTTTCAGTGAGATATGATATGTTAGTGCTATGGGGAAGCTTATGGTGGGGGTATTGTATAGTATTAAGAGGGAACGAGGTTGATTTCCTTCATGTTCATGATACCCTACTACTCTGGTTATGATTGTGATGCGATGAACCATGTATTTTTAGGTGAGATGTGATGTGATCATGTTGTCGGGTTAGGGGCCAGGTGTTTTTAGGCGTGATGTGATGAGACCATGATGTGCGGTGGTGGTATATGTTATTCAGAAGAGTTGTAAGTAACAGGATTCTTGACATTGGGGTGCGAGGGTGGAAAATCAGTGGGAAAGTGGTGCATGGTACCTTTTATCGATGTTCTTATTATATTATTATATTTGTATTGTGTTATTTGGTAAGTGTGATTTGGTTTCGTTGGGTTTGGTGAGTTTACCTGTATAGGATCTGTTTGGTTCTTCTATTTTCTTATTTGTGCATTATGATTATTCCTTCACATGTACACGAGAGACTTTGGTTTTCATTTTTATTATACTTGTACGCTCATTAAATATATACAAACTAATTTTCAGGTTTCTAAGAGGATTAAGTGGATTGTGCTAGACAACACTATCTTGGACCTTTAGATAGCTACTGTGTCACTACATTAGTTTTTCTTTTGGGTGTTAAAATTTGGAGACTTTTATCTATAAATTTTTTATTTATACATGAATTACGGGATGGTTTTGGTTGATTTTTTATATTATTTCATGTAGTTTTTTAGGATGGTTTATCTTATCTCTTGATCCTATGTTCATAAAGAGTGTAATGCCTCCCATTTCATGATATTTTTTATAACCTCAATGCTAGTCTCCAACCTGGGGCTTACCAGAGGCTAGAATGAGAGGTCATTATCTCTCTCCCCTCATTATGGTATCTTTGGTGAGATGGGGTTGTGATAAAGTGGTATTAGAGGTGATGGTTGAGATATAGGTTGGAGTTTGAAGTTAGGAACAATGAGGACTTAATGGGTTGGTATGGAAGTAGTTTCAATTGACCTTAGTATGTTACATAGTCTAGGGAGTCTAGCTAGGACATAGGATTTTAGGGCCCCCTGTGATCTAGTGCATGAACTCTAATCTTATTGAATAACCAAGTGAGGTGGACTTTTTACAGGGTAAAGACCTATGAGAGGCACATGTATCCTGATGAGCTGTTTTATTATATAAATTGGATTGTTTTTGTATGATTATCATGAATAACGTTAATTGAAATTAATTTAAATAAAATTCCATACTACCTAGTCTTAGGAAATATGTATTTAATATTTTAGCTATAGAACCTATAATTTTTACATATGTGGTTTAGGTAGTAGAGTTTCGACAAGATGATCTAGCTAATCACCGTAGTGTTGATCTGGAAGAGGAGGATGGGGATTGGTAGAGGGAGTTACATTCTTTTTAGCGGTAAGATTTGGGGAAGTATGAGGGTAGTGTTTTGGGTGTGGAGACAGTGATTTGGCTGGAGGATCTTGAGATTACATCCATTTTCATCTAGGCCTTAGTGGGATACTGGGTCCCATTGGCAATTAGTTAGATATAGGGAGTTTTACATCAGTGGTTGATGTTGTATTTGGGAGAGTGTAAATAGGAAGATATTTCTTGGTTCGACTTTCATAAGGATTTATGTGTAGAGTTCCTTTCATTAAACATGAATTTATTAAAGAGACAATAGATTCTTACTCTTCAAAATGGGAGTATTTTAGTGAGGGAGTTGGGAATCAAGTTCAAATACCTTTTGTGTTTTTTCCCACATATTTTTCTAGATGATGAGTCTTGTGTGAGACATCTTGAGGAGGTGCTTTTTACTTCTATCCAGTATTCAGTTATTCATTTTAGGTTTCCAATATATTTGGATATTTAGAATAAGATGGAGGTGATCAAGTGGGTTCACTAACAAGGAGGTTTGACAAGAGAGGGGAACCAAAAGGGTTCCTAAAGGAGAAGAGTTTTTAATGTTAGGTATTAGGAACCAAAACCTTTGAGGATTTGACTGATGGGAAGTCAACCTCTATATTTTTCCATTTGGTTGTATGGGACTAGTGGTTTCTATTATTTTTCTAGGGATATCAGGCTAGTGTGTTTTGGTTTTTAGACATCCTTAGAACCAATTTTCAGTGGTTCCCCAAGATTAGATTGGTTATGGTGGATAGGTTTAGTGCTACCCTCAATAGAAGCTTCTAGTGAGACCATTTCAATAGTTGAGGCAACATAGTTGAGCTTCACTTAGGGGAGAGGGAGCAGGTAGACATTGACCTCAAGATGTTTCTCAGGTTCAAGGACCATGACCCGAGAATGATCATTACAGTGTTCATCTATAGATAGGTAGAAGAGTTGGACATGGTAAGTTGTACACAGTGTATGTGGAAATTCTAGAGGGTCTAGAGATCTTTAGAGGCATGATCAATTTGTTTAGTACCCTTCTTTTCTCATTTTTTTATTTAGGATCTTCACACTCCTTTGTTTTACCAACTATAGTCGGTTCTCTAAGAATATATGTAGAGAGTATTTCCATACAACTGGTGTCAACTACAATAATAGGAGGATAAACTAGCATGTTTGATGTGTTCTAGGGATTCAGAAAAATGATGGGGCCACATCAATCTGACATGGATCTTTTCTTTCTACAGATGCAGGAATACAATTTCAATCTAGGCATCAATTGGTTTTATTACACTAATGAAATTTATTAAATGATTATACAGGAGAGTCATTTTATTATATTTGGATGGAAATCATGTATTTTTCATTGGTGAGTGGGGTTTTTAGGGGGTCAGTCTGCATTTGGGTACCTTTTTTTCTTTTTTTAGATAAGTTGTCAGTGGGATCATTGTATGTTGGGATAACGGAGGTCCCCGTGGTCACTGGGGAGTTTTTGGAGGTTTTCCCTAAGGATGATGTGATGTTAACCCCTCTACATGATGTTGAGTTTGGGATAGAATTATAACCTAGTGATTCTATTATTTCTATGGATCTTTATCAGATGGAACCTTATGAGTTGTGAGATTTTAGGATTCATATAGATGATCTAATGTAGGAGGGATTTATCTGGTCTAGTGTGCCACTTTGGGGTGCTCTAGTTTCATTCTCCAAGAAGGAGGATGGTAGTATGAGGTTATTTATAAACTAATGTAGGTTGAATCAAGTGAAAGGCAAGAACAGTTACCCACTTCTGAGGATAGATGATCTTTTTTACCAGTTGAGATGGGTGATTTGAGTTTTTATGATTGATCTATGATCTTAATGTCACCTTTTGAGGGTGAAAGAGGGAAATATCCCAAAGGCTACCTTATGATGTTGGTATAGGAACCTCGAGTTTGTAGGCATTTCATTCAATGTTACAAACACACCAATTTTTTTCATGGGTATTATGAACAATGTGTTCCATCAGTTCCTAGACTAGTTCATCATCGTATTCATTGATGATATTTTGATCTAATTTAATTCAGAGGAGGATCATGCCACTAAACTTAAAGCTATTTTAAAGTCCCTTAGACACCACCATATTTATTGGAAGTTTTCCATGTGTGAATTATATACTTGATAAGTGAATTTATTTGGACACACAGTGTCTCATTGGGGTGTGGTAGTGGATCTATTGGAATTTGAGGATGTTATTTATTAAGAAGCACCTAGGAATATGGCATTGGTTCATAGTTTTCTTGGTCTTGTATGATATTATCAAATGATTGTACCTGATTTATCTTAAGTTTCATCTCTATTTATGATGTTTAATAGGAAGGACCGGGATTTTTTTGGACTGATTAGTGACAGGAAATGTTTAGTTACCTAAAGGGGAAGTTGTTCAGTGCTCTAGTGCTTTAGTTTCCTGAGGGGGGTGTTTTGTTTGAGGTGTTTTCTGATTATTCCTATCTAATTCTGGGATGAGTTTTTATGTAATGGAGAGTATTGATCACTTATGTGTCTAGGAAGTTACACCCCTATGAGTGTAACTATGAAACCCATGATTTGGAGATAGAAATAATTGTGGTTAAATCGAAGTTGTTGAAACATTACCTCATTGGGGAGTGATTTTTGGTCTTCACAAAGCACAAGATCTTGAGGTATATCTTTTCTCAGCATGATTTGAATTTGTGATAGTTAAGGTGGATGAATTTTCTTTAGTATTATAATTTTGATATCTCCTAAACCACCTAAAAAGGTAATGTTGTGGTTGATTATTTGAGGAGTTTGTGTAACGATTTTGTTTGAGAGTTTAGGGATTATTGGAGTGAAATAGAGGAGTTGGAAAACTGTCACTTCGATATAGGGATTGATGATGTAAGAGGATTTTTTTAGATATTGGTGTAGAAATATATAATGTGGTTTGTGGATTATTCTTAGTGGGGGGACTCATAGGCAGAGGTGATGCACAGTCGTGTTGGATATGGTGATGCTTCAAAGGGATAGTTGGAGGATGGTTAGAATAAAATGTTGTTTTTTGAGAGTTTTTTTGGTTATGGTAGTGATATACGAGGGAGTAATTTTAAAGTTTCATAGATTACATTTGGTGGTACACCTAAGAGTTTCCAAGATGTATCATGGTTTGAGGATGTAGTTTTGGTGGCCCGAGATGAAATGAGTAGTGGATGAGTTTTTGGAAAAGTATTTTGTTTTGTAGCATGAAAAGGCTGAGCATAATGTTCTTAGTGATTCTTTTAATCTTTGGATGTTCTTTATTGGAAATGGGATGGCATATTGATGGATTTCAATATAGGGTTACCCCAAGCTCAGGTATATTTTGATGTTATCTAGGTGATCATGGATTAGTTGAAAAAATCAGCTCACTTATTATCGATCAAGGAGTCAGGAATAGTGGATGCTTTAATAAATAGGTATGTGGATTAGGTGGTTCAGTTTCATGTAGTTCCAAGGTCGGTTATCTCTGATTGAGATTTATGTTTTACCTTGAATGTCTAGATGACATTACAACATTCTTTTGGTAATCAGTTATGACTTATCACTGCTTTTCACCCTCGTAAGGAAAAATAGATGGAGCATAACATCCATACATTGGATGATATGTTGCGGGTGTGCATCTAGGACATTGGTGGATCTTGGGTATGAAACATTGTTTTGGTCTAATTTTCATACAACAATATCAATCACTCATCCATTGTAATGTCTCCATTTGAGGAATTATATGAGATATTGTGTCATTCTATGTTGTGCTAGAAATAGTTTGGATAGACTATAGTTCTTAGTACCAATGTGGTACAAATCACAATAAATAAGGTTTAGTTGGTTCGATAAAGAATGAAAGTAGGGAATGATCGAAAGAAGTCTTGTGTTGATCACTAGAGGACACCCTTGAAGTTCAAGGTTGGTGATGATGTGTTTTTGAAGGCATCCCCTAGACATGGGTATCTCAGTTTTAACAGGGGTAGTAAGATTTATCATAGGTTTTTTAGGTCCTTTGAGGTGTTGGGGTGAGTTGGAATGTTTTAATATCAGTTCTCATTTCCACCATGGTGGGAGAGGATCCATGGTGTCTTCTATATAACTCATATTTGTTGATATCTTCATGATGAATCCCATTTCTTTGACTGAGGAGAGTTACATATCATGAATGATGTGACATTTGTGGATTAATTAGTATAGAACAAGGATTTCCAAGATAAGTTGTTGTGTGGATGAAACATTCCTTTGTTTTGTGTATTTTGGAGATATGGTGGTTTGGAGGAGAGTACATGGGATCAACAGACATAGTTGTTTTTGAATTTTTCTTTCCTCCTTTTTTCTTTTTATGTGATGTTCGAGGCCATGTTGTTTTATATAATGAGTTGTTTTCATGTTTTGTGGCATATAATGTGTAATAAAGTTACGGCATATAAAAAGGAGGACCTAATTACTAATCAAGTGTGGGTGATTCAATTACAACTAGATCAGATAATATCTTGATATGTAGGATGGAATTCCTTGATTATTGTGTTCGAGATGGTGTGGTTAGTTAGTTTCTATGTTTGTTGGTTTGGTTTGTGTAGATGTTGTATGGTTGTGGTGGTGTGCCTGTGTAATGATGAGGTTGTGTGAGATGTCATAGGGCCATTTGGTTAGGTATGTTTTTATAGTGGTAGCATTCATGGAGTGATGAGAACCTTAAGAGGTATCTCAAAGGGTGTTTTTTTATACCCCTTTCCTTCTAGGTAGGGTTTTTTCTTCTCGAGGGTGATAATCATTTGATAGGTATTTTATGTAATGGACTAGCCTTCACATCCCATTACATTTTCAGTTTTGGGTGTTGGAGGTATTTTGAAGGAGGCTTGAGGAGGTTCTAAGAGTTTTTGGTGGAGGTTGGGGGTACAATAGAAAATTAACATCATTTAAATTTACACAAAGTGTACTAATAGTTCACGGATAGTGAAGTTGCCTAGTTCACGTCTTATTTTCAGGTAGGGGGGGGGGAATTTGTGAGATGGATTACACATAATGTGAGTGAAATTCATGATGTTTATTAAATAATGGTTGTGGTGCTGTATTTTTTTAGTTAAAGTGGTAATTTTTAGAAAACCTATGAATTACACACCATATAAAGTTTTCACAATGTGAAAATTGAAGGATCTAGGATTTAAAGACCTTTTCTTGATTGATTCTTTTCATTCATCTAGGACTTCTTCCCCTATTTTTATATATTAACCCAAGAATATTGATAGGGTCTTTTATACCCCTTCCCTTCCCTTTCGACTTGTTGGTTCCAGTGGATGCTCATTGGTGACTAGTGGTAATCCCTTTTCTTCTTTATTGGTTATTTTTATTCCATTATTCTATCAGGTATTCACTGTGGAGAGTTTTTTTTGGTTAGAGGTGTTTGTTGGGATGCATTTTAATGATATTTTGGTTTTTTAGGTTGATACATGATTTCCATATATATTTGTGGTTTGTGACTATTTATTCTTTTCCTTTTGGTGTGAAGTGAGTTGGAAAGACTCTTTAAGGTAGGGAACCCATCATTTCTCTTTATTATGTTTCATGCAAGAGGGGTTTACCCTTGTTTATATATGGGATATGGTTATTCTGGATTAATTTAATATAATGAATTGGTTATTTAAAAATGAATGGGTTGGAGGGGAATGATTCACATGTTTTTGTAGATTTGATATTATTGTGATATAATGATTTCCACAGACTTGATGCCCCCATTAAAATTGTGTTCATTGAGGGATTTGTTTTTGTAAGATGGTATGTTTTGTGACTTTTGTGTCTATTATGATTTTTTTAATATCACCATAAAATTAAATTTATCTAACCAATTATACTTTCCTAATGATATAGTTTCGCCCAGATTATGTCTTATGTTATAACACCCCTAAAATAAAGTTAAATGTGATAAAAGGCCATTTTATAAACTATAAAATGATATTTGATGTGTTTTGTTGTGTGAGAATTCTAGTGTGGTGGCTATGTGTGTTTGCGATGCAATGTGGGTTTGATGGGTGAGATGTGGTCGTGATTTAGGATTTTGAGGTGGGTTGTGTGGCCATGATTTTGGGACAGTGAGGTGGTGGTTGTTTGGTCATGCTTTTAGGGTGGTGAGGTTATGGGGGTGTGGCTGGGCTTTTGGGATGGTGAGGTTGTGGTTGTGTGTACGTGCTTTTTGGGTGGTGAGGTGGTGGTTTTTTCCATGTTTTTAGGGTATCAATTTTGTGGTTGTTTGATCATGCTTTTAGAGAAACAAGGAAATGGTCTGATGGAGATGATGTGCTACTTGGGATGTGTAGTTGCTTTGTGTTAGGTGCCTAGGTATCGATGGAATAATTGTTTAATAATTATTTAATTAAATGAGTTTTTTTAATGGAATGGAAATGATAAATGAACAAATAAATAATTTTATGTGTTGTTAAATGTGGATGATACTTAATAATGAAGTGAATGGGATGGATAATGGGTTTGGTTGGAAATTTGAAATGTGGCTTGTGTCTTGGGTTATGAATTTAGAGGCCAAAGAAAAAGTGATGATGTTGTGAGTTGGTTATATTTTTTTTGAACACATAGGTTAGTCCTATGTGTATCCATATGCATATATTTTTATATTAATTTTGATTTCTATATGTTCCCCACCCTCTTTAAGCACTATGTTCTAACACTCGTATATTCACATGGGGGTGTTTCAAAACATCATAATGATGAGGATGGATGGTTGGATACCCACTCTTTCCTTCTCTATCTTCCAAGTGAGTAGATATGCATAGTTTGTAATGTTCAGAGGTCTGTTAGTGCTCTAGGTGATAGCTAAGTTGTTTTTAGGTGATATGTGATGAAAATTATGTGGGGAAGTGGACCATGTGTTTTTGGGTGATATGTGATATATATGTTCTCTGGGGAGTCTTATGATGGGGGGGTTCATGGTAGGAGGAGGGAATGAGGTTGATTTACTTAATGTTCATGAAACCCTACTACTATGGCTATTGTTGTGATGTAATGACCCAGGTGTTTTTCGGAAATATTTGATCTGACTGTGATGTGGGACGGTGCCCCAGGTGTTTTAGGGCATGATGTGATGTGGCCATACTATGTGATGGTGGTAAACGTTATTCGTAAGAGATGAGAGTTCCAGGACATTTGACATTGGAATGTGAGGGAGAAATATTTATGGGAAAACAGTGCGGGGTACCCTTTATTGATATGCTTCGTATTACGTTACTATACTTGGCTTGTGTTATTTGGTGAGCATGCCTTGGTGTGGTAGGGTTTGGTTAGCATACTTGTATAGGTTCTTCTTTGTTGTACTATTTTTCTCTTAGGTGAATTAGTATGCTTCTTTCCCATGTGCATGAGAGACTTTGATTTTCCTTATGAGTATACTTTTATGCTCACCCTACAAATATAAACTTATTTTCAGGTTTCTAGGAATATTTTATGAACTGCTATGGGCATTACTAGCTTAGAGCTTTGGATAGTTATTGTGCTTCTAATTTATCATTTCTTTTTTCTATTTACCTATGGAGACATTTATCTATATCAGTTTTATTTATACATGAATTGTGGGATGGTTTTGGTTTATTTTTATATTATTTCATGGAGTTTTTTGTGTATGATTATTATTATAACCTAATCCTATATTATTATAGAGGTTAATTCCTCCCATTTCATGAGAATTTTTATACCCTCAGTGCTATAATCTAACCTGGGGCCTATAAGAGGTAGTTCTTTGGGTTAATTATTTATCTCTCCTCATTGTGGTATCTCATGTAGGAGGGGGTAATGAAAAAAACAAATTTAGTAATTCTATGAAACCTATAAAAACTCTTTGATCCATTTTAACAAACACTTGGTGTGAAAACATACCACTCTCATTTGAAAAAACCCAGTTTAAACATCCAAATTGCTAAATCAACCCACAAAACACATCAAACATGGAATTTTCATAAATAATTAATCATTTAAATTTAAATTTAAACAAAATAAACTAAAGATTATTCAAAATTTAATGTCACTCCATGGAAAACACCCTTAAATAGAGACACCTACCTCAGATTCGATCCAAAGATTGTTTCCCTTGACGAAGACCACCCAAAAGAGGTAGAACCAAGCCTCAAACACCCAAGGCACAATAAATGAAACTAAAACCCCCATTATAGACCCTAGATTCATCCAAAACCCCCACTATGATTCCACACTTCCACATAGTTGGAATAATGTGGATTAAAGAGCAGAAAATAAGAAGAAATAATGATGAAATTAACATACCTAAAGGAAACACACCTTAAATCTAAGAGAAAACAACCAAAAAGGGAGTGGGAAATATTTTCCACCAAGGTAAGAGGGAGACACATTATGGGGGAGGAGAAATATCCAGAAAAACATAAAATTCCCACATGGGAATTTTGGTAAATTCGAAATTTTCAAGGAGATGGATAAGGTCACATGGTTTGGAGATATGGTTAGGAAAACCATGAACCAACTGTGCAGGTTCCACATTACACCCAAAATAGGCCACATTGTTTTCTCTCGGTGTTGTGTAGTTTGATAGACCATGCTCAAACTATATGGAAATGCACTATCAAAAACTTTGAACCCCTTACACAGTTAGCCACATGATTAAAAAAAACATGATCTAACCTTGTGCCCTGTTCTGTCTCAACAAAACTCTCGATTTCGACCCTCGGTACTCAGGAACTCCAAGAATATACTCGACAAAAAAAATAAAACAAAAAAATTAGGTATACTAGTAAATTTTAGGGTTTCGCACATTTGATCAATTAAAAGTAAATTTTAGTGCTTTAATATTTAAAAAAAATTATCTTGAATATTAATTTCATTGATTAAAATATGATATAGTATTGTATATTGATCTAACCATAAAAAAATTATTAAAATTTTCTCATTAAATGGAAATAAATAATGTAAGTATATTTTATTTTGTTATCTATCATTATAGTAAAAGAATGCATAAAATCTAGAAAAATGAACTTGAAATAAATATATTATTCCTTCACCTTAATTTCTTATTTATTGACGGTCTTCTTTACCCCTACTGATTTATGGTTTTTTGGTTATTAAATTTCTCATGATCATGTTCTTTATCACTCTCTATTATTCCTTAAATTTTATTTTTAACATCAATTTCCATATTTTCAACTTTCTCCAATGATCTTCTTATCTAAGAACCCAATTATGTTTTATTCTAGGTGAACTTAATATTTACCTTTTCCTTATTTCAAAATGATTTTTTATTATCATCTTTTATTATGTGGGTTTCAATAATTTCATTTTTAAATATTAAAAACAGTTTTCTTTTCCAAATCATATGTTTTATCTTCCAGACCATGGAATTGATTATAAAAAATATTGTAAATACTTTTTATTGTGAATGAGATAAATTATTTAGGAAAAAAATTCTTTAAGGAGGTAGAATGTAACACCCAAATATTTTTGAATTTATTTTCCTTAAGTAATATATTTGATAGTGTGTGGTATACGCAACACTGAGCTTAAACAAACCATGATATACTACAATTTAAATACGATCATTATGACCAAGCCATTAGTTTCAACGGTATAAATAATAACATCCTTATTATGATATATATATATATATATATATATAATTTTTTCCCTTACTAAAATGAATAATTTAATATACATTGATTATTAATTGGTTATAAATAAAGATAAAATTATTCAAAATGTAAAATAGATATCTTTCATAAATTTTTTTTATCTGTGAAATGATTTTTGATATTAATAAATTAAATTAATAATTGTAGATAAATTATTATAATACATAGATTACATATCCAATTTAATTAATTAACAATCATTTATGACTATTATTTAAATAATGAGAATAAAGTCATTTTATGCTTCAAAAATACATTTTGGTCAAATATAGTTTTGATTGTATTATGTACATGAATATTATAATTAAATTATACCTATTTTATAAATTTATTTGAAAAAATGGATAAAATCATTAAATATTCATGTCATAATAGTTTTAAGGTGAATTTTTGAGTTTTGGTTTTGAAAATTTTGTTTTTTGGGTGAATGGTGAAAATACTGATTTTTCAAATACTATCATTTTTACAACATTGTTATGACACAAGAATGAATTTATAAATTTTTAAAACTTCATCTTGTCCAATTATATTTTAAATAGGTGAAAAACGTATTTTAAAAACATTATTTTTAATTTGGGAACCCATACTTGACATTTATGAACATAAATAATATTTTATTAAAATTAAACACTATTTTTTGGTCTTTTCATTTAATGGTATGATTATAAAGTTACATTCAGTTTTCAAATAATAAAAAAGTCAAAAACATTTATCATTTTGTTATTTAATCAAAAAAAATCTTGGAAATCAACTTCTTTTATGATTAAAAGTATAAATTAATTTTTCTCTTAAATTAGTTATTTTCCTAAAAACTGTTTTTCATGAATTTTTCATACTTATATAAAATGTAATTTCATACACCTATAAATTTTGAATCTAATAAAATTGATTAAAAGTTTTTAATCATCATGTCCAGATTTTTTAGAATACCTCCTTTTATTTTTGTGCATATAATTAAGTTATCATTGTAAAAAAGTTAAGTTATCATGGTTAAGATTAAAATGGATTTAAAGGGGGTTTAACTAAAAGATAAGGCTTAAAATGTCTTAATTAATTGTGTAAATGTTATTTTTTGAGTTTATTTTGATCCTATCACAATTTATCTTTTAATTTGGAGAAATTTGGTGCAAATTTACCATTATTAATACCTTATATTATTTTAAAACTTTTAATAATTACAAGATTGTCACTCGCCAAAAATATAAAAAGGAACCACTTATCATCTCTTAATCACACCACTTCAGAATATTATCTTAAACAATCCATGATAAAATATCTTACCACATTCCTCCATATTATATAGAGTCTCTAGTCTCATCAAAATACAAACATGGAAGGATTAAGGTGTAATCCAAAATTGGGTTTCTAAAGAAGAGGTATAACTCTTAAGCGATCATTTTCATTTTATTTCATCTTATACCTCCTTCATATATTTTTAAAACATGATTAAATAATAACATTAGTATCTCTAATATACTAAAATGTTATTATGTTTTTTATACAACCCTTATTCATCTCATTTTCCATCCCATGGGGAAAAACATCGTTCATGCGTACATGTGGACTACCACCTTGATGGAGCGATGTGTTTTTTTCCATCATTGTCTCTCTTGAATGGTTATAATGATGGTTTAAATGTATATATATTATATTCATAACAAATGTATCATTATTTGATGTTAATATATCATATATTTTTTTTACCTTTCCATCCATTGAAAAATGATAACATTGTTTTCACGTACGTGCAGATTGCCACCTCCACAAAGCAATGTAACTCGATTTTTCTTAATGCCTTAAATGGATGGTTTTAAAAGAATATTTAATGATTAAATATAATAATCATGTCATGAATAATATTTGGAGATTGTGGAATAATAAAAACTTTGAACACATTCAACCTACAAAAGTTGTTTTGGGATTATGAACCGAACATCCTCAAAACACCTAATTTAAACTTAACTGATTATGTAAATAAAAAAACATGTTCATAAATGAAATAAAAGAGATAATGATAATGGAATGTAAATCTGAAGGGTTTTAATAAAGTGTAAAATTAAAAAAATATTATATTGGGAATAAAATATGTATGGAACAAGTTGGTACCCAAGGTAAGAGATTTTCCTTTAAAGTGTTGTTTTGAATGCTTTAAACTCTTTATCTTACATATCCATGTTAATTAAAATTCTTAAATAATTATCTTATTTATACTTAAATGATTGGTAAATTTTAATTTCAAATAATATTTAATTCCTTTACAAAGGTTCAAAAATTATTTTTATTACATTTTTTGTATGAACTACTTTTATATCTTTTTACCAAAGTGCAAAATAATATTTTTTAACGTATACGACATGAGAAAAATTTCCTAAAATCATGACTATTATTCTTTAAGGAACTTATTACTCATGGTTTCATGGTTTTTATAAATAAAATATTATTTCATCATCTTTTTGTAATTTTTCATCTTTAGAGTTTTTAAATAAAAACATTATTTCTTTTAATTTTTACATTAATCCCAAATGTGATTCTGTATATGTGTTGAAAAGGATATTTTATGAGTTTTAATAAAGTAAATGAAAGATTATATGTGTTTTATATTTGTTTTGGTCCAGGTAAATTGTTAATGATGACAAGTGAACCCAATATATCTCTCCAATATATTGGGTAATGATTTTGTTCTCTAGAGAATATATATTGGACTAACCATGTGGGTTATTCCATTTTTAAGAGTGCTTGTAAGAGTGATTGTGAGAGTGACATGAATATGATATCCCAAGGTACCTACATAGATTTTATATTCATTAAAATGATTTTTTCATGAAAGTATTTTGATTTAATAATGTAAGTTTATGAGCTATTGTTTAAAGAAAATTTAATTACATAATTAAGGGTGAAAAATATGTTTTCATGAGTGATCATATTTTTCAAGTGACTCCCATGATTATGATTTTGACGTTTTTAATTTCTTATAAGATTTTTTATTAAATATTTGGGAAAATAAGTTTAATTATTATGTAAATAAATGGTTATTTGAGTTAAAATTTTATTATAAAATGGTAAAACAAATTATGGGTATTAATTAATTTTCAAATGGGATAATGGGTTACCTTTATTTTTATATCTCTTACTGAGATTTATTTTTCTCATCCCATATTTCCAAATTCTTTCCCTAGGATACCAACTGATGCATTGAGGGGCTATAGCGGACCCTACCCATCACTTAATAAGTCTAATGAATTCCTAAAATGAAAGGGTTGAAATGTAATCAACATAAACATTAAACATTGAAAAACTATCATATAAAATGTTAATAATTTTACCAATAAAAAATAATCATAACAAATTTAGAGTTATATGGAAAGTGGTATCAAAATAGTACATCCCCATAAAACTAATCATAAAACATCCAGATAAATCATAAGGATGGTATCATTATTACACATTTATAGTGTATAATATGTTAAATAAAGTCTATCTCTTTTGATGAATATAAATACCATAAATCACATTAAAAAAATTCTTGAGGAAAATATCCTTTTCAATTTAAAAATCACTTTTAAAAACTAAAAATTTCTAGAAAATTAGGAAAAATATTTTCTTTTAAAGGTACCTTGAAAACTTATAAATTAAGATTCAAAAAATGAGTGGTCATGATGGTGGGAATTTCATACATGTTTGGTATTTTATAAAAAAGATCCCTTTCACATTTTATAAAAAAGTAAAAAGGTACCTTATTTAGAAAATGAAAGGAATATTCATTTTAAAGTATTTTATAAAAATCCAATAATGGGTAAAATTATATTTAATAAATAATTTGGGGAATTCAAAAAATATTTTTGAAAACGTTTTTATAGAACATGAACATCTAATAGAAAACTATTTTTGGCCAAAAAATAGAAATAATATTTCTTTTTCTAAAAATAGATTTTTTTTCAATCATTTTAAGTACCAAAAGGAGGAAAATTGTACTATTAATTGAAAAGTTCATGAATAATAAGAGGAGAGAAAAATTAATGAGTTTCTTGAGTGATATATTATAGGATTTCATCATCATTAATTTAATTATAAACAATCTAGATAAATAATGATATTATAAAATAAACTATTACCACTTTGGTAACTTTTTAATTGTGAGTCCAGTGAAAGAAATAAATTAAAATGAAACATTAAATACCATGAATATAAAGTTATTCAAGATATAATATATCTAAATTTAATTTTATACCCCTAATATAACAACCAAGTGATGGATATGTTTTATGTATAACAGAAGTAAAAGTGAGACATGAAACCCTTACCTTAGGTTTGATTGTCTTCATATGTGTTTGTAACTTCTATGTAATAAATATATATTTATTAAAAATATATTAAAGAACCATAATCCTATATTTAATTCTGTATATTATTTACTTATAAACTTTTATGACCCGTTTATTAACAATTCCTTGTTAAAGTCACATTTTGGGAAATAACAATATTGTTTTTCATGTATGTTTTTATTTGTTATTTTTAATCATTTTACTCTGATTATGGTTAAATCATATTCAATATGTAAAACATTATATAAATAGGATACATATTTATTAAATATGTATTTATATTAATACATAAAATTTAACAATAGAAAATAAAATACAATGTTAATGGCGATGATAGGCTATATGTATGCATGAACACTATTTCCATTTTCTAAATGGATGGAATGAAAGGAAAATTTGAAGAACCATAGAGCACCCTAAGAGGGGAGTGGTGAATAAGGGTGTCAAATTTATCTTCTAAAGTGATGGATCTTGTTCCCACATTGGTAAGAACCTATTAAACCTATCTGATAGGAATGTGCAGAAAACAATCACATGCAAAGAGAAAAAACAACAATTTTACTTGGTTCACCACTAATGGATAGTCCAAGGAGCATACACCAAAAGGGTTTTAGATGTAACTAAATACAATAATCTTCAATAGTTATGGAATACACAAGTTCAGACACAATCACACTATTCTAGGCACATTGTCTTTATACACTACTACAAATATGGCCTTTATCAGTGCAAGAAAAGGGCATTAACAGCACAAGAAAAGTGTTGTTTATCGAGGCGAAGATAAAGGGGGTCCCTTTTATCAGTTCTCAGAAAAGCGTTGAAAAAGGCTCCTTTTATTAGTGATAAAAAAAGAACTGATAAAAGGGGTCTTTTATCAGCTCTAAAAAAAGCACGATAAAAGAGTCCTTTATCAACACTTTTTTTATCACTAATAAAAGGCCCCTTTTATCAGCGCTTTTCTAGAAGCACTAATAAAAGTTAAAAAAACATTAAAAAAATAAATAATATATATTTCTGCAATTCTGGGAGGGGCTTCAAAAACGCTTGAAGCCCCCTTCAACAGCGTCGCACCGGCCACCACAGCCCGCACGCACCAGTCACCTCCTAGCCTTTAACAATGCCCCCACCTCCTTTAACAACTCTAGGCCTTATTACCCACCCGCGTGCATGACCGGCTTCCCCCAGGATTCGAACTCGGGACCTGTTTCCTTCGCGCCTAACCCTTTGCCACTCTGCCATATTTCTTTGCTCTTTATTTATTAATATATCTATTTATTTATATATATAGTTATATTAATATATATATATATAGTTATATTAATATACATATATATAGTTATATTAATATATATATATATGTATATTAATATATATATATATATATGTATATTAATATATATATATATATATATATTTATATATTAATATATTTATTCATATATTAATATATATTTATAATATCAGTTTTAAATACATTTAAAAAATATGCTTTTTTTTGTGTGTGTTTATAAATAAATAAATACATATATACAACACACACACACATATTATATGTGTATTTGTAATTATAATTATATATATATTTATATATATTTACAAATATTATATATTAATATGTATATACACATTTTTAGAATATATAGATAATGTATATCAGTTTTTCAATACAGACGCACACAAATATATATATATATATATACAAACACACACACATCATATAGGCCTATAAATAGAAATATTTTTTTATTTTAAATAAAATGGATATTAGTTTTTTATTTAGATAAGCCTTATATATTGATAAATATACTTATAAGTAAATATGATTAATCATTTATTTATAAAATTATTTTTACGGGTGAATATATAAAAAATATGTATATATTGTTATATAATTGATTATAAGTAACATTACATTATGAAAAACAATAAAATTTCAAATCCATAATATCAGTATAAATGTAACCCCTCGGAATAAATTCAGACCCCAGTGAAAAAGGTCAAAAAGGCCCCCTAAAACGAGGCTGAAATTCCATCGGATGTTTAAAAAATTGGGTATCCAAATTAAAAACTCGGGTTTGGAGGCCTTCTGGGCCTTTTTGTCCTTGAAAAATGTGATAGAACTTTCCCTTGGGCCCTAGCTTGTAGAGATTGTCGCAAGCTTTGATTTGATATGCTATAAATCTCAAATGGACACCCAGATCAAAAGTTATGGCCAATTGAGGTTTGAGTTACGTTTTCAACTTATTTTAGATTTTTTATTAATTTTTTTTAATTTTTTGTGTCTTCAAATTGTTATTAAATTATTATTAATCAATGATAATTAGTAAATTATTAATAAATGATTTTTAAGATATTCTATAAGGCATTTTCACTGCGTATCTTACATATTAAGTGAAAATATCTATTTATACTTATCTAAAACATATTTAAAATATATATGTTATATTTATATCAAGATAAATATACTTATATATCAATATATTATTTTTTTTGAAATATAATTTTTTTAAATATACACTTTATCAATGCTAGGAAAATATGATGATAAAGCCCCCATTTTATCAGCGCTACTAAATAAAGCACTGATAAAGGGGTCCCTTTAACAGCGCTAAAAAAAGCGCTAATAAAGGGGGTACCTTTATTGGCACTAAAAAAAAGCACTGATAAAGGTTCACTTTTAAAAACGCTTTTTTAGCACTGTTAAAAGTTCCCTTTATCAGTGCTATTTTTAGAACTGTTAAAGTGTGGCACTACAAAAACCCTGTTTTGTGGTAGTGATAGGATTTTAGTGATAGCACGCTACTTCCCTTAGAACACTTCCTTCAACTTTTCCTAGCTCATTACCTTGGGTGAAGTCTTACTAAAGTTATCAAATTAAAGGTCACTTTAATAGATTGGCATTAAATTATTTGTCCCTTAATAGCATAGGACTCTTCTTTCACCATAGACCTGAGTTGGTTCACTCTAAAATCATTGTTCGCTTAAACCAAATGTTTAGAAATGTTATTTGTGGAGCTCCTTGGTGAAGATCAAAACCTTCGTGAAGAAAAGTCCCTTCATGGAATAAACTGCCTTCGTGAAACTCACTAAGTCATCATGGAATACCCCATCATTTTGAAGAACCCATTATATAGAAGTATTCACATCAGTCATGACTTAACTAGTCTTTTCGTGATGCTCAGGATCGCATAGAAAACTAGATTCATGAAGCTCCCCATCCTACTTGAAATCAAAGAAATTCTAAATTTTCTAAACTTATTTTCATCACAAATGTAGTGGGGGTATACTCTTATTTATAGTATCGTCCTTTCTCAATGCTCTAGTATCGCTACTATATTTTTCGCGAACCTAAAAAATAATGCTCGCCAAGATTCTTCACTCGTGAAGATCCAATGAAATTCAACCTGCTTGCAATGATTCTCATAGTCACAGAGATTCCCATAAACTCATTTCACATTTCATTATGCTCCACTTCTCATAGTCTCTTAGATTACCATCACCATTCGCGATGCTCCATATCTTCATGAATCTCATCCCAATATTCACAAAATCCATGCATTTACCATTTTTATAAAGTTTCATTCTCAGAAAACTGCCTTTCATGATGTTATCATCTTCCTCTAGATTTTTTATCCCAAATAATTAGTGAGCACTAAGAAATGACACCACATTAAATATTATAGTCATCTTGTACTGTAAGATCTATTTCCTTTCAAATCCCTAATCACCCTAATGTGTATTGGCAACAAACAAAAATTAGACTCCATTTTTAGTAAAGAAATACCTTAGTTCCAGTAATATCCCCCTTCGGGTTTGTTGGAAATCTGCAAAAAAATCAAGAAAGCACCAACTGCTATCAAAAACTAATATGAGAGAGACCTCTAATTCTATGTGATCAATTATTGGTGTTTAAAATAATAGTGGAAGCATGAATTGGTTTCTCATGTTTTTGAATTCTTAAAGATGTCCAAGCTAAGATTTGATCATGTCACAAAATAATTTCATTCCCTAAATTATTTCCTAATAACACCTGATTATCATCGTGTCATTGAAGCATTACATGTTTGGAAATAATCTGCAACCACCACACTTTTATAACGTTTAATTTATATATAAGTTTTCCATTCTCATTCGCCCCATTTGTAACATTGAATTTCTCCATCCCCCCCATTGTAAATAAACCCAAAGAACCTGTATTTGTACTCATAGATCTAAAGAAAAAAACTCCCCCTAGATCATCCCTCCCCCATAATCATACATCACTTCCACAAAAAGATTAAAATAGTTAACAAATGGGTATAGGGGAACCATCGTAATCTCCTCATGAACTTAGAGGAGAGAGAACATTAAGGTTAAATTGATGTTTCCTAAACACATGTTCTACCAATGGATTATTCAAAATATCAGCCACTAGAACATCAATTCCAACATGCTCCATTTTAATCACACATTGTTCAACTTTCTCTTTGATGAAGTGATATATGATTTCAATATGTTTTGTATGAGAATGATGAATAGGATTCTTTGTAAGACCAACCGTGCTCTTGTTTTCAAAATGAATCACTATTGGTTGTTTCACTTCATCACTAAAATCAGTCATTTTTACTTCATCTACAATAGATGAGTGTAAGCCTTTTTATTAGAGATGTACTATTTTTCAGTAGTACTAATAGAAGTTATTTCTAGTTTCCTACTTGACCATCCCACACATTTCTTTCCAATAAAGAATTCTCTACAACTTTTGGACTTTATATCTACCACATCTCTAGTATAGTCTGTATTAGAAAATGATGATAGTTCATTATATCTTCCTATAACAAAGTATAATCCATAATTGTGATTACATTGATTATATCTCATGATTATTTTAACTACCTCCATATATTCTTCCTTCAGATTACTTTGAAAGCAAGCCACTAAACATGTTGAAAAGACAACATCTAGACATATTACATTTAAGTATAATAATATTTTGATGATTCTACTATACAAGGTGGGATCTATAGATATCTCATCCTCATGAATCACATGTTTTTTATCAATTCCAATCAGAGTCATCATTGGTTAGGATTCTTGCATGTTGAATTTCTTCAGGGTCTATCTTGTATATTTAGCCTGAGAAATGAAAGTGTAATCCTTATACTGAATCACCTACAACCCTAAGAAGTATGTGATTTCACCAATCATAGACATTTATAATTTAGGTTTTATGTGATAAGAAAATTATTCCATAGATTTCTTCCTACTTCCACCAAAAATAATATCATCCACATATACCAACACCATAAATTAATTTTCCTGTGAGTTTTTTCACATAGATATTATGATTGAAACTTCCTCTTTGGAGTTGAAGCCTCCTAATATATAAATGTAGATGAGAATAACATACACACGTTATCTTCTTTAGACCATAGAGAGCTTTATTTAATCTATAAAGATTTTATTCATAATCTCCAACAAGAAATCCCACTACTTTTTTAATGTAGACTTCCTCTTCAAGGACTCCATTTAAGAATTCTATTTTGACATCCATCAGAAAAAAAATTATATCCTATTTGAATTTCCATAGAAATTAAATTCCTGGTCGAATCCCATCATGCTAGTAGATAAAATGTATCTTCAACATCAATTGCTTTAATATGCGCATAGCCTTTTCACACCAAGTGCGCCATATTTTTTTTATCACATTATCATGATCATTGAATTTATTTTTAAAAATCCACATTGTTCTGATCACATTGTTATTTTTTGGTCTCTTAACAAGATCCCATGTCTGGTTCTTATCAATTTTATCTAAATATTCATTTGTGAATTTAAACCATGATTAATCCTTTGTATCTTCATTAAACAAAGTTGGTTCCACAATTGGAAGGAAGACAGAATGTGCATTATTCCTTGTTATTCTTGCATATGTGGGAGATATCCGATCTCCAATGGTGTTGGATTGATAAATTTATTCTCTTATATTTCTCCTTTGAGGTTTATATGAAATCTACTCATCCATGGGTTCCACTTTTGATTCTTCTTATTAGTCATCATCATTTTTTACCCTTAAATTTTTTTCACACCTTCCTCAAATTTGAAATTTGAATCTGGTCCATGTCAATTTTCTTCTTCACCTTCCATAACATTAACATAGGACCTCATAGAGGTATTTTTGGTCTTATATTCAATTATATTGAATTTAATTCCTTCCAAGATTATTTTAAGACGATTATTGGAACATTTGTAGGATTTTCTTCTCATAGAATGTCCAAGTAACATTCTCTCATCTGCAGAATCACCATACTTTCCTTTATTTAATTATTTATTTTAGATGAAAATTTTACTTCTAAAAACATGAAAATACTTTAGGGAGGTATTCCTTCCATTCCAAAACTCATATGGTGTCTTCATATCTTCCATATAGAGCCTTGATAGATTTTGAGTGTACACTTCTGCTTAAATAACATCTTTCTAATAATGATGAGAGATATGACTCTCAATCAACATAGTTCTTAACATATTGTTTATCTATCGATTTCTACATTCAATAACTCCATTTTTCTATGGGGTTCTAACTGAATCTACTTAACTCCTTATTCCATATTTTTTGAGTAAATTTTTAAACTCGATGGATGTGTATTCCTCTCCATTGTTAGATCGTAGAACTTTTATTGTGTGGATAATATCATTTTTTTCTATTCAATGATAACATTTCATGCAATTAAAAACTTGTTGTTCCGTATGTATAACCATCACATAATCCATTCTACTGTAATCATCAGTGAAAAAAATTAAGTACATTTCTCTATATGTCCCAGCAACATTTATTAGAATACATACGTCTGTTTGAATGAGTTAAAGAAGATTTGATTCCCTTATCTTCTTTGGCTGATATGAACTACAGGCCAAATTTGCTCGTATGCAAGCATCATAAGTCTTTTCCCATTCACACTTCATATTGGTCATATCCATGACTATATTCAGATTATATATCTCTTTTATGTTTTATTTATCGATGTGACCCAACATCTGATGCCACAAGTTTTTTTCTTCTTAAACTATCAAGTAGCATATGTTCTCTCTATTGTCATCCTGATATAAGTTTCCTTTAAATTCTACATCATTCCATGAGATAATTCCCTATAATTTCATTCATTTTGCACCAATTTTGATTAAATTTCGCTCTTAGTTATAAGTAATAGAGTTTAATCACAATAAAAAGATTTTGATACAGACCATCCACATTGCAAACTTTAGTTTTCTTCAGCTCATCACTTGACAGCTCTGTACTTCCACTCCCTTTGATATGTAAAGAACCATTATTATAAAAACATATAGTTACATAAACCATTTTCTTAATATTGTTAAATAAATCTACATTTCATGTCAAATAGGATGATCATCAACTATTAATAATCCAGGTGCTATTGTTCTTCGTAGCTTTGAGTGGAGGATAATGATGGTCTTTCCAATCTCTTTTCCATGTGCATTGGTTCTTTATAATCATATTATTCTTCCAAAGGAGAATAATTTTTTTCAAGATAAACTCTATCTAGTTGGAAGGTATTGAAATTTATCAAAGTTTTGTAGGTAATACTCCTACCTTTCCTTTGCCTGTAACCAATATCTTTTTTACCACAGTAAGATTAGTGAACACAATATCCATAAAATATATTTCTTGTATAAGTTGTAGGATATGAATTCATTGTTTTTTTTTGACTTCATAGCTCTTCCCCATTCAAATAGCTCCTTTCCTCTTAATTGTATGTCATGGTATGGCCCAGATACCCACATAATTGATCTTTCCTAAGAGGAAATTTCTTATCAATTATATTCATCCTCAAATATCCTTCATTATAAAAATAGTTTGATATATGATATTTTCTGGATACATGTGGATATTTTTCAGTTCCCCTTTTAGTTTTATTTGAGGATTTCTTTTTTAGGAGTTCAGGTGCCTTTATGATATGTCCAACTTTCATCTTCCCTTTATTTTGGACCATCTTGTTTCCATCTATTGATGTTTTAGCATCAAAACCAAATACTCAATTTTCTATGTATGTGGATCTTTGATCATTAAAATCCTTCTATACTCCTTCGAAACCATGCTTAGCTCTCTCTAACAGCTCAATATCTAAGAATATTCCAAACTATATTTTCTTCTTTGTTTATATTGAATTTGGTTAACTTTAAAGTTTACTCCTTATAGTGACAACTTCTCTGTCAAGAATCTCAAAGGTATTTTACTTCTCATCCAATCTATATGTAAGGTCATTGATGACATTTTCCTATTCTTAAATTCTGAGCTTCAGTTTTACTACATATTCTAAGCTTTAATTTTTTTTTTGAATATTATTTTACAAATTATTCCAGTCGATCAATTTCAGATTCAATCTGATCAACATATTCTGATGACTCTTCCAGAATAGCTATAACAACCCTACTCTTTATTTCACAATTAAACATGATTTATTACATAAACTATCACTTAATACAACTCTGAGTATTGAGAGGTCTAGGTCTTGGGAAATTAGAAACATTACATGAAAACTTAAGGAATAAAATACAACATCTTTATTGAAAAATTCTTTTACATGAGCACAACATTCTTTTGTACTTAGAATTTCATGGGATAACCTGAGGACATATAAAATAAAAGAGTGAGAAATAAAGCCCAGTAAGGGAGTAAACAAGGTATAAAATGAAGAATACAATACATGTTAGGCAATAGGAATATAAATTGAGCATAAGAGAAACATGAACATAAAGGAATGATATATCATGATTATCATAACATGGAGATTTGGCGACAACATTTAACATGATATTAGCATGAGACAAGGCTCATTTCACATGGAGCATGAGTAAACCCTCATTACACTTGAATAGGCATGAGTAAAACCTAATTTCACTTTAATTAGCATGATTAAAACCTAATTTTACTTGAATTAGCATGATTAAACCCTCATTTCACATGGCGTATCATGATAATATTCTTTACCCAAGGCATTGGAGTGCAATCAAGGTTCACCCTTTATAAACATTTAATTTCATGCATAAGTGTGCCACATAGATCATACAACATGGATTCATTAAACGTTGTAATTTATTCCATGAATAAGAGATATGGAATACATAAATATACGTTATAAATAAACAAGTACTTTTGAATTAAGGTTAATACCCTTGATAGATAAATGGGTATGGTATCCACTTACATGATGATTTTGGCATGGAAAATTTTGGTGTAACTTCGGTAGGATAACGATGTCAAATAGAAATCATAAAGTGGGTTGATGAGAGATAAAAGGGTATATTGTCATTTATAAATGAAATTGATAGTAAAGGGGTCATGTAAAATAATATCCCAACATATGTAATGGAATTTAGATGCATAATATAAAAGAATATTTTGAATGTAAATAAGGAGAGAGAAATCTCTCACAGAATTTTGGCATAGTAACAGGTGTACATGGGAGGCATTAATGAGAGATAAAGGGGTATCTAATTAATAAAACATAAGTAGGGTAGTATAATGGAGGTGTGAAATCATACCCCAAATTTTCTAGTTGAAAATAAAAAGGCATAACAATATAAGGAAACTTGGACATAAATAAGGAAGGAAAGTGATGATCTCTTACTTGGAAGTGTGATCCCAAATTCTTGGGAGAGGCTTGAGAGAGGTTTCTTGGGATCTTGGGTGCATTTTTAGGATTATAGAGAGAGTATGGCAGGGATTGGTCGATCTCAAAATGGTTTGAGTGAAGAGTAATGGGATATTGAGTGGGTTTATATAGGAAAGGACAAGGAATTATTTATTATTTAAGTTTTGGACACCACACATTAAACTAATCAAAACCACAAACCATACCATAGTTATTGACCTTGGTTTTTACCAAAGGGTAGTGGAAAAAATTATTTTATAAGGAAAATATCGGAACTTATTAAAATATTAGGGTTTCTTATGTGGAGGTGCGTCACACTCTCAAAGAAATCATTTAAAAATGTTAAAATATTTTATAAGTCTTGGAGGGTCCACTAAAGCACCATAAAATTAATAAAAAAATATAAAATCACATTATTTTAAATTTATAATATATATTTTCAGAATAACCCTTTATATTATTTTATTACATCACTATTGGGTCATTATGATGTCATAAAACACATTATATATTTAAATGGTATTTAATTTTTACCCAAAAATTCGACTGTCTCGAAAAATTATGAAAAATTCACCATTTGATAATTTAAGAAGTCCTGAATCCAAATATAATATTTATTTTTATCTAAATAATTTTCTAAATATGTTAATTTTAACTTTTAAAATAAAAACCAACATTTATCAAAAATTCATGTGTTTTGACAAAAACAACATTCAAACCTTAATAAAAATTACAATTTTATAAAAATTATATGATCATTTATATTTAAAAAATTAATTTAGTATTAATATTTTGTTAAAATATTATTTAATTCAAAAAATCAATAATTCATCAAAATAGATTTCTTAATTTAATATTAACTAAAAACACTATTTGTGCTTTAAAAACTATTTAAAACGTAACAATAATTAAATGAATATATATTCTTTATTTTGTAAAAAACTAATGTAAATAAATATATTTATAAGGTATGGTTGCATAACCCTTATGACACCCGCATAAGCCTAAGGGTGAGGTGTACGATGGTGAAAAACTCTTGGGTGGCTTGGATAGTATTTCTCAGGTGGTAATCTATATTAACTTCCACTTCTCCTGTAAGTGATTCTATTCAAGATTAACGTGTTGAAGATCAGATTGAGCTTGTTCAAGAGAGAAGTCCAGTGATTCTAGTTCCTTTATGAGCTCAAAAAAATGGGCTTCGTATAGAGCAATTCTACTGGATGAGGCCATCTCTTCCTTTTTCTGAGTAAATTGGATTTGTTAAAGCCTTATATTTATACTAATCATTTGATCACTGTTCAACAACTATATTAGCAATGGTAACAATTATTAATGGTATTTTAAAATCCAAAAACATAAAAACAAGGAAGTGAATATGTTTTATATAACCATTTTACATAATAATACATTTATTTAGATCAATAAGAATGTTCATTAATAAAAGTTTGGATCATTACAATCATCCCCCTTAAGAAATTTCACCCTAGAAAATTCTTTTTCCCACACTAAAATAGATGAGGGTAACTCCACTTCATCACTTCCTCTGGTTCCCACATTTCTTCTTCAAACTTGTGGTTTCTCCACAACACTTTGGTGAGGGGAATTGTCTTATTTCGTCGAACATTTTCCAAACGATCTAAGATCTTCGTCGGATTTTCTTCATAGGAGAGGTCATTATCCAATGGTACCACCCTTGGATTGAGTACATGCGATGGGTCAGGTATGTACTTCCTCAAAAGTGATACATGGAATACATCATGTACTTGAGATAGGTTTTGTGGGAGTTCTAGTCGATAGGCCATTGCACCAATGCGATCAATGATCTCAAAAGGGATGATGTACCTTGGGATAAGATTTCCCTTCTTCTAAAATATAATAACTCTCTTCCATGGTGATATGTGGAGAAAAACCATGTCTCCAACATCAAACTCTAGGTCTTGTTGATGATTATCATCATAGCTCTTTTTTGACTCTGAGAAGCTTTAATGTGCTGTTGGATGGTCATAACCTTCTCCACCATTTCTTTGACAATTTATGGACCACAGAGTTTTTTCTCCCAAACTTCATCCCAACATGTCAGTGTTCTTCACCTCTTCTCATAAAGGGATTCATAAGGAGCCATTTGGATGCTTGATTGGAAATTGTTATTATAAGAGAACTCAACCAGAGGAAGATGTTGATCTCATCCTCCTTCAAAATCCATTGAACATGCTCTCAACATGTCCTAAAGTATTTGTATAGTCTACTCATATTTCCATCAATTTGAGTATGATAAGTTGTACTGAAGTATATCTTAGTATTTAGAGTGTGTTGGACACTCTTCCAGAACATAGAGGTGAATCTTAGATCTCCATTGGATAAAATTAATAGTGGTACTCCATGTAGCCTTACCACTTCTCTGATGTATATCCGTTCTAGTTGGTCCAATGAGAAATCCTCTCGAATTGAAATGAAGTGTCTAGTCTTTGAAAGATGATCCACAACAAACCAGATAGCATTTTTTTCTTTGTATGCCTTTGGATGTCTGGTGAAAAAGTCCATGGTGATGTTTTCCTATTTCCATGTTGGTATGGGTAATGTTTTCATCATCCCCTTTGAATTATACCTCTTATCCTTGACTTACTAACATACCAGGTACTTTGATGTATACTAAACGATATCATCCTTCATGTTATCCCACCAATAATGATATTAAGAGGTCCCGATACATCTTTTTTTTTCCTGGGTGAATAGAGAAATTCGAACTATGTGCATCATCCAAAATTTCTTTCTTTAACTCCAGACTTGATGGAAGACATAGTCTTGACCCAAATTTCACAATTCCTTCTTCATTAACATTTAAATATGAGGATTTATCTTTTCGGATAGTTTCCACTTTCTTTTTAATTCCCATATCATCCTTTTGATTATCCTTTAACCATTACAAAAGATATGGCTGAGCAATAATTTTTGAATGGATTGATGATGTTACCTTCTTTATGATTCCAATGTCCATCTTCATCAAATCTAAGAATATTTAATACTTTTTCAATTCTCATCAATGATAGAATCACTAGTTCCTTTCTACATAGATAATTCTTCATCTTGTTCACTTTCCTAGGTTTTTAATGGATTGAGCATTCATATTCTTTGATTCGCTCTAACCATCTTCATTGGTGCATGTTCAAGTCTTTCTGTGTGAATATATACTTTAGGCTTTTTTGATCTATGTATATTTCACACTTCTCCCCAAAGAGGTAATGTTGCAAAATTTTGAAAGTGAAGATTACTACAGCCAACTCCAGATCATGTGTTGGATATTTTTTCTCATGAACTATTAATTTCCTTGAATCATAGGCAATGACTTTTTCATTTTCCATAAACACATAACTCAATCCCTTATTCTAAGAATCACTATATACCATAAAAAGATCTCCACATGTGGGTAGTGTGATCACGAGTGCAGTGATAAGACTCCTTTTCAACTCCTTTAAGATATATTTCCATTCATTAATCCAAGAAAACTTGACTCCCTTACAAGTTATATTTATAAGAGGGTTTGAAAATCAAGATAAATTTCTCACAAATCGGCAATAATATCCAGATAACCCCAGAAATCTATGGATATTTTTCACCACTGTTGGCCTCATCCATCACTCAATTGCATTTTTCATGGAGGGATACATTGATTTACCATTACTTGTGATGATATGACCCAATAATGAGACTTCCTTCAACCAAAACTCACACTTATTTTACTTTTCATAGATCTTGTCCTTTTACAAGGTCTCTAGTACATTGCTTAGATACTCCTCATGCTCCTCCTTGGTTTTAGGTTATACTAGAATATTGTCTATAAATACTACCACAAATTTTTTTAGGTGATCTCTAAATAATTTATTCATCAAGTCCATGAATATTTCCAGAGCATTAGTGAGTCCTAAATGCATTACTTTGAATTCACAGTGCATGTACCTTGTATGAAAAGTGGTCTTGGGGATATCCTCATTATTCACCCTTAATTGGTAAAATCCTAAACGCCAATCCACCTTGGAAAATTATTGTGCTCCACATAGATGATCAAAAAAGTCATCAATTCAAGGTAGAGGATAATTTTTCTTTATTGTGATTTTATTGAGAACATGATAATCAATGCAAAGGTGCATTGACCCATCCTTCTTCTTGACTAAGAGGACTGGTGCACCCCATGGTGAAGCACTTGGGCGTATAAACCCTTTATCTAGATTATCTTGTAGTTGTTTCTTTAGCTCCTGAAGCTCTACAACATCCATTCTATATGGAGTCTTGGATATTGGAAAATCCCTAGGTATAAGATCAATAGAGAATTCAACATCTCTTCTAGGAGTAATACCAGGAAATTCCTTAGGAAACACTTCAGCGAATTCTATAATAATATGCATGTCTTCAAGGATGGTTTCTTAATTAGACTCAACCATCTAAGAAAAAAATGTGTGTTCATAGGGAAATAATACCAATGCTTTAGATGATGGTTCTAAATAAGATTCATCATCCTCCATGCAGTTCTATAGAATTGGGGGTCAATCTTCCATATGGAGAGTTATTTCGCTCTTATAGAAATTTATGTTGGCTCTGTATAGGGAAATATAATCCATGCCAAGAATTGCATCAAATTACACAAAAGGGAGTATGAAGAGGTTATCCGGGAAGTTCAATCCACAAATTATGATAGGGGAGGAGTTATATTCATGGGATACATTGATTTCTAAATTTTCCATTCTCACTAACATCTCTACTTCCCTGATTTGTGGTGGTGTTAGGATTGTTCTACTAAATGTTCGGGATATAAAAGAATTAATATAACCAGAATCAAAAAGTGTGTTCACTATTATTGAATGAATAACTATCGTACCTATCACCACTTTGTTTTCAGGGTTCACTTCGGCAGTAGTGAGGTAAAAATATCAACCTTTCTACCTTAGAGGTTGTTGGTTGCCTCTGAAAATACTTGTCTTAGGGAACTGGTTTGCAAAGTTCCCGAATTATTTGTAGTTGACCAATGAACAATTCATTGAGGATCAAACAGATATTTCCTATCCTCTGTCATAGAAGAGGTTTTTCTACCAGAAATTAATGGCTAGGTGCCATTCTCTTCCACACCTAACAAATGTTCTCACCCGCTTCAAGAAATTTCAGGGGTGCTTCTTTCCGCACCTTTGGAAAGTGGGGTTCTATATTTTCTTATCACTGTTGGATTTAACCATTGGACTTCCAGAATTAAATTCCACTTTCTGATTCTTATCCCCATGATACCACTAATATTTTCTGATCTCCATTTCAAATTTGAGGGAATATCAGACAATTTTCTCATAGCTATCGAAGTCATGGATTTATAGGGCTTTCCATAGGCTAGGTTTTAGCCCACTACAGAAGCGTTAAACCTTGTATTTGGGGGTAATAGGAAAGTCAAATTTATATCATACAAGCCTTGTAAAGTTTTCCTCATACGCTCTAATGGATTCATCATCTTTATTCTTGAGGTAAAAGAAGTCCCTTTCAATATTAAGTTTGAGGGTGTGAGGAAAATATTTATCAAAAAACATTTTCTATAAATTCTTATATTCCAACACCTCGATCTCTTCCTCAGGCTTCGTATTTATGATCAATGTCCACCATTGATCAGCTTTTCCCTCCATAAAATAAGTATCCAGAAGAACCTTCTATTGTTTGGAACATTGAATTATATAGAAGATCTTATCAATAAAGTTGATCCATTGTTGGGTGATTGAGGGTTCATATGATCCATTGAATGTAGGAGGCCTTTGTCTCATGAAGATCTGGATTGCAGCTTTTTATTTCTTAGGGGGTCGAATATTCCTATTGAACCATGTTTCTATTCAAAACCTGAGTTAAGTAACAAATTATCATGAAAATTTTTTCAATTCCTGCTCCCATCGGATTGGGAATATCATTAGAACAATCATCACATTGATCTTCGCATCGGTTGTTAGCCTGAGTCCTCCTATTACTTGTTATTGGTTGGAATAAATGGAAATTTATGGGTAACAGATAAAGGGAAATTCAATGAAAAAAGGGATAACTTATAAATTACATTTATTTCCTTAACTTCTAAATTTATAGGATGCAATATATGTTATTCATGATCTACGTCCCAACATATATTCTTAGTGGAATTTTTTATTCCATTAATAATGTTTCATACTAAGCTTATGAATTTACCAAAGAATATCCCCCAAGAGTGTCGTAACCAAGTGTGTAGCAAGGAACATTGTTGTGCACCAATTTCCATTCAATTCTAGCTCAAAGTGGTATTTTTGGGTTTTACCCCTACATACATCTGTGCCAGAGCCACATCTACTTGTTTGTATCCAGATATGTATGTATTTTATTAATTAACCAATTACTATATACTCACAAAAATTTAGGTGTGTTTTTATTATACTTAGTCTTATCCCTAAGTATTTCACTAGGGTTTTTTATTTTAATTAAAAAAAAATAAACCTATCCTTTGATACCAACTATAACAACCCTTCTATTTATTTCACACTTAAACATGATTTATTATATAAACTTTCACTTAAGAAAAATCTAAGGATTGATAGGTCTAGTTTCCTGAAAAATTAGGAACATTACATAACAACTTAAGACATAAAATACAACATATTTTTTGAAAAATTCTTTTACATGACTACAACATTCCTTCGTACATAGCATTGCATGAGATAACCTGAGGACATACATATAAAAAGGGTGATCTATAAATACTATTAATGGAGTAAAAAAGGTATAACATGAATAATACAATAAATGTTAAGAAATATGAATATCAATGGAGCATAAGAGAAATATGAACATAAAGGAATTATATAGCATGATCATCATAACATGGAGATGTGACATCAACATTTAACATGATATTAGTATGATCCAAGGCTTATAGCACATGGAACATGAGTAAACCATCAATGCATTTGAATTAGCATGATTAAACCCTCATCTAAATTTAATTATCATTATTAAACCCTGATTACACATGGTTTGTCATGATACTATTCTTTACCCAATGCATTGGAGCGCTATCAGGGTGCACCCTTTATAAACGTTTCATTTCATGCATAAGTGTGCCACATAAATCATACAACATGGATTTATTAAACATCATAAATTATTCTGCAAGTAAGAGATGTAGAATAAAAAAAGTTAAGTCCTTAGTAAACAAGTACATATGCATAAAGGTGAATACCCTTGATAGAGAAGTGGGTATTGTATTCACTTACACAATGATTTTGGCATGGGAAATTTTGGTGTAACTTCGGCAGCATAACAACGTCAAATAGAAATCGTAAAGTGGTTTGATGAGAGAGAAATGGGTATCTCATAATTTATACATGTAATTTATAGTAAGGGGTCAGGTGACATAACATCCCAACATATTTAATGGAATTTATATGCATAATATAAAATAATTGTTTGAATGTAAATGAGGAGAGAGAAATTCCTTACAGAATGTTGGCATGGTAATGGGTGTACATGGGAGTAATTAATTAGAGATAAAGGGGTATATTATAATTAAAACATAATGAGGGAATTATAGGGGAGGTTTGGAATCATACCCCAACATTTTTAGTTGAAAATAAAAATGCATAACAATATAAGGAAACTTGGACATAAATAAGGAAGAAAGGAAAGTGAGGATCCCTTACTTGAAAGTGTGACCCCAAAGGCTTGGGAGAGGCTTGAGAGAAGATTATTGGGAGATTGGGGTGCCTTGGGGGGATTATAAAGAGAGGATTTCGGGGTTTTGTATAGATCCAAATGGTTTTAGTGAAGATTAATGGGAGATTGAGTGGGTTTATATACGAAAGGAGAGTTATTTAGGTTTTGGACACTACACATTAAACTAATCAAAATCAAAAACCATCCCATGGTTTTTGCCCATGGTTTTTTCCAAAGGGGAGTGGAAAAAATTATTTTATAAGGCCAATCTCCAAACTAATTAAAATATTAGGCATGATTATGTATAGGTGAGTCACACTCTCAAGGAAATCATTTTAAAATGTTAAAATATTTTATAAGTCTTGGAGGGTACACTAAAGCACCATAAAATTAATAAAAAATATAAAATCACATTATTTTAAAGTTAAAACATATATTTTTGGAATATCCCTGTATATTATTTTATTACATCACTATTGGGTCATTATGATGTCACAAAACACATTATATATTTAAACAGTATTTAATTTTTACCCAAAAATTCGACATTCTCAGAAAATTATAAAAAATTCACCATTAGATAATTTCGAAGTCCTGAATCCAAAAATAATATTTATTTTATCTAAATAATTTTCTAAATATGTGGATTTTTACTTTAAAATAAATAAAATGTTTATGTAAAATTCATGTGTTTTGACAAAAAACAGCTTTCAAACTTTAATAAAAATTACAATTGTACACAAATTAAAAAATAATTTATATTTAGAAAATTAATGTAGTAATAATATTTTATTAAAATATTAATTAATTAAAAAATTCATTAATTCATCAAAATAGATTTATTAATAGAATATCAACTAAAAATACTATTTGTGCTTTAAAAATCATTTACAAAGTAACAATAATAAAATTAATGTATATTCTTTATTCAATGCAAAACTAATGCACATAATTAAATTCTAGGGTCTTGTTACATAACCCCTTATAACACCCACATAAGACCCAAGGGTAAGGTGTTCGATGGTGACAGACTCTTGGGGTAGCTCAGATAACATCTCTTGGGTGGTAATCTCTATTAACTTCCACTTCTCATATAGGAAATTCCGTTCAAGCTTAACATGTTGAAGCTAGGCTTGGGCTTGGTCAAGAGAAAAGCCCAGTGAATCTACCTCTTTTCTGATCTCTGAAAAATGGGATTCATATGGATCAATTATACTAGATGAGGTCATTGCTTCCTTTGCCTAAGTAAATTGGATTTGTTAAAGCCATATATTTATACTAATCATGTGATCATTGTTCAACAGCTATATTAGAAAAGCTAAAAATTATTAATGGTATTTTAAAATACAAAAACATAAAACCAAGGAAGTTCATATTTTTCATAAAACCATTTTACATAATAATACATTTAATTATATCAAGAGGAATTTTCATTAATAAAAGTTTGGGTCTTTACAATAGCTCTCCACTTTTTGTTTTTGTTTCTTTGATTATCAATCTTCTAAAGAGAATCATCAAGTTCCAAATTGAGATCAACATCACCAATCAACTGATTATCTCCAAATTTATAATTTTATGGTTTTGATCTTTCAATAGTAGCCATTATAGATGCTTTATTTCTAGACTTTAACTTAGGCTATTCTTCTTCAAAAAATTCATTATCATCGTCTTCTTATTTATAAAAAACTATTTATCTATAATTTATTTCCATATTTGAAGTCTCCCTTTTGGGATAACCTTTTCTGAGGCTTATTCTTGTTTCCAGCATCACTTTCTTCATCATCAAACTTCCTTGAGCCTTTAGAAGAAATGTTACCAACTCTACCAAATCGAAAACATGTCAGTGGAAGCATTCCTTTAAATCTCACTTTTCCTCTATTAAACTTATTGGAAAAAAGAGAAACAATTTTTTCTTCCTCATTATCTTCCCCAAATCATTATCCAGAAACCTCAAGGTTTTGCATGGATTTTAATTCCATTTCCTTTCTTACTCAAGTCGTTGAATATTCTGGTTTGAATCTCATTTCATATGCCACCAAACTGCTGAACAGATCATCCAAAGAAATCTTGGATAGATCCCTTTCCTCGAGGGATGACTCTTTTGGAATATAGAGTGGTGCAATCCTTCTCAATATTTTCTTCATAATTTTAGTGTCATTTATTTTTTTACCAATTCCTCATATTGATCCAAAAATATCAGTAATTCAATAAAAAAGGTGTCTTCATTTTCATCAGAATTCATTTTCATATCATTGAACATATTATACAAATCATGGAGTTTCTCTTCTTTCACTTTATTTTCTCCTTCATATATATTTTCATGTTATTTACATATAGACTTGGCTGAAGTGAAACTCATCGCTTTTAGATATATTTTATTAGATAATGTTGCACTAAGTTAAATATATTATTTGGCATCTACATCAATAATTTTCGTGTCTATTTCAGTCGTAGAAAATCTGGTTACATCAATGACATGTATTCTGTATGAAATGGAAAATAGAAATTACATTCTAATATATCTTAGATGATATATTATCCTATTATTTAAAACATGTAAGTTTCTTATATAAAAGAGGGGAACTCCCCTGACATTTACTAAATTCTCCAGGACAAAAAAAATATAGATTTAACTCGACCAACATGTACCCTTTGATACCACTCGAAGAACCCTGGAACAACCTTATAGTTGAGGGGTGAATCAAGGTGTCAATATTTTCTTCTAAAGTGATAGATCTTTTTCCCTTGTTGGTATGAAACTGTTAAACCAATCTGATGGGAACATGCAGAAAAAACAATCACATGCAAAGAGACAACACAACAATTTTACTTGGTTCACCACTAAGGGCTGGTCCAAGGAGCATACGCCAACAATGTGTTGATCATACCTAAATCAACAAATCTTTACTTGTTGTGGAATATAGAAGTTCAGACACAATAACTATATTCTAGGAACACTTCCTTTACATGATTTCAAGGATAACATAGTGCATCCCTCATATCACTTCTGTCAACTCCCCTTGACCACTACCTTGGGTGAAGTCGTACTTAGTTTATGAACTTGAATTTCGCTTTAGTATATTTGCATTAAATTCTTTTTCCCATACTATAATGAGAATCTTCTTGCACCGTAGACCTGAGTTTATGAACTTCTAATGCACTATTCCCTTAAACATGACATTTAGAACTTCTGTTCATAGAGATCCTTCTCGAATCTAACAACCTTTGTGAAGAAAAATGCCTCCAAAAAACTCATTGATTCATTATATAATACCCCATAATTGAAAATAACCCATTACTTAGAACCATTGGCATAATTAAAAACATAACTTGTCTTTTCCTGATGCTCAAACGTGCATAGAAAACTAAGTTCATGAAGCTCCCTATCCTTCAAATAATCAGATGGATTATAACTTCCATCCAATTATTTTCATGTAAAATGAAGAGGGGGTAGCCTCATATTTATAGTCTTGGACATTCATGATGCTCCACCACCTCTACCAGATTTTGTTTGAACCCCAAAAAATCATGCTCACCAAAATCCTTCACTCACGAAGCTCTAGTGAAATTCAACCTGCTTACGATGATTCTTGTAGTGACAGATATTCCTGTCAACCCATTTTATATTTCAAAATAGTCCACTTCTCATAGTCATGATTATTACCATCACCATTCATGATGCTCCACATATTCATTAATCTCATCTAAGTATTCACAAAATCTATTCCTTTACAATTTTTATGAAGTGTTATTGCCAGAAAACTACCTTTCACGAAGCTATCCTCTTCCTCCAAATTTTTTACCCCAAATTTTTTTCAAACAATAGGAAATGATTCCACCTTCAGTATTGCAGTCAAATTTTAATTTAATATCCATTCCCTTGCAAATCCCCGATCACCCCAGCTTTGATGGACAAAAAACAAATACCAATATCCATTTCTAGTAAAGAACAGTCTTGGTTACAAAAATAATAATAATTAATTAACCTTTAAATAATTATTATTATGTTATATCTATAATTTATATTAATAAAATCTATCCTTATTACTATCCATGTAAAAATAAAAATAAAAACATTTAACATCGCTACGTGGGGGCAGTAGTCCACACGTACGCATGAGTGACATTACTATCTTCCAACAGATTGGAAGGTAAAGAGTAATATGTGATATTATATTACCAAATTTATTTTTATTCCATAAATATTACATATATTCATTAACTATATTTGTAATATCCTTCATGTAAATCATATTTGAAAAATGAATCACATCGTTTCACAAGATGGTAGTTTTCCATACACAAGAGCGATGTTATCATATGACCCCAAGAAATGGAAAGTAAGAAGATATATGTGATATAGTAAATCAAATATTATAATAATGTCATAAATATTACATAAATATGTTAAATACATCATTATATTCAACCTTGAAATGTGGTTATGGAAAATGAATTACATTGGTTTGTGAGGCGGTATTCTGCCGTACACACGATTGATGGATTCATTTCCCATTTGATGGAAGTGAATATGGATATAGTTTATTCAATTAATATAATAACATATATTTATATATTATATATTTTTTATTATATTATCATTTTTAAGAAGATTTTAAGGATGTGGAAGATGAAATAGAACAAATACACACATTAAAAATTTTATATATTCTTCATAGAACCCCTTTAGGTTTATACCTAAATCCATGTTAGAAAGATTTAATAATAAAAATAATTCCTCTAGAAAGTGTGGAGGTAATTAATTGAGATATTTGGGTAGGTATTGGCTTAACTAAAGGTTTTTCTAAGTGTATAGAGGAGAGGATAGGGGGTGACATTTTATAAGTGAAGTAAATGATACACTTGGAATTTCTGAAAGGAAAAAGTGATAATCAGGTATTTACCATGACAAAATTCATGAAAATGGTTCATTATATAACCTTATAGGGTAAAAGGTTGAAATATTTCCAAAAAATGAGTTTTGTATAAATTTTAGGCTTTTTTTAACACTTATCTTCTTAGTTTAACCCCCGGTAAACCCGTTTTCACCTCAACCGTGGTAATTAATTTTTATAGTTTTCAATATTTATTATGGTAAAAATTTAAGTTTACCTTAATAGACAATATAAATTATTTTTAAAAAAAATATTAAATCCATTTTTATAAATTCAATTCATATAAGTGTAATAATTCAATTTAAAATTAAATCTATTGACGCGTCAAAAAATGGGTTTTCCAAAGAAACACATTCAAAATATTAAACGTTTTCTATAACTAGGTTTTCAAATGAGATAACATTGGAGGGAAGTGAATATATGGACATGAAAGAAAAGTATAAATAATTATAGAGATTTATAGATAACATTGATCAAAATAAAGTTAATTATAAAGAGATATTTAACAATCATAGATCCAAATATCTATATTTGAAATGAAGGTAATAGGATACCATATTCATTTCAATATCCTTTTCCAAAAGTTTAGGGATTTTTTTACTATATAGACTAAGAAAAAAAGTAAATATAATTACTTGATATATTTATATTCCATTAGAACACTTTTAACATTTGTTTTTGGTTCTATCAATTTTCACATCATTTTACACTCCAAGAAGTGAATATCCGAGATGAATTTTTACTGCTAAAGAACTAAAAATAACTTTTAACGTATCACAAGATCCATATAAGAGTAACAACCTATTTCTACTATCATTACTAAAAACAAAATGGTTAGAACAAGTTATCCAATATAATACATTAATATATAAAACCTCAATATTAACTCTCAAAATTCAACTTAATCTATTTCATAAATGTTAAACCTTAAAACTAATCAAAAATATTTCTAACCAAATTCAAAGTCTAAAAATTTAGATGTATGGTCAATAAATCAAAATTATATTCTCCATACAATATAAGGTTTATCTTAATGTAAAATTTAAAATATGTGGATTCCTTGATCACTATAAAACCTTAATGAAAACATGTATGCTTCCAAAAAAATATTTCTACCCTTATTCCTTGACTAAAATCTCAAATTATAGAATTAATTATATAATCCCAAAAATAAAGTAAACTCCAATAAAGATAACAAAAACCATAAAATCAATAACAAATTTTAATTTCACCAATACTATCCTACAAACATATATTTATCATTATTTTCTTAACATTGAGAATGTATAAATGGTTATCTTCCCTCAATCACGTGCTTTCCAAAAATATCAACATTCTGCTTAATCACTTTTTTTGTTCATTAGTTCCATTTAACATATTCTTGAAAATAATTAACGAAAAAATTCTATTGAATAGACATTATATATATTTCATTATTCACATAACATAATTCTTGAATTATAATATAGAAACTATAAAATCATTCCATTTTATTCGTAACCCATTGACAATGGCTCATCATTATATTCCTTAATTCCTCATTCCTTTCATATTCCATTTGTATTCCCTTATCGATCAATATTATAACCATTAATCATAAAACCATTCTTATTATCTTCATGATATTTCCCCTATTACAAAGACTTTTATAATACACATACTTTCCACATTTAAAACATTCAACTGTTGATGATAACTTAGGGAGACCATTATTCTCATAACTGAACTTTTTATTTTCCCTCAAAAATTATTTAATTTGTGTCTTTATTTTACATAACCAAAAAAACGTTCCCTTCCTCTTAGAATTCACTTGGGTGATTGTTCTCATATTCTTGAAATATATGAAATTAAATATTATTTCCTCTATGGTCTCCACCACCTGATCTCTCTACGAACTCTATCTTTCTCTTATTTAGAAGGCCTGAGAGTTGGTTAACGTGAAAATTGTTAATAACATATCATGATGAATAATTAGGAATAATCACAATATCCTTAACTCTATTCAGAATCCCATTTGGTTTCTCATCAATAAATTTTCTATCACACTAAATTTTAACCTAGTTCCTTTTGTTTCCATCCATTAACTAAAACAAAAAAAAAACAAAGTGTGAGCAAAAATACTAAGAGTGGGAAGTCACATAGTCATGAAGAGTCATTTATAGGATGCATAATCCTTGAAATCATATTTTCAATATATGATGCATTAGGTTTAACGTAGTTCAATAATGGTCATTATATATTCAAATCCTTTATAATGGTTCATAAGGAAAATATGAATTAACTAAAGAATATCCCCAAAGAGTGTAAAACTAGGGGAGTAGTAAGGTCCATTGTCATGTAACAAGTGACACTTGAGTCAAGACTGATGTTCCTTTTTGGGATCAATTACCCCTAAGTACATCTGTTCTAAAATGACATCCACTTTTAGTATCTAGAAAGATATATATTTTTTGAAAAACCACATGATGTCTTCCTTACAAAAACTATAGGATGTTCTCTTATACTTATCCTCAAATTCTATAAAAGGGTTATGTTATCTAAACTATGTTTTACTAAATATAGTCCCCATGGTTTCTAAAAAATTTTCATTGATACTAGTGGTAAAGGATTAACCCCTAGTATCCTAGATTTGGTGGTTTCTTTATTACATTAGCATGAGATACAAGAAATCACATCCGAAAGGATCGAATAGTTTGGTAGTTTTAGGAAAACTAGAAACATACTTGAATATAATTTAAATTTGAAAACATAAAAACATAACATATAATTTTATTTGAGAACACAATTATTCCCTTGATAATATCCCTACATATCCATCATAACATACATTTTTACTTTATGGGGAAATAAAAATAAGAGGGGTTAGCTCTAATACTCAGTAAGGGTATTCTTTCAATGGAATATATCATGAATACATAATAAATAATCAATATGAAAATGTAAGTATTTGAAACACATTCCATTTAATCAATAACTTAAGAATAAATAATAATATGGAATGAATAAATGATGATTAGATAATTCCATATGAATAATCACATGAGATTGAAACTTAACCAAGGATATTCTAAATAATTATATAATCATGTGTAACATCAATAAATAGTACCATAATGAGGTAATTCATAATAATATATATCATAACTATATCATCGATTCCTTATTCCAAGACATATTATATGAAAGGGTAAGACCACGACAAAAAACCCAACTATGTTTTCCACATGAGACCTACCGATGCATCGAGGGGCTATAGTTGGCCACGTCAATCACATACTAAGTCAAATAAATTTCTTATAATAAAGGGGTTAAACATAATCAACAAAACCATTAAAATTAAAGAACTATCATATGAAATATTAATACATTCCCCAATCAATAAACATAATCATAAACCATTAAGAATAATATGGTGAATTTTATCAATATAATACATCCCCAACCAAAATGATCATTAAATAACCATAAAAATAATAAAGATGATATAATTAGAGAATATTATAAGTGTATAATAAGTAACATAATGGTAGTTTTCATTTATGAAAATAAATACCATAAAAAATCCATTAAAAATTTTCTTGGGGAAAATATCCTTTTTTTTACTTTAAAAATAAATTTTTAAAACTAATTTTTTTTAGAATATTAAGAAAAAAAATATTTGAAAATAAGCTTGTAAAATTTGAATGGAAACTTCAAATAAATGATTGTTCATGATGTTAGGAAATTCCATACACAGTGAGTATGTTAAAAAAAGATTCCTTTCACATTTTTAGTAAAAAGTCAACAAGTACCTTGTTTGGAAAATGATAGTAAGGTTCCTTTTAATCTATTTTTTTTAAATAATATCATGCAAAAAAATTAATTTAAAAAATAATTTTATGAATTTTAAAAACACTTTAGAAAATATTTTTATAAAATATGTACATTGAAGAGAACGATATTTTCAACCGAAAAGAGAAATACATTTGGTTTTTATAAAAATATTTTTTTTTAATAATTGTAAGTAATGAAGAGTGGGATATTTTAATATTAATTAAAAATTAGTGAATAACCATAAAGGAATAAAATTAATTATTTTCATAGGTTATATATCATAGGATTTCATCATCGTTAATTTAATCATAAACAATCTATATAAATATTTAGATTTTAAAATAAACCATTACCACTTTTGCAAATTTTCAATCATAAGTCCCATGAAATAAATAACATAAAATAAAACATTAAATACCATGAAGTTAATTGGATTAATGATATAACATATTAAAGGTTACGTATATACACCACACAAAAGAACAAAGTGGTGAATATGGTGTACGTCTCATGTAAGTAAAAGTGAGACGAGATATCCTTACCTTAGGTCTGATTTCATTTGTACATGTTTGTAACTCCTATATAATAAATATATATTTATTAAAAATATATTATATAACCATAATAATACATTTAATACCATATATAATTTAATTATAGTCTTTTAATAACTATTTATTAACAATTACTTATTAAAATCCTATTTTTGGGTAATAACAACTTTTTTTCATGTATGTTTTGATTTGGTATTTTTGGTCCTTTCACTTTGATAATAGTTAAATAAAATACATAATATAAAACACGATATAAATATTATATATATTAATTATATATGTATTTATATTAATCCCTAAAATGTTATGATAGAAACTGAATTACACCGTTCATGGAGACAATAGGACATACATACACATGAATATTGTATCCATTTTCTCAACAGTTGAAACGAAAGGAAGATAAATATTAATTAACCTTTGAATAATAATAATTATGTTATATATATAATTTATATTAATAAAATAAATCCTTATAACTATCTATGTAAAAGTAAAATGAAAAACATTTCACATCATTGTGTGGAGTTGGTAGTCCACACATATGCACGAGTGACATTATTATTTTCTAGTGGATTGGATTTTAAGAAGTTATATGTGATATTATATTTATTGATGAATGTTTATTTCATAAATATCACATATATTCATTAACTTTATCCTTACCACCTTCCATGTAAATCCTAAATAAAAAAATTCACAATGCTTTGCGAGGCTGTAGTCTGCCGTACAAAAGAGAAATGTTATTGTATCCCCCTATAGAATAAAATGTAAGAATATATATGTGATTTAATAATTAAAAAAAGTATAATAATATCATAAATTTCATATAAATAAGTTAAATCCATCCTTAAAAGGTGGTGAAGGAAAATGAATCATACCAGTTCGGGAGGCGGTAGTCTGGTGTACACATGATCGACATTTTTGTTTCTCATTAGATGGAAGTAGGGATGGATATATTTTATTCAATTAACATAATAGAATTAATTATATATTAGATACTACTTTTTTATACTATAATATTTGAATAATATTTCAAGGAGGTGGAAGAATAAATAAAACAAATACACACGTTAATAATTTTAACTATTCTTCGGAGAACCCCTTTAGGATTATACATAAAGACCTCCTAGGAGAGTTTAATAATTAAAATAATTCATATTGTATGTGAGGAGATAATTCTGGAATATATATTTTTAGGTATTGGTGGAACAAAATTTCTTTGGAAGTGTGAATATGGGAGGAGAGGGTGTCCTTTTATAAGTGGGGGATAGGATATACTTGGAATTTTTGAAAAGAAAAAGTGTTAACACATTTTTATCCAGATAAAATCATCAAAAATGGTACAATATCAAACCTTATACGTGATAAAGTCTAAATATGATGAAATAATTGGTGTTTTATAAATTTTCTATCATTTTTAACCCTTATCTTCTTTGTTTAACCCCCTAGTAAACCCGTTTTCATATTAACCAAGATGATTAATTTTTATTATTTTCACTATTAATTATGGTAAAAAATTAAGTATACCTTATTATATAATATATATTACGGCGTTTAAAAATATTTAATCCTTTTTTTTAAATTTAAATCACATAAGTTTTATAATTCAATTTAAAATTAATCCCATAAAAGCATCTAAAAAACAATTTTTCCAAATAAAAATTTTCAAAAGATTAAAAAGTTTTTATATGAATATTCAATATAAAATTTATTCTAATTACCTAAATTATTTAAATTTTAAAATAATTGAACTAATTTTACTTTCAAACAAATTTAAAATATAATTTAAGTTCATAAATAGTTTAAACAAAAATGCACTTTTCATTAAAAATCTTTGTTATTCTCTCTTCGTAAAAAAATTATTTTTCTCAGAAAATTCTCAAAAATTCACCCAAATATAATTTTCAAATTAATATTTAAAATTTTAACCTTATTTTTTCAAATACATTTTCTAAAATTTTTAACAATTAATTTAAAATTATGTGTGCGAAGAATGACTAGATCGCCTTTTAAAAGATTACAAATTTTCAGAAATTTTTTCTTTTTATATCAAATGGTTATTTTTTTAATCAATAGATAACCATTGAATTTATTTTATAAATGTGAACACCATATATATTTCAAAAATTATTTATTCTTATTTATAAACTCCAAATTAATTGTGAAGTTATAATGATCATGTTTAAATAATAATATTTTAATAGACTATAACATTTCATTTGAAACCTAGTGTTGTGTGCATCATAAGCTATTGAAGAGATTGATTTTTTTTAAAATATATAATAAAGTCTCGAGGTATTAAATTATCTCCGAATCTTGGTTTTTAATATCATATACACTATCGATAATTAAGTTCCTCTTTTAAAATATTGGGTATCTACACTCACCAGGTCACCCAACACACAAAAATACTTTATTGTGCCTCACAATCATATTTTTTATCTATAAATAAGAATAATACTCATGATAAAATTAAAAAAAATCACAACCAATAAAACTCTATGATGAACATTGGTTATGGATAACTCAAATTTATACTTTTAGAGTTCAATTATCATTTCAATTCTTGAAATCTATATCTATATATACCATTATATGGAAAACATGAAAGAATAATACAACATAGATTACCTTTTATATATTATTTTATATTTCATACTCTTAAACCTTTTTAAGAATATTTTATAAACCCAACATAATCACTTGTTTATCATATCATATATAATAAACTACTTGATCGATCCTATGTATGCTTCACTTTTTGGGATTTTGTTAAGTCATGACATAATATATAATTCAAATCACATCTCTATGTGACCATATGATAACCCCCACAAAATCTTTATTGAGAAACATATATTAATAAAATATGAATAATGGGGAGATTTTGGAATCATATTCCAAAAAATTCAATTCTTTGAACATATTTATTCTTCTTAACTTAGTTTCATCAAATGTTATAATGTAAACTTATTTTTTCTACTTGAAAATATCTCTAAGTGCATTAGCGTCATCCTTACAACTATTTCCATAAGAAATTTTCCTTGAGTTTTTTAGTATAATTTAAATGTTACTTCATTACCTTACTAGAATATCCCTAACCCTTTTAGGACAAAGTGATATTTAATTTAAGATTCCATACCTTCTTGGTCTTTACTTGGTGTTTTCTAAAGGCTCAGTATTTCCAATATAGAGTATGTATGAGTTTCAGAGGCTATGTGTGTATTATTGGCCATTCTGGGGGTTAACACACCTTGGTGGTGGGCGTAGTGAAGGTTATGTTAGGTATAAGGGTTTAGAAAAGATATATTTGGTTTTTTATATAGTTTTTAGTGCAATATGACAAGTAACACAGCTTGTCAAACCATTTTGGAGGGTGTGTTGGTTGTGGTGTCCTCCTGTCCAAAACAATTGTCATTGAAATTCCTTGGTGAGGGTGTGTCACTAGGCATGATAACGTGGGGGAATTATTATAAAAAAATGGAGAAGAAGACATCACCACATCAAGGCTTTGTCATAGTGATGGGAAATGACCAAAGAATGAGAAACATGCCATGGTGGAATCTTTTCTAGGATAACATCCTGAATAAGACCATATATTACACCAAGAGATGGTAGAGGTTGTGGTGATGGTCAATATTTTTTTGAGATGGATGAAATTATCACTGTTCCTTGTGGATTTCTTCTATTTAAAATGGGAGACACATTCATATTAAATGGGGGATCTTAAATTAGTTTTTCATTTGATTCATCCCCTCTATTAACTAATCCACACTTCTCATCTTGAATTCATTTGTTTTATATATATTATGGAAAACATGAGGTGTGGTCAGTCATTTTCTCACATTGAGTCTCCATTGATAGAAATAATCATCGGGTAAGCATTGTTTCTACCTCCCCATGGTCCCCTTTGGTTGGCCTCTTGTGGGTTCCAACCCTTGGATTGTAGATAACTGAGTTCTCATGATTAAGGTACCCTTCTATCCTATTTCTCATTTTTACTAGGTTTTCATTGTTGAAATATTATTTATTTTTGGGATGATATATGTGTATGGGTTTTTAGTGTCATGTGGATGTTAGGTTCTAGCTAGTCTTCATTCAGCATGGTGGGGTTTCTTTCTATGTTGGTTGACTCCCAATATTCCATTCTTATGAAAAGAACATTGAACTTCAAATCGAGGTTGGGTATTTATTTCTTCTCCTATTTTTTGTGAAGTATTAATATTACCATAATTTATCTCTTTGGTTAATGGTGTAATTTAACTTAATAAATACTAAACTATATTAAAGAAATAAAATTTCTTGGTTGTAGTGATCTCATGTGTGTATTCCATGTTAATATCTTATCTATTGATTTTCTAGATAGTGTGTTTATTATTGTTCATGTTATGTGGTATTATTTTTTTATGTTTGATAATTTAATAAATATCATAAAGATGGTAATTCTTATTGGATAAATAAAAAAGTGATGTGTTTAATTTAAATTTCTATTCATTATAAATTGATTGAAATAAAAGTGATTATTGAGATATGTTTAATTTGAATCTTTTCTTCCTTATAGTTTGATAACATTGAAAGTTATGCATGAAATAATGCTACATATATTATAGCTATTGATAGATGAAGAATTTGTTTTCCTATGGTTGTAACCTATGATAAATGAATCAGTTAATTCAAGACAATAAAAAATATATTTGATAAAGATAATTGTTTGGTTTGAGTGAGCTTATTTTCTCAATAAGGTTAGATGCATTGGATTTATGGCCTATATTCCCTACTGAAGTTTGTTTTTTTCTTACTACCTTGTTCATTTTATCTGTATGTGAGCCTGGGATGACTGATTTTTTTGGAGATACATGTGTGGGGAGGCCTAGGATTGTGGCATAAATTGGAACTTTAGATGGTAGGATGCATGGTGATATACATCATGGTGTCAGGGATGGAATAAGAGAAAAGGTTAAATATAGGATTTCCAGTTGTTTATGTTCTAGAAATTTGTATACTTACTTGAAAATGAATATTTTATACAGACTAGATGGCCAGGTTTCTTGTTTTTTTATTCCTTTATCCATGACATGACACATATGGTTGTTCTTGGTTTATGTATATTTTTTATGGTATCTTAATATGAGTCTTAGAGTACCTAAAATTATTGAATTATAATGAATATTAATAAATTTTTAAACCCATGGGGTTGAAGGATTAATGGAATTCTAAATGATGATGCCTCTTGAGTAGCCTTTGAAGAGGTTGTATTATTATTGTAGGTCATGGAAATTGGATGGTAATTAACATAAATTGTGAAATGTTTAATGAAAATAATTCAATAAAAGTTTCCTTGAAATGATTTTATGATTATAGGATATCTAGTCCTTAGTAATGAAATTTAGGTGGTCAATAGAAAATAACTTCAATTGATTCTAAGGCTAGTTTATTTCCCATAGTGTGGTTATGATATATATTTATATTCCTATGTTATGTGATTTCATACACTACCGTAAAAATGTCGGTAGGGAAACAAAAAAAATGGGCTCTTGAGGGTGTTTTCCCTAATATTCAGGTTGGTGAGGAATACATGGTTGACAACACATCTTACCATGATCTCTTCTCCTGGTAATATTATGTGATGGTATGCATGGTTTTACCATTCCCATATTTATGTGTGTAGAGGTTTTTAATGGGTTTTGGTTATTTCACACACATGTATCTCTAGATATAGTATCCTAGGAATTATTATAGGCATTTTTTGTATGGGATGTGGTTTCTTGAGGTACAACACATTATTTATGGATTGTGGTGGCTCCCATAAACTACTTGGTTACTATATGTATATGTGGTTAATGATGATGATGTGATGTGATGAACTAAGTGCATGATATGTAAATTTGTGATATGATGCATGGGGTGCATGATATGTTACAGTTTCTTAGGTGTTTTTGAGAATTCTTATATTTGAAGAGATAAGGTTCAACATGTGTGATGTTGGGGATGTGAAAAATGCTAGTGGGAAAGTGGTAGTTGGGTACCTTCATTTTTTATTATGTTGGATATTATATTATCTCTTGTATTAGATACTTGGAGAGAGATCCATGGTGAGGGTGAGAATTTAGTATACATGTTTAGTTTATGATTTAGTTTCACTTGTTTATTCACTAGGATTTAGTATGATTTATTTATATTTTGTATTAGAGGCTTCAGGGATTATCCTATCGAGTATACTTGTATACTCACCCTATGTATATATAAACTATTATTTAGGTCATTTGAATCTGGTTAATTATCGAGCTAGACATTACAATTTCATGGAGTTTTTAGGAGCTATTTAGGCTTTGTGGTCACTACTGAGGATTTTCTTTTGGTTCTTGTAGTTTATTTTATAGTTGTGTTGTTGTATGAAATTATATGAATGTAATGTTATATTTTATTTCTTTTATTCCCAATTGTTTTTTTTTTGTTTTTTTCTTATATATATTCCCTCATAATATTCTTAGAGGGTAATGCCTCTCATTTGAGTGTATGGTATACCCTCAATGATTATCACCAACCCATGGCCCATTAAAGGTTGTCTATGGGCGTCATTATATTCATCCTATCATTACCATCCCAAGAGGGGTACCTTGAGGAGGAGAAGGTAATGAAGTAGTACTATCAAAGGATTAGGTTGAGGAATAAGATGATGTTTAGAGGTATGAACTAGTGATAACTACATGGTTTGGTATGACAACAGTTTTAGATGATCCTTTTAAGAAATGTAAATAAGAGAGATCATCTAAAAAATAAGTATTTAGGCCCCCATGAGATCTGATTTGATGAATTTTAAGTTTATTGAGCATACTAAGAATTTTTTTCTAGTTGTGGGGTGGATACTTAGGAAAGGATCTTGCATCATTCTCTTTTTTGCACGTGTTTGAAATGGGTAGACCTTGAGATTTGGTTAAAGCTCAATTAATAAATCTTAACTGATTGGTCTTAAATATCCCATATTCTTAGTTTAGGTGTCTTCAACTATTTTTTATTTTACATGTATGGTTATAGGTCAAAATTTTTATTAGGGACGCACTGAATATGTTCTGAAGGATGTTTCAATAGATCTTTGTAGAGTTATGGTCGATGATGATGAAACTTAGAGGACACTCTAAGAGTTTTAGTGTTAGAGTCTATAGAAGTATGAGGGATTATCTTCAGGCTTAGTGAAAAAGGACTTGTTGGAGAAGGTAGAGATAACCTTTAGTTCAATATATGCTTAGATGGGGAATTGGGTTTTGTTGGTGGTGAAGATGTTGTGTGGGGTGTCTATGAAGTGGTGGTTCTTGTTCCTTGGGAATCGTGAGGATTCATCTATCTTGTGGGATATGTTCACATATCAGTTTCAAGCTAAATTTATTTCTTTGAGAGAAAATTTATACAGTCACTAAGATCTTATTACACTTTGACAATGGATTTCCAGCATGCGAGGGTCTAAGATGCGTTTCGGGACCCTTCTCTAATATTCTTTAGACCCATTTCTTGCTGATGAGGTCAAAGTGATACATTTCAAGGAGGCCTTGCTTTTAGAGATCTTGTAACAGGTTACCCTATTTATTCTTACAATGTATATAGAGGTATAGAAAATAGTAGAGGTAGTTGTGAGGATGCAGACCAAAACCAAATCATCATGAGAGGAGAGTAGTCAAGATTATCCACATAGTAGTGTTGTGGTTCTGGGATCCTAGTTTCTAGGATAAATGTGTTTTCAAATAGCTGAGGGTAGGTCCCAACCCTCATTATCTTATTTATTTGAGGGTGGAAGCTCTCGGACCCCTAACAGGGGATCATATTTATATTTTTATTATAGATTCCATTTTTAATAGTAATGTTAGGGCATAAAATTTACGATAATTTAGTATATAGTTGGTGTTCTACTTTAAGTTCCTCAATTGCAGAAGTTTTTGTAACAATCCAGGTATTTAGAGAATAATAATTTTTTCACTTATATCAATATTTATGAATAAGATATTATTTTTAAAATAAATGATATTCTTTTTCTGATATTATACTCAACACACAACAATGGGTTTCCTTGAAATCATATGTTACACATAACTTTTAGTTATACTGAAAAATAATTCAATATTTTTATTATTTTAAATGGTAGTTAGCACCTAGCTGTTGTATTGGAGAGAATGAAAATAACTAACTATAATATGATTATACATGTTTGTTAAATGTATTTAAATTTATCTGATAAATTTTAGAGGCTTAAAATAAGAATGAATCTGATTTTAAGCATGAAATACTCTAATATTTTTAAAATGTCGTTTTACCACCTTTTGATGGAAAACCCTTTTTAAATATATTTTTTTTCACTTTTATATGTTACATTGGACAAAATAAACTTCTTCTTTAAAATCGGGACATCAAAATTTACTTTGGATGAAATTTTGTTATTTTTCTGAAAATGTTCATTTTTTAATGAATAGTGAAAAATACTGCATTTTAATTTAAAACTGCATTTTCATCTAATTAATTTATATAGTTAGATTGTACTTTTAGTTGGTTTTAAAGTTTAATTGGATTATAATTTTATCATTTAATTCAATTTTGGTCATTTTAATTAATTTCACTTTGAAATTGGACATAAACACATGTCAATCTTTTGGTAGTTTTACTTCTTAAATACACGCTTTTTGGTTTTCACAACGAGAATTAATTTGAAACTAATTTATAAAACTTCAGTATTTTTAATTTGGAGAAATGGATTCAATATTTTGGAATCAGGATGTCCAAATTGTGTAAATAGGTACCTTTTATTTTTATACACTATGAATAGTAACTTCAGTAATTATTTTATTTACCACGGTTAAAAGGTAAATCTGGTAAATAAGGGTAAACAAATAATATTATAATTAAATTAAACTACCATAACACGTGTCCTAATCCTATTTTATGAGCTATTTACGACCATGGGAATCCATGGGTCTATTTTAGGACTCCATGGAGCCACTTTGATGTGAAAATTACATTTTATAATAATTAATTTAAAGTAAAGAAAAATGTAACATAAACATGTATATTTTTAGTAAAACATTTTTTATATAGGGTTATATTAGCGATTTATTTGAATATAAATATTAATTATAAATCTAAAGAAATTTCCTACATCATGGTATTTTATTTACAATTTTTAGACATCAAATAAATAAATATATTTATGACCCAATGATGATGTAATGATTACCTTATTAATGAATGATTTAAATAAATGAGATTATAAATATTAAAATAAATTTATTTTGAAACTTTTTATGCCATCCACGAATTTTATGGATGATTATGACTTTTTATCTTTGAATTAATGAAGTTTATTTGAAATAATCAAGTTTTATGGATTTTTAAAAAGTCATGATATGAATAGTATAAAAATTGACATAAATGAGATTTTTAAAAAAATACTGTTTTATTAAATTATATAATAGTCCTAAAAATCTAATATTCGTCCAAATGACTTAAATAATATTTAACATGTCATTAATGAACCACTTGAGGTTCTATTGTCATTTTATAGTAACTATATTAACCATATAGTATGAATATACAAGAAGATATGGTAAGAGTTAAATTAGTTAAATAAGGGTTAAAGATAAAAGATAAGGTTACATTTGTGACCTAGACTTGTCTAAAACCTATTGGTATAAATGTTTACAAACAAAAAACATCTTATATTTGAAATAAATTACTTTTTTAACTTTTAAAACTGAAAATAATTTCATTATAAAATAATACTTTCGAACGTTCCTAAAGTGTCCATCCTCCCTTTTATAAAATGGAATCACCTCTATCCATTTAATAATACCTTTCAAGCCCCTTTTATTGCCAAACCTCTTCCCAAATAAGCTCAAAACATCCTTATATTTCTTCTATAAGACTCACCTTATGAATAATTAAATTCAATATATCTTTTTACATTAAATCAAAAGGAGTTACCCAATTTAAGGTAATGTCTTCTCTCAAGATTCTTTCATTTATTTTCCTTATCCAAACCCCTAAAATATCTTTATTCCATTATTTTATAACAAAAACAGTATCTTAAATATACTATTATTTTTATGAGAAATATTCGAAATACACTTACACACACCTTCATCTAATGGATACGAACATATTGTTTCTGTGTATGATGAACTATTGCCTCATGAAACAAGGATTGTTTGATTTTCCACTACCAGCTCTCATAGTGGTCATTATGATGGAAATATATTTATATAGGAAATATATTATATTTATATTGTCTCTATGATTCTATTTTTTATTTAAATCATACCTTTATACTTTTCATAACGTGTAAATACGATAATTTCATTTGAGAAATCGTGGATTAATGCCCCCTAAAAGTGATATGAATTGTCCATGCCATACATGGAACATATAAAGGATGGAATTTATGAACTTATGTAACATATATAAAATATGATATTATACAATAATTATAATATACCTATGTTTAATTTAGTTTTCATTCCTTTAAATATGAAAAAGAAATGAAAGTAGCATTCATGCGTACGTACGACTTACCGTCTCCATGAACAATGCATTTCATTTATTGTCTCCAAATATTATTTACTATTATAAATACATATATACTTGATATATATTATATATATGATATTTAAATCATTAATATCATTTTTTAGATGATGTGATTTTGACTACATGAACAATTTACCTCAAAACCAATTCATTTTTGACTCAAGAACTGAATATTGAAAAAACAACCAATATTAAATTAAATAATTATGTAATGTTTATTACATGGTAATAAGTGATATAAAAGGAATAATAAACTAGAAAAAGGTTCTTAATCAAGTATAAATTAACTTAAGTTTATTATTTAGGAAGAACAAGGAACATTCCTGACGAGTCAGACTCAAGTTAAGGAACTTCATCTCAATCTACATTCATTGAAGAATATTTTGATGTATACACGACTTTCTTTTATATGGTGTATAAACCCTTTATACTTTTCATTTAATCCAAAGGAAATTTTTCTATGAATTGTTTTACTAAACAACAAAAGGAATGTTTCTTTTTAATGTACGCGAGGACAATGACCTTTCCACCACTGCAAGCATTATTTGATATCTGGCTTCCTTAACAAGTTGTAACATTTAAAAAAAATACCAAATACCCTTTTCATGTATTTTGGTATTGAAAATGGTTTTGAAAAAGTATTTATTATGTCAATATCTTGAGATTTTATATAGTGATTGGAATGTGGAAATGTTATATTTCCTTTATGCATGTTTTATGTGTTATGATTATGTTATAGTTCTTGGGCATTATTTACATATACAGGTGGTTCCGTGATAAACTTAGGGAAGGTGAGCCTGAGATATCTCTCCAATTCACTGGGTAACATGATAGAGTTAAACATTAATGTTTCTCCCAAGATATTTATGTAATATAATGTGATGGGTATGCCAAACGTAACTCCCTATGTGGCTGTGAAAGCTACAATGTAAGTATGTTATGGATTCCACAAGTTACCTTTATAATTTATGATTTCTATGTGTTATTCATAAATGTCATGATTTCATGAGGTATGTCAAAGAGATTATGGTTTCTAAGTGAAAAGTATGATTTCTTTGATTTGCATGTATTAATGGACTAATGTTTTCTTTTATTATTTTATAACCCTTACTGATCTTTTTTATGCTCATCTCAATTTTTTTGTAATTTTTTTTTTCACAGGGTATGAGCAACGGTAAGAGAAAAGAAGAATTCAAGAATATTTATATCAAGTAAATAATTCTTGTTTTATTTATGGAGTTTTATTATTGTAAAAAAAATTTGTTAGAGTAGAAGTGTCTACTTTGAAATATTTGAGATGTAATGTAATATTTATGGCCTAATTTCTCTAAAACTATAAACTTGAAAAGATCCCCAATGTAAGTTCTTGATTTAACTCAAGATTAAGTAATTTTATAAGGCTGGGGCCTTATAGTTGGTATCATAGGTAGGTTTAGACGACTTTAGGAGTTGTTATATTGTTAAATTAATTAATTTATGGTAAGATTGAAATAATATTGAATTTGAAGATTTCCATGTTTCTTTCCCTAAGATATTTTTATGTTCAGAATGGTTTTCCATAGGAGAAATAGGGTAGCTCTGATGGGACGACATCATGAAGAAGAAAACCTTCCAAATCAGCAACCTAAGATGGTCAGAATCAGAACTGAATAGTTTGTTGCAGTCATGGAATAGTTGACTTAGGCTATAAATGATGGTGGTATCCATGCACGACATCATCTAGATCAAGCACAAAATAACATGTTGGTAGATGATAATTTCATTAGGCAACATCCCCTATCATTTAGAGGATCATCTATCCCTGTTCTAGCTGAAGGGTGGATCAAAGAACTGGAAAATATTTTTGATGTCATGGGGTTTTCAAAACATCAAAAGTGTAGGTTCTGGGCACAGTGGAAGCGCGTTGGTGGGTTTTCCGAACTTTAATTTTAGCGTTAAATAATGTTCAATCCGAGATCCATCATAATAATAAAATTCCAGATCTTCGGAATAGAACAAAGAATGAAAATAAAGAGAAGGGTCCTGGAACCGTCGAGTGGATCATCATATGTTGGTTATAATTAATTTAATTAATTAACAAGAATTACCTTGATGTAATTCTTTCTTTGTTGATTTTTTTCGGTCACGTTTCGATGTGATTCGGCATTGTGCCGCAGAATCCAAGTATAGACTTCCTCTAGCGGTGATCCACACGTGCACCACGTATCTCTGGATGCCGCCAAAGGAATCTACAGGTTCTAGCGTGGAGAAGCCTTTGCTTGCGTTGTCCGCCTTAGATCACCTTGATCTGATGGAGGAGGATATCTCCTAGTCTTGAGAGCTTTCTTGGAGGAAGGAGTTCTCTTAGCCTTGAGAGAATTTTCCAGAATTGTTGTGCACAATGATTCATCGAAAAGTGTTGGGGTTGTGAGGATATTTATAACCGGGTTTGATGTTATAGAGTTATGATAATAAATAATCGCGTTACGTGTTTTATTTATTTCATTAACTCTTATTGAAAAACCCATGTCGAATCATTAATTCCTTGACATGCACCCATGCTGATTATAAAAAATATCATTTAATAAAACAATATTATTTCCTCAAAATCCTGACCGGAAAAACTACACAGCGTGTAATAATTAATACACGTCGTGTACTGTTTTTCATTTCCTTTCCAAAATGAAAAATACACGGCATGTACATTCAATGTACATAGTGTGTATATGTTTTTTTCATTTTATTCTTCCTCCAACATTAAAACGATTTAGGCTTTCTTGAATAACTATTAAACCACATACGGAAATAATCTTTATTCTACTTGAGATACTTGGATACACTTAGTGTGTGACCCTCTAGGCCTCCTTCTCATTGGCATTGGGTGGGTTTGCCAAAAGTACAAGATTACTGTCTAGAAATGGGTCAAGGCACCCAAGAGAAAAAATTCGACACCTCATTGACGTGTCACCTCATACGAATTCTTACTTTGCAATTTAAGCCCTTTGTCTCAATATCTCTAATAAAGCGGTTTTCATGATAGTGTCATCAACCCATGTGATCGATTATTATTTCTTTGAATTCTCGAAATTGAAATTGCACATACCTTACCATGGCCATGGATTTATTTATGATATATCAATTTTATAAAAGGGCCAGAGATATCTACTTCTGCTATAGAATAGAGGAGACAAATCCTTTCTCGTGTTATCTATTAATGTAGTACCACTCGTGACGGACCCAACGTATCCTACCTCACTGCGAACAGTGTGTCATCACAGTTTTCATCAATACATCTAAGTGTGCGAGTTGTAATACCCATTAATAATAGTTTTAAATTCTAAGGACCAATAGACACATCCGCAGATAGTAACATATAATGACACTATGAAATGTGGATTTCCTACTGGCGGGTCTCATTCTCATAATATCCTCCTAGATATTACCAAGGGCACACACCATGAGAATGTGTCTCAAAAATTTATGATTCCTCACCCCTAATGGCTTGTATTATTGGTGTCCCTCAAATAACATCATCCATTCATAGAACATATATTCAAGAACAGTGTTATGGCACTTCTGGGTTCTCATCATAGCAGGGTTCCACTATGACCCTTTAATGCAATAGTTGTCCTTAAGTCATTATCACATGAATTGTCATGTAGAAGAACAATCAAGATGTGATAAGGTATTTATTAATGAAGAAATTACAAAGTAGATGGTTCTTGTCCACCAACTCCAAAAAAATGTTAGTCTTTCTATTTACTATTTTGAAGGTGAAGTTGATCACTGGTGGTTGATGGTTAAAAATATATGGGATAGTGAGGAGATTTATGCTCTTGATTGAGATGAATTCAAAGGTATGTTTCTTGAGAAATATTTTCCTAAGGTGGTTCTACTTAGGGTGGAAAATAAATTCTTGGAATTGAGGTAGGAGGATGACTCAGTGGCTGCTTATGAAGCAAAATTCACTCAACTAGCAAGGTATTCTCCAAATTTGATATGATATTTTGATAGTAAAATCAATAATTTTTACTCAGGATTAAAGACAAAGTATCAAAGGGATTTAGATTCACATGACTTTAAAAGTTATGAAAAACATCTTCAATGTGCATAGAATATGGAAATGGAGTTTTTTGATGATCAGGTGTTCTTTGAAAAACATCAAAATAATAGTTCAAGGTGGTAGACAAAAGGGAATAACTCTTCAAAAAATTATGATGGTAAGAAAATTAAGTTTACAGTTTGTGAAAATTGGGGTAAAAATCACACTGGGGAATGCCTTTTTAATTCAGTTAAGTGATACCAATGTGGTAAAATGGGGCATAAGGCTCATAATTACACTAAAAAAGATCAGGTTAATGGTTAGAAAAAATCATATTTATAGTCAGTAAAATGTTTTAAGTGCAATGAAATGGGTCATTATGAAAATGAGTGTCCAACAAAGAACACAACTGAGGGAAAGTAGTCAGACTACAAGCAGAAAGGGGTGGTGAAATCCTTTTTAATTACTTTAGTAGATGTTGGTCCATCAAATGAAGCAGTATTAGGTACATTTTTTGTTTATTCAGATTATGTCAATGTGTTTTTTGATTCAAGATCTAAACATTCTTTCATTTCTGATAAATTTTCTAGTAAATTGGGAATTTCATATCAATATATGAATTTGGGACTTTTGGTAAAAACACCTGGAGGAAATGTTGAGACAAAAATAAATTATAATAACCTTCTTGTACTTGTGTAAGGAAAGTATCTACCTGAAAGCCTTATTGTTTTTCCTCTAGTAGAGTTTAATGTTATTTTGGGTATGGATTGGATTTCTATTTATCATGCTAATATTGACTGAAAAGCTAAAGAGGTTTCTTTTTAGAAATAATTTTAGTTTTTGTACAAGAATTAACCCTTACTTTTGATAACATATTTAGAAGTAGAGAAACTAGTAAAAGATGGAAATGAATATTACATTTCACATATTGTTGAAAACAAAGGATCTATTCAGATTAATGATGTGCTAGTGGTAAATAAGTATCTTGATGTTTTTTCTGGTGAGTTTCTTGGTATAATACCTGATTGGGAAGTTGAATTTACTGTTGACATATTTCTTGATGCTAAGCCAATTTCAAAACCCCCTTATCGCTCAAATTGAACTTTTAGAGTTAAAGAAGCAATTGTAGAATTTATTATATAATGGTTTCATTTGACGTAGCACATCGCCATGGGGTGATCCTATCTTTTTTAAAAAATAAAGATGGTCCAATGATACTTTTCATTGATTATAGAGCCTTAAATTACATAATTATTATGAATAAGCATCTTTTTCCTCATATCGATGATTTGTTTGATCAGCTCTAGGGAGCTTAGTATTTTTCAAAGATTGACTTGAGGATGGGGTACCATCAGTTGAAAGTAAAGAAATCATACATTTTGAAGACCGTGTTTCATAATAGATATAACTATTATGAATTTTTAGTTATGTCATTTGGGTTAACCAATGCACCTATTGTATTCATAGATCTTATGGATAGAATTGTACGAGAGTTCTTGGATATGTTTTTGGTTGTGTTCATTGATGATATTTTGGTATATTTTAAAATTAAAAAGGATAATTAAATTCATTTAAGGGTTTTCTTGGAAGCCATAAAAGAAAATAAACTGTATGGGAAATTCAGAAAGTGTGAGTTTTGGTTAAAAAAAATCCATTCCTTGGTCATGTTGTTTCTAAATAATTCATAACTGTTGACCTTGCTAAAACAAAAGTTGTTAAATAATGTCCAAGACCCACAAATATAACCAAGATTCATAGTTTTCTTGGTTTATTAGGTTATTACTAGAGGTTTGTTAAAAAATTCACAGTTATCTAGCTCACTAACTAAGTTAACTCGAAAAGGTGTTAAGTTCATCTAGACAAAATAATGTGATGAATTTTTTTTGGAATTGAAAAGAATATTGGTGAATGATCCATTTTTGGCACTACCTTCTAGCAATGGTGAATTTGTTATCTCTAGTAATGCTTCGTTGAAAGGAATTGGTTGTTTCCTTATGTAGAATGATCAGGTAATTTCTTATGCTTCAAGTTAGTTGAAACCTCATGAGCAAATTACCCTACACATGATTTGGAATTAGCTTCTATTTTTTTTTTGCATTAAAAATTTGGAGGCATAATTTGTATGGAATAAAGTGTGAAATATATATTGATCACAAAAGTTTGAAGTATATATTCACTCAGAAGGAATTAAACATGAGACAAAGGAGATGTCTAGAATTAATCAAGGATTATGATTTCATTATCCATTACCATCAAGGATAGGAAAATAAAGTGTCTGATACTTTTAGTCGAAAGAATAATTCTACATTAACCATGATAATTTTGGAATGAGATCGTTTGGGTTTTTATTTGATGAATTTTGTATTGGAATTTTTTGGAGCATGGAATTCCTATATTTTATTTCATGTGGAAGTGAAATCGTCTCTAGAAGACAGAATAAATCAAGCATAGAAAGAAGATAGTGAGTTGCTGAAAAAGATAGATATGGTTTAGAAGGTTATGTTACCTGAATTTAACATTGATAAATATTGTGTTTTGAGGTTTGGAAAGAGGTTATGTGTGCCTTTTGATTCACAGTTGAAGAAAGAGTTCTTCTGTGAAGCTCATAGTTCTCTATTTTTAGTTCATCCTAGTAGTACTAAAATTTATAGATATCTACAGGAGTATTACTGGTGGGATGGAATGAAAAGAGATATTGTCGACTTTACTGTCAAGTGTTTAAATTTTCAATAGGTTAAATCATAACGGCAGTTGCCGAAAGGGATGCTTCAGCCTTTTCTAATTCCAGAGTGTAAATAGGAAAATGTGTCAATGGATTTTGCAATGGGATTACTAAAGACTTCTATAGGTAACAATGCAATTTGGGTTATTTTTGATCGATTGGCTAAATGTACTCATTTTCTTCTTATTAGAGATACTCTGTCTCTAGATCAAATTTCTTGATAGTATATTAAAGAGATAGCCAGGTTACATGGATTTTTCCTATCCATTGTATCTGATCATGATCCAAGTTCACTTTTAACATTTGGAAGGGCCTTCAGAAGTCATTGGGTTCTGAATTAAATTTTAGTAAAACTTTTTATCTACAATTATATGGGTAATTAGAATGAACAATTTAGACCTTTGAAGAAATTCTATGTGCTTGTTCACTAGATTACCAGGGAATTTGGGACCAACATATTTCTTTGGTTGAGTTTTCTTATAATAATAGTTTTCATTCTAGTATACAGATGGCACCATTTTAAGAATTGTTTGGAAAATGGTGTCGAACTCTATATTTTTGGGATAAAGTAGGTGAAAGGAAGTTTATGGGACCAGAATTGGTAGAAGATATGGCATAAAAATTTTAGTTGATTTAGAAGCACATGAGAATAGCTCAGAGCAGGTAGAAAAGTTATTCAGATAACTAGAGGAAGGATCTTATTTTTAGTTAGGTGATCATGTCTTTCTCAAAGTTTCTCCATGGAAAAGTTTGATGTATTTTGGTAAGAAGGGAAAGTTGAGTCCGATGTTCATTGGACCATATAAAATCCTAGAAAACGTTGTATTAGGTGCCTATAGAGTGGATTTACCTATATGTTTATCTTAGGTACATAATTTTTTTCATGTTTCAACATTGATAAATTATATATCGGATTTATCTCATGTTTTGAGTCCAAAGGTAGTTCAGTTGGAAGAGAATATCTTCTATGAGGAACAACCAGTCTAAATTCTTGACCGAAGTGAGAAAGTGGTGTGGGATAAGGTAATTCATCAGGTAAACGTTTTTTAGAAAAAACATATATTTGAAGAGACAACCTGAGAATCTGAAAATACAATGAGGGATAAATACCCCCACTTATTTGATAAGGGAATATAATTGCGGGGACGCAATTCCCAAAGGAGGGGAAGGATATAACAACCCAGGTATTTATAGAATAATACCTTTTTTATTTCTATTAATATTTATGAATAAGATATTATTTTTACAATAAATGGGATTCATTGTCTGATAGCATACTCAACACGCAACAATGGGTTTCTTTGAAATCTTACGTTGCATACAACCTTGAGTTATACCAAAAAATAATGTAATATTATTATTATTTTAAATTGTAGTTAGCGTCTAGTCGTTGTATTGGCTCGAATGAACAGAAATAACTACAATATAATTATACATGTTTTTTAAATGTCTTTACATTTATCCGATAAATTTTAGAGACTTAAAATAAGAATAAATCCGATTTTAAGCATAAAATACTCTAATATTTTTAAAATGTCATTTTACTGCCTTTTGATGGAGAACCCTTTTTAAATATATTTTTTGTCACTTTTATATGTTACATTGGAAAAAATAAACATCTTATTTAGAATCTGGATATCAAAATTTAATTTGGATGAAATTTTGGTATTTTTATGATAAAGTTCATTTTTTTAATGAATAGTGAAAAATACATCATTTTAATTCAAAATTACCTTTTCATCTAATTAATTTATATAGTTAGATTGTAATTTTAATTGATTATAAAGTGTATTTGGATTATATTTTTATCATTTAATCCAATTTTGGTCATCATAAGTAATTTCACTTAGAAATTGGACATAAACTCATGTCAATATTTTTGTAGTTTTTACTTCTTAAAACATGCTTTTTGGTTTTCACAACGGGGATTAATTTTAAATTAATTTTTGAAACTTCTGTGTTTTGAATATTGATAAATGAATTCCATATTAGTAATTAGGAGTTCAAAATTATTTAAATATGTACCATTTATTTTTAGACATTATGAAAAGTAACTTCAGTGATTATTTTATTTACCATGGTTAAAGGGTAAATCTGGTAAATAAGGGTAACAAAATAATATTATAATAATATTAAACTATCTTAAAATGTGTCTTAATCATATTTTATGAGATATTTTAGACCATTTTCATCCTTGGGTCTATTTTGGGACCCCATGAAGCCACTTTGATGTGAAAATGAAATTTCATAAGAATTAATTTAAAGTAAAGAAAAAAGTAACATAAACATGTATATTTTAGTAAATCAATTTTTATATGGGGTTATATAAGTTATTTATTAAACTATAAATAGTAATTAGAAAGATGAAATTATTTACTACATCATGGTTCTTTATTTATAATTTTTATTCATCAAATAAATAAATATATTTATGACACGATGATAATGTAGTGATTACCTTATTAATGAATGATTTAAATAAATGAGATTATAAATATTAAAATAAATTTATTTTGAAACTTTATATTCCATAAAAGAATTTTATGTATTATTATGACTTTTTATATTTTAATTAATGACATTTTTTAAAAGAATCAAGTTGTTATAGATTTTTAAAAAGTCATGATATGAATAGTATAAAAATTGACATAAATGAGTTTTTAAAACAAATACTATTTTATTAAATGTTATAATAGTCCTAAAAATATAGGAATCGTCCAAATGACTTAAATAATGTTTAAAATTTTATAAATTAACCACTTTAGGTTCTATTGTCATTTTATAGTAACTATATTAACCATATATTATAAATATACAAGAAGACATAGTAAGAGTTAAATTAGTTAACTAAAGGTTAAAGCTAAATGATAAGGTTAAATTTATGACCTAGACTTGTCTAAAATATTTTGATTGAAATTTTTTCAACCCAAAAACATCTTATATTTGAAATATATTACTTTGGGACCTTTTGAACCTAGAAATTATTTTATAATAAAATAATACTTTCAAACTTTCTTAAAGTGCCCCTCCTCCCTCTTATAAAAGGCAATCACCTCTACGCATTTAATAACACCTCTAAATACTCTTGGATCATCCAAAATATGCCAAAATAATCATCCAAAATTCCCCTATTACTTATATAATCCTCACCTTTGGAATAAGGAAATTAAAGAAAGCCTTTTAGCATAAATTAAAAGAAGTTTCCCAATTTGAGGTAATGTCTTCTCTCAAGCTTCTTTCATTTATTTTCCTTATCAAACCCCTAAACTTTATTTATTCCATTATTTTATAAAAAAGCCATTATTTTAAAATTAATAGGATGTTTTATGATAATTATTCTAACTACACTTACACACACCTTCATCTAATGGATACGAACACATTGTTTCTATGTACGGTGAATTGTTGCCTCACGAAACGATGATTGTTCAATTTTCCCCTACCACCTATCACGGTGGACATTATGATGGAACTATATTTATATATGATATATATTATATTTAAATTTTATCTATTCTTATTTTTTATTTAAATAATACCTTTATTCTTTCCAAAATGTGTAAATATGATAATTTCATTTGAAGAAGTGCGGACTACCACCCCCTCAAAGTGATATGACTCGTTCATGTCATAAATGGAATGCATAAAGGATGGAATTAATGAAATTATGTAATGTATATAAAATATTATATTATACTATAATTATAATATACCTATGTTTCATTTATTTTTCATTCCCTTAAATATGAAAAAGAAATGAAAGTAGCGTTCATGCGTACGTACGACCTGCCATCTTCATGAACAATGCATTTCATTTCTTATCTCCAAATTTTATGTGCTATTATGAATAAATATATACTTAATATATATGATATATATGATATTTAAATCATGAATATAATTCTTGAGATTATTTAATTTTTACTACATGGACAATTTACCTCAAAACCATTTCATTTTTGACTCAAGAACTGAATATCGACAAAACGACCGATATTAACTTAAATAATTATGTAATGTTTATTACATGGTAATAAGTGATATAAAAGGAATAATAAACTTGAAAATGGTTCTTAATCAAGTATAAATTAACTTATGTTTATTATTGAGGAAGAACGAGGAACATACGTGACGAGTCGGACTCAAGGTAAGAGACTTTGTCTCAATATCCATTCATTGAGGCATATTTTGATTTATACATGACTTTCTTTTATACGGTGTATAAACCCCTTTGAATTTTAATTTCATTAAAATGGAATATTTTTCTTTGATGCATTTTGCTAAATTAAAAAATTAATGTTTCTTTTTAACGAATGCGATGACAACAACCTTTTTGCCACCGCGAGCATTATTTGATATCTAGCTTCCTTACCAATACATAACGTTTTTAAAAAAATACCAAATACCCTTTTAATGTATTTTGGTATTGAAAATGGTTTTTATAAAGTATTAATTATTTTAATATCTTGAAATTTTATTTTGTTATTGGAATGTGTAAATTTTATTTTTCCTTTATGCTTGTTTTATGTGTTTTGATTATGTTTTGGTTCTTGGGAATTATTTGCATTTATGGGCAGTTCTATGATAAATCTTGGGTGGATGAGTACAAGATATCTCTACAATTAATTTTGTAACATGAAGGAGGTAAACATTAATGTTTCTCCTAAGAGATTTAGGGAATATACTTTGATGGGTATTCTAGATGTAACTCCCTATGTGGCTGTGAAATCTACAATGTAAGTATGTTATGGATGCCATAAGTTACCTTTACGATTGATGTTTCTATGTGTTATTCATCAATATTATGATTTCTTGAGGTATGTTAAAGATATTATGCTTTCTGAGTGAAAATTATTATTTCATTGATTTTCATGTATTGGTGGACTAATGTTTTCTTTCATTATTTTATAACCCTTACTTAGTTTTTTATGATCATCCCAAGTTTTTTGGAAAATTTTTTCACAAGGTATAAAGAAGGGTAAGAGAAAGGAATAATTCAAGAAGATTTATATCAAAAAAATAATTATTTTTTTATTTAATGAGTTTTATTATTGTGAATAAATTGGTTAGGGTAGAAGTGTAAACTTTGTAATATTTGAGATGTAATGTAATAGTTATGGCCTAGTTCTGTAAAACACTAAACATAAAAAGATCCTCAATGTGAGTTCTTAATTTAACTCAAGATTAAGTAATGTTTTAAGGATGGGGCCTTATAATTTTAGCTGATCCAATAGAAGAAAGGTTCTCTTTATTTTTTTAGTATAGGAGAGATGGGGAAGGTATAAGAAAACCCTATGATTCGCTTCATCCTTAGAGATTAGTGTGTGACCATGGTGATGGAAAACATTATGGATAGAGAGGCCATAGAGCAGGTCTTAGTCAGAATTTTTTTTATAGTTTCTAGTATCATTCTAGTTGGACATTGTTTGTAGTATCATTTTCCTATTTTCTACTTGGGTACATGATTTGTTTTATTTAGGAGTTACACACTCCTTCATATCATCTACTGTAGTCTATTATTTGGGACTTGAGGTGGAGAGGCTTATAGTTCCCTTAGTGTTGACTATGCTTATTTGAGTTCGATATAATCTTTATAAATTATATAGGGACTATGATTTAGTGTTGGGGTAGCACCACTCTTGGATAGATTTTATATATCTATGAATACATCCATATGAAATCATCCTCTGTATATATTGAATGTATTTATTATAGTATATCATAGATTACATAAGTAGGAAGATCATTTTCTATGATGATAATAGAGATTCTTCCATTTTATTTGGTGAGAGAGACTCTAGTATATATCAAAGTAATGTTCCTTCCTTGTCTTCCTTTATGGTTTAGTTAATGTTGAACTTACAGGTGATTTACGTAGAAGTGTTCCTAGGGTTCTGGATGAATACCCAGATGTATTTCCTAAGGATATTTTGTTTCCACCACATTGATGAGATATCAAGTTTGGGATAGAGATACAGTTAGTCGCTTCTCTAATATCAATGTATCTATATAGGATAAATATTTCTGATTTGTGGGAGACATAGATTCATATTGATAATATTTTATAGTGGTGTTCTATTCGGTCAAGCATTTCACATTGGGGCACTACTAATTTTTTTTAAAGAAGAATGATGAAAGTATGTGTCTGTGTATCGATTATCATTAATTAAATCTAGTGAAAATAAAAAATTGCTACCCTCTTTCATGGATTGGTCATTTATTTGGCCATATGATGGGAGATATTTAGTTCTTGGATATTGATCTATGATCGATATATTATCAAATGTGGGAATATGATGAAGATACATTGAAGACTACTTTATGATTTCATTATAGACACTATGAGTTAATTATAATGTTTTTATATTTGAAAAATGATGTATCCATTTTCATGGACATGATGAATTTATTTTCCAAGAGTTTTAGACCGATTCATGGTGGTTTTCATCAATGAAATCCATATGTAATATACATCTGAGGAGGATCACACAATCTATTTGTAATCTATTTTTAGAGTTCTTCATCATTAGTAGCTATTCAGGAATCTGTGAAAGAGAGTGTTATGGGCTCGTGAAGTTCAGTTCTTGGAGAATATCATTTCCCAACATGGGGTATTCATGTATCCCTAAAAGAATGGGGAAGTTGTTTCTTGGGAAGCCCCCAAGAATATTATAGAGATATAGAGTTTCCTTGGTCTTACATGATATTATAGGAGGTTCATACCTGAAATATATCATATTGAAACTTTTGTTACATCATTGACCATAAGGGATTAGAATTTTTGTATGTATTATCCAATGTCAGGTTGTTTTCAAGTATCTAAAGGATAAGTTAGCACTCTAGTTCTTCATTTTTTAGAAGGGGGGTTTAGCTTGATGTTTTCTTTGATGCTTCATGTATTTTTTTAATTAGTGTCCTAATATAGAAGATTATTAATTTCCTATAGTCTTGGTATTTATTATCCCATGACTATAACTATGACACACATGATCTTGAGTTGGAAGAATTTTTTTTCCTTGAAGTTGTGATGGAATCACCTCATTGACAAGCATTTTATGGTTTTCAATAATCAAAAGAGCCTAATTAATGTATTCTACTATCATGGATTTTACTTGTGATAATTATTAGTGATGAAATTATTTCTGGATTATGACATTGAGAATTCCTATACCCTTAAAAAAGTGTAATTTTATGGCCTATGCACTAAGCAGTAATTTATAGAGCTTTTTTTTATATGAATATAAAGATTTATTGAAATTGATTGAAGTTATATCCATAATTAATCTTGATATAATAGTGGTTGGTGTAAGATCATGATTTTTTTATGATGGTGTTGTCATATTTAGTGCAACATGTGGAAGAGTCTGAGATAGGGAATTTTGAGGTAGATTTCTTGATAGATCAAGTTGTTTGTGGTGATTACCTTGATGGTTAGTTGTAGGATGATCAAAATTGAGTGTTATTCTGGGGGAGGTTGTTCATTTCTTTAGTGACACATGAGGTGGTTATCTATGAGTTTCACATATCACCTTAAGTAGTAAATCATAGCGTGACAATGATGTACAATTATATGAGAGGTTAGTTTTGGTTACTTGAGTATAAGAGTTTTGTTGCATAGTTCATGTTTAAATGTTTAGTCTTATATAAGATGAAAGTTAAACACAATTTCCCCTATGGTTTTCTCAAGACATTATATGTTCCTCAGTGGAAGTGGCAGAACATTTTTATGCACCTTTTCACTGGTTTACCATAAAATTAGGGAGGCTATGATGATATTTGTGTGAAAATTGACTGTTTGATGAAATCTTCCAAATTCTTAGTGATCAATGAGTCGATCTCAGTGGAGGTTTTTTAAACAAATTATCTGGAATAAAAAGTTAGTATATATGGATCCTATAAGACAATAATCATTGATAATGATCCTCATTTTACCAACAAGGTATGGAGAAGTCTTCAATATACATTTGGATCTCAATTGTTCCTTAACATTACTTTTCATCCACATATTAATGGTTAGATAGAGCATACTATCCAGAATCTTGAATACATGTTGCATTCTAATTACATGGATTTTGGGGTTCTTTGATGAAGAACCAACCTTTGGTCATGTTTTATTGAAATAATCGTTTTCACTCCACCATTGGTATAACACAGTTTAAAGATTTTTAGTGATGAATTTTCAATTCTCTATTGCACTAGAATAGGATTAGTGAGTCAACAATTCTTAGGAAAAAACTAGTGATAAGAATAAAAGAGATTGTTCAAGTGATTTGTAAGATGGTGAATATAGTGTAGGATACTCATAAGACCAATATCGTTCATAGGAGGAGACATCAAGAGTTCAACATTATAGATTATTTGTTATTGAAGGAAACTTCTCATCATGGTAAATAAAGGTTTTTTCATGGGAGTAATATTTTTCCCTGGTTTGTTGGGCCTTTCGAGGTGTTGTATTATTTTGGATTCATTGTGTTTTAAATATCACTTCTTCTATAAATGAGCTAGATTCATGATGTATTTCATGTGGGGAAACTTCACCATTATCTTCATGATGATTCTCACATCATTGATTGGTGAATGATTGAAATTTATGATAATAAAAACTTTGAGAAGTGGCTTCTGTAGATCTGGGACCACCAAGATAAATTGTTTCATGGTCATTCAATTCCCATGGTTTGTGTCCTTTGGCAGTGCATTGTAATGTAGGAGAGAACTATTGAATGTGATTCATAGATAAGTTCTCACTAACTTGAGTTATTTAATGCTCAGTTCTTCTTTTGTAAAGATTCTTGTTTACGCATTGTTATTTTTGAACTCTTTTTGGATTATGATTTGGTTTTATCTCTTCATTGACTCCTTGTTTGTGGGATTTATCTTGTTTGAGAGGTATCTCCCCTAGGAGAGTGTTTGGGAGATTTTTGTTGTGTTTCATATTTTTTCATATTATTCTTATAAGTGTTGTGTTTATGCTCCTATGATGATGATGTTCTTGAGAGGTATCTCACAGGGTGGCTATTTGGAAGACCCATTTCATTTTCTTCTCTCTAGGTTTGGTTTTAATTCTTGATAATGATAATTGTTTGAGGGGTATCTAATGTAATGTTTTAGACCTTCCTAACCTTTCTGTTGTGTTTTCCCAATGCTCAGTGGTTCCAAGAGGGATTTTAGAGGATTTATAGAGGATAAGAGTGTGGTCTTGGTCATTCCAGAAGTCACCATGAACTGGTGGTGGCCATAGTGAAGGTTTTGTTTAAGCCAAGGGCATGGAAAAGCGGTTTTAGGTAGGTCATATAGTGCTTGGTACACCATAACCAATGATGTGAGCCCAAATTTTCATAAATTTATGTCTGTTATTCAATGAAAATTCCCTATAATTTTATCTAATTTCGAGATAAATCACTATTTTTGTTGACATTGAGAATATAGAATATAATTGATAAATGACTTAAAATGAGGATTTTACATGTTTATTAATTTTTGGAATTAATTTAGGAGACATATGTTGATTTGAATTGATTTTTATTCTAATTGTTAACTTTGAATTTTAAACTGTAAATATTTAATTTGGAATTAAAATTTTAAATGGATTAATTTTGAGTTTTAATTCTTTAATTCATTTTTTTAATTAAATTTAATCCATACATTAAGTCTTAAATTGGAATTAAAATAGTTTTGAAAATTTTATTAATTTTAAAATGACTAATTTTAATTCTTGGATGTTTTTTTAGTGATGAAAATTAACTTTGTTTTTGAAAAATATGATTTCTAATTGGTTATTTTTAGTTATTTTGGATTTTTTGAATAATATATTTTAGGGGCTGAAAGTTTTAATTAAAATTTTTAATCATTTTTTGATAAAATATGGCACTAATAATGTGAATATTTTATTATTTTGTAGGTTTGAAAAAAATATTAAGTGTCTAAGTGACCGCATGAAGGTTGAACGATCACTTAAGTGATCATGCATGTTGATTTTCAAGTTACCGTGCACTTGCGGTCACTTACTCAAGTGATGGTGCTTGAAATTTTGAAGTGACCATGTGATGAATTTGAAGTGAATGTGAACTATAAAAATCAAGTGACTGGGCTGCAAAAAATCCATGATCACTATACTAACTTTTCACCTACAAATATGAAGTGACTGTGATAAAAAAACGGATCATGCTCCTGATTATCAGTATATATACCACAGATCCACAGTAACTTTAAATGGGAACCAGGTTGTTGCACTCCTATTAATCATGGTAACTTTTCATTTTACCATGGATACCCAACTTACCCTGAGCCTCTCTTGGTTACTTCCATCAAGCTACATCACCCTCTTTAGCATGATCATTATACTAGTTGTTCCCCCACGACCACTTTAACATACCATTTGACAACCTGCAAACGTATTGTACCCTCATCTTATACCACGTGATCCCCCATAAGTGACCACATATCTAACCATGGATGAAGATGATATACTCTACTATCTTATATACAAAATTGATGCCTCTTGTCCTTGCTGAAACTGAGGAAGATGAAACAGGCCATGGTCATATTCTTGAAGATTGAAGCTTTGGTGCAACATAATGAATATGAATAGTCGAAACCCTTTTAAAAAAGAAAAGTTTTGAAGCATTTTGAAACTTGAGAACTACCTATTTGAGATTATTATAAGGAAGAAGTGTATATATAGCCTATGATCACCATAAAAGAATCAAATCACCCTGTTTAAGAACATCAATGATGAGGTCAGTGCTACTACTCTTCAATCCACCCAATATATTTATCCATGCACTTATTGAGGCTAAAAACTGAATCCATCAATCAATCTATAGTGATTCTGTCCACCTATCATGATCGAGGAACCTTTTTAGAGAGGACAACTAGATTCACAACACCAGTTAAAGGAACCAAGATTGAAGAAGAAGAGGTTGATTTCTTCATTCAGATTTTTTTCCTGTGCATCAAGATATGTGGTTGATCAGTGAAGGGTGATGCGCAAATCCATTATTTGAATATTGAAATTGAACCACAATCATGACGAAGAAACCTAAAACTCACTAAAGTATAGGTATTTGTGATTAGAACTACCTTAACCAAAGGAAACAAACCCAAACCTTGAAAAAAATATTTCTTAACATATTAATTAATTAATTTATTTTCTATGTAGGTATTCTTTAAATGGAGGGTCACAATACAACCATGTACATTAGTTTCTTGAATGAATGTTCACTCATTACTATTTCTTGATAAAATTCTCAAATAAACCAAAGAGAATTGAGGCCTTCATCGCTCTAGACTCATCGACTGTGGATTTTAAAAAACACATACATTGTGATCGATGGGACACCCAAGAAAAATTCAATGATGAATGCCTCAAATTGGAAGGCCAGCATCATAGAATCCAATATAGACTTGAAATTCATCCCAAACACAATTTTTAATTATCAAAAATCTTCTTGATACCTCTTCATACCACCATTATAAATTGCATTAATCTTTTAGTTAATTAATTCTGAATGAAATTGTTTCCATTTTTAGATCCAAGTTTGAAGACACTGAGAATGAGCCTAATTCCATAAATACCCACATACTAAGGTCTTATATCCAAATATAACTTCAATTCATCCATTGTATTCCTCTGAATATATTTTTACATCCACTATGCTATGATGTACCGAATAACTTCACTTATAAAACATACTAATATTGATCATTCGAGGAGAAAAAATCAGTTAGAGAAGATTCTTAAATACAAGAAATAACTATCCATACCCTGAATTCTATACAATTGTTGATAATCCAACCAAGAATAAGTCACTTCTCAACACTAAAAATGAATAACAAGCCTAAATAAATTCATGTTGTACATGTGGATAATTTTGAAGCGCATCAAGGATTTTTGAGAATTCTTATATAAATAATAGAGTATTTCTATAATTCAAGATCTTGGAGACACGAATAAACTCTCATTGTCAAAGTATCACTCATAGATTTTTTTTTCACTTCAATTAATTTCTTTTTGAAAAAACTCTCGTGGTGGCATAATAAGACCATAGTGGTCGAGCCAAAAAGACTCCCCATATCCCCACTATTAATGAATTCTATGTTTTAAATGATTAATATATTCTGTTGGTCTCTTGATTTCTAGAAACTATATAAGAAATAAGATATTTCTTATTCCTCATATTTTGAATTAATATTCTATTCTTCACTGGATTGCACACAGATCCCACTTACATCTTCTCCATTACTTGTGATCATGAGCAGTGGGTTGACTTAAGGGTAATTATAGATATCTGATTACTGAGCTAGGGGATATTTGAGGTTGAAGGGATAATTTCTTCCTCTAGTTAAACCAAAAATTATAAGAGAGAGTAATCAAGTAAGATTTTACTCGATTAGAAAGAAAAATAGAGATTAAAAATGGAATAATGATTTAACAAGGTAGGTATAGGTATATATGAGGTTTGGCCACTTATTATAAATTGATTTTAAAACCAATAAAGTTAAATATACCATTATTTTTTCCAATAAATTTACCCATAAAAAACTTAGGACACACACATATCCCTATCCTCTTCGGAGAAAAACCTGAGTCCCACTAACTCTAAATTTTTCTCAGGTTCAAAATTTGTTTTGTTGAGCACCATGTGATAGGTGACTCATCAAAACTGTCACTGTTTCTAGTGAGGATAGTGTTTTTTACTCTTTCTTTTAAAAATGAATGCAATAAATGACTAGATCAACTTTATATCACCTATTTGGTTTTGATCCTATGGTTGAGAAAACTCTTTTGGCTAGACTTATAACTTTGAGAATCACTAAGGAAGTGGAAAGGGAGTTTTTCACTATTTAATTGATTGACTATTAATCCCATTATTTCTCTTTCATCATAGTCACCTTATAAAAACAAAACATAGAAGTTAATTGGACTTAATTTAATAGAATATTAAGAGAATGATATTCACATAACTTCCATAACAAAAATCAATAGTTACTAATGAATAATTAAAATATTGTGATCTTATAGCTAGAATAATAACTCATCTATATAAGTATCTTGGTTTTTTAGGAGAAGACCCCAATATTCATCTATGAGAATTTTTAGAAATCTTAAATGGATTCAAACCTATAAGATCCACCAAGGATTTGATCAGTTAGAAGGAATTTCTCCTCTCACTTAAACAGTATTATAAGGAGTGTTTGTACAACATTCAACCTAGAGAGATCACTACTTGGGACGAAATATTCCAATCTTTCCTCTAGTTTTACTTCTCTACATCAAGGAGTTTTTAGATAAGGATGGATATTTAAGTAATCAGACAAATGAGTAGAGAGACCCTTTATGAGTACTAGAATAGATTCAAAGGAGTAACCAACTCCTACCCACAAAAAACCAGTGAAGAACATCATTTATTGGTATTTTTTACCAAGGATTGATGGTTAATTACAAGAACATTTTGGATTCTTCTTTTGAAGGATAAATGATAAATAAGTCACCCATTAAAGTAAGCGACCTAATCGAAAAAATATTCTGGAATTATTAATAATTTTGTATGAGAATTTTCACAAGGGGAGTACATCGGGTGAATGGTTTAAAATCTCTATTTTTCAATAAAATTGATTAAATAACATCAATTGTGGAAAAAATAGTTGTGAAAAAAATTTGGAGACACAACCCACCATAACCTCATGGGTCAACTAGATCTGTTTCTCTTAGGAACACTTCACAAATAGTTATCCTCAAGTTTAAGAAAACTGTGAAACCATATACCCTAGGTTGTAAAAGTCAAACCTAAGATAAAATCATGGAATAAGAGATTAATGAAATATATATAATTGATATAAAAACCAACAATTTCAAAGACCACACTTTAAACATGGTTTATAAAAAAATTCTTACCACCACCATTTCAATTACAGAACTCTCAACCTTCTATAAGATATCAACTGATGAAGTCTCAAGAACTCCCATTAGAGGAACTAATAAAATTAATTTTGAAGATTAAAAACCCGATCCTGACTACCATAAATGAAATGAAAAAAATATATCAGGTAATATTCCTGCCTAATCCATTATTAAACCCATATTAAATGTCCACTCTATTACACTAAGGAGAGGAAAGGATATTAAAAATAGTGAAGAATAGCCATCATAAGAAGAATATGTAATTGTAAATACAACCTAAAATAAAGTATTTTCCCTTGTAAACTAACTAGAAGAAGAAGTAACTATGGAAAACCCCCTATAAATAAGGGTAAAGGGGAAGTGAAGATAGAATACCAAATTCACCCTCAACCACCCTTCCATGCAAGAACACAAAAACTCAAGAAAAACTATGAAGAGTATTTGCAACATAAGATGGTATAAGTCTTCAAAAAAGTAGAAATAAATATCCCCCTTATGGATTCCACACTCTAAATAACATATTATGTCAAGTTAATTAAATAATTATGCACTAGAAGGGGAAGATTATGAGGTAATTAAAAGGTAAGTTTAACTAAAAATATTTTTTCACTTACAAACCTAGAAACATGTAAGATATAAATATTGTATGTAGATTCTGAATTACAATTCCCCCCTATTATAATTGATCATTTACATTCACTATTTACATTCTAAAATTGGTATCAAAGGAGGTCTCTAAAATACTTGTAATCACATATATGTTTTCTTGCTAAAATTTCCTTATTCTAAATTATTCTTGCTTCAATTTTCTTATTCATGTATTTATTAAAGGTTTTTATCTTTGTTTATAAACATTTACTACTTAAAAGTTTTTTGGAAAAGATATTTTTATTATATAATAGAAGATATAAATGTTGGTTCCATTGAAAACTTTAATCCTACCAGACCACCAATTTTTTATGGTAATGATTATGAGTACTCGAGAGATAGAATGAAGACCTTTTTTATTAACACTGGAGTAGATAATTTTGTTATGATTACTGTTAATTATAAAATTCCAAAAAAGGAATTCAAAACCTCCAAAAACCAAGAAAAATCAGAATATAAAATAAATTAAAAGGTACACAATACTTTTTTTTGTTCCATGACCAGGAATATATATAGTCAAATATCTTTATGTGAAGCTGCCATTTGTATATGGAAGAAACTTGAGGTTACTACCTTTGGAACTTCAGCAATGATAGAAACCAGAAAATCAATTTTAAGAGACAAATATCATGGATTTGTTTTTCTCTATGGAGAACCTGTTTTTAAATTATAACAAAGATTTATGACCATTGTTAACATTCTTCAGTCTATGGGAGAAAAAGGTTTAGATGATTAATTTCTTGTGGACAATATTATAGATATAATTCCCTATGAATATGAATTCAAAATAAAAACCATTGATGAGAATAAGAAAGTTTATAATATTACTCTTGATGAATTTTTTTGGAAATATTTATGAATATGAGGCAAGAATGAAAAGAGATTATGATTTGAATAAGAAGAAGAATGGAAATGTAAGTATAGCCTTTACTACAACTAAAGTCAAGAATCTGGAAAGGGTTAAAAGATCTAAGTCTAAGAAAGTCATTGTTCTATCTGAGTCTAGTGAAATTGAACATTCTAAAAATGAGTTAGTTAATCTTTCTTGAATGAAAAAAAATATAGTGGGAAATAAAGACTTTTATATATATATAAGAATAATGAAATAAAGGAAAAGAGATATTCTAAAGTAACCTGTTATGAATGAAAAAGAGCTAGACACGTCAAGACAGATTTTCATATGCTTAAGAGAAAAGACAGGAAGGAAAAGCATTCTAAGAAAAAAAGAAATAAATATTAAAAGTCTAAAGATAATAAATTCTTGAAGTCTAATGATATGTGGAGTTCCATTGGTGGTGACTCATATAATGAATCCTTAGATTATTAATCTTCTAGTCATAAAAATCTTGGTCTACTAGCCAAACTACCCATCCAAAATCATTGTCTAATGGCCAAGGTATACAATTATGAATATATCACTAATGTATATTTGAATGAAAATTATACTAATGATAAATATTATAAGTCTTCAGATAAAGAATCATCTTCTAATGAAGATAACTCTTTTCCTTCTTAAGAAGAAGTTTCTAGGTTTTACAAACTACTTGAAAATGATAATTGTAAGATAAAGAAGAATTTAGAGAAATAATATTCTAGAATTATTTTTTTAACTAAAGAAGTATCAGATCTTTCTAAGGATCATGATCAGAATGTTTTTTATTTTGAATGTGTTTCTAAAAACATTAATGAAGGTAATTCTGAGAAGGATAAAATTTTTAAGGATCTTAAAGATGTTATTTCTAAGAAAAAAAATTAAGGGCAAACTCAAGTTCTAAAACTAATAACTTTGATGATAAGAACTTGTTATTAAACTCAAGTCTGGAAAATTTTCTTTAAGGAAATGTCTATTAAAATTTACCTCTGGTAAGGAAAAATTCGACAATATGTATTCTCAAATTCTTTCTCTATGAAATAGTTATGGATTTTGTTATACCCATTCAAAACCTATTTTTATTAACAATTATTGTGTTCCCCAAAGTTCTCTATTTTGTATTCAATGCCAATGTGGTGGACATTGGGAGAAAAATTTTACTTTAAATAAAACCCAGTATTTAGGTTTTCATAAAGCTTATTTTTCTAAGAAAATGTTGATTCCTAAAATTTTACTTTCTAAAATTTCTAGATCCAAGAAAATTAGGATTCTGAAAGTCTAACTCTTTTATTTTCAAGAAAATAAAGAAAGTACTAATAGAAATACATGGAACATGGATATTTTATATTCCAGGCATATGACAAGAAACAAAAACTTCTTGGAAAATATTATCAAATGAAAGGAGGAAAAGTAACATTCAGAGATAATTCATAAGGATAAATTATTAGTATAGGTAACATTGTTCTTATTGGAAAAACATTTATTTAAAATGTTTTATTTTTTAAGGGTCTTAAGAACATCCTCATTAGTATAGGTCAATTATGTGATGAAGGTTGCCTTGTTAATTTTAGGAATGATAAATTCTTAGTACACAATTCCAAGGAAGAGTTTATTATTTCTGACCATAGGCATGAGAATTTATATACACTAAACTTATAAGACCTTAGGAGACAATATCTACCTTTATTTAGTGCAATGGAAGATCAATCTTGGTTATGGAATAGAAGGTTAGAACATTATAACCTTAGGAAGCTATGAAAACTCTCAAATAAAATACTTGTTAAGGATATACCAGAGCTTAGATTTGATTTTTCAAAAGTTTTTAATCCTTGTTAATATGGAAAGCAACATAAATCAAGTTTTAAATAAATCAGTGAAGTCTCAACTTTTGATTCATTATAGTTAGTTTATATGGATATTTCTGTTCCAACACAAACTGGAAGTATTGAAGTAAAATATTATGTATTTGTTTTATTTGATGATTACACTAGATTTACATGGGTTTATTTTCTAGAAAATAAATATAAAGATTTTTCTTATTTAAAATATTTTAGATCCAAAGTTAGAAATGAGAAAAACCTTTCCTTAATAACTATTCATAGTGTTTATGGAGGAGAATTTTAATATTAAGATTTTGAAAGTTTTTTTAGTAAGAAAGGCATTACTCATAACTTCTTAGTCCCAAGAACTCATCCACGGAATAGTGTTGTTGAAAGAATAAATCTTAATATTCAAGAGTTAACTAGAACCATGTTGATTGAATATTCTATTTCTAAACATTTTTGGGATGAATCTGTTAGTACTTCTTGTTATACTATAAATCGAGTTTTAATCACACCTCTTCTTAACAAAACACCTTATGGATTGTGGACTGGTCGAAAACCTAGACTTTCTTACTTCACAGCCTTTGGTTTAAAATTATTCATCCTGAATACTAAAGATAAATTACATAAATTTTCACCCAAATATGATGAAGGGATTTTCTTAGGATATTCCACTACTTCTAAGTCTTATAGATTTTTTAATAAAAATACTTGTACTATTGAAGAAATAGTGCATGTTAAATTTTATGAAACTGATACTTTTGTTTTTAAACAACCCCAACCTACATCCTGGGATGTGTTTTCAAAAACTAATTATCATCCCTTGATAGAAGATACTTATGATAAGGAAAATGTTCAAGAAAATATTTCTGAAGCATTTACCCCAGCGAAAATAAAACTTGAAACAAAATTAAGTAATAATTAGGAAATATTTTAACTGAAAGAGTAGGGTATCCAAAAACCTTAGATAATGGTCCCTTGATTTATACTTTCAATAAAGTCTGTCTTACCCACACCAGGGTAAGACCTCAATAGGAATATCAGAGTCTTTCTTTTTATCCCCAAAATCCCTTGATCTTTAAGGTAGTTAGTACCTCTGTCTTACTATCCCCAGAAGCCCTTGATTGTACTCAACAAAAATCCGAGTTGCACGGAGAAAGCTAAACAAGATGTTCATGGCTGAACAAGATGTTCATGAAAATGAACAAGTAATGAGAGTCTTTCTCTCTCTAGAAATAACTTACAACATCTCATCATGTAATTTCTAGGGTGATCAATAGATAGATTATAAGATCATTCAAATGATCTCCTATTTATAGGAAAAACATCAACGGTTTAATCCCTCCTCCAACGATCATATTTTTACATGAATTTTGGAGGGACCTATACATGTGTCACTCAACAAACGGTTAGTTAGAAATAGATTGTATGACATCATTTCATACTTACAAAAGCATGTGTAAGGAAAAATGAATTAGCTTAACCAATTCTAAATATCTGGAGTCTAAAGAAAAACTTGAATCCAGATTCTAATCATATTAAAAATTGTATTCAATAAAACATGGATATTTGGATTGTTTTTCACAAAGAATTTAGAATTTGAATTTTGTAGATTTCAGAATCTGGATTTCAAGAATTCGGAATCTGAGTTATGAGTAATTCAGAGTCTAAATTCTGAGGAATCCTGAGTTTGAATTCTGAGGAATTAGAAGTCTGAATTATAAGGAATTCAGAGTCGGAATTCTAAGGAATTCAGAGTCTAAATTTTAGAGAATTTAGATTCTGAATTTTAGAGAATTCAGAGTCTGAATTTAAGAGAATTCGAAGTCTTAATTTTAGCGAATTCAGAGTCTGAATTTTAGAGAATTCGGAGTCTGAATTTCAGAGAATTCATAGTCTAAAAACATAAGACTCTATATCCAAGGAACTATAAGATTCCGTGGTTTTTAATATGGATATGAATTTTAGACTTAGAAATAAAATAAAATTGGTTTTGAGTGAACTTAAAAAGAGATAATGAAATCTAAAGTAAGGATAAAAATTTATTTATAGAAGGAAGTTTTTCATTAAGAAAATAATCCTTAGGGAAAGATGATATTCCTTAAGATAAAGTGTTTGGGATTTTGTAAACATAGAGGAATGGAAACGTCATAAGGAAACCTTATAGACTCAATAATCTTCCCCTTTTTGGAAAGAAAAAACAACCTTTCAAAAAATAATAAAAGGAATAGGAATTTTCTTTATTAACTTTAAAATAAAAACATATGTCCCTTTACTTATCAATCATGATGAATACAACTAACTCCCCCTTAGGTTTTGAAATCTCTAAGGATTGTATTCTAGACTTCCATAGAGTGATTTTTCTTTTTCTTGCATAATAATGTCTTCTTTATGTAAACTCCCCCTTACTTAATTCATTCTCTTATTTTATTCTTTGTATTCTTTTTATCATTCTTTTCTCCCCCTTTGTGGTTTTTAAAAATGAATACATAGAATGAAAAAAATGGTACCTGAAATATTGGAACTATAAAACAAAACAAATGAAAGACCCAAAATTTTTCATTATGGTTGGAAAAAATTGATGCAGGGAATAAAATAAAATATCATAATTGAAAGGAAAAATTGTTCATATTTCTCTTCCTTTGTCATGATCTTCCTCAAGTTATCCTTCAACTTCTTGAGCTTCTTATGATCTTTTTCAAACATCTTGAGAAACTATTTCGGATCCTGATTTTTCATTTCCAGAGCCTTGATTTTTTCATATTGAGACTTAATTATTTCTTTCTAAGACTTCAATACTTCTTCTTGATAGTTTAAATTTTTTTTCAACTCTTCCCTGAGTTCCCTTTCTCTCTTAAAATTTAAAGCAACTGAATTCAACATCCCATTTAGATATTTATCCTCTTGCTTCTATACTTTTTTCTCAAGTTTCAGATTCTCTATAAAACATGTTATGAGGTTTTTTATTCCATCATCCGACTTATCAAATTCATTTTTCATAGAATCTTAGAAGTCACTAAGAATAATCAAGTATTCAATTTTTCTTTTAGACCACTTTGAAATTTCCTTACATGATCTCCTATGAGTATCATATCCAATGAGGGAGTTTTGGAAATCTGGCTCAAGCTTGATGAATTTTTCCATGAGCATGATTAAAGAATCCGTCTTCTAATTGAAAGATTCTTAAAGTAATTGGCACCTCAAATCAATACTCAAAAACAAGGGAATGGTGTTCACTAACTTCTTCAATGACTGCACAACAAAATCCTGACCCATAGAAGATGATTCGTAATCCGATTCCCTTTAAGGCGAAGATTCATTTTCTAGATCTACAGCCTTCCTCTTGGATGATCCACCTGCATCATTATTAACCACCACAACCTTCTCAGGTGTATTAATAACCACCAGTTTTCCTTTATCTATTATGGAAATAGTATCCACAACCTTCATAGATTCATGCTCACTATCTGAAAGTTATACTATTTTAACTTCGTCAACCTCTTATTTCACAGTATCTTCCTTAAGATCAATAGGTTAGATGAAGTCATGATTTTTACTTTCATCATCAGAAGGTTTTTTAACCTCTTCCTAACCCTCATTCTCTTTTCCTTGAGAAATAAATTTGGTTGATTCAACCAAGGAATTATGAATTGAAATATTTTCAGAAGGACTTTTCTTCTAATGATATTCTTCAACTTTCTTTATAACATCATCATTCTCATCTTATTTTTCCTCTTCTTCTACTTCTTCTTCCTAAACTATCTCTTCTTCTACAACAGGTTCCAGAATTTTCATCTTCTTTACCAGAGTCTCTACTGGTACTGATTCTTGGAGAAAATATTATGGTACCTACATCTTTTTAGAATATTTCTCAGTATCCTTAAGAAGTTGTTGAATGTTCTTAGCTTCATACATTTTATTCTTTTTCTTCTTTTGTTTTTCTTTCCCTTCATACTCTTTAGAAAATTGAATTTTTAAGGCCTTTGCCTCAGTAGGATCAAGTCCAAAACTTGGATCTTATTATTTCTTATTCTTCTTCTATTCCCTCTACTCCGCCGCCACTTCATCAGGGAAATTCTTTTTCTTTTTTGGTTTTAGTGGCGTTGACTGAGTTTCTGGAACTATAGGCTTCTCTTTGGTTTTTTTCTTTCTCCTATTACAATCTTTCTTGGAAGTCTCTCCTACATCCACTTTCTCAGCTAGAGCTTCAACAAAAATTTATGAAAGATCATAAAATTCTCCAAACTTGGTATTGAAACTGACTTTCATCCTCCTCAAGGTTTTATCACTTAGTATCAAGATCTTGAAATTTCTTTGTTTAGAGTTGCAGGTAATTTTGAATGATTCTAATCATAACACTATGATCTTAGACAAAATTGATGGATACATGATTATTTGGTATTTGAGAGTTCCATTATTGATATTGGTGATTTTCATAAGGATATAACTCATAAGATTTATCATCTTAAGGTTAACCAAAAAATCTAAGATAAAGATGTCACTTTTCTTTAAGGAGTCCTTGTCTCATTTTCTTGGAATGAAAAAACCTTGTACCCATAACTCTAAAAATATCAAGTTTGTTGAAAGATGGTTGATCTTCGGTGATTTAACTCCTTTGAGTCCAAGTCACTCTGTTTAATTTTTCCTCTCAAAAGTTCCTGACTAATATGGCATCTTGTGAGTGCAGAAAATTACTTCTCCTTCATACAGAACTCCAAGAATATTTGATATCATGCTGAAGGATAGGAAATAAGTTTTCTCATAGCTCTTGAATGAAAATTTGTCTCTTCCACCTTCGTTATAAAAACTTATTGTATCGTATAATTCTATAATAAACTCTGGGTAAATAGGATCCTAAATTTTTGGCTTTTTTATTCAAAAGCTCTCTCATCCATTCATTTTAATGTTTTTCGTAATCAAGGAATTATAATTAGTGAAGAATATTAGATCAACTAACGTTTCCTTGTATATTTTTCATTCCTTAACTTCCTTGGTTGAAGACATCTGTTTCTGTGGGGAGTCTTCCAATGACATTCATAGTCTAAGCAAACTTGGAAAAGTGGAATGAGCTTTTTGAAGAGAGGAAGAGCTTCAGCATAGAAAACTTTAAAACCCGATATGGGATGAGACATATGGGGACTTTATATAGGCGCCAAGGTGATGGTTCGAATTCCCAATTTGATCAAATGGTTGAAAAGTGCACAAAATAATCTTATGGTTGATATGAAATATGAATAATGATTTGATAGGTTCCAATCTTTTGAGGTTTTAAGGAAAAATTCTGATTTAGGAAAAGTGAATCTGATAAAAGTTTTTTTAAATACGAACAAATAAAAAAATTCATTACGAAAATTTAATTAGGGAAAAATACCTTCTGAATTTCCAAAAAAAAATTCAGTGATGAAAAATATTCTTCTTGAAGAACTTTAGATTCTGGAAAAAGTTTAAGTGAATGAAATTTTTTATTTCAGAATTTCGGGTTTCGAAAAATTTTGTTTACGAAAAAAAAATTATTAAGAAAATTATTGGTTACGAAAAAATTGATTAAAGAAAAAAATTTGGTTACGAAAAAATTGATTAAGAAAATATTTGGTTAAAAAAATTGATTAAGAAAAAAAATTGGAAAGCAAACAAATGTACTCCCCCTATGAGAAGGAGCTTCTTAATATAAAGATATAGGTTTTAACAAAAAGTTAATATGGAAGATTACCTTATGGTTTTCATTCCTAAATTTTGTTTAATGAATTTAAATATATCAGTGGGTAAATATTTTTTAAAAATATCAGCAAGTTGATCTTGCGTTCTAATAAATTGAAGAATGATATCTCCTTTAACTGTGTGATCCCTAGGAATGTGATTCCTAATATCTATGTTTTTTTACAGGAGTGATGTGTAGGGTGTTTTCTTAGGGAAATTGCACTTGTGTTATTATAAAATATCTATTTTTTGGTAAAAAATCATTCCATAGTCTATGAGTGTGTGTTGCATCCACAACACTTGGGCATAGAAACTTTTAGCTATGACATATTCAATTTTAGCAATAGAAAGTGAAACTGAGTGTTGCTTATTACAAGAATAAGAAACTAAATACTCTCCTAAGAAATGAAAATTTGCATATGTACTTTTTCTATCCATTCTACATCCACCAAAACCAGTATCTGAAAAGGTTTTAAAAAAAAAATCATTTCCAGAAGTATAGAATGTTTTAAATCCACAGTTCCCTTTAAATAACAAAATATTCTTTTCACTTATTTTAAATGATATTATTTTGGATCAGATTGATATCTTACACATAATCATACTTAAAATATTAATTCTAGGCAACTGGTTGTCAAGTATAGTAATCTTCCTATCATACCTCTAAATGATGTATGATCTACTGGTTTCTCAGCTTCATCAAGAATAAGAGAATTTGACGTACCGATTCGAGTTCTTATACTTTTAGTATTTTCATATCCATAATTTTTAAGAATATATTTAATATACTTATATTGTGATATATAAGTTAATTTTGGTTTTTGAGAAATTTGAAAACCTAGGAAAAATGTTAACTCACCCATCATACTCATTTAAAACTCTGATGTCATTAGATTCACAAAAAAATTAGTTAAAGATTGCTAAGTTTAACCAAATATAATGTCATCAACATAAATTTGAACAATCAAAACATTTTTAATATTTTTCTTTATAAAAAGAGTTTGATCAAAATTTCCATTAACATAACTGTTTTGTAACAAAAATCATGTAATTCTATCATACCAAGCTTTAGGGGATTATTTAAGTCCATATAAAGCTTTGGTAAGTTTGAAAACATGTTCAGGATTTTTTGTGTCTTCAAAACCATGAATTTCTTCAACATAAACTTCCTCTTGAACATAGCCGCTAAGGAAAGCACACTTCACATCCATTTGAAAAAGTTTAAAATTAAAGAATGCTACAAAGGAAAGTAAAATGTGAATAGATTCAAGTCTAGATACTGGAGCATAGGTTTGTTCATAGTATATCTCTTCTTGTTGATTATAGGCTTTAGAAACTAATCTAGCTTTATTTATTACTATGATTCTATTTTCATCACACTTATTTCTAAAAACCCATTTTACTCTAATTATAGAAGCTTTCTTAGGTCTTTCAACCAAGGTCCAGACTTTGTTCCTTTCGAATTCATGTAGCTCATCTTGCATAGATTTAAGCCAATCATCATCACCTAAAGCTTCATCAGTGCTTTTTTGTTATAATTGGGAAAGGAATGATAGATATTCTACTTCATTTCTTAAATAACTTATAGTCCTTATAGGTTGATTTACATCACTAATGATACTATCACTGGTATGATTCTTAAGAAACAACTGATTTGGGTTTTGTAAACCTGTTCATCAACATATGGTAGAAAATATTCTGGGGGTAAATTCTTCAGAAATATTTTCTTGAACATTTTCCTTATCAGAAGTATCTTTTATCAAGGGATGATAATCAGTTTTTGAAAACCCATCCAAGGATGTAGGTTGCGGTTGTTAAAAAATAAAAGGACCAGTTTGATCAAATTTAATATGCATTGTTTCTTCAACAGTACAATTATTTTTATTAAAAACTCCATAAGCCTTAGAAGTAGTGGAATAGACTAAGAAAATCACTTCATCAGATTTGGGGTCAAATTTATGTAAGTTATCTTTATTATTCATGATGAATACTTTTAAACCAAAAACTTTTAAGTAATAAAGTCTAGGTTTTTGACCAATCCACAATTAATAAAGTGTTTTGTTAAGAAAAGGTCTGATTAAAACTCGATTTATAGTATAATAAGCAGTACTAATAGCTTCATCCCAAAAAAATTTAGCAATATAATATTCACTCAACAAGGTTCTAGATATCTATTGAAGAATTTGATTTATTATTTTAACAACACCATTCTGTTGAGGAGTTCTTGGGGCTGAAAAGTTAGGAGTAATGCCTTTCTTACTACAAAAAGTTTCAAAATCTGAATTTTGAAATTCTCCTCCATGATCACTATGAATAGTTATTAATGGAATGTTTTTCTCATTTTTAATTTTGGCTCTAAAATATTTTAAATAAGAAAAAGTTTCATATTTCTTTTCTAGAAAATAAATCCACATAAATCTAGTGCAACCATCAACTACAAAAAATACATAATATTTTCCTCCAATACTTCTAGTTTTTGTTGGACCAAAAATATCAATATGCACTAACTATAATTAATCAGAAGTTGAGACTTTTCCAATTGATTTAAAACATGATTTATGTTTCTCTCCATATTGAAAAGGATTACAAAATTTTTAAGAATCAAATCTAAACTCTAGTAGATCCATAACAAGTCTTTTCTTTGAGAATTTTCATAGGTTCCTAAGGTTACAATGTCCTAAAATTCTATGAAATAACCAAAATTGATCTTCCATTTCACTATGTCAAGGCAGATCTTGGCTCCTAAGGTCTTCTATGTTTAGTGTATATACATTCTCATACCTATATACAGAAAGAATAAAATATTCCTTGGAATTGTGTACTAAGCATTTATCATTCCTAAAATTCACAAGGTAACCTGCATCACATAATTGACTTATTCTAATGAGTATGTGCTTAATACCCTTAACAAATAAAACATTTTAAATTAAAGTGTTTTCAAAAAGAACAATGTTACCTATACAAATAATTTCCCCTTGAGCATTATCTCTGAAAGTTACGTTTCCTCCTTTCGTCTTGATAATATTTTCAAAGAATTTTTTGTTACCAGTCATATGACAAGAACATCCACCATCCATGTACTATGTGTTGTTTTTGGTACTATGTTTATTTTCCTTAAAATAAAAGAGTTAGACTTTCAGAATACAAATTTTCTTGGATCCAAAAATTTCAGAAAGTAAAATTTTAGGAATCCACATTTTCATAGAAAAATAAGATTTATGAAAACCTAAATATTGGGGTTTATTTAAAGAACAATTTTTCTCCTAATTTCCACCACATTGAAATTTAGTACAAAATATAGCACTTTGGGGAAAAAAATAATTGTTACTGAAAATAGGTTTCAAATGGGTATAACCAAATCCAGAACTATTTCTTAGAGAATGAATTTGTGAATACATCTTATCAAAGTTTTCCTTACCAGAGGTAAAGTTTGACAGGCATTTCCTTAAAGAAAATATTTCTGACTTTAGTTTAATAATCAAGTTCTTATCCTCAAATTTATTAGTTTTAGAAGTTGATTTAGCCTCTAAAAAGATTTCATAGATATAAAATCTTCAAGATACTTCAAAAGTTTATCATTCTCATAATTAACTTCCTTAAGGTTTTTAGAAACACTTTCAAAATCAAAATTTTTTTTATCAAGATTCTTAGAAAGATCTGATACTTCTTTAGTCAAAACAATAATTCTAGAATTTTCTTTCTCTGCCTTCTTCTTTATTTTAAGATTATCATTTACAATAAATTTGTAAAACCTAGACACTTCTTCATAATAAGGTAAAGAGTTTTCTTCTTTAAAAAAAGATTCATAATGTGAAGACTTATAATATTTATCATCAGTATAATTTTCATTCAAAGATACATTAGTGATAGATTCATCATTGTGTACCTTGGCTATTAGATAATGATTTTGAAAGGGTAGTTTGGCTTGTACACCAAGATTATTCTGACTAGAAGACTCATACTCTTAGGATTCATCAGATGATACACCACCACTGTAACTCCACATATCATTATCCTTCAATACATTATTACCCTTATACTTGTAATATTTTTTTCTATTTCTCTTAGAATGATTTTCTTTTCTATATTTTCTCTTAAGAATAGGACAATATGCCCCGATGTATCCAACTATTTTGCATTCATAACAGGTTACATCATAATCTCTCTTGCATTTTCTTTCTTTTTTATTATATCTATAATGAAAGACTTTCTTTCCCACTATCTTGTTTGTCCTTCGAGTAAGATTATCTAAATCGTTTTCAGAATTTTTACTTTCACTAGACTCAGATAGAACAATGAATTTCTTAGACTTATATCTTGTAACTCTTTCTGGAGCCTTGATTTTTGTAGTAGTAAAGGATACACTTAAATTTTCATTCTTCTTCTTATTCATATTAGAATCTCTTTTCATTCTTGTATCATGTTGAAGAAGAGTTCGAAGAATTTCATCAAGGGTAATATTGGAAACTTTCATGTTCTCATCAATGGATGTTCTTTTGGATTCCCACTCATTGGGAATTATATCTATAATATTTTCCACAATAACTTCTTCATATAAACATTTTTATCTCATATATTTAAGATTGTTGACAATTATTGTAAATCTTTGTTGTACATTGCAAGCTGGTTCTCTATAGGGAAAAACAAATCCATGATATTCTGCTCTTAACATTGCTCTTCTGGTTTCTATCACTTTTGAAGTTCCAAAGTGAGTAACTTCAAGTTTCATCTAGATACATTTGACAACTTCACATAATGATATTTGACTATATATATTCCTAGTCATAGAACACAACAAATTATTTCATACCTTTTAATTTAGTTGATATTCTACTTTTTCATGGTTTGTGAAGGTTTTGACTTCCTTATCTAGAATTTTGTAGTCACTAGTAAGAATAAAAAAATTATCTACTCCAGTGTTAATGAAAAATGCCTTCATTATATCTCTCAAGTACTCATAATCATTACCTGAAAGTGCGCTGTTGTGGGCGCCCTCAAATGATTAGTGTTATTTTGGGGTACTTAGGTGCAGTAGAGTGGCTGACCAAGGTCGTCTCCCAAAGGAGGAAGTGAATTAAAACAACATTTTATAGGTATTCTAAAAATAAAATATAATAGAATTAAAACACTACTTGAAAGTATATGGGGTGGTTGTTTATTGTTTATAAAACTTGAAGTAGTTTTCTGGAAGAAGATTGCATTTTTTTTTAATTTTGAAGTTTGAATAAAAAGACAAAACAAGAATATGTTTTTTTAGAAAATATTTTAAAAGGCATAATAGATCTAACTCTACCTCTTCATTTACTTATTAATCATTATCATTTAAATCAATATTCATTTAATTATGATCCCCTAATTTTTTAACCCTCAAACCCTACAAGATTTAACTTAACTACAAAGATGGAATTACTTAAACCCTAGGCTAGCTTCAGAACACCCAATCACAGCACCCTGCTTTGATTGTTGTTCTAAGGTTAGCTTATGGTCAGTGGTTAATTATAGAAAATATCCATTTTTTAAATGAGGATAAATAGTGTTTAGTTATTATATTTTAAATATAAAAATTTATCCCATGTGGTCTTGCATTACCGATTAATATCGCGCTCTCTCACAATTTACACCAAATCTCAACCTCGCGTCTTTTTGTGTTAATTATTCAATTACTTTATTAGTTTATTACAATTTAAAAACACAATTCATGGATAATATTATGTGAATTACAGTATCTCAATGATTCAAAATAATTAAATTAAGAGGGTAGAAGATAGATCGATTATTAAAAGACTACTCTTCCATGGGTGGCGTAATCATTGTAGAAGCGTTTTGCATGTGCAAAGGTTTATAATGGGTATATCCTAATAATGCTTCAACTCAAGAATTATGGACCAAAGAGGAAGATTAATAGAATAATAAATCTAAACAAAATAGAAGAAAAGAGAATAAATAAAAAAAGAACAAAGAAGTTTATTACACAAACAAAATCATTACAACACGAAGGAGAAGAAGAAGGCTTCGTCGAAGGGATCCTTGCTTCAAGAGATACCCTTATCGAAATGGTTGTAGAATTGGAATGTATCCACTTATCCTCTTCCTTAAGCTTGCCAATTCATGTCCCACCCCACAAAATGAGAAAACCACCAATTTATAGAGTGGTGGGGAGGCTAGGTTCAAAGTGGTTTCAAGTGTGAATGGGGAATCTCGACCAAATATTTTTTTCCAACTTTCACCGCCCATTTGACCATCAAAACTCGTGAATTGTCTGGACTTTCAGAAAGATCATATTTGATGATATGGGTCCTATATCTCCTATCAGAATATGGGCTTAATCCAGGACCATATGAAGGAGTTATGGGCGAAATATAGAAGCTTCTCCATTCCAGCGTGTCCAGCCCACCTTTGATTTTATGGCCCAATTACTCCATACAAATGCATTCTTTTGATCTAGTGTCCTGAATAAAAGTTGTATCACATGAATTAATAAACATAGTTACAAAATATTAATTTCAAATAATTCAAATAAAAATATTTATTATTGAAATACTACAGTGATTTTAAAAGGGTAAAACTGGAATTTTCATCAAATATTCAAATGAATGATCTAATCCCAAATAATTTCTAATTAAACATATTTGACACAATGTGAGGAAATTATATCATTTATTATCAATAAAATTTTCAATAGAATAGTGTTTTATCAAATCCCCCACACTTACCCTTTTGCACTCTTGAGAAAAACCTCATATCAAGTAAACATTAATATCAAATCAAAACAAATTTTAAAACACATATCATTGAGATCCATCAATTCCACACCAAGAATAAAAAGATATCATGACTCATATAAAAATCATTATTTCAAGTTCTCCATTTATATCATTCAATATATTTCCACTTCATTTATCATCCCATGCACAAAACAGTTACCTCGCTTGAATTTTCTATTATCAAACAAATGTCTTTTTTTTTGCAATGTCTTTCTCATCCAAACTCAAACAAGGGTCACCATAGGCTTGATAAATTCCTACATCGCCACCTGATGTGAGTCAAAGACATATTTTTATCATGAGGAATTTTCAGGGTTGTTCTGTGGCTTTCGGTTGGTAAGATTTAGATGTGGAAAATTCTGAGGCTAAATGAGGAGGGCTTGACTCTTTTTGAAGAAAAATTACATTAATATAATTTTTACTTAAATGTAGTCTCCTCATCAATCCCCATAGTATAAATTCAGCTCCATCATTATGAAAATTCATGGAAAGTTTACACCATTCATCAATTTAACATAAAAAAATTTCAATCTTCTCAAACATGATTTTCTTGAAAGCTCCAGATAGACACAGCTTTCCACCTCAATTAGAAGCTCCAGAAAAGGCACAGCTTCACTTATCATGAAAGATCCAGAAAAGGAACAACTTTCAATATAATGACTTTCTTCAGCAGCAAAAACATCTCTTCATAATTTAATTTTCCACCCAAAGTATCACCGAATGTGTTAGCACGACACAAGATAGATTCCCTCACACTTAATCTCAACAAGATTATGCAATTTCACTTCAAGAGTTGGTTCGATAGGGAAAATTAGCTTGTAATGTGGATAACCTAACAGGTTTTTCATGTATTCTAAGGGCTAAAAGGATTAAATGTTCAAGGTAGTCCATTATAAAAAAGGATTCTTTGAAATATGGGCTTTAATACCAAACAAATGCCTCAATCATTTAAACATAAGTACCTCAAACCCTCAAGTTTTGATAGGAATAGATCAAATTATGGTTAAATCAAGCATGGTTTGGTTCTCTCAAGAAGTGAGGTGAATGTAAAGAATATGAAAATAATGGTTTATAAGCCTCACAGGAAAGTGGTTTCAAATATAAAGACAGTGAGATGTGGCATGAGATTCAAAATTCAATGTACTTTTCATGAAATTACTAAATATTTGAACTTGAAACAAAGTTATTTTCAGCATTTATTTAAGCTCGACTTCATGGGATAAATTGTTTCACTCATTTATATGCATTTCAAAATTGTGATGAGAATCATTTCAACTCAAAAATTTTAAAAACACAAAGAAAATTGAAAAATAAACACACAAAATTTGAAAAACACACAATTTTTTTGTTTTTTTTAATATGAAAACAATTGAAATTACTAAACTAAAAGGTTCCCTCCACCACACTTAAAATATTGAATTGTACTCAATGTTAACCCATGAGATGATATATGCACATGAAATGAAAATTTTTTAAATAGGAAAAATATTATAAAAGTGAAAGTGTTAGGAACAGCTTGATGTGCTCAAGTGATGATGGGGTCATGCAGTGTGATAAAATCCACTACATTAGTAGGAAGTCCCCCAATGTATCTCTTCAAACATTATCCATTTACTGTAAAGATCCTTCCAGTGTCCTCTTTTGTGATCTCTACTACACCATAAGGAAAAAAATTAGTCACAACATAAGGACCTAACCATCTGGAACGCAACTTACCAGGCATCAGCTTCAGTCGTGAACTGTAGAGAAGGATTTTATCTCCAACATGAAACTCCTTTTGTTGGATCATTATATCATGAGATGATTTTGATTTTTCCTTATAGATCCTTGAGTTATCATATGAAGACAATTAAATCTCCTCAAGCTCCTAAATTTGAAGCTTCCTTTGGATTCCAGCTTGGGCCAAATCCATGTTGCATTTCTTTATAGCCCAATAAGCCTGATGCTCAACCTCCACAGGGAGATGAAATTATTTCCCAAAAACAATCTGAATGGGGACATACCATTGGGTGTCTTGTATGTTTTCCTATAATCCCACAATGCATCATCCAAGCGCTTTCTCCAATCCTTCCTATTTGGCTACACGGTTTTCTCTAAAATCTGTTTCAACTCACGATTTGAAACCTCATCCTGGCCATTTGTTTGGGGGTGGTATGGTGTTGAAGTTTTGTGTGTCACCCAATACTTCCGAAGGAGGGAAGCCAAATTTCAATTGCAGAAGTGTGTCCCTTGGTCACTGATGACGGCCTTTGCTACTCCAAACCTGCAGAAAATTTGAGCCTTGACAAAATCCACTACAACATGAGAATCTTCAGTCCTGGTGGCCTTGGCCTCCACCCATTTACTCACATAATCAACAGCAACCAAAATATACAAAAATCCAAATGAACTAAGAAAAGGATCAATAAAATCAATGCCCCATACATCAAAAATTTCACAGTTGTATGGGTTGTTGGGGCATCTCATGTCTCCTAGAAATGTTCCCAGTGTGTTGGAAACGAGAGCATGACTTACAAAACACATGGGCATCATGGAATAAGATAGGCCAATATAATCCAGAGTCTAAGAATATTCTAGTAGTACGTTGGGGTCCAAAGTGTCCACCACAAGCAAGTGTATGACAGAAATTCAAAACAGACTCAAACTCATGATCGGGAACACACCTCCTAATGACTTGGTCACTACACATGCACCAGAGGTAAGGATCAACCCACACATAAAACCTAGACTCACTTTTAAATTTTTGGACTTGATGCTTCTTCAGATTTGCTGGGATTTCAGAGGAAACAATGTAATTAACTAAATCAGCATAACAAGGATGCGTACCTAAGATGGTATAGAGATTCTCATCGGGGAAAGTGTCCCGAAGTGGTACCTGGTCTAAGGTGTCACCCTCTGGTGTGTGAGTAATCCTACTCATGTGGTCTTCCACCAAATTCTCTGACCCCTTCTTATCCTTTATCTCGATGTCAAACTCTTGAAGAAGGAGTATCCAACAGATAAGTCATGGCTTTGCATCTGGCTTCTTTAAGAGGTACCTCAAAGCTGCATGGTCAGAAAAAACAACTACTTTAGATCCCAATAAATTTGAACGAAATTTATCTAAATCAAATATAACAGTAAGAAAATCCTTTTCTATTATGGTGTATCTTTATTGGGTAGAATCCAATGTCCTCTATGCATAGGCGATCACATGTGAACGTCCCTCCACCCTCTGAGATAAGATGGCTCCAACCGCGAAGTTGGAGGCGTCACAAATAAGCTCAAAAGGAATCTCCCACCATGGGGGTTGTATGATCGGTGGAGTGGTCAGACACTTCTTTATATCATCAAAGGAAGTCCTGTAAGAATCATCAAACACAAAATCAGAATCCTTTTGATGTAATCATGACATAGGAAGAGCAATCTTACTAAAATCTTTGATGAAGCACCGATAAAATCTTGCATGCCCTAAGAAATATATAACATCATGCACACATTAAGGATAGGTTAAGGATGAAATAATATCTACCTTAGATCTATCAACCTCTATTCCATGTTTTGACACTACATTCCCTAAGACAATGCCATGCTCTACCATGAAATGACACTTTTCAAAGTTCAGGACCAGATTCTTCTCAATACAACGATTCAACACCTTTCCAAAACTACTTAGACATTCATCAAATGAAGACCCATACACTATAAAATCATCCATAAATGCCTCCATCCAGGTCTCAATAAAATCAGAAAAAATACTCACCATGCATCTCTGGAAGGTACTTGGGGATTTGCAAAGTCCAAATGGCATCCTTCGGTAGGCGAACGTACCGAAAGGACAAGTGAATGTTGTCTTCTTTTGATCCTTCATAGTAATAGGAACCTAAAAATATGCGTAGAAACCATCCAAGAAGCAATAATGTGTCCTACCTGCAAGTCTCTCAAGCATCTGGTCAATGAATAGAAGTTGGAAATGGTCCTTACGAGTGGATTGATTTAGTTTCCTATAATAAATACACACTCGCCAACTATTTTTTACTCTCATGGGAACTAACTCATCATTTTCAATTTTTATAACAGTGAAACCAGTTTTCTTTGGTACAACCTGGACAGGGCTAACCCATTGTGAGTCAGAAATAGGGTAAATTATACCTACCTCGAGAAATTTTTCAACCTCTTTTTTAACAACCTCCAGAAGGGTTGGATTGAGTCTCTTTTGTGGTTGCCTCAACGGTTTAGCCCTATCCTCCAAAAGAATCCTATGCATGAAAATGGAGGGGCTAATACCTGATATGTCAGCCAAGGTCCACCTGATTGACCTGAGGTTCTCCCTCAAAAGATTCAAAAGTTTTTCTTCATGTTCAGAAGGGGGATTGTTAGCAATGATAACAAGTAATTTCTCACCATTCAACAAGTATGAGTATTTGAGATTTGGTGGCAATGTCTTGAGTTCCTGTCGCACCCACTATTTCAAAATTTATTTATTTTATTAATTTTCTTTGTGCTAGTTAGTTCGGGTCGAAAACCGACTTTAGATTTCGAGTTCTTTGTGTTTTGACTAGTTTGCGTCCAGCGCAACGCGACCGAAGCTGTGTGGCCTCACCTGGGTCGTCGCGTGGCCCCGCCCGTTTCACCACACGCCCTGCTTGATGGTTAATTAATTAAATGAAATGGATCAGTATAATAAAACAATAATATTAATGGTGTTAAGAATATAATTTTGTCTTGTGTCGTTATTAATATTACTCTTAATAATAATAATAGTAATAATAATAATGATAACAATAATAATAAAACTAATAAGGATTAATAGTTAATTTTAATGATAACAATAAATATATTATAATTTGAGGTGTCATTATTATTATTAATAATACTGAATTTAGGTTTTATTTCCTTTTTATTTTATTTTATTTTATTTTAATTGCTTTTTATTTTAATTTCTTTTTATTTATTTTTTTCTTTTTCTTTTCCCCCTTCTTTTCTTTTCCTCCCTCCATTTTTTTTCTTTCTCCTCTCAATCCCGTCGGATCCCCATGCTACCCCCCCTCGTCGCGGCTCACCCCCCTTCCCCTCTAACCCTAACCCTGCGCGCTACCAGCCCTCTCCCGCTCGCCCCGCCGCTGACCTGCTCGCCCCGCCATCAGCTCCCCGTCACGGCCCTCTCCCACGTCGCACTGCTCCCTCCCCTGCTCGCGCCGTCACTCGCACACACCCTCCCTCGGCCAGCTCCTTGCCGCACGCCGCATGCCCGCCTCGACCTTCTCCCGGCCACCGCCGGCTCCCCATCTCGTTTCCCCATCGCTGCCGCCTCCTTGGCCAGCCGGCCTCCGCCGCTCCTGCTCCCTCTCCCTCCCGGCACCGCAATGTCCAGCGACCCACCTCCCAGCCATCGCTCTGTCTCTCGGCCGCCGCTCCGTCTCCCTTTTATCTTGTCCGGCGACCCCAACCCGATCCTGCTCCTCCCGGCCAGCTACTCCTCAATTTTTTTCCATCCAGCAAGATCTAAGGCCAGCGCGCCTCTGTTCCCTGTGCACGAACCCTCCCCGGCACGCTGCTCCCCTTAGCCGAACCATATCCTCCCTTTAGTTTTATTATTATCATAATTTTTCATTTATTATTATTATTATTATTTCTTTCTTTCTGCAAGTTTTCTGTTTTAGTTTTCTTTTCCAGCAGATATGAGGTCCGGTTTTGTGGTCTTAACATGATGTGTTTAATTCGAATTCATGAAATTGAGTTTGCGCGAGGTTCCTTGTGGTGCAAACGGAGCGCGATTGATGTTTCACGCTAGAATTTGAAGGTTTCACATCAATTCTCGGATTTCTACGTCGAGGTAGGTGGTTCCATGCCATACCATCTCTAGATAATTTAATTGCTCATTAATTAAATTATAATGTGTTCTAGTGATAAATTGCATGATGCGAATTTTATTTTTTTTTTGACGTGCTTCGATATGCATATTGGTGAATTTGAGTTGTTGTTAAGTAAATGTCAATGTTTTCATGTGCGTTGTGTCGTCGAAATGTTCAGACCCGTTATAGTTAATTGTTTAGGTTGTGCAAATTGTGTTTCAAGTTCTTTGAGGTGTCCGTGTCATTAAATGTAGATTTTCAACCAAAATGAGTCACTTTGGGTGTGTTTGCCGTGTGGCGTACTTTTGGAACTAAATTGCAAAATTGTTTGGACAATGGGAAAACATGTTTTAGTTTGTATAAGCTGCACTTTGGTTTTAAAGTGACGTTCGTATATGAAGTTGAGTTCGTCGTTCTGGTGCAAACCTTTTCTTTCTAATTTTAAGTGTTTAATAAATTGTTAATTGCACTTATTAAATTATATGTGGAGCGCGAGAGTTTTTTTTGACAGAATTATGTGCGCGTTAAGTTTTAAAGGTATTCTTACTTGTGAAATTGGACATGTCTCATGTGAAAACTCCTATTGTGCTATTTTGAAATGTTCTTCTAATTGTTTAAATAGTTTATCAGTCACGCAAGTGATCTGGACTATGTGATAAAATGGTTTTGGTGTGCGTGTGTTTTTTTTATGGTGTTTGGGTATGCAAATGGTGACGTGTATGTGTAATGTTTTGTTTGGTTCGAGATATGTGGAAGCGATATACATTATGTGAATGTGAAACATGATTGAGCACAAGGGGAAACCCTGGGAATCTAGGTGGGCAGACTAGAACTAGTGCGCTAGTGAACCGGATGGGTGTCGTCCCTGTTTCACTTAGCTGGATTGACGATTGCAACACTAACTAAACATGATATCTGAGGGTCGTGGCCTTCTAAGCCACGTGTTCTGAGGGTCGTGGCCTTCTAAGCCACATTTTCTGAGGGTCGTGGCCTTCTAAGCCACGTTTCACCGAGACACGAGGTTTCTAGGGTCCCACTCGAGCTAGATGAACCTTAGGGGTTTTACCTATAGTGCTCTACCATCTATGAAATGGTGCCTTCCGTCGGCATATGGAGGACCATTTGGGTGTTAGTGTGTGTGTGTACGTGTGTGTGAGTGTGTGTGTGTGAGAGAGAGAGTGTGTGTGCCCATTTTGAACTTTTCTCTTCCTCTTAAAAGTTGTGTATGTGAAATGAGTTCTTTTTAGTGTTTTCAGTGTTTTCCTTTGGAATTTGGTTTGTAAATCTTTTCTTTAAAAGAATTTTGAAAATATAATTTTGAATAAGCACTTTGAATTGTCTTTAAATGTTTTGGCATGGAACCATTTCTCGGTGGCGTCCTACTGGGCTTTTAGCTCACACCCTGCATACACCCTTGGGTGTATGTAGTTTCTATTTCTTCTATCTTCCAGGTTGCGACTTCGTGCTCAGTGATGGTGGTTTAGGTTGCAGCTGGTCTTCTCATGCAGAATGGTGTTGATGTGGTCTCACTTCTGCCGGGAGGTTGGGTATGAGTTTTAGTTTCCGCTGTCGTCTTTTCTTTTTAGTTATTTCTTCAAGTTGTAGACTTTAAACTTGTTCATAGTTTAAAGGCACGTTTTGTTGTCTATTTCTAATTTTAGTTTATCTATCTGGTTAGTTGGTTTTTCTGTCTTGTATTTCGGGTAAAACCGTTCCCACCTGTTAAACTTGATACCCAGGCACTTGTGCCAGCCCGTGGGGATTGGGAACGCCCTTCGGGCCTTGCCGCGGACTGGGTCGGCGCCGGGTCGGATGGCGACCCGGCCTGGTTCGTGACGAAATGGTATCAGAGGGAGGTTTGCTCTCTTGGGTCTTTCTCTTTTGAGATAGAGTCAGATTGGACCAAAATTAAGGTTGTTGGAACTCGGCGTTCTAGCTACGAGCAATGTGCCTGGCCTGCACACCTCGTGGCGGAACTCGAGTAACCAATGTGTGTTGAGGTTTGTCTGTGTTTTTGGTCATTGCGGTTAATCTTGTCCATGGGAAATGAAAAAGGGGTAAGGTCAGTGGTCCTAGTGAGCTCGCAGGGTCTGGAAAGCCATGTGGAGCCGGGGACGCTGTCCTAGAATGCCCTCCGTTGCAGTGGCATGACTGGCGTATGGCCGCCAACCATACGTTCTAGTCACCCTCTGACACAAGTTTTCTCTTGCGTCATTTCTCGTCTCTTTGTTTTGGATTCGTGAGAATTTGGTTTTTAGGTAAATATGTTTTGGTCTTGGAAAATGTTTTCAAATGAAAGGCTTTAAAAAGAAAATGACGCGAAAGGTTTGGAAAGTGTGGGTTGGATGTTTTGGTTTTGAAAAAAAAATGGAATGGTTTGTTTTTGACCCTTGGTGTTATCGTGGGAAACCACATGCATGAGTGTATATGGAAAAAATGGTTAATGGCACGAGCGGATGAGTGCTATGATGGATATGAGGTGGGTGCCAGTGCGGCACGAGAACATGCATGTGCGAGGCCCATGAGACACCATTGGTGTTTGTGAAACCCACTGGCTTTGCTTATTTTTAAAATGTCTTGTTAAAGAAAATGTTTGGTGTTTTAGTAAACGGTGTTTGTGTGGCGTTTTGAACTGAGTATTATTTCGGAATGGTTTATGTCCCGAGTTTGAGTTCTTATTTGTAAGTTTGTATGTAAGCGTGTGGTTAGTAAATTCCTTTGAAGAGTACATCGGGGAGCACTTGCAGTGGTTTCCCCTGCACATTTGGTGTTTGCTTGTGGTATGTCTTGACTGTTGGACCAGTTTGGTTGGGTCCATAGTTTTCTTTCTTGACTAGTGTATGCCCCCATAAAGCATTGACATGTGATTGAAGTACGACTACGGGGAATTCCCCGTTGGCCGACACTCCAGTTGATCGAAGGATTCTCTTTTTGAATTCTGGAATTAAACCCACCTTTACTTTTTACAACTAAGTGGATCCTCTCGCACTGGGATGACAGATGCGAGGGGAGTTGAACAGATTTTTGGTTTCTTTGAGTTCCCTGAGTCATCGAGTATGAAATTTGACGTCGTTACGCTTGAAGGTTTCCCCTAGAAACGGCGAAAGAAATTCCAGTGGGGAAGGGTGAAGGCGATTGAGAGCTGTCTGTGCTTATCGATGTTTTGAATAGTTGGTAGTGTTTACATTAGCCGCAAGGGTCATGTTCGGTGACGTCTTGCAGCGTGAGACCTCTTTGATAATCAACAGTGGTTTGGAAGCAACCCTAAGTCGTCGGTGTAGCCTATCATTCTAAATGACCTCTGATCTTTGGTTTGTCTTGTTTAAGAAAGAGGTTTACATTAGGCCACTAGTGTGGCAGACCCAGTCACATGGGGATGCTACGGTCAATTGCAGGAATCATGTGTTGTTTAAGACCTAGTTTGAAGTCCTTCTCCGTATAATGTTCCTCTCAACAGTAATGGTCATGTTCGGTGACGATTTGCGGTGTCGTGTTCTCATCCAGTGTGACAAAGGGTGATGCGCATGCACCATTGCAGCTCTTATGTTGGTTAATGTTTTGTGTATGATCAGTTGGATGTCATGGTGTGTTGTGTCTGATGGTGTATCCTCAGGTGCAATAGGATTTCGTGTGACAACAAAAAGGAGAAGCTCCGTTCGGGAGTTTTCCATGCCTGACTACGAGGCAGAAGATGCTTCAAACATCAGGGCTCCAGCCATAGGCCTCGGAGTGAAGTTGGCGCGTGTTCAGGAACCCCGAGGGGGTATGAGACCCCGACTTTATTTCTGTCATCGGTGTTGAAAGTGAATGCATCTCAAATTGATTTCTACGGTTGTTCTGCTCCAAACGAACCATCTGGTTGCAAAAGGTTTTCATGATCATGTGGAGGCTTGTTCGTCTCGTTGACTTAAAGTCTTTGGGGTTGCGTCCCATTGGATGCAATCACCTTTAGTGGTCCTTGAGAGTCTATTGGGGAAAAATCAGTCCCAAAATTTTATAATGCTCATCCCGGGATGGGGATGTGTTGGTCAGGTCTTAGGTCATGGTTCTGACGCCCGGGTGGTTAGGCCCCTCCCTCCCCGCCCCTTGTGGTGGGGTGTTTGGTCACCATTGAGAAGTTTTTCAAAGTTCTATGCATTTTGTTAGTTCTAATGGTGGGGAGTCCTCATGGACCTCCCCATGCTGGTTTTCTAGTCTCGCCTTTGGCGTTGGCAGGTTCTTAATGGTGGGGAGACCCACATTGGGTCTCGCACGAATGTCTCTAGGATGAATCAGTGCTGGACTTTTCTTTAATGGCGGGGAGTCCGCTCGAACCTCCCCCTATCGGTTGTCCACTCTCATTTCGAGCATCAGTGACTTCTTAATGGTGGGGAGCCCCTCGAGCTTCCCCATGTTGATCTATAGCTTCTGTTTTCAAAGATAGTTTGTTGATAGTGATAGGAGTGTTCCGAGGACGTGGTTTGACCTCTTTTGTTCATATTAGCCAAGTGGTGTGGTTTCGGTTTCAGAGTGCTTGAGGTGTTTTGGCGTGTGAAGTTGGCACTTTGTGGGTTCAAGAGTTCGTTTTCTAAAACAATCGGCTGGAGGCGTTCTAGCTTTTGGGGTGGGCGACACATATCGGAAAGGCTTTTTATGCATTTCTTGATGTTGTCTTTGAGTCACTTTCTCGGAGCACGATGTTTCTCTCTCTCTTTTGTTAATGTTTGTGGGGATCCTATTTGATCCTTAGTGGGGTGCCGTTTCCTACTTTGGGTCTCAGCCTTAGTTGCGGCTTTCCGGGGGCGGAAAGCTTTATGGTGGGGAGAATTGTCGCACCAACTATTTCAAAATTTATTTATTTTATTAATTTTCTTTGCGCTAGTTAGTTCGGGTCGAAACCCGACTTTAGATTTCGAGTTCTTTGTGTTTTGACTAGTCTGCGTCCAGCGCAACGCGACCGAAGCTGTGTGGCCTCACCTGGGTCGTCGTGCGGCCCCGCCCGTTTCACCACACGCCCTGCTTGATGGTTAATTAATTAAATGAAATGGATCAGTATAATAAAACAATAATATTAATGGTGTTAAGAATATAATTTTGTCTTGTGTTGTTATTAATATTACTCTTAATAATAATAATAGTAATAATAATAATGATAACAATAATAATAAAACTAATAAGGATTAATAGTTTGTTTTAATGATAACAATAAATATATTATAATTTGAGGTGTCATTATTATTATTAATAATACTGAATTTAGGTTTTATTTCCTTTTTATTTTATTTTATTTTATTTTAATTGCTTTTTATTTTAATTTCTTTTTATTTATTTTTTTCTTTTTCTTTTCCCCCTTCTTTTCTTTTCCTCCCTCCGTTTTTTTCTTTCTCCTCTCAATCCCGTCGGATCCCCCTGCTACCCCCCTCGTCGCGGCTCACCCCCCTTTCCCTCTAACCCTAACCCTGCGCGCTACCAGCCCTCTCCCGCTCGCCCCGCCGCTGACCTGCTCGCCCCGCCATCAGCTCCCCGTCACGACCCTCTCCTGCGTCGCACTGCTCCCTCCCCTGCTCGCGCCGTCACTCGCACACACCCTCCCTCGGCCAGCTCCTTGCCGCACGCCGCACGCCCGCCTCGACCTTCTCCCGGCCGCTGCCGGCTCCCCATCCCGTTTCCCCATCGCTGCCGCCTCCTTGGCCAGCCAGCCTCCGCCGCTCCTGCTCCCTCTCCCTCCCGGCACCGCAATGTCCGGCGACCCACCTCCCAGCCATCGCTCTGTCTCTCGGCCGCCGCTCCGTCTCCCTTTTATCTTGTCCGGCGACCCCAACCCGATCCTGCTCCTCCCGGCCAGCTACTCCTCAATTTTTTTTCCATCCAGCGAGATCCAAGGCCGGCGCGCCTCTGTTCCCTGTGCACGAACCCTCCCCGGCACGCTGCTCCCCTTAGCCGAACCATATCCTCCCTTTAGTTTTATTATTATCATAATTTTTCATTTATTATTATTATTATTATTATTTCTTTCTTTCTGCAAGTTTTCTGTTTTAGTTTTCTTTTCCAGCAGATATGAGGTCCAGTTTTGTGGTCTTAACTTGATGTGTTTAATTCGAATTCATGAAATTGAGTTTGCGCGAGGTTCCTTGTGGTGCAAACGGAGCGCGATTGATGTTTCGCGCTAGAATTTGAAGGTTTCACATCAATTCTCGGGTTTCTACGTCGAGGTAGGTGGTTCCATGCCATACCATCTCTAGATAATTTAATTGCTCATTAATTAAATTATAATGTGTTCTAGTGATAAATTGCATGATGCGAATTTTTTTTTTGACGTGCTTCGAAATGCATATTGGTGAATTTGAGTTGTTGTTAAGTAAATGTCAACGTTTTCATGTGCGTTGTGTCGTCGAAATGTTCAGACCCGTTATAGTTAATTGTTTAGGTTGTGCAAATTGTGTTTCAAGTTCTTTGAGGTGTCCGTGTCATTAAATGTAGATTTTCAACCAAAATGAGTCACTTTGGGTGTGTTTGCCGTGTGGCGTACTTTTGGAACTAAATTGCAAAATTGTTTGAACAATGGGAAAACATGTTTTAGTTTGTATAAGCTGCACTTTGGTTTTAAAGTGACGTTCATATATGAAGTTGAGTTCGTCGTTCTGGTGCAAACCTTTTCTTTCTAATTTTAAGTGTTTAATAAATTGTTAATTGCACTTATTAAATTATATGTGGAGCGCGAGAGTTGTTTTTGACAGAATTATGTGCGCGTTAAGTTTTAAAGGTATTCTTACTTGTGAAATTGGACATGTCTCATGTGAAAACTCCTATTGTGCTATTTTGAAATGTTCTTCTAATTGTTTAAATAGTTTATCAGTCACGCAAGTGATCTGGACTATGTGATAAAATGGTTTTGGTGTGCGTGTGTTTTTTTATGGTGTTTGGGTATGCAGATGGTGACGTGTATGTGTAATGTTTTGTTTGGTTCGAGATATGTGGAAGCGATATACATTATGTGAATGTGAAACATGATTGAGCGCAAGGGGAAACCCTGGGTATCTAGGTGGGCAGACTAGAACTAGTGCGCTAGTGAACCGGATGGGTGTCGTCCCTGTTTCACTTAGCTGGATTGATGATTGCAACACTAACTAAACATGATATCTGAGGGTCGTGGCCTTCTAATCCACGTGTTCTGAGGGTCGTGGCCTTCTAAGCCACGTTTTCTGAGGGTCGTGGCCTTCTAAGCCACGTTTCACCGAGACACGAGGTTTCTAGGGTCCCACTCGAGCTAGATGAACCTTAGGGGTTTTACCTATAGTGCTCTACCATCTATGAAATGGTGCCTTCCGTCGGCATATGGAGGACCATTTGGGTGTTAGTGTGTGTGTGTACGTGTGTGTGAGTGTGTGTGTGTGTGAGAGAGTGTGTGTGTGCCCATTTTGAATTTTTCTCTTCCTCTTAAAAGTTGTGTATGTGAAATGAGTTCTTTCTAGTGTTTTCAGTGTTTTCCTTTGGAATTTGGTTTGTAAATCTTTTCTTTAAAAGAATTTTGAAAATATAATTTTGAATAAGCACTTTGAATTGTCTTTAAATGTTTTGGCATGGAACCATTTCTCGGTGGTGTCCTACTGGGCTTTTAGCTCACACCCTGCATACACCCTTGGGTGTATGTAGTTTCTATTTCTTCTGTCTTCCAGGTTGCGACTTCGTGCTCAGTGATGGTGGTTCAGGTTGCAGCTGGTCTTCTCATGCAGAATGGTGTTGATGTGGTCTCACTTCTGCCGGGAGGTTGGGTATGAGTTTTAGTTTCCGCTGTCGTCTTTTCTTTTTAGTTATTTCTTCACGTTGTAGACTTTAAACTTGTTCATAGTTTAAAGGAACGTTTTGTTGTCTATTTATAATTTTAGTTTATCTATCTGGTTAGTTGGTTTTTCTGTCTTGTATTTCGGGTAAAACCGTTCCCACCTGTTAAACTTGATACCCGGGCACTTGTGCCAGCCCGTGGGGATTGGGAACGCCCTTCGGGCCTTGCCGCGGACCGGGTCGGTGCCGGGTCGGATGGCAACCCGGCCTGGTTCGTGACAGTTCCTGTGTAGGGGGTGGTGTATGGATGGAGACATAGAAGGAACTGAAATATGTTCACAAAGAGAATTAGTATCAGAATATACATCATCAAAATCAGATAATAAAGTATCAAATACATTAGTATACTCTACATCCATGTCATAATCAGAGTTCACATGATCAAAATCAGAATATGACTCCATTTCAAAATCAAATCTTAGAGAGTCTTGTTCCTTAGAAACAGGTGTGGAAGTACTCTTAGACATAAATCTAGAACCAATACTCATAATCTACCTAAGGATAGGACAATCCAATTCCATGGTGTTTTTACTTAGTGGTTCAAAATGGGAGATAACAAATGTAGAATGATCCTCTGAGGGGTACTTCATGGAATCCATAACATTAAATATCACAACTTCATCCCCAAATTCCATGGAAAGTGTACCCTCATTGACATTTATGATAGTTTTTTTAGTTTTGAGGAAGGTCCTACCTAATATAATGAGGGCCTGAGAACTTACCTGATCATCCTCCATTTTGAGCACATAGAAGTCTGTTGGAAATATCATGTATCTTACCTGGACAAGTACATCCTCAAGGACTCCTGCTGGATATGCCATAGATCTATTTTCAAATTGCACCACTACTCTCATCGGCTTCAACTCACCAAACTGTAAAGAAGAGAATATAGAGTGAGACATCACATTTATGGAAGATCACAAATCATAAAGTGCATCAGAAAAGTGCAACTCCCCTATGGTGAATGGGATGGTGAATGTCCCTGGATCCTTGCACTTTGTCGGCATTACTAGAGTTGGTGTAATGAGTGCCGACACATTCCTTCCAAGATTGATCCCTTCATTTCCCTTGAGCCCTCTTTGATTGGTGCAGAGTTCTTTTAAGAATTTGGCATACCTTGGGATTTGTTTGATGGATTCAAGTAGAGATATGTTGATCTCAACATGCTTGAATGTGTCCAAAACCACTTTTTGTATCGCCTCTACTGTCATATTCTTGGTTTAAACAACCCTGTTTGGAAAAGGAAGGGGTTTAGGAGGAACACCATCAATATTTTTCTTACCTTTATATTTCTCCTTGGATTTCTCATCAGTTGGTATGGAATTTGACTTCTCTGGAGTTGAGGTGAATCCCGGTGGAAAGGTAAGTGCAGATGTATCGTTCATTTGCTTCCCACTTCTCAATGTGATGGCACTAAAATTCCCCTTTGGATTTGGAGTGGGTGGGGAAGGAATATTTCCAGAATTCTTACTTACTAGTTCATGGAGGGAAGTGGCAATCTGGGTCATTTGAGTCTTCAACTCCCTCAACTCTGAACCTTGACTCTTCAGCTCATTCTGTTGATTAAGAACAATTTGTTTCAAAATATCATCAGTGTTAGAGTCTACCTTGCTTTATAGATTCCCTTGTTTTTAACTTGTTGATGTTTGAGCTTCTAATATCCTTTGGGGTTGTTGGAAACCCTGTTGGTAAGGTGGAGGCTGCTGGAAGTTTGGTTGAAAAGAGGGCCTTTGTTGTTTCCCAGATCCTTACCTCATGTCTGATTGATCCTTCCACCCTTGGTTGTATGTTGGATCAAACTTATTTTGGGGATATTGTTATTGTTGTTGCTGCTGATATGGTCTCCCAGGGAACACTGCTTCACAATCTTCTGTTTCTTGGAGTTGTGGGCAACAGTCAGTTGGGTGGATTGTCTCAGTGCAAATACCACAAGGCCTTGAAGGAGGGGGTTGGGATGTCTTTTGAGCCAAAGAAATCTGCCTCAAAATAGTGGTCAATTATTCCAACTTGTTATCAATCAAATGACTTTCAAGAGAAGAAGGACTTACCCGATGTAATCCCCTGACATGTGGTGTACCTCGATCACCAAATTGTTGGGAGTTTTGGGCCATTTCGTTGATCAACGCACATACAACTACGGGTGTCTTTTCCACTAATGTTCCTCCAGCTGCAGCATCCACCATACTTCTCTCCATAGGTGTGAGTCCTTCATAGAAGTAATAAATGAGTAGTTTCTCACTGATTTGGTGATGTGGGCAGCTTGCACACAACTTCTTGAATCGCTCCCAGTACTCATACATTGACTCCCCTTGTTCTTGCTTGATCTCAGATATCTCTTTACGAATGGATGTGGTCCTTGATGCTGGAAAAAATATCTACAAGAAAAGATGTTTTAAATCGTTCCAACAAGTTACATCTTCGGGTTGTAAATAATACATCCAATCTTTCACAGCTCCATCAAGTGAGAATGAGAATGCTCTTAATTTGATTTGGTCTTCAGATACATTTCTTGGTTTCAAGGTTGAGAAAACCACATTAAATTCTTTCAAATGTTTATTGGGATCATCACCATAGAGGCCATGAAACTTTGGAAGGAAATGAATTAACATAGATTTTAGTTCAAAGCCCAATTCGAGATTTGGGTATGCAATACAATTTGGTTGATAGTTAATATCATGTGTAACCAATTCTCGAATAGTTCTATTAATTTCATTTCCATTATTGTAATCCATCGGTTCTTTATTTATGGTTGAATTTTAATTGCTTCCAATTTCAATGTTCTGATATTGGAGTAATTCTCCAACTGGTTGAATGTTGAAACTTCCCGTAGACTGAGAATGTCTGATTCGAGCCCTAAGGCTACATTCAGTCTCAGGGTCAAGATCTAAGAGGTCTTTGGGATTAGTTCGTGTCATAAATAAAATAAAAATTAAAAGAAATAAATTCGACCATAGTAAAATGAAAATAATAAGTTTGTGTTGATGGTCCAAAAATAAGTAGAAGAAAATAAAAGAAGAAGAAGAAAAAAAACCAGATTGGGTAAAGAAGGAAGAAAGAAGAGAGGAAGCGAATAAAATGTAAAATAAAATAAATACCTCTAATTGGTTGAAATAATTACTTGCCTCCCTGGTAATGGTACCAATTTTAAAGTGCACTATTGTGGGTGCCCTCAAATGATTAGTGTGATTTTGGGATACATAGGTCCAACATAGTGGCTGACTAAGGTCGTCTCTCAAAGGAGGAAGTGAATTAAAACAACATTTTAGAGGTATTCTAAAAATAAAATATAATAGAATTAAAAAACTACTTTAAAGGATTAAGGGTGGTTGTTTATCGTTTATAAAACTTGAAGAAGCTTGCTGGAAGAAGATTGCATTTGTTTTTTGTTTTTAATTTTGAAGTTTGATTAAAAATACACAACAAGAATATGTTTTTTTAGAAAATATTTTAAAAGGAATAATCGATCTAACTCTAACTTTTAATTTACATATTAATCATTATCATTTAAATAAATATTCACTTAATTATGATCCCCTGATTTTTTAACCCTCGAACCCTACAAGAGTTAACTTAACCACAAAGATGGAATTATTTAAACCCTAGGCTAGCTTCGGAACACGCAATCGCAACACCCTGCTTTGATTGTTGTTCTAAGGTTATCTTATATTCATTGGTTAATTAGATAAAATATACATTTTATAAATGAGGATAAATTGTGTTCATGGATTATATTTTAACTCTACAAATTTATCCCATGTGGTCTTGCATTACTGATTAAGATCGCACTCTCTCAATTTACACAAGATCTCGACCTCGTGTGTTTTTGTGTTAATTATTCAACTTCTTTCATTGTTTATTACAATTTAAAAACACAATTCATGGATAGTATTAAGTGAATTAAAGTATCTCAATGATTCAAAACAATTAAATGAAGATGGTAGAAGATAGATCGATTACTAAAAGACTACTCTTCCATGGGTGGCGTAATCATTGTAGAAGCGTTTTGCATGTGCAAAGGTTTATAATGGGTATAACCCAATAATGCTTCTACTAAAGAATTCCATATCAAAGAGGAAGATTAATAGTAGAATAAATTTAAACAAAATATAAAAAAGAGAAGAAATAAAAGAAGAACAAAGAAGTTTATTACACAAACAAAATCATTAAAACACGAAGGAGAAGAAGAAGGCTTCGTCGAAGGGATCATTGCTTTAAGAGCTACCCTTATTGAAATGGTTGGAGAATTGGAGTGGATCCACTTATCCTCTTCCTTCAACTTCCCAATGCACTTCCCACCCCACCAAATGAGAAAAACATCAATTTATAGAGTGGTGGGGAGGCTAGGTTCAAAGTGGTTTCAAGTGTGAATGGGAAATCTTGGACAAATATTTTATTCCTACTTGTACCGCCCATTTGACCACCAAAACGCGTGAATTGTCCCAACTTCTATCAGTAGAATATGTGAGGATATGAGTCTTATATCTCCTCTCAAAATTTGGGCTTAATACAAGACCATATGTAGGCATTATGGCTGAAATACAGAAGCTTTTCCATTCTGGCATGTCCAACCCACCTTTGACTTTATGGCCCAATTACTCCATCCAAATGCATTCTTTTGATCTAGTTTCCTGAATAAAAGTTGTATCCCATGAAGTAACAAACATAGTAACAAAATATTAAGTTCAAATAATTGAAATAAAAATATTTATTATTGAAATACAACAGTGATTTTAAAAGGGTAAAATTGGAATTCTCATAAAATATTCAAATGAATGATCTAATCCCAAATACTTTCTAATTAAACACATTTAACACAATGTGAGGAAATTATATCATTTATTATCAATAAAATATTCAAATAGAATAGTGTTTTATCTTTACCATAAAAAATTGGTGGTCTAGTAGGATTAAGGTTGTCAATAGAAGCAACATTTATATTGTCCATTCTATAAGAAAAATATCTTTTCCATAAAAAATGTAAGTGGTAAAAGTTTATAAACAAAGATAAAAACCTTTAAGAAAAACTTGAACAAGAAAATTTAAGAAATAAGAATTTATAATAAGAAAAATTGAGCAAGATAACTTATATGTGAGTATAATTATTTTAGAGACCTCCTTTGATACCAATTATAGGATTAAAATAGTGTATGTAGATGCTCAATTACAAGAGGGGGTGAATTGTAAGTTTAAAAAGTTTCATTTTTTACCTTAAGGAAAACTATATTTAATAAATTTAAATAAGGTAGATTCAAAAATCATATTTTAGTTCAACGAAACAATATTTCTTAGGTTACAAAAATATGAATCCAGAAATAAAACTTAAGAACAATTTTCTTAAAGGAAGATTCTACATTAAAGCATATAAAATCGTATTTATAAGATTAAGGGACAAGAAAGTATAAGAAAGTTTTACTTTATTTATTTATCAAAATATAGTGGAAATAAAACTTGACACAAAAACAAGTAAGAAGTATGAAATATTTTAACCCAAAGGGTAGGGTATCTGAAAACCTTCGATAAAGGTCCCTTGATTTATACTTTTAAGAAATTACATCTTACCCACACCAAGGTAATCCCTCGATAGGAATATCGGAGTCTGTCTTGCTATCCCCGTAAGCCCTTGATCTTTAAGGTAGTTGAAACCTATGTCTTCTTATCCCCATAATCCCTTGATTGTACTCAGCAACAATCTGAGTCGCACGAAGCAATCTGAACAAGATGTTCACGGCTGAACAAGATTTTCATGAAAACACACAAGGCATGAGAGTCTTTATCTCTCTATAAATCACTTCATAGCATCTCAGCATGTGATCTCTAGGGTGTTCAATAGATATATTATTATCATTTTCAAATGATATCCTAATTATAGGAAAAACTCCAACGGTCAGCTCCCTCCTCCAACAGTCATATTTTTCCTTTAATTTCAGAGTGACCTGTACATGTGTCACTCAACCAATGGCTAGTTAGAAACAGATTGTATGACATTATTTCATACTTAAAAAAGCATGTGTAAGGAAAAATTAATTATCTTAACCAATTATGAATATTCGGAGTCTAAGTAAAAACTAGAATTCGGAATCTAATCATATTAACAATTGGATTCTATAAAACATGTATATTTGGATTCTGTTTTACAAAGAATTCGGAATCTGAATTATGTAGATTCCAGAATTTGAAATTCAATGAATTTGGAGTTTTAATTCTAAGAAATTTGGAGTCTGAATTATGAGGAATTCAAAGTATGAATTCTGAGGAATTAGGAGTCTGAATTATGAGGAATTTGGAGTCTGAATTCTGAGGAATTAAGAGACTGAATTCTGAGGAATTAAGATTCTGAATTCTGAGGAATTTGGAGTCTGAATTCTGAGGAATTTGGAGTCAGAATTCTGAATAATTCAGAGTCTTAATTTTAGAGAATTTGGAGTCTGAATTTCAGATAATTCAGTGTCTGAATTTCAAATAATTTAGAGTTTGAATTTCAGAGAATTCAGAGTCTAAATTTCAAAGAATTTGGAGTATGAATTTCAAAGAATTCAAAGTCTTAATTTCAAAGAATTAAGAGTCTAAAAACATAATACTCTATATCTAAAGAACTATAATATTCTATGGTTTTTAATAATGATCTTAATTTTAGACTTATTAATAAAATGAACTTGGTTTTGAGAGAACTTAAAAAAGAGATAATGAAAACCAAGGTAAGGATAAAAATATCTTTAGAGAAGGAAAATTTTCATTAAGAAAATAATCCTTATGGAAAGATAATTTTCCTTATGATAAAGTGTTTTTGATTTTCAAAAAATAAAGGAATGGAAAATTCATAAGTAAACCTTATTGAATCCAAAAAACATGCCAAAAGTGTCAATATCTTGGTATATTATATATTCCATAAACCATAGAAGAGCTTAATTTTTCCAAAACATTATGTCATTTAGTATTTTAAATAAATGTTATGACTTATTCAGTTTATTCATCTCTGTTGATTAGAGATCTCAAACCCACTTGAGTGGTCGTAAAACTTTCTAATAGATCCATTTCTTAAAAAGTATATGTTTAGAAGATGTTTTGGTAATTATACAAGGTTATCCATTACCAACTAACTTATATATTCTTAACATGGATAAATAAAATGATAATAATATTTCCCCAATCATCTTTGTGTGACCACTACTCTAAATTGTTAAAACAATAAAAAAAATTAATGACGGAAAACTTTCCATGAAATTTTGTGAGGAAACAATAGATTTTTTACATAATGGACTCAATGAAATACCCTCATGAGGATCAAACTATTTTCACTATACACTATTTTAAAGTTACATGTTTTTTTAAAATATATTGGATGTTTGGATGAAATAATTATATAAAAAAGGGTTTTGAATCTCATTATTTTATTGAAATATTTCTAAAAATAATTTTAATGAGTAATCTGTTTTGAATACTAAACATTATGAAGAATTTAGTGAAAATTATTCAGATAATTCACTCAAATTTTCTACTATCATTTCTACCTTTGTAACGCCCCGACCCCAGCTACCCAGAGTCGGTGTATTACTTCGTAACATTGGCATGATCACAAAAGATCAAGTCTCGAAAGACCGATTAGTTTAGTAGCCTTGGAAACAATAGATACATTCATAAACGTTACATTACAACATAAGGTGAAAAACTACTACAACATAGTCTCCATAGTCCACACTTCTATCCTCTTCGGACTATCCCTGCAGGTCATTCATAAAATACTTCTTCACATCCTGGAAAATATTAAAACATTGAAAGGGGTGAGCTCGGATGCTCAATAAGGTTAACAATATAGCGGAAGCTTTCATAAATAAACATAAAAATTTAAGGCAATGTATAACTAAAACAAAATCCTTTTAAACTTTAACTTCAACATAATATGGCAAAAGTAAAATGAGATAATTCCATTCACTTCTTCACATGGATATTCTACTGGTCGAATAATCACATGCAATATCAGTAACCACTTTCATAATGATGGAATGCATAATGCCAGACTATCATAACCACGTAGCCAAGGCCTCATGCCAAGACCACAAATAAGATTTTGTCAAGGCCTCCTGCCAAGACACTAGTTTGTCTCATGAGACCTGCCGATGCATCGAGGAGCTATAGCGGGCTCCACCCGTCACTTATTAAGTCCAATGCATTCCTCATATGAATAGGTTTAAACATATCATAAACCATAACATAATTGTATCACATAAAACATGCATAAAGGAAACATAACATTTCCACATTTCAATCACAAGATATCAATACAGCACATTGATATAATAAAAACGCTTTCAAAACCATTTTCAATACCAAAATAAAAGAAAGTTAAAACTTTGTATTTATTTTTCATTAAAAAAAAGATGGCTTCTAGAGGAAGCCGAAACTCAAATAATGGTCACGGCGGCGGAGAAGTCGTTGTCGCCACATATGTACGGAAAGAGAAACATTCCATTTTTTCGTTTAGCAAAATGCTTTGTATAAAAAGATTCCTTTTGAATAACCTTAAAAGTCAAAGGGGTTTATACACCGTATAAAAGAAAATTGTGTATAAAACCAAATATGCCTCAATGAAAGGGGATTGAGACGAAGTCCTTAAAAAGATCATTTTTAAAATAAAATAGATCAATTATGTGTATTCACTATAGGTACACATGAAGAAAGTAAAAATACAAGATACTACATAATAATATCATGACATAATTTGAAAGTAGGAGATTAACCCAAAGAATGGAAATTGGGTTAAGAAGTTCCCTTACCTTGCGTTCTGTCCTGACTCGACCGTTCTTTAACCTCCTGAATAATAAACTAGAGTTAATTTCTATTTACTTAAGAACCTTTTTCATGTTCATTATTCCATTTATATCACTTATTACCATGTTATGAACATTATTTAATTATTTAAGTTAATAACGGTCGTTTTGTCGATCTTTGGTACTTGAGTCAAAAATAAACTTCTTATAATTACAAGTTGTTCATGTAGTGAAATATCCATTATATCCAGAATTATATTCATGATGTAGATATCATATATATCATATATATACAGTATATACATTCATTCATAATGTCACGTAACATTTAGAGGTAAGAAATGAAATGCACCGTTCATGGAGACGGTAAGCCGTACGTACGCATGAACGCTACTTTCATTTCTACTTCGTATTTAATGGAATGAAATCATAATGATATAAATTTATAATATAATTACAGTATAATATAGTGTATAATACCATTTAATCCATCCTTTATACATCCCACATATGGCATTAACGATTCAAATCACTTTGAGGGGGCGGTAGTCCGCACTTCCTAAAATGAAATTATCGCGTTTTACCCATAATGGAAATCCTAAAGTATGCCATAAATGAGAAATACAGAAGCATAAGTAAAACATAAACATATTTTATATCATATATAAATATAGTGACATCTTAATGGCCACCTTTGAAGGTGTTATATGAGTGTTGAACAATCATCGTTTCGTGAGGCAGAAATTCGTCATCTACAGAAACCGTATGTTCTTTAACCATTAGATGTAGGTGTGTGTAAGTGTAGCTCGAATCCTTCTTATAACAACATCCTAGTATATTGAGGATACTGATGTTGTTATAAAAGAAATGAATAAAAAGAGTTTAGGGGGTTGGAGAAGAAAAATAAAACAAAACAACATTAGAGAAGACATTACCTCAAAATCGGGTAACTCTTTTTTATTTGAGCCAAAGGCTTCCTTGGGAAGAGTTCTGCCCAAAGTGAGGCTTCTAGGAGTAAGAGGGGGAAGTTGGGAGAGTATTTGGGTAGGGGTTGGCCGAGCCAAATGGCTTGAAGGTGTGAATAAGGTGGGAGAGTTGGGGGCCTTTTATAAGAGGAGAGGAGGGGCTCTTTTGGAAAGATTGAAATGTTACATTATTATACAATGCTTTTCGGATTCTAAAGGTCCCAAACTTATATAATTCGTGGATAAGGTGATAAGGGTTAGAAATCTCCTCATAAAATAGGCTTTGGACAAGTTTAAGCCTTGGATTTTTTATTATCTTCTCATTTTATTTAAATCGTTAAATAATGAGGTCATCGATGCATCATAATGATGTCATAAATAATTTAATTTATTTAATGTCTAAAAATTATAAAAAAAATACTATGATGTATGAAATCTTTTTATCTTTCTAATGAATATTTATAGTCAAAATTTGGACTTGTGTATCCCTACTGAAAAACTATTTTAGTAAAACAACTCATGTTTGTGTCAATTTAATTTTAACATTAAATTAATATATATTAATTTCATTTTCCCACCAAAGTGGCTCCATGGGGTCCCCAAGTTGACCCATGGGTTGTCTTGGTCGGCCATGACTCATCCAATAGGAGTAGGACAAGTGTCAAGATCATATCATATTATTAAAACATTGTTTTTACCTTAAACTACACTAATTACCTCTAATCGCGATTAAGAACTTAAAAGTTACTATTCACCAAAAAATTATTTTAATCTCATTGAACCACATTTTACTTCTTAATGACAACCATGTATGTCGGATTTTTGAAAATCAAATCACAGAAGTGGTAATATTTCATTTAAACGAAAAATCAGTTATTTAACTACCACTTAGTGGTTTCACTATTCATCAAAAATTGAAGTTTTTCAGAATAAGGCCAAAATTTCACCCTAAGCTATAATTGATATTCCTAATTCAAGAATGGTGTCTATTTTACAAAATTCCAAATATATAAGTTGCATTAATTAATTTTATAATTAATTCCCGCTGTTACAACAAATAGCGTGTTTTTAAGAAACAATTTATATCAAAAGATTGGCAATTGTTTATGTCCAATTTCAAGGTTAAATTAATTCTAATGACCACCATTGGATAAAATGGTAAAAATATATTCTAATTATACTTTAAAACCACTAAATAGTATATCTTATCACTATAAATTATTTTGATTAAAAAAGTTGTTTTAAGTATTTTTCACAATTCATAAAAAAATTAGAAGTTCTCAGAAAAATACCAAAAATTCAACATAGGCTAATTTTGATATTACGAATACAAAAATGAAGTCCATTTTGAAATATAAAATTTCTATAATTTTAAAAAGTGGTTATTACTATTCATAACGGCTACTTTGATTAGTCGCGATGTTTTAGAACTCGAAGTTACGTACAATGCAAGTTATTGCATTATTGAATGAGAAGCATATCGTGGAAGCTCGGGGTGTTACATTCTACCCTCCTTCAATAAATTGCGTCCTCACAATTTGAAATTTTTCTTTGAAAATAAAAGGTTGAAAAGAGAAAATACCTTTGAGGAAAACCCACATCGAAAATAAGGTTAATAAATATATAACATTAAAAGAAAGAAAGATAAGTACAAAGGTCACCCGAGATAGCCCATTCTAGGATTCTATGAAAATATGGATATGGAGGAGAAACAAACCATCAAGGTCTGATGGAGAGTTATAGAAAACAGGACTAGGAGAAAGTTTAACTACAAGAAAATCACAAACTTGTGATTGGTTAAACGATCATTGATTCCCCAGTAGGAAAAGTTAACCGACAAAATTTTTGTTTTGAGTTAACTTTTATAAAGTTGAGGAATTTATTTAGGAGATTTACTAAGAACGTAAGGGAATATACATACTTTTCATATAGAATTTCATTCTTTAATAAATTTTTACCACAAACCCATCTTTCACTCTAAAAGGTAATACAACTCAAAAATATTATACTTATCCTAATTGTATAAGGTTACAAATGTTAACACATACAATTTAGATTAGTAAAATTATTTTGTAATAACCAGGGACTTCCCGTAGGCTAGTGGTAGGAAATAAAGGCCAGTCGCACTATGGTTGTGGGTTCGATTCCTGCAGCTTTGTCCGACGCGGCGGGTTATGCCCCACCCTGCAGGTTATCCTTTTCCTAAAACTATAGTATCATAATATTCCAAAAATAATCTTCATAAATTTTTTAACCTTAAACAATACTATCCAAAGATCAACTTAATCCACTCCAACCTTTATAGTTATCCAAAATACTTCTGTCCAACTCACAGTCCAAATTTTATAAGGAAGGTAAACATAATGAAGATCCTTTTTCCCACGTAACAACATGTGAACACCTTCATCATGTATTCTTTTTAAACATACTGAATTACCATGATCCCTTATTCCTTATAGAATACTAGATATACTCCTTCTATCCGAAAATGTATACAAAACATCAATCAGTTTCAAGGAAGTTAAGTATATCCAATATAATTTATCCAAATCAATCACGTCTTATTCCAAAATCACAATCTGAGTATCAGAACCATATTATGGTCTATCTTTCTCTCAACCATATATTTTCCAAAAATTTAACCTACTGTGGAGTCACTTTTCTTGGTTCCACACAATCTCAAGTCCTTGATGAAATAGTACTGCAGTACAATCCTTATATACTCCATAATTATTATAACCAGTACATCATTGATACAACACTCAAAGTACAAAATTATTTAATAACAACATAAGAACTCTAATCATTACTCCTCATCTGTGGTAGTATCATAACTTGATTATTATCCAATAACATCATTTGGGGAATACTCTGATGATTTGGACATTGGTTTGCGTAGTGTCCCCAATCTTTGCCAAAGAAGCATTGTACATTTGTAACCATTTTCTTACCCTTGCAGTCACGCACTTTGTGTCCTTTTTCTCTACACTTATAACAAACTCCCATTCCCTTTAGGCAAGTTCCATGATGTTTCTTCCCACAATTACCACATATTGGAAAATTCTTCTTTCCCCTCATCCCTTTATCCATCATTCCCTCTTCCATCCCTTTCGTCTCTTGCTTCGCTTCAAAGCCATAGGACTCAGAGAATTCTTTACTTATCTTATTAACACATGATACTATTTCTTCATATGTTGAGAACACATGGGAGACTATTTCCCTTCGAAATGATGGCTTAATACCGTGAAAGATATGATCATTCTTACTCTTTGGATCATACGTACTGCTGGAGTTCACATTCCTTCTACTGGGCGCCATTTCTAAACAATGGCATAAACTAGATTAGTTTATGAATCAAAATACATAATTCTATACTTGTAAAACACTTTACATAAATTGAACTATTTATGGATATAATCCATAATCATAAAAAGAAATGTTTTCTTTGAAGAAGTATATACTCATAACACTTCATAGTGGTTTGTAAAGAAAATGAGAGTTATCCTAAGCATATCCCCTGGGAGTGTCGTAACCAAGAGTGCAGCAAGGCCCGTTGTCGTGTACCAGTTCCCGTTTGAGTCTAGCTCAAAGCGGTGTTTTTGGGTTTTACCCCTAGGAACATCTGTGCCAGAGCCGCCTCTACCTACTCGTATCCAGACAGGGATGTATTGCTTGGAAAACTCACAAAATCTCTATAATACCAAAATTCTAGGAAGTTCTTCTATACTAATCCTCAAAGTTCATCTTAGGTCTACGTGCTCTAATCAGAGTTTATCTAAATCTAGCTTCCAAGGTTTGTACTAAACTGCCTCTGATACCAAATGTAACGCCCCAACCCCAGCTACCCAGAGTCGGTGCATTACTTCGTAACATTGGCATGATCACAAAAGATCAAGTCTCGAAAGACCGATTAGTTTAGTAGCCTTGGAAACAATAGATACATTCATAAACGTTACATTACAACATAAGGTGAAAAACTACTACAACATAGTCTCCATAGTCCACACTTCTATCCTCTTCGGACTATCCCTGCAGGTCATTCATAAAATACTTCTTCACATCCTGGAAAATATTAAAACATTGAAAGGGGTGAGCTCGGATGCTCAGTAAGGTTAACAATATAGCAGAAGCTTTCATAAATAAACATAAAAATTTAAGGCAATGTATAACTAAAACAAAATCCTTTTAAACTTGAACTTCAACATAATATGGCAAAAGTAAAATGAGATAATTCCATTCACTTCTTCACATGGATATTATACTAGTCGAATAATCACATGCAATATCAGTAACCACTTTCATAATGATGGAATGCATAATGCCAGACTATCATAACCACGTAGCCAAGGCCTCGTGCCAAGACCACAAATAAGATTTTGTCAAAGCCTCGTGCCAAGACACTAGTTTGTCTCATGAGACCTGCTGATGCATCGAGGAGCTATAGCGGGCTCAACCCGTCACTTATTAAGTCCAATGCATTCCTCATATGAATAGGTTTAAACATATCATAAACCATAACATAATTGTATCACATAAAACATGCATAAAGGAAACATAACATTTCCACATTTCAATCACAAGATATCAATACAGCACATTGATATAATAAAAACGCTTTCAAAACCATTTTCAATACCAAAATAAAAGAAAGTTAAAACTTTGTATTTATTTTTCATTAAAAAAAAGATGGCTTCTAGAGGAAGCCGAAACTCAAATAATGGTCACGGCGGCGGAGAAGTCGTTGTCGCCACATATGTACGGAAAGAAAAACATTCCCTTTTTTCGTTTAGCAAAATGCTTTGTATAAAAATATTCCTTTTTAATAACCGTAAAAGTCAAAGGGGTTTATACACCGTATAAAAGAAAATTGTGTATAAAACCAAATATGCCTCAATGAAAGGGGATTGAGACGAAGTCCTTAAAAAGATCATTTTTAAAATAAAATAGATCTATTATGTTTATTTACTATAGGTACACATGAAGAAAGAAAAAATACAAGATAGGACATAATAATATCATGACATAATTTGAAAGTAGGAGATTAACCCCAAGAATGGAAATTGGGTTAAGAAGTTCCCTTACCTTGCGTTCTGTCCTGACTCGACCGTTCTTTAACCTCCTGAATAATAAACTAGAGTTAATTTCTATTTACTTAAGAACCTTTTTCATGTTCATTATTCGATTTATATCACTTATTACCATGTTATGAACATTATTTAATTATTTAAGTTAATAACGGTCGTTTTGTCGATCTTTGGTACTTGAGTCAAAAATAAACTTCTTATAATTACAAGTTGTTCATGTAGTGAAATATCCATTATATCCAGAATTATATTTATGATGTAGATATCATATATATCATATATATACAGTATATACATTCATTCATAATGTCACGTAACATTTAGAGGTAAAAAATGAAATGCACCGTTCATGGAGACGGTAAGCCGTACGTACGCATGAACGCTACTTTCATTTCTATTTCGTATTTAATGGAATGAAATCATAATGATATAAATTTATAATATAATTACAGTATAATATAGTGTATAATACCATTTAATCCATCCTTTATACATCCCACATATGGCATTAACGATTCAAATCACTTTGAGGGGGCGGTAGTCCGCACTTCCTAAAATGAAATTATCGCGTTTTACCCATAATGGAAATCATAAAGTATGCCATAAATGAGAAATACAGAAGCATAAGTAAAACATAAACATATTTTATATCATATATAAATATAGTTACATCTTAATGGCCACCTTTGAAGGTGTTATATGAGTGTTGAACAATCATCGTTTCGTGAGGCAGAAATTCGCCATCCACAGAAACTGTATGTTCTTTAACCATTAGATGTAGGTGTGTGTAAGTGTAGCTCGAATCCTTCTTATAACAACATCCTAGTATATTGAGGATACTGGTGTTGTTATAAAAGAAATGAATAAAAAGAGTTTAGGGGGTTGGAGAAGAAAAAAAAAACAAAACAACATTAGAGAAGACATTACCTCAAAATCGGGTAACTCTTTTTGATTTGAGCCAAAAGCTTCCTTGGGAAGAGTTCTGCCCAAAGTGAGGCTTCTAGGAGTTATAGGGGGAAGTTGGGAGAGTATTTGGGTAGGGGTTGGCCGAGCCAAATGGATTGAACGTGTGAATAAGGTGGGAGAGGTGGGGGCCTTTTATAAGAGGAGAGGAGGGGCTCTTTTGGAAAGATTGAAATGTTACATTATTATACAATGCTTTTCGGATTCTAAAGGTCCCACAATTATATAATTCGTGTCTAAGGTGATAAGGGTTCTAAATCCCCTCATACAATAGGCTTTGGACAAGTTTAAGCCTTGGATTTTGCATTATCTTCTCATTTTATTTAAATCGTTAAATAATGAGGTCATCGCTGCATCATAATGATGTCATAAATAATTTAATTTATTTAATGTATAAAAATTATAAAAAAATACTATGATGTATGAAATCTTTTTATCTTTCTAATGAATATTTATAGTCAAAATTTGGACTTGTGTAACCATACTTAAAAACTATTTTAGTAAAACAACTCATGTTTGTGTCAATTTAATTTTAACATTAAATAAATATATATTAATGTCATTTTCCAACCAAAGTGGCTCCATGGGGTCCCCAAGTTGACCCATGGGTTTTCTTGGTCGGCCATGACTCATCCAATAGGAGTAGGACAAGTGTCAAGCTCATATCATATTATTAAAACATTGTTTTTACCTTAAACTACACTAATTACCTCTAATCGCGATTAAGAACTTAAAAGTTACTATTCACCAAAAAATTATTTTAATCTCATTGAAACACATTTTACTTCTTAATGACAACCATGTATGTCGGATTTTTGAAAATAAAATCACAGAAGTGGTAATATTTCATTTAAACGAAAAATCAGTTATTTAACAACCACTTAGTGGTTTCACTATTCATCAAAAATTGAAGTTTTTCAGAATAAGGCCAAAATTTCACCCTAAGCTATAATTGATATTCCGAATTCAAAAATGGTGTCTATTTTACAAAATTCCAAACATATAAGTTGCATTAATTAATTTTATAATTAATTCTCGCTGTTAAAACAAATAGCGTGTTTTTAAGAAACAATTTATATCAAAAGATTGGCAATTGTTTATGTCCAATTTCAATGTTAAATTAATTCTAATGACCACCATTGGATAAAATGGTAAAAATATATTCTAATTATACTTTAAAACCACTAAATAGTATAACTTATCACTATAAATTATTTTGATTAAAAAAGTTGTTTTAAGTATTTTTCACAATTCATAAAAAAATTAGAAGTTCTCAGAAAAATACCAAAAATTCAACATAGGCTAATTTCGATATTACGAATACAAAAATGAAGTCCATTTTGAAATATAAAATTTCTATAATTTTAAAAAGTGGTTATTACTATTCATAACGGCTACTTTGATTAGTCGCGGTGTTTTAGAACTCGAAGTTGCGTACAATGCAAGTTATTGCATTATTGAATGAGAAGCATATCGTGGATGCTCGGGGTGTTACAACCTTACCTCTACAGAATTCAATAAAGGATGAACTTTCCATTGATCTGTTGGGAAAATCTTGTCGGGCTACCAAAGAAGTAAACCCAAAGTTTGGGAAAGTTGGAAAATGAAGGAAGATGTGAAAGATAGAGCTAGAGAAACTAAGACTATATGCCAAAGAAAACACACTATTGTAAAATAGTTATAAGGTAAATTCATATGTATTTATTGGATAAATTTATTTAAGATCTACTCATGCTTTATTTGATAATGAGTTGGTTTTTTATGGGGTTTTCAAGAAATAGGATCTCAATTCTCAAAATATAAGCTAATATAATTTCAGTAATTTCATATTTTACACATCGTAAAATATGTTCATGATGTGAATTCATCAAGAAAAATACACATGAAAACTGAAATCCAACCTGTGAATCCAATACAAGAAATGAATCCTCTAAGGAAAAGAAATACCCTATATTAAGAAATTACATGGCATGAAAGTTTTAATTCTGAACCCCCTAAAGATTCAGGATGTGAAATCTGAGAGATGAAATATTTATATAGATTTTTTAAGCAGAGTAAACAATGAGAATATACCTTATATTTCATAAATGTTTCATGGAATAAGTCATTTAAATAAATATTATGACATGAAACATTTACACATTGTGAGATGATTAGGCTTATTTATAGCCAATTCTTGGTGAGAGGAACAGGGGGGTGACTATAATTTATTTTCTTCTTAATATTATATGATTTCTTCCTTTGACCTTTCTAGACCTTCTTTTGTTATGTTTCTTTCTTGATTTTCTATTACTTTTTCTACTGCACACCATTATAAGGATGGTGAATTTCTTGTTCATGTTCCAATAACTGTTCAATTCTAACTTCCTTTTGAAACACAATTTTTTCATTCTCTTTCTTTTTATTTCATTCAAGTAAGTGTTTGATTTATTTTGGACTGATTTAATGGTGTATTTATCTAATATGAATTTATTAATAAAAATTTCATGCATTATATTGATCTATATTTCATTAAAAATAATCATTATCATGTGTGACTAATCCACTAGTGTTAGGGGTTGAGAGTAATATTTTTTTGAACCTAATGAATCCTTAAATAAAAACATGGGTAACCCTACAGCTAGAAATTAGGATAAGAATCCTTATTAATAACTTTTTATTTCCCAACCCTAATCTAGGGAATTGAAATATAATGACTCTAAACTAGTTTAAGTTGAGTAGGCTAGGACCAATAGCCTATGACCTCTTCTTCCCTTGAAGCTAAGTTTATTTCACCTAGGTTGTTGACTACATATATACTAAATATTAGTTTCTAGATTAGGTATATTTAATTGTTTTAAACAAAACCAATTGGTGAAATTCACATTAATTTATAGCCAGATCTATAGGACTATCCCAAGATAGATTTAAGAATACATTTTTCTAATGTCCTAAAATTGACCATGACACCTCTATTTCTCTTGAAGTAAGACCAAACTATATAAGTCTTAGAAAACCAAACCAACAAGAGTTAGATGAAGAATCCATCTGTCAAGTTCTAATCACTAGGTTACCATATTTTAAAACTTATCCCTTTGGGTTTGACCACAAACTACCACTATTCTACACCTTTATATCTAGTTTTGTTTGGGTCAATAAAAATTTCTAATCCGATCAACACCTATGATGAATAAATGACACTGCATGGGCTGATCAAATTTTAGTGTTGTTGTTGGGGACTAGCTATTTCTTAGGCACAGTGACCATCAGTGAGAACCTGAGATTACCTCACACCATGTTTTCTATTTCACACTTATTTTTACAATTTTCACACGTGGACTTGAATCTGCATCCATCTTTTCAAATAGTTCATGTTCCATGGATCTATGACTCGATCAAGGAGCCTTGATACTCATGAATTTTTTTAATTTCAATCCTGAGATTTAAATATCTCTATATACACATTTTTTCTCAATTATGGATGAATATAACAACCTTTAACCTTCAAAGCCTTCAAATATGAAATATGTGCCACCAAAAAATCAGAGAGAGTGGCCAGTGAGGTAGGATCACACCATTATGGACTATGGATTTCCATCCATTAATGGTTCTATGCCAATCATTGTTCATCCTCCTATCCAAAAAACATTCAAAACTAAATCTATAATTATTCACATGATCTATAACTAATTAAAATTTTGTGTAATTAAGATAAAAGATCCACATGAGAATATTTCATGTTTCTATAAGTTTATGACACCTTCTGATTTCTAGGTGTGATGTCTTACATGATCAGACATAGAGTTTTACCTTTCTCTTTTCATGAAAAATCCAAGGATTGGATCAAAATCCAAACACTCAATTCCATCATGACTTGTAATCTTTTGTTCAAAAAGTTAATCGATAAATATTTCCCACCTATAAAAACATGGAATATCAGAAACAAGATCCAAAACCTCACACAAATAAAAATAGAGTCATCTTTGGATGCTTGGGATTTCTTTAAGGAACTAACCTAAAACTTCCCACATCACAAACTTGATGTTTGACTATAAATTTAAACAATATACTAAGGAATATAACTAGATTCATGTACTATATTGGAAACCACAACTGATGGAAGACTCATACTCAAAACACCAAAAGGCTGAATAACAATTTTAGATGAAATCTCCTGCAATGATAGTCTTTGGAATAGTGACCAAGGACTGAATAAGCATGGAATTAAGAAGGTGGAAGAGAATACTCACCTTATACCCCAATTTGAATCCCTCACAAAGAAGCTAGAAACCTTTTATCTACCTTCTCCACTGCTACCTCCTCCTTCCCCTATTATGGAAATCTACTCCTGTGAAATGTGCAAAGTCTTGAACCCATACTAGGACTATAGATAAGGAATGAAGGAGTCCCAAAATAATGATTGTAATTATGAAAATTAATATCAAAAAAACCAATAATTTCAATAACCCTAGAAATTATAGTAGCTGTATTATGAACAAAGATTGGATGAAAAGAAACAAAAAACCTATCAGGCCTACTATAAATATAGGAGTGTTCAAGAAGCACCATGAAATTAGTGACCACCTAGATTCCCACCTCAAAATCTAGACCCTTGACCTCAGAAATTATTTCCCCAACAAATTTTCCCCCTAGAGACCTGCAATTTTCACCCAACAACAGTTCTAGAAAGCTCCACTAAGGAAGCCACAACAATCCCCACATCAGAAATAAATAATTAAAAACTTTATCACTACATTTTTTTTAATGAATATCAGAGGATAAACACTCTATAAACTAAGATACGAAATCAGAGTGCTGCCCTAAAAAATATTGAGAACTAAGTGGGAAAAATCTGCAAGACTATATCATACTGATTAACGAGTACATTTTTCAGTAATAACGGGGAAAATTCAAGATATGAGGCGAAATATAAACTCTTTAGGAGTGTAATAATACAAAATTTTCATCTAAAAAACATAGGTGAAGAGAATAATATAAAAGAACCTAAAATATTTTTGATAAAAATAAGAAAAGATATTGATGATAACACAAACAGAGTTCGTCAAGAACACAATCTAGAAATAGATCCAATTGTAAATGATCTTATACTAAAGAATCATAAAAAGAAAGATGTTTATATGACACCACCACCATAAAAACTCCCACCATCACTTTCCATAGTGAATGAGACAAGGCAAGATAAAGGGCCTGCAGATGTATGATTATGAAAAATTCTCAAAGAAGTTTCTATCTAATAAAAAAAATGTAAGTCATTGGAGTAATATACTTGAATAAATAATTTTCTTCATTCATTCAATGGAATATCCAACCAAATATTTGAAACCTCATAAGCTTCTTGATTCCCTACACTATTGGAATGTGAGAATTCAAAAAATCCTTGTGAGACCTCAGCACAAGTATCAATCTTATTCCGATGAGTGTATTCTAAAATTCAGGGCTCAAATATTGGAAAGAAATAAGTATTTTAATTCAATAGGCCAACTAATCAGTTAAGTACCCTTGAGGACTTATCAAGGATATTATAGTCAAGGTTGGTAAAATCATTTTTCCTGGTGATTTACTTATATTGGATATGGAAGAAGAAGATGTCCCCATCATTTTAGGGAGACCATTTCTCACCACTAGAAAGGAATTGATTGATGTGAATTATGAAAGCATGATTTTTAGATTTAGTGATGAAAAATATGTGTTTCATTTTGGGAAAGATTCTAAATAAGGTGGAAATTCATTTGATTTTCAATAAATCTTTCTAAAAAATGAGGAAGATGATTACATGACCATTGAGGATGAAAGGGAGACCATTTATCCTGATGAAAATGAGTGTAATTATTATAAGGATGTGAATTATAGTGAAACTATGAAATGGGATACCATTCCACTATTCATAACCTTATTCATCAAGCCATTGATGTTATAATTTAATCCTCTACCAAACGCATTAAAGTAGCCATTATTAGAAAATGAAGTTTAACTGCTAGTTAAAATCATTTCATATATGAATCAAGTAAAATAAGATAAACTGAATGAATTCCTAAAGAGGCATAAAAACTCAATTTTTGGGGGTGTGGTTGACATCAAGGGGATCAATGCAATGAATTTCAACCACATAATTTTGTTAGAGGAAGATGCTAAGCCAAGATGTTAAACCAAGAGGAGACTCACTCCACTGATGAAAGAAGTAGTCAAAAAGGAAGTATTGAAGATTATCGATGCTAGTATAATATTTTCAATCTATCACAGTTAGTGGGTGAGTCCACTACAATTTCACCCAAATAATGGTGGCTTTAATATTATTAAAAATAATGAAGACTATTTAATCTCAAATCAAACCATTATTGGGTTCCAAGTATGTGTTGACTATAGAAATATCATCATGAATTATAAAAAATAACATTTTCCACACCCATTCATAGATTAGATGAAGGATATACTAGTTAGGAAGTAATTATGTTGTTTTCTAGATGGATATTTTAGATACAATCAAGTTGCAGTTGACCCTATAGATTTTTCAAAAACCACATTCATATTTCCTTTCAAAAAATTTACCTATAAAAGGATTTCATTTAGAAAGTACAATTCACTAGTGACATTTCGATTGTGCATGGAAAAAAATTTCATGATATTGTGGAGGAGTTCCTAGATATTTTCATGGATGATTTCTTCAAATACTGATGATCTTTTGAAGTTTTCCTAAGAAATCTGGAGTTGGTTCTATAGTGTTTTGGACATAATTTCATAGTTTTAAAAGTGGAAATGTCATTTTATAGTCCAAGGAGGAATATTAATTAGACATAAAATATTAAAACATGGCATATAAGTCAACCTAAAAAAGTGAAGTTGATCAAATATTTTTTGGACCCATGATAGTAAAATGTATAAGGACCTTTCTTGGTTATGTGGAATTTTACCGCCACTTTATCCAAGATTTTTCAAGAATAGAAAACCAATTGACACACATATTATCTAAGGAAACCCCATTCAATTTCATTAAAGAGTGTTATGATACATTTAAAACTCTGAAAAATATCATAATGTCTGCTCCTATCATAGTTTCACCCAACAAGTATAAGGAATTTAAACTGATGTGTGATTCCAACGATTTCTGTGTGGACACTATTTTAGGATAGTGGTTTGTACACATCTTCTTCCCCATCTATTATTCCACCCATACCCTAAATGGAGCTCAAGTAAATTATTATACCATAGAGAAGGTGTTGCGGGTAGTGGACTTTTCTTTTGAAAAGTTTTGATCATACCTCATTCTTTCAAATGTGTAGGTGTATATAGTTCATACAACACTGAAATACATATTAGGAAAAAAGGATTAAAAACCTTGGATAACATGGTGGATCTATTTTCTCCAATGATTTGAAACATTCATCGAAGAAACAAAAGTGACTGAAAATTTCATTGCTAACTAGTTGTCTTAACTTCCACTACTAAGTATTGAGGATAAAAAAATGTAACTATTGAAGATAATTTTCATAATAAAACTTTTTTTAGTTTAAATTTTAAAGCATTATCATGGTTTTTTTATATTGAAAACTTTATTTTCATGGGATATATTTAAACACACATCTCATATCAACAAAAGAAAAAGTTCTTGGTCGATTCTTCATTCTATTAATAGGATGAGCTGGTAATTATTTTAGTGTTGTGATTATGGATTTATGTAATGTTTAATCCCATGGGATGAAATTAAATGCATTCTCAAAATGTGTCACACATAGCTAGTCTGAGGAAATCATTGGCCTGAACACACCATGGATAAGATCTTGCAAAGAAGACTATTCTATCCCACACTCCTTTTGTATGAGAAGAGTTTTGTACCAAATGGTGACCAATTCCAATATATAGGAACCATTGGAAAATGAAATGAAATGACAAAGGAAACTATCCTTGAATTTGAAATCTTCAATGTATGGGTAATTGATTTCATGGGCCCATTTCCTAACTATTATGAGAAATATTACATTATGGTCAGGATAGACTATGTTTCTTGTGGTTAGAAGTTGAAGGTACCACCCTTGACACAACAAAGGTGGTCATGTATTTTTTATGAAAAAACATTTTTACCATATTTGGATTTACATGATTACTCATTAGTGATTTGGGAACACACTTTAAAAATTAATTCATTAAATTCCTACTTAAAAAATATGGAATTCAATACAAGACATAAACTCCCTACCACCTGAATACTAGTAGAAAAGTTGAATTATTCAATCAAGAAATCAAAAAAATATATAAAAGAAAATGAGTACATGTAGGAAGTATTGGAGTCTTAAATTGGATGATTCACTTTGGGTATATCATGCAACATATAAAACACCCATCAACACATCTCTATTCTAACTTGTTTATGGGGAACCCTATCACCTACCAGTGAAATTAGAGCATCACTCTCATTAGTAAATAAAAATAATAAACTAGGATTCTCAAAAATATTGGCAACAAATATTATTGTAAATGGATGATATGGAAGAAATTATTAGGGATTCTTATGAAAATTCCCAAATTTATAAGGAAATAAATAAATAAATGTATTGACCAATACATTTCAAGATGGTTATTAACACCCGGGGACAAGGTTCTACTCTTTAATTTCTATGTGAAGTTATCCCCTAGAAAACTAAAACCTCAAAGGTCGGGTCCTTTTAAAGTTTTCAAAATTTTCCCCTATAGGATGATTGAAATCCAAAGAGGTGAAGGACCACCCTTTGATTTTAATGTTCAAAGTTTAAAATTTTATTAAGAAACACTTCAATAATGTTGTGTTCTTTCATTAAAATTCATCTCACTCAAAGAATATCTAGATATTAATATTAAACGAAGTTCTGACTTAGAGGAAACCCAAAATAGGTTCCATATTTTAGAGTATTTTTTCTAATGTTTAGGAAGTTTTGGTAATGCTGGAAATAGGTCAGAGATTCTTTGAGAAAATATGTACAAATAGAATTATTTTGGATGTGTAAATATTACATGATGTGAAAATATCATTATTAAAAAAATTAATAGCCACATTTTACCCATCATGAATATGATTCATTATGTGAAACTTGTGAGTTGAATTTATAATTTGTGAGTCCAGGAATCATAGTCTTTGCACCACCCGACTATTGGCCTCCTCCCCCTATCCCATGCGATCACCCACCGACCCCCTTCCATTCTTACCATCTTACTCTCCCAGTTGAATCTCCATATTATTCTCTTACCACCCATATCATTCCTCCTTTCTATAATAGACTACAAAAAATCAATTAGCACCTAATACTCCAAGAACATGGCCCAATAAACCAAACCTCCTACACCAAAGTTTCTAATACATATTTCTCCATCTCCACCCATAGATCCATACCCTTTATAATCTTCATCTAGTTTGACCACTCTGATAGCCTCCATCCATCCCCACTCTTATTCTAGCCTGTCCGAGGGTCCTTTCCAGCACCCACACCTACACCCCTACTATAGTGACCCAAGCTTAACATATATGGATATCACATCATTTTAGATGAATATTCAGTACATTACAAAAATACATGCATGGGGCCGTAATATTTTGGTGACTTTAGAAACATGAAAACAAAATATTCTATCCTAGTGAAAGATATTCAGAATATCCCATAAAGATATACACATTTAGTACATCTACCTAAAACCTTTATTAGTATCCTCGATAAAGGAAACATAATAAAGAGGTGATATTATATGATCAATAAGGGTAAATAAAGAAAATTTGTAAGCATAACATGAACAAAATGGTATGTAACTTGAGAATAACATTTAAAGATTATACCAGACATATCAGATATCATAATAAATATTTAAAGTTCATAATAAATTAATCATAAGTAAATATTGAACATAAACCATGAAATCATAGCATAGAAATAAAACATAGAATTTTGGAAAACACATATAAAACCCCTATGTCAAGGAGGCCTACTAAGGCCTTTGTAACTTGTTAGGATTGGGTTAATAACCCATGTACCTACTTTTGTATTGGGATGCCCTCCTATTTAACATCTTGTTTTGTGATTGGGTTTTCTTTCCATGTACAGTCTTGTTTTGGTCTTGGGATGTCCTCTCCTTTACCCTCTTGTTTCAGTCATGGAATGTCCTCCCATTTACCCTCTCATTTGGGGATTGTGATTTCCTCCTATTTAACCTCTTGTTTTGGGCATGGTATTTCCTCCCATTTACCCTATTGTTTTGGTTATGGTATTTCCTACCATTTACCCTCTTTTTTTAGGCTTGGTATGCCTTCCCATGTACCCTTTGAGATCATAAAACATTTGTCATTACCCAATTCATTGGAGGGAGATATATGTCTCACCCATCACATAATGAAATCATACACGCATGTGCCACCAAACATTTATTATATCATGACCCATGAAAAAAATGGGTTCAATAGACATCAAACCATAACCCACGAAAGGAAATGGGTATCATTAAAATTTTATCACATAATAACTTATGGAAAATAGATAGGTTTCATAAACCTTTCATCAAAGAATAACACATGAAAAGAAGTGAGTTTCAAAATAATATAACCCGTGGAAAAGAAACATATTTTCATAAACATATAGCCCATAGAAGAAATATGGATTTCATAAATACCATGACATTAAGAATAACCCATTCATTCAAAGGATACGAATAGAACCTCTAGATCATTTCCTAGAAGGGAATGAGTATCGTAAATGGATGTTATCATAGATGGGAAATAATTTTGAAATATATTTCAAAAATATTTCTTGAGGAAAATAAAATTTATTCTTTGAAAAATGGTTTTTAATAAATAAAAACCTTTGAAAATAATTTTCTTAAAAAATATGTTTAAAAAATATAAAGAAGACTTAAAATAATTTGAAAAATTTTCCTTGAAAAATTATAAAATAAGACTCAAAATAATTTAGAAACCTTTTTCTTAGAAAACACTTTGGAAACTTATATATAAATATTTATAACTTTTTGAAATTCATTTATTTGAAAATACTTTGAAAACTTATGAATAGTTCTTGAAAACGTTTTGAAAAATATTTTCCTTCAAAATACTTTGAAAAATTATAGATAAATCATGAAAACATTTCAAAAACAATTTTCCTTTAAAATAATCTAAAAACTTATAGATAATTCCTGAAAATATTTTGAAAACCATTTTTATTGAAAACATATAAAAGAATCTTGAAAACGTTTTAAAACCCATTTTCCTTGAAAACTTATATAATAAGCTTGAAATTTTTTCTAAAACTATTTTCTTTGAAAATATATTTTGAAAACATTTTATAAAAAATAACCTTTAAACATGAAAATAATTATTCAAGGTATTGATGGTGGATAAATCTGTATATGTCATATGTGGTAAAAAGAACATTCATTTTTCACGGTAAAAAAGATATAAATTTGACTCGTTCAGAAAGAGACAAGAATATTCCTTTGAAAAAAAAATTTAAAGGAAAAAGGGTAAAAGTTTATTTTAATGGTCAGAGGAGACTAGTAGATTATTCTTGGAAACACCTTTTAGAAAACATGGTTTTGAAGTAACACAAATTTCTCACCAAAGAGAGCGTAAAGTTGGGCTTTCTAAAGAACACTTTCTTAACTATATTATATAACAAAGCATAGAAAATGGTACCACTACATGAATATAGAATAAATGACCATAGGAGAATAGAATTCATTGATGTCTTGAGATATGAAACATAAGAATTTATTAAAGGAAGCATAAACATAAATAATCTCAAAAAGCGGTGATATTGTTTCAATAAACTATTATCACTTGCTAACATGGGATCATACTATACATGTAAGAAAATAAAATAAAATAAATATTATAATATAATAAAAATAATGAGGTTCATGACATAATTTGTTAAATTTAATTATATACACCTCAATATAGAATTCAGGTTCCTAACCAAACATGAGTCTCAAAGAAGGAAAATTGAGACAAAACTATTTCACCGATTTAGTAACTTTTGAAACATAATCCCCATGAAAGAAAGATCACAAAATGGACATGTGAATAAACATAAATATAATTCTATGATACATAGAATAAAATCAGGGGCAGTACATACACCACATTAAAATAAAGAGTAGAAAACATAGCATGTATCTCATGGAAATAAAAGGTGAGATGAAATCCCCTTACCTTGTGTCTTGAATCTCATCGTACGCATTCAAAACAACTGTATAATAAATATAAATTTATTATAAATCTTATAAATAACCATATTATTATATATATTACCATTTTTTTATTATGACCTTATATTACAATCTTGTTAACAATCCTATGTTACGGATTCACTTCAGGTGAAATTTGCTTTATTATTCGCATGTGTCTTAATTTGTTATATCTTTGGTATTTATGTTTTATGTCATGATTTTCAGAATGTAAACCATGATATAAATATAATTTATATACAGTATATTTTTATAATAATAATCTATGGAATATATAATTATGAAACAGAATACACCATTTCTAGAGATGGTAGGTCGTGCGTACACATAAACGATGTTTCCATTTAATTATCATGTTGTAAGAAAAAAAAGTAAAAGAAATATATATATATATATATATAATTATTAAATTAGTATTAATATATCTTATATATATCATATATATTCACTAAACCCATACTTAATAAATCAATGTAGTGTATGAACAAATCATATCGCTTTGAGGGGGTGGTAGTCCGGACTTCATCAAATGAAATTACCGTATTAACAAAAAATGGAAAGTAAAAATATATGTGTTGTAAAAAGTAATACATAAGATTAAAGTAATAATATATATAATATATGGAATATATAAAAATATTTTTCATCATAATGGCTACCATGATTGGTGGTAATGGAAAAATTAACAATCATCATTTCGTGAGGTTGTAGTTCAGCATACACAGAAATAATATGTTTGTTACCCATTAAAGGGAGGTGTGTGTAAGTTTATGTAAAAAATAAATAAATAAATAAAATCCCAATATATTAAGGATAAATTTTTTGTTATATAGTTGTATAATGAATAATGTTGGAGGGGTGGGGAAGGAAAATAAAAGGATGTACTTGAGAGAAAATGTTACCTCTTAATCGGGTAACTCCTTTTGGTTTGTGCCAAAAGGCTTCCTTGGAAGAATTTATGCCAAAAGGGAGGATTTAATGAGGAAGGAAGGAAATTTGGGAGATTATTTTTGAATAATTTGGGTGATCCAAGGGGCTTGAGAGGTGTGAGTAAGTGGGATAAGTGGTAGCATTTTATAGGGAAGGAAAATGACTTACTTGAAATTTTTGAAAACAAGTTAGGTGTACACATGATCTTGCCTAACAAAATTCATAAAAAACCAACCGAAATCATGAATTGAAGTTTTATGGATGCAATAGGGCCAGAAAATGGGTTTTTTACTAGTCTATAGTTCATTTGGGCCCATAATATTAAGGTTTAGTCCCTAATTAAGCTTAATTTGACCATAATTGTTGTGATTATTAATAATAACTTTTACTAATATTTTTTGTCAAAAAATTATTTGATAATTTTAGAACCGAAAAATTATACTAATTAAAACGTTTTATGAAAGTTTTCCTAAATTAAACTTACAAAAAAACAAATATTAATATTAATGTTAATCCCACAAACGTGGTGAAATAACGGGTTTTTAAAGTACAAAAATATGTTCAAAAGTTTTTGAGTTTTTATTTTCAATTTCAAAGTCAAGTTGATTATAATGAACTGAATTGTATTAATAGATTTAAAATTGATCTTATTTTACCCTAAAACAAATTTAACATATAATTTAAAATTAATAATTATTTAAACAAAAATGTATTTATTAACTAAAACACAATATTTTTCATTATTCATCAAGAAATGATGTTTTTCAGAAAAATCCAAAAAACTCACCATAAGCTAATTTCAACATTCTAAATTCAAAAATTAAGTTTATTTTATCAAATTTAATTTCTAAATGTGTCTAAAATTAATTTTATTATTAAAAGTGGTTCATTTGAGAAAATTGTATTTTCAAACATAGAAGGGATTTACCAAAAATCATATCTTTCATTATCAATATGTTTTATCTATATAAAACAATTATAAATAATATTTGAAAATTAGTTATTACTATTAATATAACTAAGTTTAACAGATAGGTTATAATTATCTCATTTAAAAAAATATAACAATAAAATGATGTTTTATAGAAACATCGGTGTTGCGTGCAACATATGCCAAGTAGGTGTTGTTGGTAGAACAATACAAGTTGGTATTACATGTAGCACAAGCTAAGTCAGTATTTCATGTAGATCAAGCCAAGTCGGTATTGCGTTTAGTGCAATCCAAGTCAGTATTGTGTGTAGTACAAGCCAAGTCGGTATTGCGTGTAGCGGAAGCCAAGTCAGTATTACGTGTGAAATGAATATTTGACTTAGTGTTTTAATATATATATATATATATAAAGAACTATTTACAATGGCACGTAAAATGAAAAATAAAAAAATATAAATTAATTATTGAAAAAAATTACTTCACAAAATCTCATAGTGTTACAGTCTACCCCCATTAAAATGAATTTCTACCTCAAAATTTGTCTTGGTTATCAAAGGTGTAATACTTTAATGTTTAATTCATAGAAACCCACATCATAAAAATGAATACTAAAACTTCCCTTGAAAAGGGAAATTTAAAACCATAATAGTTACCCAAAGTAACATATAACTAGGTTTCCTCATAAGAGAACATTGGTTGGGAGTGAATATTGGACATGGAGGGAAAACATAAATATTTATAGGGAGTTATTAACGTCATAAATAACAAACAATTGAATGATCAAACACCAATTAATGGCCTCAAAGTCATAAATATGTGATTATTTAAAATGACATCAGTTCAACATAAATTAAGGTATTATAAAAACATGTTATTGTATCATTATCCTATCATTGAGTAATTATTTAAATTAAAAACTAATATAAGGAAATATAATTACTCGGTATTGTTCCCTTTATTATACACAATCCCAGCCTTTGGTTATGCCTTGATAGATTTCCACTTCATCTCTTACCCTAAGAAATGAATGAGAATTATTTATTTATTCCTAAAGTACTAATAGATCATGAAATGCATGATAAGTCAACCCATCTATATTTAGTTACCATCAACGCAATTTATTTTAAACGTGCTATCCAATATTCATAAATCTATATTTGGAGATATAACACTTTAATCTTATTGACTTCATCTGATGTTTAACTTAAACTTTCCATAAATTTTTAACTTTATAATCATTATGAAATATTAAAATTAAAATATTTGGAAACAGTGTCATGAAATTGGATTAATATTGATCTACCTTATATCACAATGTACCACTTTGTTTTCACATTCCAAACATGTGAATTCCCTCATTGTAGATTCTATTGAAACATGGTAACAACGTTAATTACCATAAATCCTTTTGGAAAATCTCTATACTTTCTTATTACAAATGTTACTAGAAATATTTATTAAATCCAAGAAGTTTAAAATTTCATCCATGATGACATAGACCACTTTTCATCCAATAAATAATCAGATTTAGGGTAATTAGTGCTCTCTAACATACTTTATCCAAATCAGTCATCTCTTTATCCCAGTGAAATATAATTTTCTAAACATCTTGATAACATTAAGGGTTACCTTACCTTAATCAAAATATCACTTCTCTAAGGATTCATCACCATTAAACATATCATTTTCAATCCTTAATGAAAATATATACTGAAAATAATTATATATTTCATGATTCATATAACATACTCTTTGAATTCCAAAACAAAAGTACTTCATTCATCCAACTTTTATTCATAAACCATTAATCATTCTTCAGAAACTTATTACTTAATACTTAATTCATAGAATAAGAAATATGAATCATGTCTTAAGGTTACTCAACCTCAATATAATCATGCTTCATATGATTAATGTAAAAAATACTTGGAAGAACCTCATATACCTTTTACATGTCATTTGTGGTGTCTTTATCTTTAGAAGTATAACCAATACTCATACCACCTTTATGTTTCTATTTATGAGATTTACAATTGGGAAATGGATTTTCATAATTCCCATACTTTCCACATCTAAAACATTCAATGATAAACATGTTCCTTACAGTTCCCTCCATTGACTAAAACCATAAAGTACAGGGTTAGAAACACATATCATTGAATAAAACAACATAATCATAAAAAATTACTTATAGGATGTTTAAATCATGACACCTACCTTTAATCGATGACACCTTAGTTTTATCCTAAGTTATTCATGACTAACTTCAATTTAAATACTTAATGATTTTTTGTTAAGTGTTTGTGAATTACCAAAGCATATCCCCCATGAGTGTCAAACCAGGTGTGTAGCAAGGTCTGTTCTCATCTACCAGATTACCCTAATTTAGGCCTGGAACATCTTGTTAGATTTGTTACCCTTAGGTACATCTGTTCTTAAGAAACAACCACGTTTAGTATCCAAACAGGGATGTATTTCTAGGAAACCACTCACTCTATCTTTTACCAAAATATGATGACATTTTCCTATACATTAACTCATCCTTATACTTATCCTTAGATAAATCCTTATACATATCCTTACAAATATACCTAGGGATCTCACAAATGTTTTATCATCCTAATTTGAAAAGGTTAACTAAACCTTTCCTTTGTTACCAACTATAGCGACCCAGGCTTAACATACATGGACATTACATCATTTTAGATGAATATTTAGTGATTTGTAAAAATACATGCCCGAGCACCATAATAGTTTAGTGCATTTGGAAACTTAGAAACAAAAGCCTATATCCTAGTGAAATATCTTTAAAATATCCCATAAAGATCTACACCTTTAGTAATTCTACCGAACACCTTTCTTCATAACCTGAAGAAAGGAAACATAAGAAAGGAATGAGCTCAGATGCTCAGTAAGGGTAAATAAAGAAAATTAATAAGCATAACATGAACAAAAGGGTATGTAACTTAAGAATAACATTTGAAGATCATACCCTATATATCAAAGATCATAATAAATATTGGTAGTTCATATGACATGAATCATAATAAAATATTGATTCTAATCCATGAAAGCATAACATAGGAATAAAACATGTAATTGTGGAAAACACATATAAAAAACCCCAAGTCAAGGTAGCCTACAAAGGCCTTTCTAACATGTTAGTCTTGGGTTAATCACCCATTTACCTACTTCGGGCTTGGTATTCCCTCCCATGTACCCAATTGTTTCAGGCTTGGGGTGTCCTCTCGTATACCCTTTTGTTTTGGTCTTGGGATTTCCTCCTATTTACCCTCTTTTTTTAGTCTTGGGATGTCCTCTTGTTTACTCTCTTGTTTCAGTAATAGGATTTCCTCATGTTTACCCTCTTTTTTTGGCCATGGGATTTCCTCTTGTTTACCATTTTATTTTAGGCTTGGGATGCCCTACCATGTACCCTTTGATCTCATAAAACATTAATCATTTTCCAATGCATTGGAGGGATATATATGTTCCACCCATCACATAATTAAATCATACACGCATGTGCCACAAAACATTCATTATATCATGACCCATGAAAAAAGATGGGTTCTATAAACATCAAATCATAACCCAAACAATGAAATGGGTATCATTAAAATTTTATCACATCATAAACTATGTAAAAAAGATAGGTTTCATACTCTTTTCATCAAATCATAACCAATGAAAAGGAGCGGGTTTCAAAATCATATAACTTATGGAAAATAAACATATTTTCATAAACATATAACCCATGGAAGAGAAACAGTTTTCATAAAGACCATGAAATTAAGCATAAACCAATCATAGAAAGGATATGAATGGACCATTTAGATAATTTCCTAGAAGGGAATGAGTAACATCAATAGAGGTAATCTTTTATGGAAAATAATTCTGAAATATCTTTCAAAAACATTTTTTGAGAATAATATCCTTTCTTCTTTGAAAATGGATTTTGAATAGATAAAAACTTTTGAAAATCATTTTATTATAAAAATACATTTAAAACTCATAAAGAATACTTAAAATCATTTGAAAACTATTTTACTTGAAAACTTATAAAATAATCTTCAAAAAATTTTAAAAAAATTTTTCTTGAAAAATAACTTAAAAACTTATGAAAAAAGTTTGAAAATGTTTTAAAAATCATTACTTAGAAAATACTTTGAGAATTTATAAATAGTTCCTGAAAATGTTTTGAAAACTATTTTCCTTGAAAGAACTTTGAAAACTTATGGATAATTCATAAAAACGTTTTGAAACCCATTTTTATTGAAAATACTTTAAAAATTTATAAATAAATCTTGAATTTTTTTAAAAAATCATTTTCCTTGAAAACTTATAAAAGAATCTTGAAAATGTTTTGAAAATAATTTTCTTGGAAAACTTATAAAATAATTTTAAAAACATTTTAAAGAAAATTTTCGTTAAAAATATATTTTTAAAAATATTTCTAAAAAATTACCTTTAAACATGAAAAGAAAGCTTCAAAGGATTTCTGGTGGATAAATTTTTACATGTCATATGTGGTAAAAATAAAATTCCTTTTGCACAGTAAAAAGGATAGAAAATTGCCTCATTCAGAAAGAAACATGAATATTCCATTGAAAACATTGGTAAAATACAAAAAGGGTAAAAATTAATTTTAATGTTCATAGGGTATTAGTATAATATTCTAGGAAACCCTTTTTAGAAAACATGGTTTTGAAGGAACACAGATTTCTGACTGAAGAGAGGGTAAAATCGGGATTTCTTTAAAACACTTTCTTAACTATATTATGTACCAAAGAGTAGAACATGCTACCAATACATTAATATAGCTTGAATAAACATAGGATAATAAAATTCATATATGTATTGATATATTGAACATATCAATTCATCAAAGGAAGCATAAAGATAAACAATCTCAAAGAGTAATGATATTTTTTCAATAAAAGTTTATCACTTGGTAACATGTGATCATACTATCCATGTAAGAAAATTAAATTAAAAGAAGCTTAAAATATCTTGAAAATAATTAGTTTCATGATATAAAATATGAAATGTAATTATATACACCTCAACAGATAATTTAGGTGCCTGACAAAACATGAGTCTCAAAGAAGAAAAATTGAGGCAAAACTATTTCACCGATTTGGTAACTTTTAAAACATATTCCCTATAAAATAAAGATCATAAAATGTATATGTCAATACCCATAAATCTATTTATAATAGACATATAATAAAATCATGGGTACTACATACACCATATGAAAACAAAGAGTGGTGAACATAGAATGTATCTCATGAAAATAAAAAGTGAGATGAAATCCCCTTACCTTTTGTCTTAACTCTCATCGTATGCATTCCAACCACCAATATAATAAACATAAATTTATTATAAATATTTTAAATAATAATATTATTATATATAATACCATATATGGTTTTATTATTACCTTATATTACCCTCTTGTTAACAATCATGTGTTAAGGTTTCACTTCGGGTAACATTCGCTTTGATATTCAAATGTGACTTAATTTGTTATATCATTGGTATTTATATTTCATATCATGATTTCATAAATATAAACTGTAATATAAATATCATTTATATATATTATATGTTTATTATAATAACCTATATAATATATAAGTATGAAACAGAATACACCGTTCCTAGAGATGGTAGGTCGTACGTACACATGAATGCTATTTCCGTTTAATTATCATGTCAAAAAATTTAAACACATATATGTTTATATATGTATATATATAATTATTAAATTATTTTGATTATATCATTTATATATCATATATATTCACTAAACCCATACTTATTACATCCATGTAGTGAATGAACGAATCATATCGCTTTGAGGGGGCGGTAGTCCACACTTCCTCAAACAAAATTATCATATTAACCCAAAATGGAAAGTAAATAGATATATGTTGTAAAAATTTATACATAAGATTAAATAAATAATTAATATAATATATTACATATATAAATATATTTTCTATTATAACGTCCACCATGGTAGGTGGTAATGGAAAAATGAACAATCATCATTCTGTGAGGCAGTAGTTCATCATATATAGAAATAGTATGTTTGTTACCCATTAGATGGAGGTGTGTGTAAGTTTAGGTTGAACCATTTACATAAAAACATCATAGTAAATTGAGTATAATTTTTTTATATAATAATATCATAAATAGAGTTATAGGGGGTGGATAAGGAAAATAAAAGAAAGGACTTGAGAGAAGACGTTACCTCTTAATCAACTAACTCTTTTTGGTTTTTGCCAAAATGATTCCTTGGAATACTTTCTTCCAAAAGTGAGGACTGAAGGATGAAGGGAGGAAAGTTGGTAGATTATTTTATCATAGTTTGGGTGATCCAAGAGGCTTGATAGGTGTGAAGAAGTGGGATAGGTGGTGTCCATTTATAGGGAAGGAAAATGACTCACTTGGAATCTTTGAAAACAAGTTAGGTGTACACATGTTCTTACCTAAAAAAAGTCATACCAAACCAAAAATAATAATTAATTGAAGGTTTATGTAAAAAATATGGACATAAAATGGGTTTTGGACAGGTTTATATGTCATTTGGTCTTCTAATATTAAGGTTTAGTCTCTAATTAAGCTTAATTTGACCTTAATCGCTGTGATAATTTTTAATCACTTTTACTAATATTTTTGGTCAAAAATTAAGTAGATATTATTAGAATATAAATATTATAATAATTTAAATGGTGTATTTTAGTTTTTTGAAATTAAATTTACATAAGCGAAAAAATTAAGATTAATGCTAATCCCGAAGATGTGGTGAAATAATGGATTTTTAAAGTAGAAAAACTGTTCAAAAGTTTTTGAGTTGTTAAATTTAATTTCAAATTGAAATTGATTATAATGACCTATATTATATTAATAGAATTAAAATTGATATAATATACTACTAAAACAAATTTAACATATAATTTAACAATAATAATTATTTAAACAAAAATCCAGTTATTAACTAAAATATACTATTTTTCATTATTCATCAAAAAATGAGGTTTTCCAGAAAAATACCAAAAAATCACACTAATATAATTTTGGAATATATATTTAAAAATTAATTCTATTTTATCAAATTGAATTTTTAAATGTGTCTAAAATTAATTTTATTATTAAAAGCAGTTCATTCGAGAAAACATTATTTTTAAACATAGAAGGGCTTTACCCAAAATCATATCTTTCATTATCAATATTTTTTATCTGTATAAAAAAATTATAAATAATATTGGAAAATTAGTTATTATTATTCATATAACTATGTTTAATAGATAGTTTATAATTATCTCTTTTAAAAAAATATATAAAAATAAAATGATGTTTCGTAGAAACATCGGTGTTTTGTGCAACATACGCCAAGTCGGTATTTCAGGTAGCACAATCCAAGATGGTATTCCATGTAGTTCAATCCAGGTCAGTATTTCATGTAGCACAAGCCATGTCGGTATTTCATGTAGCACAAGCCAAGCCGTTATTACATATAGCATAAGCCAAGTCGGTATTGTGTGTGAAAGAAATGTTTGAATAAGTGTTTTAATATATATATTTATATATAAAGAACTATTTCCAGTGTCATGTGAATTGAAAAATATCAAAAATATAAATTAATTTGAAAAATATATATTTCAAAAAATGTCAGGGTGTTACACCTGCCTCTAATTTTCTAATTCAGGGTAGTAGGTTTGCTTGGTCCAACTTCATGCCAAGCCTGTGATGACCAATAAGACCCTTGACCTGGTTATTCTTGAGAATATCCTCATGCATGAGGAGGTACTGGATATCATTGGATTGAATCACCTTTTGACTATCCTAGAGGTATGTGAGGAGACATATTGGGAGATATTCTTGGAGTTCCTATCCATGTTGGAGCTTCACATTGTGCATGTCACCTTTAATCTCAGTGTTCAACCTTGGAATATCACATTGTAATATTTGGGCCTTGGATAAGTATTTATACCGATGATGTCATTACTTCTCCTACTTACGATTCCTTATGGATTGATCTGAACAAGGAAAACACTCTACGGAGATGGTTTTTGACAGCCTAAGACCCCCATAGATTTCATGACCCGCGAACAATGAAGAGTACCCAACTACTAGGTTCTTCCCTATGGATTATTCACCAAGCCTTGAACCATGCCTAGATGTCTAGGGGAGATTCTCATAGAAGTTTTAGTTAGATAGAGGTTATCATCTTATCCACTTCCATGGGTGGCCCTACTATTATCATGGATCCACAGTTTACACTCTAATATGAGTCCTATGTGAGGAGGGATCATGGTACATTGATGGGGGAAATTTTATTGTGTCTCTTCACATCATCTAGGAATTTTCAAAATTTCTCAGCCCCTATTCTCTTTTGGTAAGTTGGATTCCATTGATTTCCTATTTCTCCACAAAATTGTACTATTATAGAAGATTGGGCAGCACTATGAGCGGGATCCGGAGTATGATGAGGCCTCTTATGAGTCTCTTACTCCTTGTGCTCCAGTCCCACCTTCTCCCACTCATGAGGCCCCTACAGCTGATCTGGCTCCCCTACTTTCCAAACACTACACCCACACCATGACTCCTACTCTATCCCCCTCCCCCCATATACTACCACTGCACCACCCCTTTCCCAGTATGAACCTACCATGCCATTCCCATTAGACATATAGTCTATTATCTAATGTATTCTAGAGAACTTGAGATGTATTTTTCATTACTTAAACATTCCCTTCATCGATCCCTCCATGTTTACCACTTCTACCCCACCACTAGACCTTGTATCTACCCACCCACCACATACCGCCACAAACCCTACCTCAACCTCCCTTCACACCCCATCATCCAATGATGTCTCCCTTCTTCTAGATCTTTCATTCCCTGATTCCAAGGCGATGTTTTTGATAGATATGGCTCAAAGGGGTAAGGTACCTATTACACCTTCTTCATATGAGGTGTATTTTATATATCTTGATGTTATACATTCAGAACAAGTATATATTGATACCTACCCTCCACTTATTGTGACCAAGCCAGCTTCTAGAAACATGAAACCATCTATGGTGATTGATTCACCTACATGTACCTTCATTACTTCTATAGACATGGAGAGTGTAGATTCAAACACCTACTATTTGGGGTGGATATCTGATGTTGATAATGGAGATTATTCCCACACTATTTAGTCTTTTAAAAATTTACCCTCTCTCATTGTATTCTATTTTGAGTGTATTATTTTTTTACTCTCTAAATTCACTATTCTCAGTTTTTTCATTAATTTAATCTAATGGATGGGATATGATTTTTTACTACATAGATTTCTTACATTCTCATTCTTATACATTCATTTAGAAATGTATCATTTACTGTATATTCCTTGCTTATTGATGAGTTTGTTAGTCTACAGTATGGCCTCCCACATATGGTGTCTCCTCTAGTGGATGAAATACAGGGACAACTCTAAGAGATTTAATTCTATATGGTACAAGAGTTCCGGACATAACCTACATAAATACTCTGGCTACCACATGAGATCTTTGGTAAAAACTTTCCTAAGGTGGTAAACACAACCAAGCACCTATATAATCTTGAGTATACATTTACTAGTTTATTAAAGAGGTATAGGATAGTTGATCCAATGTAGATGAAGGTAGCAGGGCCCGCAGTGGAAGTTTGTAGGCTGGGTATTTTAAATTCTTCATCACTGTAGTGATGAAATTTCATCATCTATGGTGATCCAAGCCCAGGTATGGTCCAAGAATCTCACATGAAGGATCAAAGTAAAGAAATTAAAAATTGAATGAGCAACTCATTCAAATTTAAGTGTGATTATATATCATACGTCGTCGAAGACCATTTCTCGATGGATTCATGTCGAACCCATCTAGATCATCTATATAAACTTCTCAAATACATGCATACACCATTCATTAAATTCTATGTGCTAGTGAGGAACGTCGATTATTTCTTCAACGTCATAATGATCACCCTGATCTAATTCCTTTGATCCACAAAGGCGTTCTTAGATCGTTCACTCGGTTAGATATTTTATCTCTCTAAGATCTAGGAGGATATCGAATCTATCAATTTTGACTGATGAATATTACATGGAATGAGATTCTCTTTTTTTATATTGTGGATGTCCAAAATACCTTGTTTGGGTTCCCCAACCCTTCTATATTTAGCATCCACTAAATAATTAATAAATAAATAATTATAACAAACTAACTATGTGATGATCATTATTTATTTTTTATCATGTAATTGTAATATATATTCAATATATATTATGTGATAAACACATGTCATTAACTCAGCTCATAATTCCCACTAATATTAAATGAATCTTGAATATTAAAATAAAATTCATTCCTATAATGTTAGTCCATATATTTACTTAACCATATGCAAATAAATTTAATAAATAAATTCAAACTAATTATTATATACTCAAATAATAATGAATTTATTTAATTTTAGATGATCGTTAATACTTGGAGAACTCATGGACCCCATGGTAGGGCCCACCGTTGTCCTATATACCTATTCACTAGAATAGGGTAGATTCTTGAATATGCTATTATATGTGAACCACTATGCCCTTATCTCGATAGTAGTGAATATTATTAACAAACCAAGAGTAGAGTCTAACAACCCATCAAGGCCCAAAGAGATATAAGGAATAGTCATATAAATAAAAACCTTTCATATAAACATGAATTTTGTAACATAATCTCTCTGTCTCAGGATATCTCATAAAGTAGGACACACACTTGTTTCATCATCCTTTATTACTTTATTATTTGTTGATATAACTATATAGACTAAAGTTTGACTACCATGTCCATAGATCTATGAAGGTACTACCACCTTGATCAACTAGGCCTGAGATATCACTTCCACATCTCAAAAGTGACAAATTCTATCATGATCTTTCAAAAAATTTCATACCACCAATGACGCGCCCTACACACGATACCTTGACACAACTTCAATGTCATGGTTTTTTCCTTGAATCAAAGTACACGATCAAATGGAACACATTCATAATGATCCCAAGTTAGTAAACTAATACACATTTCCATGTATAATAAAAACCAATGAAACTTGGAATATGTTGTGTTCCAATTGGTAGGTTTGTCCCCATGATCTCAACTACTATAGATTACCAAGTGTAAACTTCATGAGAAGATGTATGATAGTCACACATCATCTATTTACTATCATTATGATTCATTTATACCATATAAAATTACATTAATATCACAATTATGGTATCTCTAGGTTATCATTATAGCTTGGGAACTGCTATAACCTTTTGATAGGACATGTAATCCAAGGATGTTATCATAAATACAGTGGATGCATAAGTATCAACACTATTCTCATAAGATAAAAACAAGTATTTATAAAACTGTATAAATGTAATGGTAATCAATGTGAATACATAAGATGGGTCTTGGGAACCCACTTTGAACACTCACACTTTCACTAGATCCAACTTCTAATAAGACTCAACCCGCTAGCTCTCCGATGAGAATCATGCTTCTGTTGAGATATGTCTTTAGTCAGGGGTCTTCCACATTATCTTAAATGGATAATATGTTAACTATGACCTCAACTATCAGATTAAAATCCCTTAAGAGATGAAACTTCTGAATTATATGATTTATCCTCTGATGTGACCTGGTCTCCTTAGAGAGCACCACTATTGCAGTGTTATCATAATAAAATGGAATAGGGTCTACACTTCTAATCACAAAAACAATGTCTGACACAAATCTATGTATTCATAATCCTCCTTAGATATATTTTAAGCCTCTATATACTTTTATTATACTATAGAGTCGGTGACTACAGGTTTTTTTTGATCTTATCTAGCTCACTACACCACCATCATGAAAACTTAATATCATGATCGTGATTTCAAATCATCATTATATATCGGGAAATTAGCATAAATGTATCCTCTCACAACTAGTTCCTCATATCCTACATACACTATGAACAAATCCTTTTTACATCTCAAGTACTTCACTATAGTTTTAATAGCTACCCAATGTAACTCTCTTATATTAGCTTGATATCTTCCTACCATGATCAAAGGAAAGGCAACATAAAACCTAGTACATAACATGGAATACATGATAGATCCCACCACTAAGGAATAATGTATTCTACTCATTCTTTCAATATCCTCCTATGTTTGTGGACACATTATCTTAGATAAATTGATACCATGTGACATTGTAAACAACCCTCTATTGGATTGTTACATACTATAATTTTCTATTACCTTGTCAGTACATGTACTTTGACTTAGCACAATAATACCCTAAAATCTATCTCAATAGATATTTATCCTCAGGATGTAGGGTACTTAACCTAAGTATTTTATAGAGAAGAAATCATTTAACCAAGTCTTAACTAACTTTTAGACTTTCACTTTGTTTCCCATAATTAATATGTCATCAATATATAATACTAGGAAAATGATAGCATTCCCATTAATATTTTTATAAACATATGGATCTCTCTTATTTTTTATAGAAACAAATTCTCTTATGGAATCTTCAAAATGAACATTCAATTATTGTGATGCACGCTTTAACCAACAAATGGATCTCTTCATCTTGCACACTTTTTTGGAATTATTTGACTTAACAAACCCTTTGTATTGAGTCATATTGACATCATCGACCAACATCCCATTTAAAAAATTAGTTTTTACATCCATTCTCTAAATCTCATAATCATTGAAGGATGGTATTTCATGTTATATTTTGATGGATTTAAGCATCACCACTAGTGATATGCTTTTTTCATAGTCTACACCTTGATGTTTCATGAAAACCTTTGCTACCGCCTTGAATTATAGGTATTGACCTTCCTATCCATTTCATTATTTTTCTTGAACTCCCATTTGAACCCAATGGGGTTGACATTATTTAAAGGGTCTAAAAATACAAACATGATTTTGATACATGGACCTTATCTCATAACGCATAACTTCTTTCCACTTAGCATAATCCTTTCCATTTACTGCTTCCTTATAGGTTGGAGGTTTATCATCCTCAAGGAATACTGTGTTGCTTGACTCAGTGATAAGAAAACCATAATTCTCTTGTTCTCAAACCTCTCAAGTTTACCTAAATAGTACTTGTGTAAATGAACTTCTTCATCTCTTACTATCTCTTATAAAGATGGTTCTCATACTAACTCTTGTTCATCCGGAGCATCAACTTCATCGATGTCAATATTTCTACCACTATTTACGATGGAAATGTGGTCCCTTTCTAGAAACATGGATTTTCATTCCAAAATCAATTTTCTATCTAAAGGGTTATATAGGTAATATCCTTTAGTTTCTTTAGGATAACCTATAAAGATGCACTTCATGATTATGAATAATAATTTTTCACTAGGTATAGTCTTGAAAAAACCCTCACATCCTCATATATGTATGTGGGATAGATTGGGTTTCCTTCCACTAGACAACTCATATGGAATTCCATCTAATTCCTTTGTTGGTATTGGAAAAGGGTATATGTCATTGTCTTTATGTCATATCCCCAAAAGGATAAAGGAAGAGTTTCCTAACTAACCACTAATCTTACCATGCCAAGGAGGGTCTTATTCCACCTTTCACCAACCCCATTCCACTATGTTTTATAATTAAGAGTGAGTTTGGATACTATCACACACTTTTTCAATTGATCAGGGAAATCTTGGTTAAGATACTCTCCTCCTCAATCTGAGTGAAGTGCCTTAATCTTCTTATCAACATGGTTTTCTACTTCATATTTAAATTCCTTAAACATCGGAATGGAATAAAACTTGTACTACATTAAGTATATATATACATAATGACTAAATTCATAAATATAAGTAATTAAGTATGAAAACCGACCCCTTACCTCTACTAGAAATGGACCATATATGTTAGTATGAATTAATTCCAGTAATTCAGTAGCTCTTTATCCCTTCCCAGTAAAGGATTATTTGGAAATTTTTATTTACAACAAATTATCTTTAGAATTTATTACTTTATCTTGATTACGTTTTAGACATTATTGATTAATTTAATATTAAATCATTAAATGTATCCCACTATTTTATCGAACCTAAATATACCCATATATTAGAATTGAAATACTCTATTTCTTGATTATTCAAGTGGAAAAGATCCTTGAAACCTCTACACATATTCTACATGATTTGTATACACCACTACTTGGAGAGTTTCTAGGAAGGATCAAGACTAGAAATTTCACTAACTCATGGTTCCTTAAACTATTGAGTAAAGTATTAACTTATCAAAATAATAACCTTGATTACCTCAAATAATTTCCTCCAAAGTGATAGAAAGATGGATTTGGATACTTCTTTGCTACCAAATTTATTCAAGTCAACCCATTACACTAATAAGAACTCCACGGTTGTAGGAGTTACCCTCAAATTTGGCTTATGAGCACCCTGAACACCTGGTTTTGTTCAAATTTTAGTAATGGAATGTATTACTACTTAATATATATTTAAGGGGTTTTTAATATTTCTTGATGAACATGCTCCATTTATATTAAATATGATCAAAATATGTCATCACTCTCAAAAATTAACAAGAATTAATAGAAAAACATTCATTATATCTTTATGAATTTTACTTGTTTCTTATTTTATTATGTTCTCGCAATAATCATGCACTTGCAGAAAATAAAAAAAATGTAAAAAGAAAATAAATTACCCATCTATTCTTGAGCATTTAATTTTTTTTGATCCATTTTTTAAATATAATCGATCAACTATGACTTGTGGGTATTATACCTAAGTGGAGTCATGTCTCATATCGTAGCTCTCCCCTAGTCCAGTGTTTTGACTTCTCATATGGTGTATCGCCTAATCACAGTGGGGTCTGCACATTAAAGTGTAATTTCCAAATGTACAAGTGTAATCACATGTGGGAAAGGAGGGCTAGGTAAGTGAAAAATACATACAGATAAATAGTGCGTGTAGTCCCTTATAAACATTGAACAAAAATAAGATGATTCACAAACCATTATAAAATTAACTACTTATTCCAAAAGTCAGAAACCATTTTAATAAATAATTAAATAAATTAACCGAGACATACACAAGTTAGGTTACTGCTTAAGACTAGTCAAGGGGTGAAATTAAAGTGAGATAAATTAAATTGAAACAAATTTAAAGTATGATGGCATTTATATAAATTAAATGAATTATTTAACTTTAGTTAATTTATTCTCATTTTGTACCGTCATTAATTTAATTAAAAAATTAAATTAATTATTTAGTTTAATCTAATAATAAATTTAAATTAATTTTTTGGAATATTAAAAAAATATACTTTTTAAACCAAAAATTAATAAAATTAATTTTTTATTATATAAATTTTTTTCTGGCCCTGAAAATACCAACTTGTCAAATTACGAGTCGGTTCGTAACCCTATAGGCCAGTTTCAGACTAAAAAACCGCATTCAGAGCTATTATGGGCTAGGAGGACCCACTGTGACCCATTCCAGGTCAGGAAGACCTACCCAGACCCATTGTAGGGTGAGTCAAGTCTAATAAGACCTAAAGGAGGCCAGGGGAATTGGGGCATGGGGTCACCTCATGGATGGGGTGGTGAACGGTGGCTGTCGAGAGTCATGGAGATCTACCCTGAGGTTGGCCATTTGATGTTGGATTGGCCGTGGGAAGAGGCACTGATGGGGGTGGTCATTCATGGGAGATGGCATGGAATGGGTGAGGTGAGACAGTAATTGATCAAGGAACCTCGATAGAGGAGGCACCATCGTCAGCTCAGTTCAGTTGATTCCATGACAACAGGACTATGGCCTTCAGGATCTGTTGTAGGTGGTGGTCAGCTCACTGAATGGTATGGGGTAGTTTCCTCGATTAGGGAGGGGATAGGTACCAGTGGTGGTGATGACATCCTGGTCTAAACGAGGTAGACAATGGGACATTAATCTCAACGATGAGGGGAAATGATGGGTAGGGGCCTAGGTAAATGGTGGATTTCTTCAGGAGCCACAATTTTTTAATAAAAAAAAGTCTTTTCTAAGGGTATAATTTTTTATAAATATGGGCTGAAAATTTTTTTATGGTCTCCAAGTCGCACCGCCCACAGATCCTATGAATTGTTTTCGAAAAAAATAAAAATGCTATACTTTTTTCCATTGTTTTTTCGAACCATTACACAATGAATATGGAAAACTGGGTCACCAGCCAGAGATGTATCAGTGGACAGATACAAGCTAGAATAATTTTTTCTAGCGATTCATGTAATTTTTAACACATATTAAATATATTTTCTACATATTTTGAGTACCTAAAAAAATCACAAATGGTCCATATCAAAAAATTTGCAAGTTTATAACTTGGCCATCATATATTTGATCGAGACATAATTTTTTATTGGGACCAAATTATAGCACAATACATAAATTTAAATCTAGTTTAATTTTTATGGCTCAGAAAATTAATGTTATCCCTTTAATACAAATTGATGGTACCGAGTTTCACAGTGGAATAAGATGGGTTGGGGATTTAAAAATTTTCATCATCGGAGTGATTAAACTTCATCATCTCTCAAAATATGATCCCAAATACAACCTGAGGACCTCACATGAATTATCTAAGAACATAAATTAAAATTGACTGAGTAACACATTTGAATCGAACCATTCTCATCGATCGCATGTCATTAGTGACCATTGCTTGAAGGATTTGAGGTAGAGGCCCTATAGATTTTCCACATAAACATCTCAAATATGTGCATATTATATTCTAAAAATTACTTGTGCTAGCGCAAAACTCCAGTGATTTCATCAACCTTACAACGATCACCATGATCTCATTCTATTGATTAGTGAATGAGTTCTTGGATTGTTTTCTTAGTTAGAGAGTTTCTCTCTCTAGGATTTTGGAGGATAGATAAGCTATCCATTTCGACTAATGAATAGTACATTGAATGAGATTATCCTATTATTATAAAGGAGATGTCTAAAATACCCTATTACGGTTCCTTGGACCTCATATATTTAACATCTAATAAATAATTAATAAATAAATAATTATGATGAACTAACTGCATCACAAACATTATTTATTTTTCATCACATACTTATAATATATATTAAATATATATTATGTGATAAATCTAAGTCATTAACTTGATTCATAATTCCTACTAATATTAAAATAATATTCATTCGTGTAATATGATTCCATGTATTTACTTAAACACTTGTAAATACATATATTAAATAAATTCAACCCAATTATTCTATACTAAACAAATGAATTTATTTATTTTTTGGTGATTTTTAATATTTGAAAAACTCTTAGACCTCATGTTTGGGTCCACCATGTCACATATACCTATTCACTAGAATAAGGATGATTCTTAAAAATACTATTATGTGTGACCCTCGAGGATGTCATCTCAATTCAATGAATACAATTCATTGACCAAGAGTAGAGTCTAGCAACCCATCAATTCCCCTAAAGAGATAAGTAATATTAATATCAACAAAAACCATTCCTACGAACTCACACTATGTAATATAATCTATTTGTCTCATGATATATCATAAATTAGGACACACACTTATTTCATAATCCTTTCTTGATTTATTATATTTTGATCTAATTTGAAGGACTTAACTTCAACTACCACGAATAATGATTTGTAAAGTTACTACAATCCTAATCGTCTAGGCCTGATATATCACTTATTCAACTTGTAAGAAACAAATTTTATCTCGATCATTAAACTAATGTCATACCACCAATGATTCACCGAAAAAAATCTACCTTTCCACGACATCAATGACATGATTTTTTCCATGCATCAAAGTACATGATCAAATGGAACACATTGATAATAATATCAATTCAAGAGACCAATACACATGTTCATTGATTGTAATAACCAATGAAACTTGAAACATATAGTGTTTTTATTGGAAATTTTATTATCATGATCTCAACTAATATAGATTATCAAGTGTGAACTTCATGGGAAGAAGTCTCAATTCTTATGATCCCAAACACCTGATAGTCACACATCATCTGTGTACTTCTAGTATGATGTATTTGGACCATAAAAAATTAATTTAAGATTATTTTCATGGTATCTCTAGGTTCTCATTATAGCCTATTACCTTCTATAACCTTTTGATATGACATGTAATCTAAGAATACGGCCATAAATATACTGTATATAGATTTATCAACACAATTATAGTAAGATAAAAACATGTATATATCAAACTATATACATGTAAGGGTAATCATAGTATATATATAATATGGGTCTAGGTAACCCACTTTTAATAGGACAAATATGCTTTATCCTTTTCCATTTATCTAGTTGATGATGTCCTATTAGCACTTTATGGGAGGTAACCCATTTTTTTCTATGAGTTATTAGGATTTTTTATTTCTTTTTACAGATTTTTGGTCATAGTTATTTTTTCTATCTATTTAAATCTTATCCTATTACTATTATATTCACTTCTCTTCATTTTTGACAACTATGTACACCTTCTTCATTAGTGCTTTCATTTTGGTCATATCCTGTGTGCTAATTGATTACCTAGTGCAGGTAGGTTTCTTTTTAAAAATTGTAGGAAGACAAATGTGCCTTCAATATCTAGAATTTTCTCCCATGACATGAACTTTATTATAAGGAGCTCTTGATTCCCTACATTATATTTTTAATTATCGTATCCAGTTTGTCTATACTATTATTACTTTCTCTCCCATGTCACTTTCCAAAATAATGTTTCTGTTGTATCAATTTAAGTTTGGGGGAGACATTATTTATCTTTATTGTGTTTTCCCATGGATTATTGTTTATTTTTATTAGTATATGATACATTTTTCATTGAAATAATTCTTTTAATTGAAATAGCATCACACCCATTTAAATAAAAGAAAAAATTTTCTTGGAAGATGTTGAATTATATTTTTATTCTTACTGAGAATTTTAGCATGATTGATGAGTTGAGAAATTCACTTTTGATTCTTATTTCTTGCAATTTATTTTGATTTACTTATTATTGGTTGTTATACCCTGAGTGATTTCCCTAGTTTTGTATTTCTATTCCTAATAGGATTAAGAATCTATAGTGTCATATTCCTTTATGAGCATATTTCTTGAGAGATACATGGGGAATGTAAACCTATCCAAATATGCATTGGAATATTATTAATTCTATGACTGAATAAATGCACCATAAAAATGATTTATACAATCTTTATTGATCAATTTATCATGAAACTTTCATGTACATTTCTCCTTCTTAAGCCCACAGAATACACAAATGACCTTGTTAGGATAGTGTCATGTTACAATCCCATTTTATCCCTTCTTACACTAATTTTTATATAATTTCATGATTTTCATGTGAATAAGTTTGGGGTGTGTAAATTACTAATGAACATGGGATGCTTACTTTGGAGGAGATATACGGTGAATTTTTTACATGATCTATGGGAAGTGGCCCATGGTTCTTTTGATATACCATTAATGATTATCCTATTTAAAATAATAATAATAATATGGGTTGTGTATTAAGAAGGTAAAAAATCACCATTACCAGATCAATGAATCTTATGATGGATCATATGTGGTGAGGTGATGGATGTTATATTTGGCCTGGACATGAATTCTGAAAAAAAGATAAAAACAAGAAACATTATACTTTCATTGGACTTTTATGACCTATCCATAGACATTCCCTGTTCTTTTGGGGATTGTAGAGAGGCCTCTTTCTATATTATAATTTTCATTGCATTATTTTTTATGATTAGGTATTATACTTGAGAGTTTACACTACTTTTTGAGCTTTATTTTCATTATATACTCACCTAACCTCAGCCACAGAGTCATTTGAACCTTATTGGTAAATCCCTAGGGATTAATTTTGTGTTTTTCGTCATAGAGTGGATTTTTTAGAACCAATTCAAGTTTATGGTTGGGAATATGTATCCAAGGCATGATCATAACTCCAATTTAATTTTACCTTGAGTGATGAGAGAAAATTCTCATTGGGGTAAAATTAAATATGGGTATAACTTCTAAGGAAAAATTGAGAAATTATAAATTGAATAAAGAATGAATCTGAATAAAGAAATTAACCATGAAGAATGACTAATTTTCTCTATAGTAGTGATTCTGGAGAACTTTATTTTTTCCACTCACTCTTAGTTTTATTTTTTTGGTTATAATGCATGTTTCTTATTTTAAAATTATTTCTTATGGAATCCTTGTTGAGATACTTTTTTCTTGAGGACCTAAAATTGTTCAAGTGTGGGGGAATTTGATAAATTTAGTTAATATATATTTATTCAATACATTTTTTTTAAGATCTATTCAGGATTTATTTGATAATTCATTGGGTTTTTGAAGGAAATATGAACAAAGTTTTCAAAATAGGAGTTTCTATAATTTCACCAATTTAAGATTTTACATGTTCTAAAACATGTTCACAATGTGAATTCCATGAGCACAAGACACCTAAAGACTGAAGGATAGCCCATGAAACAAGTAAAATTAATGAATCCTTTAGTCTAAATAAATAAACGATGTGAAGAAATTACACAATGAGAGGGTTTTTAATTTTTATCCCACCAAAGATTCAAGTCGTGAAATTTGTGAGATACATGATTTCTAGATATTTTTGTGGATCTGAGTACATGACATGAATCTAGCTTACATGTCATGAAATTTTCAAGGTATAATTAATTAAAATCAACACCATGATGTGAAACCTTTACATTTCATGATATTCTTAGGATTATTTATATCTAGTGCTTGGTGAGAGAAATCAGGGTGATAGTTGAACTTTATTTTTTCCCTTCTTCTAAACTTTATTCTTTGCACCTTTCCAGACCTAATTTTGTTCCGTTTCTTTTTTTTATTTGCTATTAATTTTTCTACTTCACATCATTACAGGGCTTTTGTATTTTATTTCCATGTTCCAACTATTGTGTCAACCCCAATTGCTACATTTCCTTTATTGTTCATTCATTCAAGTAAGTTTTTGATTGATTTTTAATGGCTTTAATCATAGATTTCTTTAATCTTAATTTCTTACTAAAAATTTCAATCATGCGATCAATTTATATTTTTTTCCAATACCATATTATCATTCACATATAATCATATAGTGTTAAGGGTTGAGATTAGGATTTTTTAAACATAATGAAACCTTAAATAAAAACTTGGGTAACCATATGGATAGTATTTAGGTTAATAATTCTTATTAATCACATTTTATTTAAAAACCCTGATATGAGTAATTGAAATATAAATACCCTAACCTAGTAGGATTTGAAAAAGATAATACCAAAAAACCTATGATGTTTTATCCCTTGAATCTATGATTATTTCACCAAGGTTGTTGACTACATCTAGACTAAAGAGTAGTTGCTATCTTAGGTAGATCCAATTGATTTGATCCAAACCAATTGGTGACCTCCGCAATGCTTCACAACCTAATATATAATACTATCCCAAGATATATTTTATAATACCTTTTTCCTGGGCCATAAAATTTACATTGATCCCTCTATTTCTCCTCACGTAAAACCAAATAATGTATGTGTTAGAAATCCAAACCCATGAGAGTCGCGTGAGGAATCCATCCACGAGGTTCTAATCGCTAGGTTACCATATTTACTAGCTTATACCTATGGGTTCAACCCCACACTACCAATATGATACACCTTTGTATCTAGTGTAGTTTAGGAGAATACAAATTTCTAATTTGATCAATGTTTATGTGGAATCAATGACACTATACAGGTCGGTCAAAGGGTAAGATTAAATCTATCCATGTCACACTCAACCAAAAGAGAGACTTTTTGTAAAACCCCAAAATTATTAAAGAAGAAAATTTTATTTGATAGTGTATGGGACACACAACACTGAGCTTAAAAAACCAATAAAATATATTATTTTTAATTTAATCTCTTTGATTTCTTGTGGAAAACACAACCCCAAGTCTAAATGAACCATAATATAATATACCATTATAAACTAACCATTACATTGGTAGATAAGAATATTAATACCTAAATAATGAAAAGTATATGTTTTAAAAATTTTAAAAATCATTGGTTACCTATTGATTTGAAATAAAATAAGAATAATTTAAAAGAAAAATACATGTTTTCTGAAAAACTGTATTTATTTTTCTAAAAGATGGTTTAGTCGCGCTTTGTGTACATAATTTGAAATTCATTTTTAAAAATTTTAGAAAATTTATTTCAAAAAATAAACTTAATTTTTTAAATCATAATATCAAAATTATCTTAGGGTGAATTTTTGGGACTTTTCTGAAAAGTTTCATTATTTGATGAATAGTGAAAATACAGAATTTTAATTGAAAACTGCCCTTTTGTAAAATCCAATTATAAAGTTAAATTATATTTTAAATATATTTTAAAGTAAAATTAGTAAAATTATATTAAATTTTAACTAATCTTGGTCCTTTTAATCATTTTTATATTTAATTTTGATATAATACTTTTGTAAAATTTTCAACATTTTCTCTTTGAAAACCCACTTTCTAGTTGGGTCTACAGGATTAATTTCCAGGTAAATTTTTCCACTTCAGTGAATTTAATTTAAAATAAATTATTCAAAATTTGGAATCATAATAATTTATATTATATTATAAGTTCAAATTAATTTTTGAATATAATTAATAGTAAAAATTATTTATCACAATTAAGGTAAAAGTAGGTTTATCAGGGGTTAAACTAAATAGATAAGGGTCAAATTGACCTAAAAACTTATAAAAAATATATTATATGGAAATATGTATACCTTATAATGTATAATTATTGATAATAATACATTCATTACCCTTTTAGTATGTGGAAAATGTGGGTACAACTATTTTATTCAAGAAATTACAAGTGTGACACTCACCTCACTTATAAAAGGCCACCCCTCTCTTCTCTTCTTCACACTTTCAAACCATTTTGGTTTGTACAATACCTTTCCAAATAACTTCCAAAATTACATAAACTAATACTATAATCCTTTTTTATAAATCCAGTCTAAGTATACTTTAGGTATAATCCTAATGAGTTGGTTTTAGAAGAGGTAAAATTCCTAACTATGTGTTTTTCTTTTATTTCTTCCTCGACATCCTTAAATTCTTATTAAACTATGATGATATAATACCCTATGTTTCATAAATATACTAAGATGTTATTATGATTATTTCATTACCAAAAACCATCCCCACTTTCATCAAATATGTTATGAAATCATCATTCCTGTGTATAGTGGACTACCGCCTCATGAACTGATGTCATTCATTTTTCCATTTCCACATATCACGGTTGGTTATAATGATGGATCTAATATATATGTGTGTGTGTGTGTCTATATGATATTTATAGAATATTTATTCCTATATAATAATTATATCATATATTCCTTTTGTACTTTCCATTCTTTATGGGATATGATAACGTCGCTCGTGTGTACGGCAGACTACCACATCGCGAAGAAATGTGATTTGTTTTTCACTAACACTTTACATGTAAGGTAATAAGGATAATATTAATGAATATATTTGATATAAATGAAATAATTACTATATTAATTAAATATTTACCATTCTAAAAAGATAATATATCATTTTATTTCTTACCTTTTCACTCACTTAAATAAGATAATATCATTCGTGTAAGTGTGGACTACCGCTTTCACGAAGCGATGTGACACTCTTTTCATCACCAAACCACATAGATAATATATATACATATATTTAAAGAAATAATATATAATTTATGATATTATTATCATTATCTAAAGATAAAATATTACTTACCACGTTTCCATAATGATCATTGAAAAATGGAAATGTTACTCATGCGTACATACAACCTACCATCTCCATGATCGTAACATAATTCATTTCTCAAAACATTATTTAATGATTCATATTAAAAGTAAAATTTATGTATAAATATTATAATTATTTCATTATTAGTATTCTATATATGATAAAACATTATAATATACACATGAACTAGGTCTTTCATGAAAAAGCATGAATGAGAAAAAGGCAATTAGCACCTTAAATAGTGAAATTAATGAAATATTATTAAGGAACAGGTGATAAGATGTTATAAAAGGATCATATATGATATTATAAATATTAATATGGTTCTGGTATAAGTTAACAGCATGTTTTAAACCACTATAATTAGTTTAAATCACATTTAATTAAAAGTAACTTGAGGTAAGTGACTTTATTTCAATTTCTCTTCATTGAGGTATATTGTAATTTTATGCACCTAGTTTCTCTTATATGGTGTATATACTACACATTTGAGATGTAATATTGTGATTAATTAATAATTAATGTTATCTGGAGTTTCAAATTTAATTGTTACATCCATGGTGATTTGAACAAAGATTTACCAAGTGGTAAATAATTTCATAATTAATTTATTTTCATTGGGTTATATTATTTCTTTATTGCCTTCGATATTCTATGATTATTTATATAATGAATTTTTATTATATTATGTTGTATTTAGAATTTATATTTGATTATTTACATTTTATACACATAATTATTTATTTATTAATTACCACTTTAATATTATGATCATTGTAAGTGATTTTGTCTCAAGTTCCATATCATTGATCCATTTCTATTAATATGAACCCATTCACTTTTATGGGGTGTATATGCTACCCATTTATATATTTAACATGAATACATATTTATTCATGATGTTCAATGTTTCCATTCAAGGTTATTTACATTTTTGTCATCATGGATATAAATATTTACTGAACCATATAAAATTTTTACATATGGTTTTTAATTTGAATGTTTTTTTATTAAATGGGTAAATATTGATAAAATTTGTATTATTTACTCAATACATATATTGTAATGACTCGACCCCTCTATACTGGAGCTGGTGCACTACGTTTTATATTGGCATGGTTATAAAAAATTAAAATACCAAAGGAACAATCAGTTTAGTAGTCTTGAATAAACTAGATACATAGATGTTACTCAAATTACATTGGAAAAGTTTAGAAAATACAATACATAACGAAAACTAAAAACTTCATCCACAAGAACTCAATAAATGATCTCCTCTTTGTCACCTATTGAAATTAAACAACAAAAGGGGTGATCTCAAATGCTCAGTAAGGGTTACAAATAGTGGAAGCATGAATACAATAATAAGTGAATCATAATCAATTTGACATAATCAATATGGCATGGTGAATAGATGAAAAACTCACGCCATTAATAAACTGAGAATGAAACTGCATCCATAGATTTTTTCATAGTGAAAACCTCATGGATAGTAATAACTGATAATGAATAAAGAAAATGATTATTATTTGGATGTAATGTATCTGGAACATGAAACCATAATACCATAAAAACAGTTTAGTTCTATTGCTAGAAACCCATCTAATTTTTGGAAACAAACTCGAAAGGTTTGTCGCCAACTGATTTGTCTCATGAGACATACTGATGCATTGAGGGGGTATAACAGGCCCCACCAACCACTGTATTTTCAAATAATTATTTATACATTGATTCAATACAATTACAATATGCCTTTTCAATATCCATATAGAGTAGAGTATACAGATTCATCAATATTTTCATAATTAAAATAACTTTCCAAATAAACAACATATGTAAAATGGTATACGGTTTAGACAACAAAAATATCCATGATATGAGATCATGGATATTTAATATAAATAAAATTTCAAATTAAAATTTATCCCAAATGGGTAGTAGGTACACCACATAAGGATTATTAGGTGCACAATACAATGTTAGTCACAACAAAATAGTAGCTGAGACAAAGTCTCTTACCACAATGTAATCAGTCTAATCATATGACCAGAACCTAATAACCATCAAATGAATCATTGAATAACATGAATATAAATATAATAATGTTTTTATATATCAAATTTCAGTACACATATACCACATACAAGAAATAAGTGGAGAACAATGAAAATCTCACAGAAATGAAAGTGAGATGAGAAACCCCTTACAAACATTTCGGCAAGGTAATGAGTGTTATTGCGAGGGATTAATGAGAGGTAAATGGGAATTAAATTATTTATATGTCACAAAGAAATTATGGGTGAGGTGAAAAAACATACCCCATTATTAGGAATTAAAAATAAAAGGGCACAACATAGGGGTGATTATTGAACAAAAGTGAGAGAGAGGATCCCTTACCTTACGCTCGAAGGTGTTCTTGTTTGTTCTTAACAACCTGAATAATCAAATTTAGCTTCATTAATTAATAATTCCAGAACCTAATAAACATTTAATTGATATGGTATAACCTTATTAATTTCATTAATGGAATTTTTTATGGGTTTAAGAGATTCAATTTTATTGTTTTGGAAGCATTTTCTTACTTGGTTTCATGATTTGTTTACTTGTATTCATGAATGGAAGTTTATTTCAAATGTGTTTAAACAATCCAGAATTTTTAATATAAATTATTAGTGACATTAAAGATATATAAATTATCTTATAATTATTCTGTTTATATACCATGAGGATGACTCATTCGATGAGTTAAAAATAAACGCTTGGATTTGGATTTGTGGTTTTATGCACAATAAATTTGTTTTGTATTATTATTCCAAATTATGAATGTGTAAATATTCCAGAACATTAATCAAGATAAGATACATATATTATGATCTGGTTCAACCATTTAAACGGTTTCATGACCAGTATTAAAGATAGTAATGCAAATTGAAAACCTATCTTCCTTGAGTGTGATATATTTACACATCTCAAATGGTGTTTGTATTTATTATATAAAAGGAGTGGAAAAAGAGAGATTATGATAAAATATTCCATTAGCACAATGAAAATACAGTACATGTAAGGTAATGAAATTATCATGAAATTTTTATGATGGGAGGTGAGAAGGGAGAAAAAAAGAATGGAACTTTTTAAAAGAAATTGAAAGAAAAGAGAAGGAAGGTTCACCTCTTGAGTAATCATCCTTGAGAATCTCCTTAAGGCCTTTTTTTTGCCTTTTGGTGAGACCAACAGGTCTTGGACGTGGTGATAGAGATTAGGGAGAGTATTTGGAAGGATTTAGGCAAGGATTGAATCTTGAGTGGTGTGGGAGGAAGAGTGGGTGAGGGGTGGCTTATATAGTGGAGGGGAGAATAGTTTTCTTAATATTATAATCATTAATTTATTATTTCCTCACAAGATAACCAATAGTGAGTATTCCATGACCATTAACAGTAATATATGCATGCGAATTTAAAACAATTGGGCTTACATTAGCAGATCATCATCAATGACTCAATAAATCCTTTATTTATTATTTATCGTGAATTATCGCATTTTACTATTCATAAAAAATTCAAGTATTTCAGAAAAATACCAAAAAATCACCCTAACCATTTTTCAATGTGTAGAATCCAAAAAATGAAGTCCATTTTTCAAAAATAATTTTCTAAATATGATTAATTAAATATTTAATTAAAATAATTATTTAATAGAAAAATGTAAACACTTAAAATATTTATCTTCATTTTTAAGCTGCCTAAATTCATTTATACATTCAAGGGAATGGAATTCATAAGAGTCATATTACTATTCATAATGGTACATTCCTATTCATAAGGGTATGTTACTATTCATAAGGGTACTTTACTATTCACCGAAAATTAAGTTAATTCTATCAGACTCTAATTATCATCTTGATCAAAACCGTGTATGTTAGATTTTTAAAATTCAAATCACAGAGATGAAAAATATAAATTTTATGGCTAGGTTATGGCTATCTCCTATAAGTAACCATGTTTAGTTCTATAGAGGCTCAGTAATTCATGAAATATAGGCTATAACTAGAATTTATTTTAGAGAAACATACCATAAAATGTTTGGGGTGCTACATTATTCCCTCCTTCAGAAATTTCGTCCTTGAAATTTTTCATTTATAAAGCCCACCAAAAAGATGTGGGTGGTTCTTCTTCATAACATTCTTAGGTTCCCATGTTGCTTCCTTTATATTCTGGTTTTTCCAATGAACCTTTACTAGATGAGTTTTCTGATTTCTCAATACTTTCTCTCTTGTGTCAAGAATCTTGATAGGCTCTTCACAATATGATAAATCAGGCTCTAGTTCTATTTCTTCATATGTGAGTACATGCATTGGGTTTGGCATGTATTTCTTCAACAATGACACATAGAACACATCATGAACTTTGGAGAGACTTGGAGGAATTGCTAAACGGTAATCTACAGCTCCGATTCTTTCCAGAATTTCAAATGGTCCAATGTACCTAGGGCTCAGTTTCCCCTTCTTACCAAACCTTAAGACACCCGTCCATGGAGATACTTTTAGAAAGACATGATCTCTGACTTGGAATTTCAAATACTTTCTCCGATTGTCATCATAACTCTTCTGCCTACGTTGGGCTGCTTTTATATGGGCTTGTATTCTCTTTACCTTTTACATAGACTCTTCAATAAGTTATGGGCCTATAAGTTTTCTCTCACAAACTTCATCCCAACAAGTTGAAATTCAACATCTCTTTCCATATAAAGATTCATATTGAGCCATTTGAATACTAGAATGGAAACTATTATTGTATGAAAATTCCACCAAAGGAAAGTATTGATCCCACATACATTGAAAGTCTAGAGAGAATGATCTCAGTATGTCTTCCAGAGTTTGAATAGTCCTTTCAGACAGTCCGTCAGTTTGAGGGTGATAGCAGTACTCATATGAAGCTCAGTATTCAAAGCCTTCTAAAGACTTTTTCTGAATCTTGATGTTAACCGGGGATCTCTATCGGACAAAATTGATAGAGGTGCACCATGAAGTCTTAAAACATCATTAATATAAAGTCTTTCCAGGTGCTCAAGTGGTAAATCCTCTCTTATTGGAAGGAAATGTGTTGATTTTGTGATATGATCAACAATTACCCATATTGCATCATTCCTTCTTGGTGTCCTCGGTAGTCCAGTGACAAAATCCATCGTAATGTTATCCCACTTCCACATAGGAATAGGTAGAGGTTGCATCACTCCTTTGGGACATTGTCTCTCTGCCTTCACTTGTTGACAAACTAGACACCTTGACACGTAGTCAGCAATTTCCCGCTTCATATTATCACACCAAAAATGTTCCTTTAGATCTATATACATCTTTGTGCTACTCAGTTTTATAGAGAAATTTGAGCTATGAGTGTCATCTAATAATTCCCTTTTTAGCTCAGGTACTGATGGAACACATAACCTCTTCCCAAATTTTAGAACTCCTTACTCATACATGAAGTCTACCAATCTACCATCCATGACAGCATTAATTTTCTTCTACAGATTCTCATCATTATATTGAGAGCTTTTTATCTTCTCTAGTAAAGATGGTTTAACAATCATTTGAAAGAGGAAATATGTTTCTCTTTCCTTTATAATTCCCATATTCATATTTAGTAGATCAATGAATATAGGATCTCTCTCAATCCTCATTTGAGTTATAATTCCATGATCTTTTCTTCTTAATGCATCTGCCACCTTATTTTCTTTTCCTGGGTGGTAGTGTATTGAACAATCGTAATCTTTGAGTAACTCGAGCCATCCCCTTTTCCTCATGTTGAGTTCTTTCTGTGTGAGAATGTATTTTAAACTCTTGTGGTCCATATAAATGTCACATATTTCTCTGTAGAGATGATGTCTCCATATTTTCAGAGAAAATATTATGGCTGCTAAATCAAGATCATGAGTTAGATAATTTTGTTCACGAGTCTTCAAATTTCTTGATGCATAAGCAATAAATCTATCGTTTTTCACAAGGACGCAACCCAGTCCATTCTTTGATACATTTTTGTATATTACAAATCCATCACTTCCAGATGGAAGTGTAAAAATTAGAGCATTGACCAATATTATTTTCAATTCCTCGAATAATTTTGTACATTATTTTGTCCACACAAACTTAACTCCTTTACGTGTGAGATTGGTTAGTAGGTTAGCCAGTCGGGAAAAATTCTGAACAAAACGCTGATAGTAACCTACTAAACTAATAAAACTGCATACCTCAGTTATGTTTGTTGGCATGGGCCAATCTTGGATTACCTTTTTATTTGCAGGATCAACTAGGATTCCATCCTTAGAGACAATATGGACTAAGAAAGAAACTGATTGAAGCCAGAATTTGCACTTGCTAAACTTCCCATATAATTTGTTTCTTCTAAGAGTTTTTAGAATAATCTGTAAGTGATTCTTACGGTCTTAACAGATTTTTTAGTATACCAGGATATCATCGATGAATACCAAAACAAAGTTATCAAGATATTACTTGAAAACTCTATTCATTAAATCCATGAAAATAGAGGGTGCATTTGTTAGTCCAAAAGGCATCACTGTAAACTCGTAATGCCCATACCTAGTTTGAAATGTTATCTTAGGAATATATTCCTTCTTCACATATAGATGATGATATCTAGATCAAAGGTAGATATTTGAAAAGTATTGAGCTCCATGAATTTGATCAAATAAAACATTAATCCGGGGCAGAGGTTACTTATTCTTTATAGTAATAGCATTGATTTCCCTGTAATCAATACATAGCATCATGGATCCATCTTTCTTCTTGAAAAAGAGGACAGGGGATCCCTATGGAGAAACACTAGGTTTAATAAATCCCTTTTCACTCAATTCCTCTAGTTATTTCTTTAACTCCAGTAATTCCAAGGTGTCCATTCTATAGAGAGTCTTTGATATAGTTCTTAAACCATGTATTAAATCAATAGAGAACTCAAATTCCCGCTCTGAAGGATGTCCAGGTAAATCCTATGGAAATAAATAAATGTATTCTTGAACTATGTGCACATATTCAATTTGAATATTTCTTTCCTCAACCATAGATATTGGGTTCTCTTCCTCTCTAAGAATTGCATTTAATAGAGCTACTGGGGGTGGGTCTAGATAAGAATCATATGGCGAGGTATCTGCTCTAAAGATAATAGATTATACACCATTTTCAAAAATTGTAACTTCCTTTTTCTTACAATATTTCTTCACATCATAATTTGATATCCAATTCATATCGAGAATTATATCAAATTCTGTCATTGGTATGATGATAAGTCTAGTAACTAAAGCACGTTTTTGTGTCACAAGGGGGACAGGTCTACATGCCTTTGTTGCAATGATGCATCCCCTAGGAGTTTTGACTGATAACTCCTTTATTAAATCAAATTGTATGTGTCTAATTATCATGAAAAATGGGAAGATATAAATGAATGCGATGATCCAGAATCGAATAAAGTGTTGAATAAGTTTGAGGAAACAATTAAAGTACCTGCCACCACATCATTAAGAACTTCAACTTCCACAACTGTAATCACATAAGCTCTTCGTTGCTCTCTTGGATTTTTCTGAGGCATGTTTCCTTGGAGCTCAGAACACTCATTTTCAGAGTTTCCCCTCTCTCTACAGTTGTATTATTGAACATATTCAAATATTTTCTTTATAAGAACCTGGTTCTTATTCTCAAGGTACGAGTTTCTTCTTTTCCTTTTTCATGTGGTGTTTTTGAGAAAATAAGGAAAATGGGGAAAAATCCAAAAAATTTGGGTACACTCCATGTACTTTTCCACATGTCGTGTACTTTGGCCATGTGGGATGAGTACACAGGGTGTGTAGCCCTACCGACGATGAAAGGTGTAAAAACCAACTACACGCCATGTAGTTGGTATTTACACGCCGTGTAGTTGGTATTTACACGTCGTGTAGTCAGTCGGCAGGTGAACAGTAAGGCGGTGGAGGCAGCTTCTAGCTGAGCGATAGTACGTGCCATGTATTTGGAAATAAATGCCATGTACTCATGTCAACAGATGAACAGTTCGGTGGTGGAAAAAGTAGCCGCTAGAGGAACAGTTAAATAAGAAAAGTACACACTGTGTACTTGATATTACATGCCATGTAGTTTGTTTTTTCACTTAAAAAGGGAATTAGCCTCCTCTGTTCATAGAGGAAGCTTAGAACACCAGAGGAGAGCTCGAGAAGATGGCTGGAGCTTCGGAGATCAGCTGATCGCGCACCGGGAATCCGTTTCCGCTTCTGTCGATCATGTTGGAACCGCACTGGTAATCCCTCTCTTCTCTTGGTGTTTCTCTTGCCAATTCATTCATGAGGGAATTTAATTTACATCTAAACTTTAATTATTTTATCCCAGGTCTACGTTGTTCTTGGGCTTTTTTGGAGGCGACGTTCTCGTATACCGATCAGGGACGATCAAGGTAGGTGGTCTAGTGTTTATTTCCAACTGTTGTGGTGAATTTGTGTACCGTTGTGATATGCGCCCATGAATGAGGTGTTGTATGGATGAGGCCTTGAGAAATTATATGCCTAGAATTGTATAGGTATTTTAATGTAATTATAACTTGATGTTTGGGATCGTTGCTTGGATCTAGGACCACCCTGGGGGTGCGTTCCTCTGCTTAGCCGTTTTTCCAGGTTACCCGAGGGTATACTATAAAATTTAGCATGATTTAAATTGCCTTGAGAGGAATTTTATATAATTTCTTTCTTATCTATTGGGCTCGGCCCAGTTAATTTCACCTGAGGGAAGGGTTCTATTTAGCCTGAGGGTAGTGGTCTATTTAGCCTGAGGGTAGTGGTCTATTTAGCATGAGGGCAACTGTTTTTGTGCCTGAGAGAATTATCTCATACACATGAGGGAAATATTAATTTTGCCTGAGGGAAATAACCTAAGGGCATGATTCTGTTCATCCTGAGGGCGTAATTAGGATTAGCCTGAGGGCGTGGTTCTGTTAGCCTAAGGGAAAGATTATGTTTACCTGAGGGTAAGTGTTTACATGTATGAGGACACTGACTATTTACTTTTAATATTAACTATGGTGATATCTTAAATTTAATGATTAAATGAATATTAAAATCTAAATATAACCGGTAGTTAGTTACTTTTGAGTACTACCTAGTTTACTGCATTTATTGCACACTGTTGTTGCACGTTTTCCACTAACAGTTGGGCACAGGCCTTTGGTGGGAGCCTACTGGGATTTATTTCTCACACCCTGTTTGGGTCATGTCTTCAGACCAAATAGACTATATTGTTGCAGGTGTGGATAAGGGAAAGGGTCCCTATATAGGTAAATTATTGTAGTAGAGGATTAGGAGAGCATGGGACCGAGCTTAGGCTTGCGATGCTGCTGAGCTCCTGTTGCACTATTTTTTTTTGTACCTTGTACTTGAGATGTATTGTATTATATTGCAGTGTATCCTATTTTGGTCGTTTTCATAGAATAGTGACATACTGCATCTTGATATATATATATAGATATATATATATATTACTGCTTGTTCTCTTTACTTCAGTTGTCCATTTCAGTTGTATATTGTTTACTGCTTCCGCTGTTGTATGTTATTTATCCTTTCCGCTGCGCTACACTTTGAAAAATGAGGGCATAGTTTCCCCACTATCAGAATTGGTCCATCGCTGCTATTCAGCAGCCTCTGGAATTTGGGGAAATGCGCTTGAGTTCATGTAACCAACCGGGTTTAGGGAACCCGTTGAGTGGCACCCGGGCCCGGGACGTTACGAAGTGGTATCAAAGGAGTTCTTTTCTTTGACTTACTATTTGGAGCCTTAGTTTGGGAGTAGGATGGAAATGGTAGTTAGTAATAAGTTGTGCTCGAGAGTAGCTAACCCGTTTATAGGGAAAATCCAGTCTACCTCGTTTATTATAATTATTCTAATTATACAATTTTACAGTTGATTTGATTTTCACCATTGGGTGACGCACTTGTGATAGAGCTATTTATATGTTATACAAGGGTTCTATTTAGTTACAACCCGATGAGATGATGGTATGTCATCTCATTCATCATTTAGTCACATGATAGAAATCACATGTCATGCATAGTTCCATTCCATGTAGGTGAATTAGAAATTTCAGGTTGTTGTGATAGTTGTTGTGCTAGAAAAGCATGTTGTTGTGATAGCTGCTTTGATAAATACCTGCTATTTAGATAGGGTATTGTTGTGTGAGGTTGCTGATAGAATGGATGACAAACTTTGGTTTTTGGGGAGTATGGGCCCTCAATAATCAGAATTTGGTGAATTATTAACGTGTTTTCCTTGTTATAACATGTATAAGATTCCAAACTTTGATTCACGGAAAGTATGGGCCCTCACAGATCGGAATTTGGAACTTAGGTGTTGTTTTCTGTGTTTTCTGGGTTCTAGAGTAGTTTTTGAGGCATACTTTCTGAAAAAACCCAATATACACGCCATGTAGTTCTATGGACACATGCTGTGTGTTCTTCTGTTCGGGAAGAAATGGAAACTTTTTAAGTTCACTCTATGTACCCTCAGTACACGCCGTGTAGATGCTTCCCATGTCATAGAACGTGTGGGAGGGGACAGGGGGTAGGGAATGACTTGTGGAAATCATGTCGTGTACCGGTTGTACATGCCATGTAGTTTAGACCTGGTGACTGCCCGTGTAACAATCAACATGAATGGAGAAACCTTAAGACATACACACCGTGTTCACCTTGTACACGTCATGTAGTCTGACCCAGGTACCCGGCCGTGTCACTAACAGCACGGGTCGATGTGACCTCCTTTTGAACATGTCGTGTCAATGTTGTACACGTCGTATAGTCTGACCTAGGAACTCGGCCATGTCACGAATAACACGGCTCGGTGTTACCCTTCCTAGTACACATCGTGTGCCTGTGGGACACACCGTGTAAGGATTGACCGGTGAGAGACCGTGTGGACTTAGCCATGTGGCTTGGGGAAAACGGTGTGGTTTACACACCATATTTGGGTGTAACATGATGTGTAGTGTTGGCTGAGTAGTCAGACGTGTCACGCATGACACGGGTAGTTGGAAATTAAACCATACATGTTGTGTATAGGTTATACACGCCATGTAGTATTGTTTAGAATAGATTCGTGTTCCTTAGCCATGTAGAAATACCTAGGTAGAGAAGGAGGATTCAAGTACATGCCATGTAGTCTGAGGACACGCCGTGTGTTTGGGGTGTTACACGACCAATTTTAGCTGGAGTACACAGCCATGTGAATGGCTTGCGATAACACACCGTGTAGTTTTTATACACGCCATGTAGTCAAGTTTTGTAAATCTTAAATGATTTATTTCTCCTATTCTCTTCTTGGACTCCTTATTTTATGTCTTTGTTAAAACTTGATTTAAGGCGGCGTTTGAACTTATAGATTCATGCCGCCGAGGCGACCACTATTTGTTCTCCAAGAGAGCGGCGATGATTATACTCCTGAGATGGTAGGTCATGGGCTACCGGTTGATCCTCCAGTAGTGCCAGATGTGACAGCAGTCGTTATATCGGACATAGGCATAGAGGTGCAGTTCCGTGAAGGTTTCATGTGGTTTATGCAGACCTTCCAGGGAGCATCGTAGGCCGCCACATCTATGGCTGAGCTGACGCGTATATTCTAGCAGCAGCATCTGCCTATGTTTTCAGGGGTTGGTTGACCATAGGCTGTGGAGTCTTGGCTAGGTTCTATGAAAACTATTTTCGAGCATCATGAGATGCCTCCAGGACGAAGGGTCAAGCTCGCTACATACATGTTGCATGATTCTGCCAAGAGGTGGTGGGATGTTACCACCCAGACAGAGCATCATCGAGACATGGAATGGGAAGATTTTCAGGCAGCTTTTTATGAATTATTCTTCCCAGAGATGCTGAGGGCAGATTGAGCTCAAGAGTTCATGAATCTGTAGTAGGGCGCTATGTTAGTGATGGGTTATTCTGCTCGCTTTACTGAGCTTCAGCGCTTCGCACCTGTTCTAGTGGGTGATGAAACGTTGAGGGCCATACACTTTGAGGATGGTCTTCGATATGACATCCGAGCACTGGTGAATGTTTTTAGGTTTCCTACTATACATTCTATTGTGAACCAGGCACTGATTACAGAGCGAAACCTGTGGGAAGCTAGTGATGTGGACTAGGGTGGTTCAACACCAATATCTGGTACTATTTCTAATAGTAAGAGGAAGAGATAGAAGGGCTTCTCTCATGGTGGAAGTACTAACCAGAAGAATACTTTAGGTGGCCGGGTCATTTGCTACTAGTGTGATAGAGAGGGGCACAAGCGACCTCAGTGTCCCCGAGACCCAGTAGAGTTCCGAGCTTATGGAAAGATGGGTCATCTGTAGTGCTTTTGGAGGGCGTTTCTACCAGTGGCTAGTGAGAAGGGTTCTGTGAAGTCTCCACGTGCGGGAGCAAGACCTGCATCTTCTTACCAGTTGGGAAACTGGAATACGTCAGGGCGTGCAGGCAGAGATGGTGGACATGGTCGTGGTAGCCAGACACTAGGATCTCAGAGGCAGCAGGGTGGGACAGCTCAGGGTATACAGGATGTGTCGCAGGGCCACGACACTGGGCAGGCATATGCAGTGCAACAGACCCAACAGGAGCAGGATCCCATACCTTCTACTCTCAGAGGTACTATTCTAGTAGCTTCTGTTTTATCTTCTACACTTTTCGATACGGGTGCTACACATTTCTTTATATTTGTGCCCATTGTGGAGAGCCTTGGGCTCTGTGTTTCTTCTTCTTTTGATTTCATGAAGCTTGACACTCTTTTGGGAACTAAAACAGCTAGTGTGCGTCAGTACAAGGAGTTCCCCCTAGAGGTTGGTGGGTGTCACTTCTTATGGGACCTCTATGTCTTGGAGATGATGAGCTATGATGTCATTATCGGGATGTACTGGTTGGTACCCTTCCGAGCCTTTGTGGATTGCTATCATCGCAGGGTGAGTTTCACATCACCAGAGGGCAGAGAGTTTCTATACAAGGGCGAATAGGATGTTCAGGTAAGTCGAACTGGACCCAAGCATCATGGGTGAGGTGGAGTGACATCCCAGTTTGTGAGTTTATATCTGGATGATCAGGGGACTTGTCATAAGGATTTACCTCCAGTAGTTGATCATTTCAGGGATGTCTTCTTGGACTAATTTTCAGGTCTACCTCCAGAACGAGAGGTGGATTTCTTTATTGAGCTTGTGCCAGGAGCGGCATCGGTATCCATTCCTCCTTATAGGATGGCTTCACCTGAGTTGCAGGAGATCAAGATACAGTTAGAGGAGTTACAGTCAAAGGGTTTTATCTGACTCAGTACTTCTCCTTGGGGTTCAGCGGTCCTTTTTGCAAAGAAGGCGGATGGTACCCTCAGACTCTGTGGATTATCAAAAGCTAAACCAATTTACAGTCAAGAACCGATATCCCCTACCGAGGATTTATGTGCTTTTCGATCAACTTCAAGGAGCACTGGTGTTCTCGAAGATTGACTTGAGATTCATATATCATTAGTTTCACGTTAGACCATCTGATATACCTCTCATAGCCTTTAGGAGTAGGTATAGTCTATATGAGTACTTGGTGATGCCGTTCGGACTCACGAATGTGCCAGCTGTTTTCATGGATCTGATGAATCATGTGTTTTACCCTTATCTGGACTCTTTTGTGGTAGTCTTCATGGACGATATCTTGGTGTACTCTCACACTCGACATGACCATGTTGCCCATCTTAAGATCATATTGAGTACACTGATAGAGCACCATCTATATGTTAAACTCTCAAAGTGCCACTTTTTGATGGACTAGATACACTTCCTAGGTCATATTATCTCAGAGGCAGGAGTTGCAGTAGACCCAAAGAAGGTAAGAGCAGTAGTTTCATGGGATCATCCTAAAAACATGTTTGATATACGGAGTTTCTTGGGGATGGCTGGTTACTACTGGCATTTTATTCAGGACTTCTCCCACTTAGCAGTGCCGTTTACTGGGTTGACTAAGAATGGTGAGAAGTTTGTTTGGTCAGAAGCTTGTGAGATAGCCTTTCAGGAGCTGAAGGGAAGGTTGACATCATCACCAATCCTGATAATTCCAGAGCAAGGAAATAGATTTACAGTTTACTGTGATGCATCAGGTATTAGACTGGGAGCTATGTTGATGCAGGGCGATCGAGTTGTTGCGTACGGGTCTCGACAGTTGAGGCCACATGAGAGGAATTACTCGACGCATGACCTCGAGTTGGCAATAGTTGTGCATGCGTTGCGCTGTTGGAAACATTATATCTTAGGAGATCATTTTGTGGTTTTCACCGACCAAAAAAGTCTCAAATATATTTTTACTCAGCATGACTTGAATCTGAGGAAGCAGAGGTGGGTTGAGTATCTACAGTCCTTCGATTTAGAACTTGCCTATACACCTGGTAAGGGTAACGTCTTTGCAGATGCACTGAGCAGCAAGACTCAGATACAGGCAGTTCATGAGGTCAGTGGTGAGTGGTAGCTTATGGCTTTGTTCTCTGAGATGCATTTGGAGGTGCACGACAGTCAGGGGAAAACTATCTTTCATCTTTATTTGTGACTTCTACCCTCCTAGATAGAGTGAGGATGAGACAACTATCTGATTTATAAGGCCTAGTTCTATGGGAGGCGGTGTCAAGTGAGGACCCTCCTCCTGGATGGACGGTAAGCAAATGTGAGGTATTTGTTTCCATGGATGAGTATGGGTTCCAGGGGATATACGTGAAGAGCTGATGCGGGAGTTTCACACTTCAATTTTATCAGTGCATCCTAGGGTTACAAGATGTACCATGACTTGAGAAGTCGGTATTGGTGGTCGGGTAGGAAGAACGAAGTGGCTGGTTTTATTATCATATGTTCCACCTGTCAACAGGTGAAGGCGAAGCATCAGAGGCCAGCTGGACTGTTACAACAGTTACCCATTTCGGAGTGGAAATGGGATGATGTCATGATGGATTTCGTGATAGGGTTTCTGAGGTCACCTCGAGGCAATGATGTCGTGTGGGTTGTTGTGGACAAACTTATGAAGTTAGCTCACTTTTTGCCGATCAAGGAGACCTTCAGTGTTGACGAGCTCGAGAAGCTGTATATCCGAGAGGTCGTATGTATTCATGGGGTCCCTCATTGTATCATTTCAGATAGGGACACCCGCTTTACATCTCGTTTCTGGTAGAGTTTTCAGAGGGCACTAGGTACACTGGTGCTTCTGAGCACAGCTTACCACCCTCAGACCGATGGCCAGTCAGAGTGTACGATACAAGTGCTTGAGGACATGCTACACGCATGTGTCCTAGACTTTGGGGGATCTTGGGATAAGTATATACCCCTGGTCGAGTTTGCCTATAATTATATCTTTCAGGCATGTAACACCCTGACCCCAGTTACCCAGAGTCGGTGCATTAGTGCGTAACATTGGCATGATCACAAAAGATCAAGTCTCAAAAGACCGATTAATTTAGTAGCCTTGGAAACACTAGATGCATTCATAAATGTTACATTACATCATAAAGTGAAAAACTACAATAACAAAGTCTCCATAGTCCGGACTCATATCCTCTTCTGACTATCCCTGCAGGTCATTCATAAAATACTTCTTCACATCCTGGAAAGTACTAAAACATTGAAAGGGGTGAGCTCAGAAGCTCAGTAAGGATAACAATATTGCAGAAGCTTTCATAAATAAACATTAACATTTAATTAAATGTATAACTAAAACAAAAGCCTTTTTAAATTTGAACTTCAGCATAATATGGAAAAAATAAAATTAAATAATGCCATTTACTTACTCACATGGATATTCTACAAGTCGAATAATGACATGCAATATCAATAACCACTTTCATAATGATGGAATAAATAATGCCAGACTATCATTACCACATATCCAAGGCCTCGTGCCAAGGCTACAAATAAGATTTTTTCAATGCCTCATGCCAAGACACTAGTTTGTCTCATGAGACCCACCGATGCATCAAGGAGCTATAGCAGGCTCCACCCATCACTTATTAAGTCCAATGCATTCCTCATATGAACAGGTTTAAACATATCATAAACCATAACATAATTGTATCACATATAACATGCATAAAAGAAACATAAGATTTCCACACTTCAATCACAAGATATCAATACAACACATTGATATAAGAAAAACTTTATCAAAAACCATTTTCAATACCAAAATAAAAGAAAAGTAAAACATGGTATTTATTTTTCTTTTAAAAAAAGTTATGGCTTATAGAGGAAGCTGAAACTCAAATAATAGTCACGGAGGCGGAGAATTCGTTATCACCGCATACGTAAGAAAAAACATTCCTTTTGTCGTTTAGTAAAAACGATTCGTATAAAAAGATTCTTTTTGAATAAAAGTAAAAGTCAAAGGGGTTTATACACCGTATAAAAGTAAGTTGTGTATAAAACAAAGTATGCCTCAATGAAAGGAGATTGAGACGAAGTCCCTTACAAAGATCATTTTTTTAAATAAAATAGATCTATTAGGTGTATTCACTGTGAGTACACATAAAGAAAGTACAAATAAAAGAGAGGACAAAATAATATCAAGACATAATTTGAAAGTAGGAGATTAACCCAAAGAATGGAAATTGGGTTAAGAAGTTCCCTTACCTCGTGTCCGACTTGACTCGACCATTCTTTAACCTCATGAATAATAAACTAGAGTTAATATCTTCTTGATTAAGAACCCTTTTAAATTTCATTATCCCTTTTATATCACTTATTACAATGTTACGAAAATTATGTAGTCATTTAAGTTAATAACGGTCATTTTGTCGATCTTTGGTACTTGAGTCAACAATAAACTTCTCATAATTACAAGTTGTTTATGTGGTAGAATATCCATTAAATCCAGAATTATATTCATGATTTAGATATCATATATATCATATATATTCAGTATATACATTCATTTATAATATTACATAACATTTAGAGCTAAGAATTGAAATGCACCATTCATGGAGACGGTAAGTTATACGTACGCATGAACGCTACTTTCATTTCTATTTCGTTTTTAATGGAATGAAATCCCAATGATATAAAGGTATAATATAATTCCAGTAAAATATAATGTATAATACCATTTACTCCATCCTTTATACATCCCACATATGGCATTAACGATTCAAATCACTTTGAGGGGGCAGTAGTCCGCACGTCCTAAAATGAAAATATCGTGTTTACCCATAATTGAAATCTTAAAGTTATGCCATAAATGAGAAATACCGAATCATAAGGAAAACATAAACATAATATATATATCATATATGAAAATAGTGTAATCAAAATGGCCACCATTAGAGGTTTTAAAAGAAAATTTAACAATCATCGTTTCGTGAGGCAGTATTTCGCCACCCACAGAAATAGTATATTCTTTAACCATTAGAAGAAGGTGTGTGTAAGTGTAAATAAAATACTTATCATAAAAATATCCTATTATATTGAGGATACTGGTGTTGTTACAAAAGAAATGAATAAAAAGAGTTTAAGGGGTTGGAGAAGCAAAATAAAACATAAGAACACAAGAGAAAACATTACCTTTAAAATCGGGTAACTCTTTTTAATTTGATCCAAAGGCTTCCTTGGGAAGAATTCTGCCCAAATTGATGCTTCTATCAGTAATATAGGTAAGTTGAGAGAGTATTTGGTCAGATTTTGGCCGATCCAAAAGGCTTTGATGGTGTGAATAAGGTGGTAGAGGTGGAGGCCTTTTATAAGAGGAGAGGAGGGGCACTCTTGGAAAGTAATGAAATGTTACTTTATTATATAATGGGTTTCGGATTTTAAAGGTCCCAAACTTATATATTTCTAGTATAAGGTAATAAGTGTTCAACATATACTCATCCAATAGGCTTTGGAAAAGTGTAAGTCTTAGATTTTACATTATCCTTCCATTTTATTAAAATCGTTAATTAATAAGGTAATCGCTGCATCATCATGGTGTCATAAATAAGTTAATTTATTTAATGTCTAAAAATTCTAAAAAAATATCATGATGTAGGAAATCTTTTTAGCTTTATAATTAATATTTATATTCAAAAATATGAATTGTATAACCCCATTTAAAAATTTTTTTAGTAAAAAAACTTATGTTTGTGACATTTTTATTTTGACTTTAAATAAAAAGTTATTTATGTCATTTTCTTACCAATGTGGCTCCATGGGGTCCCCAAGTTGACCCATGGATTGTCTTGGTCTGACATGACACATCCAATAGAGTTAAGACAAGTGTAAAGGTATTTTCATATTTTTATAATATCATTTTTACCTTAAATTTCACCTATTACCTTTAATCACGATTAATAAAACTTAAAAGTTACTATTCACCAAAAAATTATTTTAATCCCATTGAACCAAATTTTACTTCCTAATGATAACCATGTATGTCGGATTTTTGAAAATAAAATCACATAAGTGGTAATGTTTCATTTAGTCGAGAAATTAGTTTTTTAACTACCACTTAGTGGTTTCACTATTCATCAAAAATTGAAGTTTTTCAGAACAATGCCAAAATTTCACCCTAAGCTATAATTGATATTCCTAATTCAAAAATTATGTCTATTTTACAAAGTTAAAACATATAATTTGAATTAATTAATTTTATAATTAATTCCCATTGTCACAACAAATAGCATGTTTTTAAGAAACAATATATATCAAAAGATTGACAATTGTTTATGTCCAATTTCAAAGTGAAATTAATTCTAATGACCACCATTGGATAAAATGGAAAAAATATATTCTAATTACACTTTATAACCACTCAATAGTATAATTTAGAACTATTAATTATTTTTATTCAAAAAGTTGTTTTTAAGTATTTTTCTCTATTCATAAAAAAATGGAAGTTCTCAGAAAATTAAAAAAATTCACCTTAGGATAATTTCGATATTACGAATACAAAAATGAAGTCCATTTTAAAATATAAAATTTCTATAATTTTAAATAGTGGGTATTACTATTCATAACGGCTACTTTGATTATTCGCGGTGTGTTAGAACTCGAACTTGCGTACAATGTAAGCTATTGCATTATTGAAAGAGAAGCGTATCGTGGAAGCTCAGGGTTTTACATTCTCCCCTCCTTCAATAAATTGCATCCTCACAATTTGAAGTTTTCTTTGAAAATAGAATGTTGAAAAGAGGAAATACCTTTGTGGAAAACCCACATCGGAAATAAGGTTAATAAAAATATAACTTTAAAATAAAGAAAGAGAAGTAAAAAGGTCACCCGAGATAGCCCATACTAGTATTCTATGAAAATATGGATATGGAATAAAAACAAACCATCAAGGTCTGATGGAGAGTTGTAGAAAACTGGATTAGGAGAAAGTTAACCACAAGAAAATCACGAACTTGTGATTGGTTAAATGGTCATTGAATCCCCAATTGGAAAAGTTAACCGGCAATGTTTTTGATTTAAGTTACCTTTTATAAAGTTGAGGAATTTATTTAGGAGATTTACTAAGAATGTAAGGGAATATACATACTTGTCATGTAGACTTTCATTCTTTAATAAATTTTTACCACAAACCCATCTTTCACTCTAAAAGGTAATAGAACTCAATAATATTCTATTTATCATAATTGTATAAGGTTCCAAATATTAACACATACCATTTAGATTAGGAAAACTTTTTTGTAATAACCATGGATATCCTGTAGGCTAGTGGTAGGTAATAAAGACCTGTCACACTATGGTTGTGGGTTCGATTCCTATAGCTTTGTCCGACGCGACGGGTTATCCCCCGACCTGCAGGTTGTCCTTTTCCTATACTATAGTATTATAATATTCCCAAAGTAATCTTAAGAAATGTTTTAACCTTAAACAATACTATCCAAAGTTCAAATTAATCCATTCTAACCTTTATAGTTATCCAAAATACCCTCGTCCAGACTTTCTCTAAAAGGTCCTTAAATTCCAAAATCAATTGTAACATTAGTTTCCCCAAACAAAGTAAAGTTTCTCTTATTGTCACCTACTAAAAATATGATTACCTTCATCATATTAAAACCTTAATGAAAACAACAAGTACTGCAGTACAATCCTTATATATATCACATTACTCTTATAACCAGAATATAATCCTTGTTTCCAAAAGAACCAATACATTAATTATTCCACTTCAACTGTAGTAACAACATAAGATTGTCCTTGATCCCTTGGCCTTTTCTGAGGTAAGTTTCCTTGGCTCTTAGGACATTCATTTTCATAATTCCCCATTTCCCTACAATTGTAGCATTCAACATTGATAGCCTCTTTCTTTCCCTTGCAATCACGAGCCTGGTGACCTTTTTCTTCACATTTATAACAAACTCCCATTCCTTTTAGGCAAGTACCAGGGTGATTCTTCCCACAATTATCGCATAATGGAAAATACTTCTTTCCCTTTTTCCCTTTATCTGTCTCTTGTTCCACCGTTCTCTTCTTCTCTTGCTTTACTTTATTGTCATAAGATTTAGAGATTCCTTTTCTGTCTTGATAGCACACGAGACTATATCATCATACGACGAGAAATATTGTGAGACTAAGGCTCGACGGAGAAATGGTTTTAACCCATCAAAGAAATGATCAATCTTACTTCTTGGGTTACGTATATAATCTGCTACATGCCTTTCTAACCTTGTAAAGTTAGACTCATACTTTGCGACATTCTCATCCTCCTTTTGTCTGAAACTCAGAAATTGCCTTTCCATATTTTCTCGATGGTTATGAGTAAAGTATTTTTCTAATAATATTTCCTTAAACTCCCTCCATTCCATACATGATATTTCTTCATCTTCCTTTGTGTTTTGAATCAGCTACCACCATTGATCGGCATCTCCATTGAGGCAGTAAACTGCCATGAAAACTTTCTCCCTTTCGCTACACCCTAAGGCAGGGAGTATTTTCTCTAAGGAGTTTATCCATTTATCAGATACTAATGGATTTGTACCCCCATTAAATTTTGGCGGCTGTTGCCTCATAAAGTGGTCTAACATTGATCCTCCACGTTGCGGATCAGGGTTCTCCATACGAGTAAGGTTACTATTCATAACCTGAGTGAGTTGTCCTAGTATGGTAATAAGTTGATCAGCACCAGTTGTATCTCCAGATCCACAATAATTATCTGGAGTAGGAGGGAAATCCCTACACGGAGTGCGTGTATTGATAAGGTTTCCATTCCTCCCACTAAGATCCATTTCTAAACAATGGCATAAACTAGATTAGTTTATGAATTAAAATACATAATTCCATAATTTTAAAACACATAACAGAAATTGAACTATTTATGGATATAATCCATAATCATAAAAATGTTTTATTTGAGGAAGTATGTACTCATAATACCTTCATAATGGTTTTTAAAGAAAATGATAATTATCCTAAGCATATCCCCCAGGAGTGTCGTAACCAAGTGTGCAGCAAGGCCCGTTGCCGTGCACCAGTTCCTGTTGGATTCTATCTCAAAGCGGTGTTTTCAGGTTTTACCCCTAGGTACATCTGTGCCAGAGCCGCCTCTACCTGCTCGTATCCAGACAGGAATGTATTGCTCGGAAAACTCACAAAATATCTATAATACCAAAATTCTAGGAAGTTCTTCTATTCTAATCCTCAAAGTCTATCTTCGGGCTATGTGCTCTAATCAGAGTTTATCTAAATCTAGCTTCCAAGGTTAGTACTCAACTTCCTCTGATACCAACTGTAACGCCCTGACCGCAGTTACCTAGAGTCGGTGCATTAGTGCGTAACATTGACATGATTACAAAAGATCAAGTCTCGAAAGACTGATTAGTTTAGTAGCCTTAGAAACACTAGATAAATTCATAAATGTTACATTACATCATAAAGTGAAAAACTACACTAACAAAGTATCCATAGTCTACACTCGTATCCTCTTCTGACTATCCCTACAGGTCATTCATAAAATACTTCTTCACATCCTGGAAAATATTAAAACATTGAAAGGGGTGAGCTCAGATGCTCAGTAAGGATAACAATATTGCAGAAGATTTCATAAATAAACATTAACATTTAAGGAAATTTATAATTAAAACAAAAGCCTTTTTAAATTTGAACATCAACATAATATGGCAAAAATAAAATTAAATAATTCCATTTACTTACTCACATGGATATTCTACTAGTCGAATAATCACATGCAATATCAATAACCACTTTCATAATGATGGAAGGCGTAATACCAGACTATCATAACCACATATCCAAGGCCTCGTGCCAAGGTTACAAATAAGATTTTTTCAAGGCCACGTGCCAAGACACTAGTTTGTTTCATGAGACCTACCGATGAATCGAGAAGCTATAGAGGGCTCCACCCGTCACTTATTAAGTCCAATGAATTCTTCATATGAACAGGTTTAAACATATCATAAACCATAACATAATTGTATCACATAAAACATGCATAAAGGAAACATAATATTTCCACACTTCAATCACAAGATATCAATACAACACATAAATATAATAAAAACTTTATCAAAAACCATTTTCAATAAAAAAATAAAAGAAAAGTAAAACATTGTATTTATTTTTATTTTTTAAAAAAAGTAATGGCTTGTAGAGGAAGCCAAAACTCAAATAATAGTCACGACAGCCGAGAATTTGTTGTCGCTGCATACGTAATAAAAAAAATTCCTTTTGTCGTTTAGTAAAAATTCTTCGTATAAAAATATTCCTTTTGAATAAAAGTAAATGTCAAAGGGATTTATACACCATATAAAAGTAAGTTGTGTATAAAACAAAGTATGCCTCAATGAAAGGATATTGAGATGAAGTCCCTTACAAAGATCATTTTTTTAAATAAAATACATCTATTAGGTGTATTCTGTAACGCCCCGACCCCAGTTACCCAGAGTCGGTGCATTATTACATAACATTGGCATGATCACAAGAAAGATCAAATCTCGAAAGACCGATTTGTTTAGTAGCCTTGGAAACACTAGATATATTCATAAGTTTTACATTACATCATAAAATGAAAAACTACTACAACAACATAATGTTTCCACAGTCTACACTATAATCCCCTCATAATATCCCTGCAGGTCATTCATAACTTACATTTTCACATCCTGGGAAAAATAAAACATAGAAAAGGGGTGAGCTCAAATGCCCAGTAAGGATAACAATATAGCGGAACATTCAAAAATAAGCATAAACATTTAAGGCAATGAATTACTAAAACAAAAGCCTTTTAAACTTGAACTTCAACATAGTATGGCAAAATTAAAATGAAATAATGCCATTTACTTGTTCACATGGATATTCTAATAATCGAATAATCACATGCAATATCAATAACCACTTTCATAATGATGGAATGCATAATGCAAGACTATCATAACCACATAGCCAAGGCCTCGTGCCAAGACTACAAATAAGATTTTTCCAAGGCCTTGTGCCAAGACACTAGTTTGTCTCATGAGACCTACCGATGCATCGAGGAGCTATAGCGGGCTCCACCCGTCACTTACTAAGTCCAATGCATTCCCATATGAAAAGGTTTAAACATAACATAAACATTCGTATTAAAACTAGCATACGAAATGTCAATAATTTCACTATAAACTATGAATGGTATAAAAATAGCACATCCACAGTCAAACATATCACAAAACCTTCAATACAATATAGAAGTTTTGTATCATAATAAATCAACTTCAAATAAGCGTAAAATCCATCAAAGGATGTTGACATTGATGAAATCAAAACAATTTTTAGAGAAATATCTCTTTCTATTTTTGAAATCATTTAAGAGCCATATAAAATAAAACATTTTCTTGAAAATATTCTTATAAGCTTGTAAGGGAAGCTTTGACGATTTTATAACGGCAGAAAATAACCTCACCCGCCGTATAAGTTAAAAAAAACATTCTTATCTTAATTCTGTCGAAAAGGTTAAAAAGGACCTTGTTTTGAAAACGACGGAAAGATTCCCTTATAAACCTCTTATAAAAAGTCAAACAAGGGTATAAATGACTTTAACCCATATTCTTGTAAATAATAAATATGTTTTGAAATACATTTTGAAGAAAACATGGATGTGGATGATAAAGGGATCCTAGTATATTATTACGTATAAACAACCTCGGATAATGAAGAGATTGTGAAATAACCCTTACCTTGTACTTTTCCTTTGTTGGGGTAGGTTAACCTCCTGTATAATGGTGAAATAATTGTTATTAAATTATACAAGAATCATATACATTAATATGATATCATATATGATCTTTTAACATTGCTTTATTAATAATATCTTAGTATTATCGTCGTTTCGGGTGATAATCGATTCGTTCTTCTTAAATGTTTGGTTACGTAAGACATGTTTGTAGTGGATAGATTATATCTTATTCATAATCAGAATGATATTAACATTATTTTTAACCCTAAAATGAGAATAAGACTTGAATGGATACGATGGAGAATGAATCTCATCGCGTTCGTGGAGACGGTAGTCCGTACGTACGCACGAACGCTACTTCCATTTAATTTTTATTTTAAAAGAATCGAATCAAAAGGATACATAGGTATATTACTATTCCAGTATAATATAATATTTTATATATGTTACTTAAGTTCATTAACACCATCCTTTATACGTTCCATGTGTGGTATGAACGAGTCATATCATTTTAAGGGGGCGGTAGTCCGCACTTCCTCAAATGAAATTATCGTATGTATATACGACATGAAAAGAATAATGGTATGAAATAAAATGGAATTTAAGAAGCTTATATATAAAATATATATCATTAATATCATATTTAATTACAGTTCCATCATAATGGCCACCATGAGAGGCGGTAAGATGTATTTGAACAATCATCGTTTCGTGAGGCGTTAGTTTTCCATCCACAGAAACATTATGTTCATCATCCATTAGATGGAGTTGTGTGTATGTGTAGTTTGAATCCTTCTTATAACAACATCCTAGTATATTGTGGATACAGGTGTTGTTACAAAAGAAAGGAAATAAAAAGAGTTTGGGGGTTGGAGAAGCAAAATAAATGAAAATAATTTAAGAGAAATCGTTACCTTTAATTTAGGTAACTCACTTTGGTTGGAACCAAAGGACTTATTGAAATGCTTTCTGCATAAGGGAAAGCTTCAAGGAGGAGGAGAGGGATGTGGGGAGCTTATTTGGGTAGGGTTTGGATGAGCCAAGTGGCTTGAGAGGTGTGAGGAATGAGTAGAAGTGGTCTCCTTTTATAAGGGAGAGGAGGGGCTCTTTAGGAAAGAGTGAAAGTATTACTTTATAATATAATTATATTCGGTTTATAATGGTCAAAAAATCATTGAGGTCGAAGATAAGATGACTCATATTCTAAATAACATCAACCAATAAGAATTGGACAGGTTTTAGATAATATTTTAATCATTATAATCTTATTTATTTAAATGATTTATTAATGAGGTAAACATTGCATCATTATTGTGTCATTAATAATTTAAATTATTTGATGTCTAAAAATTATAAATAAAATATCATTATGTATGAAATCTTTTTAGCTTTCTAATTAATATTTATAATCTAAAATACAACATGTATAACCCTATGTAAAAATTGTTCTTCTAAAAGATGTAAGCTTATGCCATTTTTATTTTTATTTTAACTTTATTAATATAATGTGTCCCTACCACATACAAGTGGCTCCAAGGGGTCCCCAAATCGACCCAAGGATGCCCATGGTCGGGTATGTGTCCACCAATAATGTTAGGACACGTTTTAGGGTAAATTTGTTTTATTATAATATTATTTGTTAACCCTTATTTACCGGATTTACCCTTTAACCATGGTAAATAAAATATTTACCGCAGTAATTATTCAAAATGTGTAAAAATAAAAGTTACCTATTTACATAATTTTTACATCCTGATTCCAAATATGTAATCCATTTTCCAAAATTCAAAACACATAAGTGGCAGAAATTAATTTGAAATTAATTCCCGCTGTCAAAACAAAAAGCGTGTTTTTAAGAGATAATAACTATCAAAAGATTGACACTTGTTTATGTTCGGTTTAATTGTAAAATTATGTCCAATGACCAAAATTATATTAAATGGTAAAAATATATTCTAAATATACTTTAAAACTTCTAAAATTCATAATTTATCACTATTAATTATTTTGATTAAAAAAGTTGTTTTTAATTAAAATTTAGTAATTTTCACTATTCATCAAAATATAATAGTTATCCGAAAAGTACCAAAATTTCACCCTAGGCTAATTTCAATATTCCGAATCCAAAAATGAAGTCCATTTTGAAATATAAAATATATATGATTTCAAAAAGTAGGTATTACTATTCACAACGGCTAGTTTAATTAGTTGTGGTGTGTGTTAGAACTCGAGGTTGCGTACAACACACGCTATCGCATTATTCGAAGAGAAGCGTACCGTAGAAGCTTGGGGTGTTACATTCTCCCCTCCTTCAAATAATTGTGTCCTCGCAATTTCCAGGGTATTACTGCATAAAAAGACTCGGGTGGTTCTTCATCATAAGTTCCTCGGGTTCCCACGTTGCCTCTTCCATCTTATGATTTCTCCACAAAACTTTTACCAGACGCGTTGTCCGGTTTCTCAGCACTTGTTCTCTCGTATCAAGAATCTTGACGGGCTCTTCACAATAAGACAGATCGGGTTCCAGTTCTAATTCTTCATAGGTGAGTACATGCGTTGGGTCAGGCATGTATTTCCTCAACAGAGATACGTGGAACACATCGTGAACTTTGGAGAGACTTGGCGGTATTGCCAATCGGTAAGCTACAACCCCAATTCGTTCTAGAATTTCGAAGGGTCCGATGTACCTGGGACTCAATTTACCTTTCTTACCAAAACGTATGACTCCCTTCCATGGAGATATCTTTAGGAAAACATGATCACCGACTTGAAATTCCAAATCCTTCCTTCGATTATCGGCATAGCTCTTCTTCCTACTTTGAGCTGCTCTGATATGATTTTGGATTACCTTCACCTTTTCCATCGTTTCCTCCACCAGTTCTGGACCTACAAGTTTTCTTTCACCGACGTCATCCCAACAGGTTGGTGTACGACATCTCTTTCCGTATAACGCTTCATATGGTGCCATCTGAATACTCGAATGGAAGCTATTGTTATAGGAAAATTCTACCAGAGGTAAATATTGATCCCACATACCCTGAAAGTCAAGTGATCAAGATCTCAACATGTCTTCTAGGGTTTGAATAGTCCATTCTGATTGTCCATCTGTCTGAGGGTGGTAAGCAGTGCTCAAATGAAGTTCAGTATCCAGAGATTTCTGAAGACTTTTCCAAAATCTTGAAGTAAAACGGGGATCACGATCAGAAACAATCGATAGGGGTACTCCATGAAGTCTCACAACTTCATTAATGTATAGTCTTGCTAGACGTTCCAGGGGTAGATCTTCTCTTATAGCAAGAAAATGTGCTGACTTGGTAAGATGATCAACAATAACCCATATTGCATCGTTCCTTCTAGGAGTCTTTGGTAGCCCTATGACAAAGTCCATCGTAATATTTTCCCATTTCCACTCCTGTATGGGAAGAGGTTGCATGACTCCTCCAGGTTGTTGCCTTCCAGCTTTCACTTGTTGACAAACCATACATCTTGACACAAAATCAGCAATCTCCCTCTTCATGTTGTCCCACCAAAAATGTTCCTTCAAATATCTATACATTTTGGTACTCCCAGGGTGTATAGGGAAATTGGAACTATGAGCATCATCCAGCAATTCCCTTTTTAGATCAGGTATATCGGGAACACAAAGTCTCTTCCCAAATTTCAAAATTCCATCTTCATACACAAAGTCTCTCAATCTCCCATCATTCACAGCTTTAATCTTCTTCTGAAATTCTTCATCATCGGTCTGAGAACTCTTAATCCTTTCAATTAAAGATGGTTTGGCAACCATTTGAAAAAGAAATGATGTTTCACCTTCCCTGGTTATTCCCATGTCCATCTTCACTAGATCCATGAAAATTGGATCCCTTTCAATTCTCATATTGTTCAAAACACCATGGTCTTTTCTGCTCAAAGAATCTGCCACCTTGTTTGCTTTCCCCGGGTGGTAGTGTATCGTGAAATCATAATCCTTGAGTAATTCAAGCCATCTCCTTTGCCTCATGTTGAGTTCTTTTTGTGAGAAAATATACTTCAAACTCTTGTGATCAGTATAAATCTCACATTTTTTACCATAGAGGTAGTGCCTCCATATCTTCAAAGAAAAGATCACAGCTGCTAACTCGAGATCATGAGTAGGATAGTTTTGTTCATGAATTTTCAACTGTCGTGATGCATAGGCAATAACTCTATCATTCTCCATAAGGACACAACCAAGTCCTTTCTTCGATGCATCACTATAAATAACGAGCCCATCATTCCCCGATGGTAGAGTCAATATAGGAGCATTGACTAATCTTTTCTTCAGTTCTTCAAAAAACTCTTCACACTCTTTTGTCCAAATAAATTTAACCCCTTTACGTGTGAGGTTCGTTAATGGGTTAGCCAATTGGGCAAAATTCTGGACGAAACTTCGATAATAACCTGCCAAACCAATAAAACTACGTACCTCAGTTACACTCGTATGTGCTGGCCATTCTTGGATTTCCTTGGTCTTAGAAGGATCAACAGAGATTCCATCTTTAGAGACAATATGGCCAAGAAAAGAAATCTCCTGAAGCCAGAATTCACACTTGCTAAACTTCCCATATAATTCATGCCTCCTCAGAGTCTTCAAGATAATGCGCAAGTGATTTTCATGATCTTCGTAGGTTTTGGAGTATACCAAGATATCATCAATAAATACCACCACAAATTCATCGAGATACTCCTTGAAAACTCTATTCATCAGATTCATGAATACAGAGGGTGCATTAGTCAATCCAAACGGCATTACAGTAAACTCGTAATGCCCGTACCTGGTTCGAAATGTTGTCTTCGGAATGTCTTCCTTCTTCACACACAACTGATGGTATCCAGATCGAAGGTCAATCTTTGAAAAGTATTGAGCTCCATGCATTTGGTCAAATAAATCATCAATACGAGGTAGGGGATACTTGTTCTTTATCGTTATAGCATTGATCTCCCTGTAGTCGATACATAACCTCATAGATCCATCTTTCTTTTTAACAAAAAGAACAGGGGCTCCCCATGGAAAAACACTAGGGCGAATAAATCCCTTATTACTCAATTCCTCTAGTTGTTTCTTTAGTTCGACTAATTCTACAGTGGCCATTCTATAAGGGGTCTTCGATATAGGCCTTGATCCAGGAATCAAATCAATGGAAAACTCAACATCTCGTTCTGGAGGATGTCCAGGTAAATCTTCCGGAAATACATCTACAAATTCTTTCACAACAGGTACATCCTCTATTTGAACATTCCTTTCCTCACCGACAGTTATTTCATTCTCTTCCTCCCCAATAATTGAATTAAGTTGAGCTACTGGGGGTGGATCTAAATAAGAATTAGGTGGTGACAATTCTGCTCTAAAAATAAGGTGTTCCTTATCATTATCATCAAGAATCGTAACCTCTTTCTTCTTACAATAAATCTTCGCATCATAGTCCGAAAGCCAGTCCATACCGAGGATTATGTCAAACTCAATCATAGGTATGACGATGAGATCAGCAGATAAAGAAAATTTATGTGCCCTAATGGGGACTAATTCACAAAACTTTGTTGCAATGATACTTCCCTTAGGAGTTTTAAATGACAACTCCCTTATTAAATCAAATTGGAAATATCTAATTTTTTTAGCAAACTTGGAAGATATGAAACAATGCGATGATCGAGAATCAAATAATGCATTTGCTAAACTTGAGGAAACCATTAAATTACCTGCCACCACGTCTTTCGGAGCTTCTACCTCAGCAGTAGTGATAGCATAAGCCTGGCCTTGATCCCTTGGCCTTTTCTGAGGTAAGTTCTCCTGACGCTTAGGACATGTATTTGCATAATGGCCCATCTCCCTGCAATTGTAGCACTGAACGTTGGTATCTGCCTTCTTCCCCTTGCAATCACGAGCTTGGTGGCCTTTTTCACCAAACTTGTAACAGACTCCCATTCCCTTCAAGCAAGTACCAGGATGTTTCTTCCCGCATTTACCACAAGATGGATATTCAACCTTTCCCTTCTTCCCCTTATTTCCATTCCTAGATTGATCAGCAGGTCTCTTCTTCTCTTGCTTTTCTTTAAAGTCATAAGACTTAGAGAATTCCTTTTCGGTCTTGATAGCACATGAGACAATGTCTTCGTACGATGAAAAGGATTGTGAGACTAATGCTCGACGAAGAAATGGTTTTAACCTATCAAAGAAACGATAAATCTTACTTCTTGGGTTGCGAATATAATCTCCAGCATACCTCGCTAACCTTGTAAAGTTAGCCTCATACTTTGTGATATTCTCATCCTCCTTTTGTCTCAGACTCAGAAATTGCCTTTCCATATCCGCTCGATGGTCACGAGGAAAGTATTTTTCTAAAAACAGATCTTTGAACTCCCTCCATTCCATATTTGATACTTCATCATCTTCCTTCATGTTTTGAATCAATGACCACCATTGATCAGCATCTCCAGTGAGGCGGTAAACTGCCATGATAACTTTTTCCCTTTCACTGCTCCCCAAAGCCTGAAATATTTTCTCTAGGGAATTTATCCATTGCTCAGCTAATAAGGGATTTGTACTCCCATTGAACGTTGGTGGTTGTTGCCTCATGAATCGATCTAACATTGATCCTCCACGCTGCGGATCAGGGTGCTCCATACGGGTAAGGATATTATTCATAACCTGAGTAAGTTGTCCCAGTATGGTGATTAGCTGATCGGCACCAGTTGCATCACCAGCCCCACTATAATTATCTTGAGCAGGAGGGCAATCCCTACATGGAGTGCGTGCATTGATACGGTTTCCATTTCTTCCACTAGGTGCCACTTCTAAACAATGGCATAAACTAGATCAGTTTATGAATCAAAATACATAATCCCATACTTATAAAACACTTAACATAAATTGAACTATTTATGGATATAATCCATAATCATAAAAATGTTTTCTTTGAGGAAGTATATACTCATAAACCCTTCATAATGATTTGTAAAGAAAATGAGAGTTATCCTAAGAATATCCCCCGGGAGTGTCGTAACCAAGAGTGCAGCAAGCCCCGTTGTCGTGCACCCGTTCCCGTTCGAGTCTAGCTCAAAGCGGTGTTTTCGGGTTTTACCCCTAGGTACATCTGGGCCAGAACCGCCTCTACCTGCTCGTATCCAGACAGGGATGTATTGCTCGGAAAACTCACAAAATCTCTACAATACCAAAATTCTAGGAAGTTCTTCTATACTAATCCTCAAAGTTTATCTTAGGTTTACATGCTCTAATCAGAGTTGATCTAAATCTAGCTTCCAAGGTTTTTACTAAACTTCCTCTAATACCAACTGTAACGCCCCGACCCCAGTTACCCAGAGTCGGTGCATTATTACATAACATTGGCATGATCACAAGAAAGATCAAATCTCGAAAGACCGATTGGTTTAGTAGCCTTGGAAACACTAGATATATTCATAAGTTTTACATTACATCATAAAATGAAAAACTACTACAACAACATAATGTTTCCACAGTCCACACTATAATCCCCTCATAATATCCCTGCAGGTCATTCATAACTTACATCTTAACATCCTGGGAAAAATAAAACATAGAAAAGGGGTGAGCTCAAATGCCCAGTAAGGATAACAATATAGCGGAACATTCAAAAATAAGCATAAACATTTAAGGCAATGAATTACTAAAACAAAAGCCTTTTAAACTTGAACTTCAACATAGTATGGCAAAAGTAAAATGAAATAATTCCATTTACTTGTTCACATGGATATTCTAATAATCGAATAATCACATGCAATATCAATAACCACTTTCATAATGATGGAATGCATAATGCCAGACAATCATAACCACATAGCCAAGGCCTCGTGCCAAGACTACAAATAAGATTTTGCCAAGGCCTTGTGCCAAGACACTAGTTTGTCTCATGAGACCTACCAATGCATCGAGGAGCTATATCGGGCTCCACCCGTCACTTACTAAGTCCAATGCATTCCCATATGAAAAGGTTTAAACATAACATAAACATTCGTATTAAAACTAGCATACGAAATGTCAATAATTTCACCATAAACTATGAATGGTATAAAAATAGCACATCCATAGTCAAACATATCACAAAACCTTCAATACAATATAGAAGTTTTGTATCATAATAAATCAACTTCAAATAAGCGTAAAATCCATCAAAGGATGTTGACATAGATGAAATCAAAACACTTTTTAGAGAAATATCTCTTTCTATTTTTGAAATCATTTAAGAGCCATATAAAATAAAAACATTTCTTGAAAATATTCTTATAAGCTTGTAAGGGAAGCTTTGACGATTTTATAACGGCGGAAAATAACCGCACCCGCCGTATAAGTTAAAAAAAACATTCTTATCTTAATTCTGTCGAAAAGGTTAAAAAGGACCTTGTTTTGAAAACGACGGAAAGATTCCCTTATAAACCTCTTATAAAAAGTCAAAGAAGGGTATAAATGACTTTAACCCATATTCTTGTAAATAATAAATATGTTTTGAAATACATTTTGAAGAAAACATGGATGTGGATGATAAAGGGATCCCAGTAGATTATTACGCATAAACAACCTCGGATAATGAAGAGATTGTGAAATAACCCTTACCTTGTACTTTTCCTTTGTTGGGGTAGGTTAACCTACTGTATAATGGTGAAATAATTGTTATTAAATTATACAAGAATCATATACATTAATATGATATCATATATGATCTTTTAACATTGCTTTATTAATAATATCTTAGTATTATCGTCGTTTCGGGTGATAATCGATTCGTTCTTCTTAAATGTTTGGTTATGTAAGACATGTTTGTAATGGATAGATTATATCTTATTCATAATCAGAATGATATTAACATTATTTTTAACCCTAAAATGAGAATAAGACTTGAATGGATACGATGGAGAATGAATCTCATCGCGTTCATGGAGACGGTAGTCCGTACGTACCCACGAACGCTACTTCCATTTAATTTTTATTTTAAAAGAATCGAATCCAAATGATACATAGGTATATTACTATTCCAGTATAATATAATATTTTATATATGTTACTTAAGTTCATTAACACCATCCTTTATATGTTCCATGTGTGGTATGAAGGAGTCATATCATTTTAAGGGGGCGGTAGTCCGCACTTCCTCAAATGAAATTATCGTATGTATATACAACATGAAACGAATAATGGTATGAAATAAAATGGAATTACAGAAGCTTATATATAAAATATATATCATTAATATCATATTTAATTATAGTTCCATCATAATGGCCACCATGAGAGGCGGTAAGATGTATTTGAACAATCATCGTTTCGTGAGGCGTTAGTTTGTCATCCACAGAAACATTATGTTCATCATCTATTAGATGGAGTTGTGTGTATGTGTAGTTTGAATCCTTATTATAACAACATCCTAGTATATTGTGGATACTGGTGTTGTTACAAAAGAAAGGAAATAAAAAGAGTTTGGGGGTTGGAGAAGCAAAATAAATGAAACTAATTTAAGAGAAATCGTTACCTTTAATTTAGGTAACTCACTTTGGTTGGAACCAAAGGACTTCTTGAAATGCTTTCTGCCTAAGGGAAAGCTTCAAGGAGGAGGAGAGGGATGCGGGGACATTATTTGGGCAGGGTTTGGACGAGCCAAGTGGCTTGAGAGGTGTGAGGAATGAGTAGAAGTGGTCTCCTTTTATAAGGGAGAGGAGGGGCTCTTTAGGAAAGAGTGAAAGTATTACTTAATAATATAATTATATTCGGTTTATAATGATCCAAAAATCATTGACGTCGAAGATAAGATGACTCATATTCTAAATAACATCAACCAATAAGAATTGGACAGGTTTTAGATAATATTTTAATCATTATAATCTTATTTATTTAAATGATTTATTAATGAGGTAAACATTGCATCATTATTGTGTCATTAATAATTTAAATTATTTTATGTCTAAAAATTGTAAATAAAATATAATTATGTAGGAAATCTTTTTAGCTTTCTAATGAATATTTATAATCTAAAATCCAACATGTATAACCCTATGTAAAAATTGTGCTTCTAAAAGATGTAAGCTTATGCCATTTTTATTTTTATTTTAACTTTATTAATATAATGTGTCCCTACCACATACAAGTGGCTCCAAGGGGTCCCCAAATCGACCCAAGGATGCCCATGGTCGGGTATGTGTCCACAAATAAGGTTAGGACACGTTTTAGGGTAATTTTGTATTATTATAATATTATTTTTTTACCCTTATTTACCGGATTTACCCTTTAACCATGGTAAATAAAATATTTACCGCAGTAATTATTCAAAATGTGTAAAAATAAAAGTTACCTATTTACATAATTTTTACATCCTGATTCCAAATATGTAATCCATTTTCCAAAATTCAAAACACAGAAGTGGCAGAAATTAATTTGAAATTAATTCCCGCTGTCAAAACAAAAAGTGTGTTTTTAAGAGATAATAACTATCAAAAGATTGACACTTGTTTATGTTTAGTTTAATTGTAAAATTATGTCCAATGACCAAAATTATATTAAATGGTAAAAATATATTCTAAATATATTTTAAAACTTCTAAAATTCATAATTTATCACTATTAATTATTTTTATTAAAAAAGTTGTTTTTAATTAAAATTTAGTAATTTTCACTATTCATCAAAATATAAAAGTTATCCGAAAAGTACCAAAATTTCACCCTAGGCTAATTTCAATATTCTGAATCCAAAAATGAAGTCCATTTTGAAATATAAAATATATATGATTTCAAAAAGTAGGTATTACTATTCACAACGGCTAGTTTAATTAGTTGTGGTGTGTGTTAGAACTCGAGGTTGCGTACAACACACGCTATCGCATTATTCGAAGAGAAGCGTACCGTAAAAGCTTGGGGTGTTACATTCTCCCCTCCTTCAAATAATTGCGTCCTCGCAATTTCCAGGGTATTACTGCATAAAAAGACTCGGGTGGTTCTTCATCATAAGTTCCTCGGGTTCCCACGTTGCCTCTTCCATCTTATGATTTCTCCACAAAACTTTTACCAGACGCGTTGTCCGGTTTCTCAGCACTTGTTCTCTCGTATCAAGAATCTTGACGGGCTCTTCGCAATAAGACAGATCGGGTTCCAGTTCTAATTCTTCATAGGTGAGTACATGCGTTGGGTCAGGCATGTATTTCCTCAACAGAGATACGTGGAACACATCGTGAACTTTGGAGAGACTTGGCGGTATTGCCAATCGGTAAGCTACAACCCCAATTCGTTCTAGAATTTCGAAGGGTCCGATGTACCTGGGACTCAATTTACCTCTCTTACCAAAATGTATGACTCCCTTCCATGGAGATACCTTTAGGAAAACATGATCACCGACTTGAAATTCCAAATCTTTCCTTCGATTATCGGCACAGCTCTTCTGCCTACTTTGAGCTGCTCTGATGTGATTTTGGATTACCTTCACCTTTTCAATCGTTTCCTCCACCAGTTCTGGACCTACAAGTTTTCTTTCACCGACGTCATCCCAACAGGTTGGTGTACAACATCTCTTTCCGTATAACGCTTCATATGGTGCCATCTGAATACTCGAATGGAAGTTATTGTTATAGGAAAATTCTACCAGAGGTAAATATTGATCCCACATACCCTGAAAGTCAAGTGAGCAAGATCTCAACATGTCTTCTAGGGTTTGAATAGTCCGTTCTGATTGTCCATCTGTCTGAGGGTGGTAAGCAGTGCTCAAATGAAGTTCAGTATCCAGAGATTTCTGAAGACTTTTCCAAAATCTTGAAGTAAAACGGGGATCACGATCAGAAACAATCGATAGGGGTACTCCATGAAGTCTCACAACTTCATTAATGTATAGTCTTGCTAGACGTTCCAGGGGTAGATCTTCTCTTATAGAAAGAAAATGTGCTGACTTGGTAAGACGATCAACAATAACCCATATTGCATCGTTCCTTCTAGGAGTCTTTGGTAGCCCCATGACAAAGTCCATCTCCGGTATGGGAAGAGGTTGCATGACTCCTCCAGACTGTTGCCTTACAGCTTTCACTTGTTGACAAACCATACATCTTGACACAAAATCAGCAATCTCCCTCTTCATGTTGTCCCACCAAAAATGTTCCTTCAAATCTTTATACATTTTGGTGCTCCCATGGTGTATAGAGAAATTAGAACTATGAGCATCATCCAGCAATTCCCTTTTTAGATCAGGTATATCAGGAACACAAAGTCTCTTCCCAAATTTCAAAATTCCATCTTCATACACAAAGTCTCTCAATCTCCCATCATTCACAGCTTTAATCTTCTTCTGAAATTCTTCATCATCGGTCTGAGAACTCTTAATCCTTTCTATTAAAGATGGTTTGGCAACCATTTGAAAAATAAATGATGTTTCGCCTTCCCTAGTTATTCCCATGTCCATCTTCACTAGATCCATGAAAATTGGATCCCTTTCAAATCTCATATTGTTCAAAACACCATGGTCTTTTCTGCTCAAAGCATCTGCCACCTTGTTTGCTTTCCCCGGGTGGTAGTGTATCGTGCAATCATAATCCTTGAGTAATTCAAGCTATCTCCTTTGCCTCATGTTGAGTTCTTTTTGTGAGAAAATATACTTCAAACTCTTGTGATCAGTATAAATCTAACATTTTTCACCATAGAGGTAGTGCCTCCATATCTTCAAAGCAAAGATCACAGCTGCTAACTCGAGATCATGAGTAGGATAGTTTTGTTCATGAATTTTCAACTTTCGTGATGCATAGGCAATAACTCTATCATTCGGCATAAGGACACAACCAAGTCCTTTCTTCGATGCATCACTATAAATAACGAACCCATCATTTCCCGATGGTAGAGTCAATATAGGAGCATTGACTAATCTTTTCTTCAGTTCTTCAAAACATTCTTCACACTCTTTTGTCCAAATAAATTTAACCCCTTTACGTGTGAGCTTCGTTAATGGGTTAGCCAATCGGGCAAAATTCTGGACGAAATGTCGATAATAACCTGCCAAACCAATAAAAATGCGTACCTCAGTTACACTCGTAGGTGCTGGCCATTCTTGGATTGCCTTGGTCTTAGAAGGATCAACAGAGATTCCATCTTTAGAGACAATATGGCCAAGAAAAGAAATCTCCTGAAGCCAAAATTCACACTTGCTAAACTTCCCATATAAATCATGCCTCCTCAGAGTCTTCAAGATAATGCGCAAGTGATTTTCATGATCTTCGTAGGTTTTGGAGTATACCAAGATATCATCAATAAATACCACCACAAATTCGTCGAGATACTCCTTGAAAACTCTATTCATCAGATCCATGAATACAGAGGGTGCATTAGTCAATCCAAACGGCATTACAGTAAACTCGTAATGCCCGTAACTGGTTCAAAATGCTGTCTTCGGAATGTCTTCCTTCTTCACACACAACTGATGGTATCCAGATCGAAGGTCAATCTTTGAAAAGTATTGAGCTCCATGCAGTTGGTCAAATAAATCATCAATACGAGGTAGGGGATACTTGTTCTTTATCGTTATAGCATTGATCTCCCTATAGTCGATACATAACCTCATAGATCCATCTTTCTTTTTAACAAAAAGAACAGGGGCTCCCCATGGAGAAACACTAGGGCGAATAAATCCCTTATTACTCAATTCCTCTAGTTGTTTCTTTAGTTAGACTAATTCTACAGTGGCCATTCTATAAGGGGTCTTCAATATAGGCCTTGATCCAGGAATCAAATCAATGGAAAACTCAACTTCTCATTCTGGAGGATGTCCAGGTAAATCTTCCGGAAATACATCTACAAATTCTTTCACAACAGGTACATCCTCTATTTGAACATTCCTTTCCTCACCGACAGTTATTTCATTCTCTTCCTCCCCAATAATTGAATTAAGTTGAGCTACTGGGGGTGGATCTAAATAAGAATTAGGTGGTGACAATTCTGCTCTAAAAATAAGGTGTTCCTTATCATTATCATCAAGAATCGTAACCTCTTTCTTCTTACAATAAATCTTCACATCATAGTCCGAAATCCAGTCCATACCGAGGATTATGTCAAACTCAATCATAGGTATGACGATGAGATCAGCATATAAAGAAAATTTATGTGCTCCAATGGGGACTGATTCACAAAACTTTGTTGCAATGATACTTCCCTTAGGAGTTTTAACTGAAAACTCCCTTATTAAATCAAATTGTAAATATCTAATTTTCTTAGCAAACTGGGAAGATATGAAACAATGCGATGATCCAGAATCAAATAATGCATTTGCTAAACTTGAGGAAATCATTAAATTACCTGCCACCACGTCTTTCGGAGCTTCTACCTCAGCAGTAGTGATAGCATAAGCCTGGCCTTGATCCCTTGGCCTTTTCTGAGGTAAGTTATCCTGACGCTTAGGACATGTATTTTCATAATGCCCCATCTCCCTGCAATTGTAGCACTGAACGTTGGTAGCTTCCTTCTTCCCCTTGCAATCACGAGCTTGGTGGCCTTTTTCACCACACTTGTAACAGACTCCCATTCCCTTAAAGCAAGTACCATGATGTTTCTTCCCGCATTTACCACAAGATGGATATTCAACCTTTCCCTTCTTCCCCTTATTTCCATTCCCAGATTGATCAGCAGGTCTCTTCTTCTCTTTCTTTGCTTTAAAGTCATAAGACTTAGAGAATTCCTTTTCGGTCTTGATAGCACATGAGACAATGTCTTCGTACGATGAAAAGGATTGTGAGACTAATGCTCAACGAAGAAATGGTTTTAACCCATCAAAGAAACGATCAATTTTACTTCTTGGGTTGCGAATATAATCTCCAGCATACCTCGCTAACCTTGTAAAGTTAGCCTCATACTTTGTGACATTCTCATCCTCCTTTTGTCTCAGACTCAGAAATTGCCTTTCCATATCCGCTCGATGGTCATGAGGAAAGTATTTTTCTAAAAACAGATCTTTGAACTCCCTCCATTCCATATTTGATACTTCATCATCTTCCTTCATGTTTTGAATCAATGACCACCATTGATCGGCATCTCCAGTGAGGCGGTAAACTGCCATGATAACTTTTTCCCTTTCACTGCTCCCCAAAGCCTGAAATATTTTCTCTAGGGAATTTATCCATTGCTCAGCTACTAAGGGATTTTTACTCCCATTGAACGTTGGTGGTTGTTGCCTCATGAATCGATCTAACATTGATCCTCCACGCTGCGGATCAGGGTGCTCCATACGGGTAAGGTTATTATTCATAACCTGAGTAAGTTGTCACAGTATGGTGATTAGCTAATCGGCACCAGTTGCACCACCAGCCCCACTATAATTATCTTGAGCAGGAGGGAAATCCCTACATGGAGTGCGTGCATTGATACGGTTTCCATTTCTTCCACTAGGCGCCATTTCTAAACAATGGCATAAACTAGATCAGTTTATGAATCAAAATACATAATCCCATACTTATAAAACACTTAACATAAATTGAACTATTTATGGATATAATCGATAATCATAAAAATGTTTTCTTTGAGGAAGTATATACTCATAAACCCTTCATAATGATTTGTAAAGAAAATGAGAGTTATCCTAAGCATATCCCTCGGGAGTGTCGTAACCAAGAGTGCAGCAAGACCCGTTGTCGTGCACCAGTTCCCGTTCGAGTCTAGCTCAAAGCGGTGTTTTCGGGTTTTACCCCTAGGTACATCTGTGCCAGAGCCGCCTCTACCTGCTCGTATCCAGACATGGATGTATTGCTCGGAAAACTCACAAAATCTCTACAATACCAAAATTCTAGGAAGTTCTTCTATACTAATCCTCAAAGTTTATCTTAGGTTTACACGCTCTAATCAGAGTTTATCTAAATCTAGCTTCCAAGGTTTTTACTAAACTTCCTCTGATACCAACTGTAACGCCCCGACCCCAGTTACCCAGAGTCGGTGCATTATTACATAACATTGACATGATCACAAGAAAGATCAAATCTCGAAAGACCGATTGGTTTAGTAGCCTTGGAAACACTAGATATATTCATAAGTTTTACATTACATCATAAAATGAAAAACTACTACAACAACATAATGTTTCCACAGTCCACACTATAATCCCCTCATAATATCCCTACAGGTCATTCATAACTTACATCTTCACATCCTGGGAAAAATAAAACATAGAAAAGGGGTGAGCTCAAATGCCCAGTAAGGATAACAATATAGCGGAACATTCAAAAATAAGCATAAACATTTAAGGCAACGAATTACTAAAACAAAAGCCTTTTAAACTTGAACTTCAACATAGTATGGCAAAAGTAAAATGAAATAATGCCATTTACTTGTTCACATGGATATTCTAATAATCGAATAATCACATGCAATATCAATAACCACTTTCATAATGATGGAATGCATAATGCCAGACTATCATAACCAAATAGCCAAGGCCTCGTGCCAAGACTACAAATAAGATTTTGCCAAGGCCTTGTGCCAAGACACTAGTTTGTCTCATGAGACATACCGATGCATCGAGGAGCTATAGCGGGCTCCACCCGTCACTTACTAAGTCCAATGCATTCCCATATGAAAAGGTTTAAACATAACATAAACATTCATATTAAAACTAGCATACGAAATGTCAATAATTTCACCATAAACTATGAATGGTATAAAAATAGCACATCCACAGTCAAACATATCACAAAACCTTCAATACAATATTGAAGTTTTGTATCATAATAAATCAACTTCAAATAAGCGTAAAATCCATCAAAGGATGTTGACATAGATGAAATCAAAACACTTTTTAGAGAAATATCTCTTTCTATTTTTGAAATCATTTAAGAGCCATATAAAATAAAAAATTTTCTTGAAAATATTATTATAAGCTTTTAAGGGAAGCTTTAACGATTTTATAACGGCGGAAAATAACTGCACCCGCCGTATAAGTTAAAAAAAACATTCTTATCTTAATTCTGTCGAAAAGGTTAAAAAGGACCTTGTTTTGAAAACGACGGAAAGATTCCATTATAAACCTCTTATAAAAAGTCAAACAAGGGTATAAATGACTTTAACTCATATTCTTGTAAATAATAAATATGTTTTGAAATACATTTTGAAAAAAACATGGATGTGGATGATAAAGGGATCCCAGTAGATTATTACGTATAAACAACCTCGGATAATGAAAAGATTGTGAAATAACCCTTATCTTGTACTTTTCCTTTGTTGGGGTAGGTTAACCTCCTGTATAATGGTGAAATAATTGTTATTAAATTATACAAGAATCATATACATTAATATGATATCATATATGATCTTTTAACATTGCTTTATTAATAATATCTTAGTATTATCGTCGTTTCGGGTGATAATCGATTCGTTCTTCTTAAATGTTTGGTTACGTAAGACATGTTTGTAATGGATAGATTATATATTATTCATAATAAGAATGATATTAACATTATTTTTAACCCTAAAATGAGAATAAGACTTGAATGGATACGATGGAGAATGAATCTCATCGCGTTCGTGGAGACGGTAGTCCGTACGTACGCACGAACGCTACTTCCATTTAATTTTTATTTTAAAAGAATCGAATCCAAATGATACATAGGTATATTACTATTACAGTATAATATAATATTTTATATATGTTACTTAAGTTCATTAACACCATCCTTTATACGTTCCATGTGTGGTATGAACGAGTCATATCATTTTAAGGGGGCGGTAGTCCGCACTTCCTCAAATGAAATTATTGTATGTATATACAACATGAAACGAATAATGGTATGAAATAAAATGGAATTAAAGAAGCTTATATATAAAATATATATCATTAATATCATATTTAATTACAGTGCCATCATAATGGCCACCATGAGAGGCGGTAAGACGTATTTGAACAATCATCGTTTCGTGAGGCGTTAGTTTGCCATCCACAGAAACATTATGTTCATCATCCATTAGATGGAGTTGTGTGTATGTGTAGTTTGAATCCTTCTAATAACAACATCCTAGTATATTTTGGATACTGTTGTTGTTACAAAAGAAAGGAAATAAAAAGAGTTTGGGGGTTGGAGAAGCAAAATAAATGAAAATAATTTAAGAGAAATCGTTACCTTTAATTTAGGTAACTCACTTTGGTTGGAACCAAAGGACTTCTTGAAATGCTTTCTTCCTAAGGGAAAGCTTCAAGGAGGAGTAGAGGGATGTGGGGAGCTTATTTGGGCAGGGTTTGGACGAGCCAAGTGGCTTGAGAGGTGTGAGGAATGAGTAGAAGTGGTCTCCTTTTATAAGGGAGAGGAGGGGATCTTTAGGAAAGAGTGAAAGTATTACTTTATAATATAATTATATTCGGTTTATAATGGTCCAAAAATCATTGAGGTCGAAGATAAGATGACTCATATTCTAAATAACATCAACCAATAAGAATTGGACAGGTTTTAGATAATATTTTAATCATTATAATCTTATTTATTTAAATGATTTATTAATGAGGTAAACATTGAATCATTATTGTGTCATTAATAATTTAAATTATTTGATGTCTAAAATTTTTAAATAAAATATCATTATGTAGGAAATCTTTTTAGCTTTCTAATTAATATTTATAATCTAAAATACAACATGTATAACCCTATTTAAAAATTGTTCTTCTAAAAGATGTAAGCTTATGCCATTTTTATTTTTATTTTAACTTTATTAATATAATGTGTCCCTACCACATACAAGTGGCTCCAAGGGGTCCCCAAATCGACCCAAGGATGCCCATGGTCGGGTATGTGTCCACCAATAAGGTTAGGACACGTTTTAGGGAAATTTTGTATTATTATAATATTATTTTTTAACCCTTATTTACCGGATTTACCCTTTAACCATGGTAAATAAAATATTTGCCGCAGTAATTATTCAAAATGTGTAAAAATAAAAGTTACCTATTTACAAAATTTTTACATCCTGATTCCAAATATGTAATCCATTTTCCAAAATTCAAAACACAGAAGTGGCAGAAATTAATTTGAAATTAATTCCCGCTGTCAAAACAAAAAGCGTGTTTTTAAGAGATAATAACTATCAAAAGATTGACACTTGTTTATGTTCGGTTTAATTGTAAAATTATGTCCAATGACCAAAATTATATTAAATGGTAAATATATATTCTAAATATACTTTAAAACTTCTAAAATTCATAATTTATCACTATTAATTATTTTGATTAAAAAAGTTGTTTTTAATTAAAATTTAGTAATTTTCACTATTCATCAAAATATAAAAGTTATCCGAAAAGTACCAAAATTTCACCCTAGGCTAATTTGAATATTCCGAATCCAAAAATTAAGTCCATTTTGAAATATAAAATATATATGATTTCAAAAAGTAGGTATTACTATTCACAACGGCTAGTTTAATTAGTTGTGGTGTGTGTTAGAACTCGAGGTTACGTACAACACACGCTATCGCATTATTCGAAGAGAAGCATACCGTAGAAGCTTGGGGTGTTACATATTCACTATGAGTACACATAAATAATGTAAAAATACAATATAGGACAAAATAATATCATGACATAATTTGAAAGTAGGAGATTAACCCAAAGAATGGAAATTGGGTTAAGAAGTTCCCTTACCTCGTGTCGGACTTGACTCGACCGTTCTTTAACCTTCTGAATAATAAAATAGAGTTAATATCTACTTTCTTAAGAACATTTTTCAAGTTCATTATCCCTTTTATATCACTTATTACAATGTTACGAAAATTATGTAGTCATTTAAGTTAATAACGGTTGTTTTGTCGATCTTTGGTACTTGAGTTAACAATAAACATCTCATAATTACACGTTGTTTATGTGGTAGAATATCCATTATATCCAGAATTATATTCATTATTTAGATATCATATATATCATATATATCCAGTATATACATTCATTTATAATATTACATAACATTTAGAGCTAAGAAATGAAATCCACTGTTCATGGAGACGGTAAGCCGTACGTATGCATGAACGCTACTTTCATTTCTATTTAGTTTTTAATGGAATGAAATCACAATGATATAAAGTTAAAATATAATTCCAGTATAATATAATATATAATACCATTTACTCCATCCTTTATACATCCCATATATGGCATTAACGATTCAAATCACTTTGAGGGGGCGGTAGTCTCCACTTCCTAAAATGAAAATATCGTGTTTACCCATAATGGAAATCTTAAAGGTATGCCATAAATGAGAAATACAGAATCATAAGGAAAACATAAACATAATATATATATCATATATGAATATAGTGTCATCAAAATGGCCACCATTAGAGGTGTTAAAAGAATATTGAACAATCATCATTTCGTGAGGCAGTATTTCGCCACCCACAGAAACAGTATGTTCTTTAACCATTAGACGAAGGTGTGTGTAAGTTTAAATCAAATACTTATCATAACAACATCCTAGTATATTGAGGATACTGGTTTTTTGACAAAAGAAATGAATAAAAAGATTTTAGGGGGTTGGAGAATCAAAATAAAACATAAGAACACAAGAGAAAACACTACCTTTAAAATCGGGAAACTCTTTTTGATTTGTTCCAAAGGCTTCCTTGGGAAGAATTCTGCCCAACGTGAGGCTTCTAGGAGTAAGATAGGGTAGTTTAGATAGTATTTGGGCAGAGGTAGGCCAAGTCAAAAGGCTTTGATGGTGTAAATAAGGTGGTAGAGGTGGGGGCCTTTTATAAGAGGAGAGGAGGGGCACTCTTGGAAAGTAATGAAATGTTACTATATTATATAATGATTTTCGGATTTTAAAGGTCCAACACTTTTATATATATATGATAAGGTGATAAGGGTTCTAAATCTACTCATACAATAGGATTTGGACAAGTGTAATTCTTATATTTTACATTATCCTTCCATTTTATTAAAATCGTTAATTAATGAGGTAATCGCTGCATCATCATGGTGTCATAAATAATTTAATTTATCTAATGTATAAAAATTATAAAAAATATATCATGATGTATTAAATATTTTTATCTTTCTAATGAATATTTATAGTCAAAAATATGAATTGTATGACCCCATTTAAAATTTTCTTTAGTAAAACAACTTATGTTTTTGACATTTTTATTTTAACTTTAAATAAAAAGTTATTTATGTCATTTTCCTACCAAAGTGGCTCCATGGGGTCCCCAAGTTGACCCATGGATTGTCTTGGTCGGCCATGACACATCCAATAGGGGTATAACATGTGTAAAGGTATTTTCATATTTTTATAATATCATTTTTACCTTAAATTTCACTAATTACCTTTAATCACGATAAATTAAACTTAAAATTTACTATTCACCAAAAAATTATTTTAATCCCATTGAACCACATTTTAATTCCTAATGTTAACCATGTATGTCGGATTTTTGAAAATCAAATCACAGAAGTGGTAATGTTTCATTTAAACGAGAAATTAGTTTTGTAACTACAACTTAGTAGTTTCACTATTCATCAAAAATTGAAGTTTTTCAGAACAATGCCAAAATTTCACCCTAAGCTATAATTGATATTCAGAATTCAAAAATTATTTCTATTTTACAAAATTCCAAACATATAAGTTTCATTAATTAATTTTATAATTAATTCCCGCTGTCACAACAAATAGCGTGTTTTTAAAAAACAATATATATCAAAAGATTGACAATTGTTTAAGTCCAATTTCAAAGTGAAATTAATTCTAATGACCACCATTGGATAAAATGGTAAATATATATTCTAATTACACTTTATAACCACTAAATAGTATAATTTATCACTATAAATTATTTTTATTAAAAAAGTTGTTTTTAAGTATTTTTCACTATTCATAAAAAAATGGAAGTTCTCAGAAAATTACAAAAAATTCACCTTAGGATAATTTCGATATTACGAATAAAAAAATGAAGTCCATTTTGAAATATAAAATTTCTATAATTTTAAAAAGTGGGTATTACTATTCATAACTGCTACTTTGATTAGTCGCGGTGTGTTATAACTAGAAACTGCGTACAATGCAAGCTATTGCATTATTGAAAGAGAAGCGTATCGTGGAAGCTCGGGGTGTTACAAGGAAACTATTGAGATGACACCATATGAGGCTTTATATGGTAGGCCATACCGATCAAATTTGTGCTGGATGGAAGCAGGTGAGGCAGCTTTACTGGGACCACATCTCATGTAGGAGACTTCTGAGCAGGTCCAGTTGATACAGAAGCGGATGGCTACTGCGCAATCTCGTTAGAAATCTTATGCTGATCACCGCAGACAAACCTTAGAGTTCATGGTTGGAGATCAGGTTTTCTTTCATGTTTCACTAAGGGTGGGACACATGCAAATCAGGAGACAGGGTAAACTTTCACCGAGGTATGTGGGGTCATTTGAAACTCTGGAGAGATTCAAGTCGGTTGCCTACTAGTTGCAGTTTTCATAAAGGTACCGGGACATGCACGACATCTTCCATGTATCTCAGCCTCACCGTTATCACTCATACTCGTCTCACGTCTTTCATCCCAAGGAGTTTGAGCTTCAGGTCGATGCATCCTTTGAGGAGCATCTGATTCGTATTGTTGATAAAAGCATGAAGGTTCTCCGAGGCTAGTTAGTTCCTCTCGTACGGGTGCTAGGGCAGCATGGATAAGCGTAGGACGAAACCTGGGAGCGGGAGATCGATGTACGTGTTCAGTGGCCAGAGTTGTTCACACCTTTATCTTCGCCACACTTGGAAGGGAAATTCGGGGATGAATTTCTTTAAGGGCGGAAGTTTGTAAGAACCTGGTTCTTATTCTCGAGGTATGGGTTTCTTCTTCTCCTTTTTCCTATGGTGTTTTTGAGAAAATAAGGAAAATGGGGGAAAATCCCAAATTTTTTGGGTACTCGCCGTGTACTTTTCCACACGTCGTGTACTTTGGCCGTGTGGGATGAGTACACAGGGCGTGTAGCCTTGCCGGTGATGAAAGGTGTAAAAACCTACTGCACGCCGTGTAGTTGGTATTTAAATGCCTTGTAGTCATTCGGCAGGTGAATATTAAGGCAGTGGAGGCGGCTTACAACTGAGAGACATTACACGCCGTGTATTTGGAAATACACACCATGTACTCATGTCGACAGATGAATAGTTCGGCGGTGGAAAAAGTAGCCGCCAGAGGAACAATTAAATGAGAAAAGTACACGCCGTTTACTTGAGAGTACACACTGTGTAGTTTGTTTTTTTCACATAAAATGGAAAGTAGCCTCCTCTGTTCATAGAGGAAGCTTAGAACACCAGAGGAGAGCTTGGGATGATGGTCGGAGCTTCGGAGATCAGCTAATCACGCACCGGGAATCTGTTTCTTCTTCTGCCGATCACGTTGGAACCGCACGGGTATGTCCTCTCTTCTCCTGGTGTTGTTCTTGACAATTCTTTCCTGAGTGAAAGTTATTTACATTTGAACGTATATTATTTTATCCCAGATCTACATTGTTCTTGGGCGTTTCTGGAGGCAGCGTTCTCATATACCGATCAAGGACGATTGAGGTAGGTGGTCTAGTGTTTATTTCCAACTGTTGTGGTGAATTTGTGTACTGTTGTGATGCGTGCCCATGAATGTGGTGTTGTACGGATGAGGCCTTGAGGAATTATATAAATATATTTGTATAGGTATTTGAATGTAATTATAACCTGATGTTTGGGATCGTTGCTTGGATCTAGGACCACCCCGGGGGTGCGTTCCTCTGTTTAGCTGTTTGGCGAGGTTACCCAAGGGTATACCATAGAATTTAGCATGCTTTAAATTGCCTTGAGAAGAATTTTATATAATTTCTTGATTATCTGTTGGGCTCGGACCGGTTACTTGTGCCTGAGGACAGGGTTCTATTTAGCCTAAGGGAAGTGGTCTATTTAGCCTAATGGCAGTGGTCTATTTAGCCTGAGGGAATTTGTTTCCATGCCTGAGGGAATTATCTCGTACGCCTGAGGGAAATATTTGTTATGCCTGAGGGAAATATCCTGAGGTTGTGATTCTGTTTATCCTGAGGGCATGATCCAGATTATCATGAGGGCATGGTTCTGTTAGCCTGAGGTCAAGATTCTGTTTACCTAAGGGTACGTGTTTGCATGTCTGAGGACACTGACTGTTTACTTAGAATATTCATTGTGGTGATATCTTAAATTGAATAATTAAATGAATATTAAAATGGAAATATAATTGGTAGTTAGTTAATTTTGAGTACTGCCTAGTTTACTGCATTTATTGCACACTATTGTTGCACATTTTCCACTGACAGTTGGGCACGGGCCTTTGGTGGGTGCCTACTGGGATTTATTTCTCGCACCCTATTTGGGTCATGTCTTCGGCCTAAACAGACTATATTTCTAAAGGTGTGGATAAGGGCAAGCATCCCTATACAGGTACATGATTATAGTAGAGGAGTAGGAGAGCATGGGACCGAGCTTAGGCTTGCGATGCTGCTGAGCTCCTGTTGCACTGTTTTGTTTTGTTTTTTTGTACCTTGTGCTTGAGCTATATTTTATTGTATTGTAGTGTATCATGTTCTGGATGTTTTTATAGAATAGTGACATGTTTCATCTTGATATATATATATATATATATATATATATATGACTGTTGGTTCTCTTTACTTCAGTTGTCCATTTCAGTTGTATATTGTTTACTGCTTCTGATGTTGTATGTTATTTATCCTTTCCACTACGCTACACATTGAAAAATAAGGGCATAGTTTCCCCACTATAAGACTTGGGACCTCACTGCTATTTGGCAGCCTCTAACTTTTGGGGAAATGTTCTTGAGGTCATGTGACCAACAGGGTTTGGGGCACCCGTTGAGTGGCACCCGGGCTCGAAATGTTACATTCTTCCCCTTGCATTCATGAGATAGATGGCCCTTTTATCCACACTCATAGTAGACTCCCATGCCTTTCAAGCATTTCCCAAGATGATTATTTCCAAATTTATTGCATAATGGTAATTTCTTCATTCCCTTGTTCTTCTTTGGTGCTTCAACTTTCACTTTGTTATTAGATTACCTCTTTTTATCTTGGTTTCCCATGAACAAATTTGATCTGGAAAATTTCTTCTCTGTTTTGATGGAACTTGATACAACTTCATCATATGATGAAAATTTTTGAGAAGCTAGTGCCCTTCGGGGACTTGGATTAATAACTTCAAAGAAATTATCAATCTTGTCTGTCGGATCACATATGTAATCTATAGAATACCTGGCAAGCCTTGTGAAGGTAGCCTCATAATCTACAACACTGTCTTATTCCCTTTTCTTTAAGCCAAAGAATTTCTTCTTCATTTCGGTTCGTTGCTCACAAGGGAAATATTTTTCGAAGAATATTTTCTTAAAAGTCCTCCATTCCATATCTTCTGTTTCTTCTTCCTCTGAGGTATTCTAAATCAAGGACCACCATTGATCAGCATCTCCCTTGAGAAAATATACTGTCAGTAATAACTTTTCATTTTCATTGCATCTTAATGACATGAATATCTTTTCAAGGGACTTGATCCATTGCTCAGCAACCACTGGATTAGTAGTCCCACTGAAAGATGGGGGCTTCGGCCGCCTGAAACGATCCAACACAAGTGTGGAATGTTTATTCGTTACAACCTGAGTAAGTTTTCCCAATATGGTCATGATCTAATCTTCTCCAAAATTAACTGTGTTGACTTGCTCAGTGAGGATATCCCTACCTTCCCCATGAGTATTGATTCCCCTTCTTCTATTAGACGCCATTTCTAAATAATGGAACACAATAGATTACGGTATGATTCATAATGTATAATCTTAACTTAACAAAATACTTAGAATAAATTGAGATCCTACACATGGATAATCCCATAATCAGAAAAATGGTTTCTTTGAGGAATAATTTACATTTCAATCCTTCATAATGGCTTGTAAAGAAAACATGAATTATCCTAAGCATATCCCCCAGAAGTGTCATAACCAAGACTGAAGCAAGGCTCATTGTCGTGTACCAGGATACCCTAGGTACATATGTACCTGAGCCACCTCTACCTGCTCGTATCCAGATAGAGATGTATTTTCTAGAAATATTAACATAATCTATTCATTACCAAAATTCCAAAACATTCTTGTATGTTCGTCCTCAAATACTACCTTAGGAATTTGTTCCTAATCTACGTTTTCTAATCTAGTTTCTGAGTTTGCTACTAAACTTCCTCTGATACCAACTTTAATTCCCCAACCCCTCTAGACTGGAGATATTGCACTACTTGTTATATTGGAATGTTTAGAAGGAATGAAAATCCTGAAGGAACGATCATTTTAGTAGTATTTAAGAAACTAGATACATATATTTTACTCAAATTACATTGGAAAAGTTTACAAAATACAATACATAACGAAAACTAAAAACTGCATCCACAAGAGCTCAATAAATGATCTCCTCTTTGTCACCTGTTGAAAGTAAACAATTAAAGGGGTGAGATCAAACATTCAGTAAGGGTTACAAATAGTGGAATCATTAATATAATAATAAGTGAATCATAATCAATATGACATAATCAATATGGCATGGTGAATAGATGAAAAACTCACACCCTTAAAAAACTGAGAATGAAACTGCATCCATAGATTTTTTTCATAGTGAAAACCTCATGAATAGTAATAACTGATAATGAATAAACAAAATGATTATTATTTTTACATCATGTATCTGGCACATGAAACCATAATATCGTAAAAATGGTTTAGTTCTATGGGTAGAAACCCGTCTGATTTTTGGAAACAAACTCGAAGGGTTTGTCGCAAACTGATTTGTCTCATGAGACCTACCGATGCATGGAGGGGATATAGCGGGCCCCACACACCACTGAATGTCCAAATAATTATTTATACATTTATTAAATACAATATAAATATTTATTTTCAATATCTGTATAGAGTAGAGTATACAAATTCATCAATATTTCCATTATTAAAATAACTTTCTAAATAAACATCTTATGTAAAATAGTATACAGTTTAAACAAAAAACATATCCATGATATGAGATTATGGATATTTAATATAAATACAATTTCAAATTAAAATTCATCTTAAATGGGTAGTAGGTACACCACATAAGTATTATTAGTTGCACAATACAAAGTTAGTCACAACAAAATAGTAGTTGAGACAAAGTCTCTTACCATAATGTAATCAGTCAAATCATATGACCAGAACTTAATAACAATCAAATGAATCATTCAATAACATGAATATAAATATAATAATTTTATTATATATCAAATGTAAGTACACATATACCACATATAATAAATAAGTGGTGAACAATGAAAATATCATAGAAATGAAAGTGAGATGAGAAACCCCTTACAAACATTTTGGCATAGTAATGAGTGTTATCACGAGGGATTAATGAGAGGTAAAGGGGTATTAAATTATTTATATGTCACAAGGGAATTATGGGTGAGGTAAAAAAACATACCACATATTTAGGAATTAAAAATAAAAGGGCACAACATAGGTGTGATTCTTGAACAAAAGTGAGAGAGAGGATCCCTTACCTTACGCTCGAAGGTGTTCTTGTTTGTTCTTAACAACCTGAATAATCAAATTTAACTTCATTAATTAATTAGTACAGAATCTCATAAACATGTAATTGATATGTTATAACCTTATTAAGTTCATTAATGGCCTTTTTTATGGGTTTAATATATTCAATTTTATTGTTTTGGAAGCATTTTCTTACTTGGTTTCATGATTTATTTACTTGTATTCATGAATAGAAGTTCATTTGAAATGTGGTTAAACATCCAGAATTGTTAATATACATTATTAGTGAAATTAAAGATATATAAATGATCTTATAATGATTTTGGTTATATAACTTGAGGATGAATCATTCGATGAGTTAAAAATAAATGCTTGGATTTGGCTTGGTGGTTTTGTGCACAATAAACTTGTTTTGTATTATTGTTCCATATTATGAACGTGTAAAGATTCCAGAACATTAATAAAGATAAGATACATATATTATGACCTGGTTCAACCATTTAAAAGGTTTCATGACTAGTATTGAAGATAGTAATGAAAATTTAAAACCCATCTTCCTTGAGTGTGATAAATTTACACATCTCGAACGGTGTTTGCATTTATTGTATAAAAGGAGGGGAAAAAGAGAGATTATGATGAAATATTCCATTAGAAAAATTAAAATCCAGTACATGTAAGGTAATGGAATTATCATGGAATTAGGATGAGGGAGGTTGGAAGGGAGAAAAAAATAATGGAACTTTGTAAAAGAAATTGAAAGAAAAGAGAAGGAAGGTTCACCTCTTGAGTACTCCTCATTGGGAATCTCCTTAAGACCTTTTTTTTGGCCTTTTAGTGTGACCAGAAGGTCTTGGACGTGGGGAGATGGATTGGGGAGAGTATTTGGTAGAATTTAGGTAAGTCTTGAAGCTTGAGTGGTGTGGGAGGAAGAGGGGGTGAGGGGTGATTTATATAGTGGAGGGGAGAGGAGTTTTCTTAATATTATAATCATTAATTTATTATTTCCACTCAAGACAACCAATAGTGAGTATTCCATGAACAATAATAGTAATATATTCATGTTAATTAGAACCAATTGGGATTACATCATAATATCATCATCAATGACTCAATAAATTCCTTATTTATCATTTATCGTAAATTATCGCATTTTACTATTCATAAAAATTTTTAAGTATTTCAGAAAAATCCGAAAAATTCACCCTAACCATTTTTCTACATGTATAATCCAAAAATGAATTCCATTTTTCTAAAATAATTTTTTAAATATTATTAATTAAATATTTAATTAAAATAATTATTTAATCGAAAAATACAAACACTTAAAATATTCATCTTCATTTTTAAGGTTCCTAAATTCATTTATACATTCAAGAGCATGGATAACATTCATAAGAGTCATATTAATATTCATAAGGGTAAGTATCTATTCATAAGGGTAGATTACTATTCATAAGTGTAGGTTACTATTCATCTAAAATTAAGTTAATTCTATCAGACTCTAATTATCATCATGATCACAACCGTGTATGTTAGATTTTTAAAATTCAAATCACAGAGGTGACAAATATAAGTTTTATGGCTAGGTTATGGCTATATCCTATAAGTAACCATGTTTTTTTCCATAGTGGCTTAATGATTCATGAAATATAGGCTATAAATATAATGTATTTAATAGAAACATATCATAAAATGTTTGGGGTGCAACATATATCTACTCATGATGCTCTTTGATTTTGAATTAAATCAATTATTTGATATATTAGGAATGATTTGGACATGAAGTGACGGGTTGGGACCATAATTATATAGCACCTCGATTTATTAGTAGTCTCATAAGGAGATTCAGTAATCTAGCATTAAACAAGATTCTAATTATTTTTTTAAACCATCTTATTAAAGTTCCTGATGGAAGAGGTATCATGATGTATGCGATAATGAATTCTAATAATTAATAATCTCCTTCATTAAGAATTCAATTATTATTATCTATGATATTTTCACAATGATATTATATTTGGATGTATTTCATTCTTTGTTTACTAATTAAATGGAATGTGTTTTCTTCTATTTAACTTGCCATATTGATTATTCCTTATCATATTATCCATGAGATTTTCATAATGATATTATCTCTAGATGCTTTTCATTCTCCGTTTATTTATAAAATGGTGTTTGTTTTCAGTTATTTACCTTTCTATATTGATTTTTCTTTATCTAATTATGATGGACAAGTTATAGATTAAATAAAATATGTGTTTAGTTATTTTCAATTCCATATTGATTATTCTTTATTGATTCATGATAGGTTCCACTATAATTAACCCTTATTGGGAATTTTATCACACCCTTATTTTATTTCCTTTACTAAGGATTCAATTAAGTTTACTTTAATCGATGTGCAAGGATATACTAGAGGGAATAATATTATTCTTGAAAAAAATTCTATTTTAATTTGTGTTTTCAAATGTTATATGAGACTCAAGTGTGCATCTAGTTTACATATACTACTTAACTATTTTGTCCTTTGGGATATTATTCCTTATATCTTATTCAATATAATAAAAAAACATGATCTTAGAGATACTGGGGTTAGGTTTGCTATACTTTTAAGTAGGAGATAAAGTGCTAATGTACTCTTGAAGAAGGAAGCTGATGCCCGATAATAATCATCCCAAGATTACTGGACCATTTTTAAAGATTAATATTTTCCAATATAGTTTAATTTAAATCAAATAATATGAATCACAGAACCCCTTCAAGGTTAAGGGAGAGAATATAAATCATTTCTTTGAAGATATGTGGAAAGTGTGGATGGTGGATTCAAAAATTCTCAATGCTTCCATAAAATGAAGGAATCCAAGTTATCTCTTTCCTCCACATTTTTATAGATATTTATTTTTAATTTTATCTTTCCTAAAAAATTACATGTTGCACTTAACTAGAATGGTGTTTGAGATAAGTTTTGGGGGAGAGGGAAAAGTATTTTTAGGATGTAAATACTATTATTCTATTTCAAATATAAAATAAAATAAAATAAAATTTAAAACAAACAAACTCAAAAAAAACAAAAAATCTCAATATATTTCCAGAATATATAATAGTTTCTATTGGGTTTTTAGATTCATGGTGTGTAAATATATAAAAAAAGAGAAGAAAAATAAATATTAACTTCAATGGTGTTTTACCTAATTAAAATACCGTAATAGTTTTTCAAGAGTATGTTGATTATGAAATTACGAAATGTGAAAGATTTTTGAGTTAACGTAACCTATTTCATATAGATATTCTATTTAAATACTAGGGAAATAGATTTAAAACCTAAAATATCATGTGGAATAATAATTATAACATGTGGTCATAGGAATTTCGAACTCAATCTCGAGTGACCTGGCCTTAGTAATTAAGTAACAACCCAAAGAGCCTCCCTAAAAGAAATTCATAAAAGTCCTTTGACCTTGGAATAAAAATTAGAAATTGGGGTCTACAAATGAATCTATGATAGAATGGGAATTTGTGTGTGAGTATCCCTATATACATTTCCAATAAGTTCTTCATCATAGTGTTGTGCACATATATATCTGGAAAAAATCAAAAAAAAGGAAAGAGTGCCCAAAAGTCAAAAATGAATTCATTTAAGTGAGTGGAATATTGAACCCATGATGGGGGTAATTGAATCATAAAAATATCATTTAGTTAGTATCAATTATGTGTGTAAATGAACTTTGGTTTAGAAATCCTAGGAATGAGGGATAATATGAGTGATGCTTTTAAACTTTTTAATTCCACCTAAATCAATCACATTGACTCAAGGAACTAAAATTTGAATTTGAATTTGAATTTAAGGTAAATGTTTCATGAATGTCACATAATAGACATGACCATTTTTTGGATGAATTATTTTATTTCTTTTAATTCTATGTTTTTATTTAAATTTAGGAAGAAAAATATTTTTTTTTGGAATTCAATAATAAAATTTCACGTGAGTGAAACAGTTCAAGTGTGGGGGAGTGATGTGAGCCCAAATTTTCAAAATCTTTTGTCAGTTATTGATTGAAAGTACCCCATAATTTTATCTAATTTTTAGTTATATAAATTACTTTTTTAACTTCTATAATTTTTAATTTAATTCATAATTGGATTAAAATAATGATTTTAAATGTTTATTATTTTTTTGAAATTAATTGAGAAGCCATACATTTATTGGAATTGATTTTTATTATAATTTTTAACAATGAATTTAAAATTTTAAATATTCAATTTGGGATTAAATTTTTAAATAGATTAATTTTGAGTTTTAATTTTTTTATTCATTTTTTAATTAAAAGGAATCTATACATTAACTTTGAAATTGGAATTGAAATGGTTATGAATTTTTTTCTTGAAATGAAAATTTGGAATTTTAGAATGTGGTTTTTAGGAATGAAATTAATTTTTTTTATTAAAAATATAATTTTGAATTGGTTTTTTAAATGAATTTGAATTTTTTTAATCAAAATTTTTGGAGGCTAAAAGTGTGAATTTAATATTTTTATCTTTTTTTCAGAAAAATAGTTTACTAAAAAATGTGAATTTTTCCTTATTTTTTAGGTCTGAAAAACTTTTAGTGTTTCAGGGACACATGAATGAATAATGACCCTTAAGTGATAGTGTGTGTTGATTTTCTAGTTAACGTTCACTCACGATCACTTCCAAAAGTCACCACATTTGAAATTTTTGAAATGACCACCTGATGAATTTGTAGAGACCGTGTGCTGAAAAAATCAAGTGAACATGCTCCAAAAAAATCACACTCACCATATTGACCATGAACAATATAAAGTTACCAAAAAATAAAACTGGTCATACTCCTCACAATAAAAATACACGCCAAGATCTATGGTAACTTCAAATGGGAACTAGGTTTACAGAACCCTCTTTTTTAAGGTCACTTGTTTAGATCATGGATACCCATCCTACCATGATACTCTCATAATAACTTCAATCAAGCTACAACAACCCATTTTTCATGGTCACTATACTGGTCATGCACCCATGACCAATTAAACATACTGGACACCCATGAACCAACCAAACCCTCATCTTCTACCTTAATCTCCTTCATAAGTGACCTTATAACCAACCAAGTATGATGCCGAGCCACTCCACTCTCTTCCTGACGATGTTGATGCCTACCATGATCAACAAAATCGAGGAAGGAAAAATCAGTCACCCTATTCAGTGCTTCTTATTGAAGATTCCACATAGGAAGAAGATAACACATCACATTTTCTCACCAAATAGGAATTGTTCAACCCTATTTAAGATATCCAATGATGAGTTTGACACAACCACTGTTCAATCCACCCAATCACATTAGTTTTGTTCCCACGGAGTATTGAAACTACATCCATTGTTGTACCTACAATGATTCTCACTGCCCATCCCAATCAAGATGCCTTACTGGAGAAGACAACCTGATGCACACCACCGGTTGAAGGAACCATACCCAAAGAAGACGATACTAAAACCTTGAGTTAGAGCCATGGCCCATGATTTAAGGTCCATGGTTGACCAAATAAAGAGGATGTGATGAGCCATTAGTTGAATCTTTCACTTGAACCACAGCCATTATGAAGAAACTCAAAGAAGCTGAAGGAGAGGGAGTCATATGGAATATCACCATAACCAGGGGAAACAAATCAAAAACCTAGAAAAAATATACTTGTTTTAACTTTAATAATTTTGATATATTTTCTATATAGGTATTCATAAATTCATGGGGGTACAAGAAATCCCCATCCACTAGCTGCTTGAGTGAATGTTTGTACAGTCAATCAAATTCTCAAATAATCCATGGAGGATTAAGACCTCTATCACTCTCGACTCATCGACTATGGATTCAAAAAAACACATACATTGTGATTTATTATGAAACCAAGAAAAATTAAATTAATATTACCTCAAATTGTAACCCCAATATCACAAAATCCAAACTAGAATTGTAAATTTCCCCAAACATCATTTTGAATTATTGACAATCTGATTGATCCCTTTGCACACCACCATTTTAAATTAAAGCACTCTTTTAATTAAATAATTATTATGTTTTTTTTGCAGATCTAAGTTTGAAGATAACAGTATTGATCCTAAATCCACATATTACAACTTTCTAATCCCCAAAATCAAAATCCATGTCCAAATCATTCATCATCTTCCTCCGAATAGATTTTTACATCCACTATACTCTGAAGTGATAAAGAACTTCGCCTCCGACTTATAACAAATCTTAACCATGTGGGGAGAATGTATTAGTTGGGGATGATTCTATATTCTGAAAAAAACCATCCAAACCCTCGATTCTAGAAAAGTATCGATCATCCAACAAAAATGAGTCAATGTTTGAGAAAAAAAATGAGGAATATTCTTGAAGAAATTGAAGAAATATGTGCTTCTCACATGGAGAATTTCAATGTGTTCCAAGGATTCCTAAAAGTTATTATATAAATGATGCACTATTTGCTATGTTGTGATCTCTCAGAGATCACATCAATTCTCATTATCAAAAGATCACCCGCTCATACTGTTTCTCGCTTCCATTTATTTCTAGTTGTAATAAATCCTATGATGACACACTAAAACCTTAGTGGTTTTGCTAAGGAGACTCCCCCTATCCCCTTTGTTTTTGAGTTATGTGTTTTAAATTATTAATATCTTCTATTTATATCTATATTTTTTGGAAATATATAAGAAATAGGGGATTTCTTATTCTAGAAATTTTGAGTTAATCTTCTCTTCTTCAATAGATTTCACATAGATCCACTAATGTCTTCACCATTGCTTGAAATTTTGAGCAGTGGGTTGACTTAGGGGTAATAAGAGATGTATGATTACTATAATAGGGGAGATTTTAGGGTTTAATTTACATTTCATCCCTCTAGTTAAAATGAAAATTATAGGATAGAGTAATCAAGTGATATTTCACTTGATTAGAGATAAAATAATAGAGTTAAAAAATGTAATAATTATTTAATATGGTAGGTAAGTGGATATATTAGGTTATTAATATTCTTTTAAATTTATTTTAAAACCAACCAAGTTTAATATTACATTAATATTTCCAACAATTGAACCTACTAAAAAAATATATCACTCCCATAACATTGTCCTCTCCGAAGACAAACTCTAGTCCCACTAATACTGCATTTTTCTCAGGTTAAAAATTTGTTTTGCTGAGTAACTTGTTATAGTCACTTAATCATCTTCAAACAAAAAATTTTAAGCCATTTTTAAGGGTGTGTTGGTCTTGGTGTCCTCCTGTCTAATATGAACATAATAAAAATGCAAGGGTGAGGGAATAACGTTAGGTGGAGCACCTTGAGAATGGTGAGGGAAAATGACCAAAGAATGGGAAACATACCTTGATTGAGTCTATTTCATGATGGAATTCTCAAGGAAACCATGACTTGGACTAGGCCATGGAGGTGGCCATAATGATGATGGGGCTTGTTTTAAAACATCTAAAATAATCATTATTATTCCTGGATATTATGAATTTCAAAGGAGAAACATGTACATCTTAAATGAGGGGTCTTAAGTGCTTTTTATGTTGATTAATCACCTTTATTAACCAATATTTTCTTATCCTATTGAATTATTTTGTTATACAGGAACTCCAACAAACCTAGGGCATGGTTTGTCATTTTATCATGTTGATGATTCATTGGAAAAATCATCACTGGGTAATTGTTGGTCATACCTCCCCTCGGTGCCTTCTGATATACGAATTATGGGTTCTAACCCTCAGATCATAGATAATAATGTTTTTTTGATCAAGTAACCCTTCTATCCCATTTAACCTTTTCACAATGTGATTTTTTTGGAAATCCTATCTATTTTAGGGTAGAGATCTGAGCAAGGTTTGTTGGTGGCTTATGGATGTTAGGTTCCTACTATTCTTCCTTTGGATTGGTGTCATTTCTTTTGATGTTGGTTGACCCTTGATTTTCCGTTCTTATGTGAAGAACATTAAACATTTAATTGATTAATGGGATTAATTTCTTCTCCTTTTTTTCAATCTTAAAGTATCATTCCTCATATCTTTAGGTAATGGTGTAATTATCCTTAAAAATTATGAATCTATATTAAAGAAAGAATTGTATTTTGGTTGTAGAGATCACATGTGTTTATGACATATTAATGAATTGCCTCTTGAATTTCTTGTTATTATTCTATATATTGATTATAATATGTATTAACATGTTATTTATGTTTGGTAATTGGATAAAGAACATAAATCTAGTAATTTATTTTCAAAAAATAACAATTTATCATATTTAGTTAAAGTTTTTATTACTTATAAATTAATAGAAATAAAAGTGATTCTTGATACATGTTTTATATGAATATGTTCTTATTTATAGTTTTATGAAACTGAATGTTATTCTTTAAATCATGTTACACTTATTATAATTGTTGATAACATAGGCCTTAGGTTTTTGAGAGATTATATCTACATTTGAGTCTAAGGATAGGTTGTTTCATATAGTGTGGTTGTGATATATATATATATATATATTCTTATGTTATAAAATTTCATATATTACTCCACCCATGTTAGTAGGGCGACTAACACCAGTTGAATCTATAGTGTGTCTTTCCCAATATTCAAGTTGGCAGATAATGGATGGCAAAATATTCCCTATTTCCCTACTCTCTTCTCTTGGTAATATTATGTGCTGGTATGTGCAGTGGTTATGTTTCCCATATATATGTGTGTAGATTCTTGGAATGGCTTGTGGTTATTTAACACACTTGTATTTATGGATATAGTATCCTAAGGATTATTATAGGTATGTTGTGTATGGGTTATGATGGCTTGTGTTACAATACATGGCGTACAAGCTGTAATGGATCTCAAAAACTACTTGGTTACTTTTTTGTAGATTTGGTTAATGATGATGAGGCAATGTGATGCATGATGTTAAAAGTATGTATAGTTTTTATGTGTTTCATGAGGTGCATGACATGTTACAGTTTCCTAGGTTTTTTTAGGTGGACTTATATTTGGAGAGAGATGGATCAGGATGTGTGACATTAGGGAAAAGTGGATAACCAGTGGGGAAGTGGTAGTGAGGTGCCTTCATTTGATATTATTTGGATATTATATTATATCTTGTATGTGGTACTTGGTAAGATATCCATGGTGTGGATAAAAACTTATTATACCTTTTTAGATAAAGTGTTAGTTTTAATTGTTTATTCACTGGGCTTTAGTATGTTATCTTTATCTTTTTTAAGAGAGACTCAAGGGAGGATCTTACTGAGTATACATGTATTCTTTCCCTATATATATAATAATTTTTTAGGTTTGATGGATCTAGTTAGTGATTGTACTGGAAATTAATATCCCATGGATATACTCATGATTTGTTTGGGCTTTATAGTTTCTTCTAATGATTTTATTTTGTAACTTGTACATTCTTTTTTAGCTATTTAGTTGTATGAAATTACATGCATATACTAGGATATATTATGTATTTTATACTCAAGATTTGTTTGGTTGTTTTATCTTAGCACTCTTTCATGATAATCTTCTTAGATAGAAATGCATCCCATTTTTGTTATGATATAACCTCAATGTTTATTGCCAACCTATAGCCTATTGGATGTGGGCTTCAGACATCATTTTCTCCCTTATCTCATTGTCGTTCCAAGAGGGGTACCTTTGGGGAAAGGGGGTCGTGACATTTAATTTTTTATGGTAACTAATTAAAATATTTATATTTATATTTACCTCCATACCCGAAACTCTTTTAGGATTCCAAGAGTAATTCACTTTGTAATTTGACCAGTACAATCTTATAGGAAAAAGTGATGTTCACTTATTCATTGTAACTAAATGTAACTCTTTACATTTTTTATTGTCACATATCTTAATTTCTATAAGTTTTTTAGTAAACAACTATTTAATATTAAGTATAATCTTTTATTTTTTAAATTTTATCTTCTCTAATTCCAAACATACTCCCACTATCTTTTTATATACTATATTCTTTTAGAATATCTTACTTGTATATGTGAATCCTTTTGTGTTAGGAAATAACTCCTTCCCCATCTTATTAGGAATATTATAAAAATTAACTATTGTATCCATATCATGTATGGTATTACATATGTTGAAATCATTTTTCTTGAAAATAAAATAATTCTTAAAATATGCCACTAATGGGTGGTAAAATCATATTCCTTCATATTTTATCAAATAATTGGATAATTTGTTTTACCATTTTCATCCTTTTCAAGTGTGTAATAGAATTTTATGAATCATAAACCATATGTATACAATCGATCATCTTAATTTTTTTCAAAAAAAAAAACTCTTTATTGTTGAGCGAATTCCATTATCATAAAATAGAATTAAAATTAAGACACAAATCCTTTATATAGATTCATCTGAGATTGATAAATTATTTTATAGTCAAAACGTTGTTGTAGAAAATTTATGATTTATAATTTTAATGAAAACTAAAAGATATATCAATTATGAACTTGATTTTAAACTCATTTTTATTTACAACACTTGTGAAATATACATTAAGTTTCACATACACATTGAAAGTAAATAATTTCTATCTATAACACCTATAACTGACATGTAAATTCCATGAAGTTTCCTAAAACTCATTTAGGTATATTGATAATACATTATATGGAATTATTAATCACTCTCCCTAATAATACTAGGTTTCAATGACCTTGACTGGCTTCTTGTAGAAATATTGTTTTTCATCTTTAACTAACTTTTATTTTTCTAGTTTAAAATTTTACCCACTTTTACTGTCTATATGACATTAGTTCCTAAACATAATATACCCATTTCACTTATTCTAAACCCTATGAGAATAGTGGGTAAATATTATTGAATTAAATAATATTGTTGAAACATTTATTACATGAAAATAAGATGAATTTCCTAACTAGAAGAATTCAATTTTATTATACCTTAAATCATGTTATAGAATTGAAAAGGTCATATACAATGTGTATTAAAAACAACCATATCATTTTATTAAACAATTTTTTTAAAAGGTTGGGGCTGAAGCCTCATTTTATTATTAAAGCAAAGACCTCTTTTTACTAGGTAGAGGGAGACCCATTACATAACCCGAAGGCCCAAGGCCAAGTGGCCTAAATACAAGACTTGAAAGACCTTTCTTAGCCCAAAGGACCCTTCGGTGAATAGTACTGCTACAGTACCCAGGCTGCTACAGTCCCGCCACCACTATAGTTTCTTTTACAGTACCTCTTCCGCTACAGTGGCACCACTGCTACAGTACTACTACAGTGCCCTGTTATAGTGCTGATACAGTAACCTGGAAATTTTTCCCTGCCCAGATTCGATCCTGGGTCTTTTGGATGCCAAACTGAAGCTTATACCACTTGGGTACAAGCTTTTTGGCATTTTATTAAAAAAAAATTGTTTTCGCCCTCTTCTAAAGAGAAAAATGAGTTGAAATACACATTATGTGACATGATTTTCAAATATTGAAGCATCCAAATTATCAATGAAACAACTCATTTTCTCCATTACTTGTAAGAAAACTTAAAACTCATTCAATACTTTATAATCTTTAAACCACCTATATATTTTTAAATTTTATAAAAAATATAGTTGATATCATATATATGTCATAATAAGCCTTAAGGAAACCATTATTCACACCAAATCATTAACATATTCAATCATATTGAATATCATTTGGCATACTCAATCATATTGAGTATATAAAACTAATATTACATAGATTATTTATTATCTAATGCCTTTGAAACCAAAAGTGTACCATTACATTCTTAATAATAAACTATATTCAGTTGTCGAACAATTTAAACACTTGGTGACTTATAAAGGAACTCTTACAACATAAATAAATTTCCTTAAGAATGTTTATTAAGCTACCAGTCTGAGGAGTCACTCACATTAAGCTTATCCTCATAAGGATTGATCTCAAGATCAATTTTGATAATGATATTATTTATATACAAAATAATCTTAATCACATGAGTATCATGTTTTACCACTTCATGAAGACATTTATTAATTTTTATTCCACTAAAAATGATGAGATCTTTTTAAAATTTATCATACACTTTAGTGGTCCAAGATCCATATTTCGCTAAGCAATGAGCCTAATTTGATTTTCCTCCCACCACTTAGCTATTTATTTAATGAATCATCCAACTTATATCTTATATGAATCTTATATATTTGACTTGACAACCCTTTATCCCATCCATAATATGGATAAACCCATTTCCATTCCTATAGAATCCTAATTCTTAGGGTTTTCCAGAAAAGTGTTACTCAAAGAAAACAAAAATATTAGGCTAACAAAAGATAATCTTGGAATACACTACTTTGGAAGAACCTACTCAAAAATGATCTAGTTTCATTCATTACTTTCTTTTTTTACACAAGATAATCCAAGAGCACCCTACTTTGGAAGAATATATCTGGTTGGATGATTAAGATCTTGAAATGTTTTGATGTGGAATGAATATTGCACATAGTATTTCAAAGGTGATTTAAATCTCGCAATATTATCTCATTTTATTCCATTTGTATGAATGCTTATAGTGATTTAGTTTGGATATTCTGTCCAGAAAATGAATATGTTCAAACCATATTGATGTGTAACCCTTTACACAACCCAAAATTTGTGTTACTCACACAAAATTTAGAAGTCAAAAAGATTCATACATATTGAAATGCATTATATGAATAAGGTACATGAATTTTTTTGTAAAGGTATATATTTATATGAAATTGATAACCAAAAAATTATTAATCCCAAATAAATAGATAACCAACCCCATTCACCTTTTTAGATAAGGCAAAAGCCTCCAGGTCGGTAGGTAGTCCAACCCCTAGTCCCCCTCCATGAGGATACTTTACTCAAGAGAGAATTAAATTCATCATAATTATAAAACCTAATATGCATAAACTATATTCAAAAACTAAATCCAAGTTCATTACTTCAATTCATATAATGAATATGTCCTTACTGTATGATAGTTTTAAATATTTTAAATAATAATTTCAACGTAAGGTGTGGTGTTAGTAAGGAATTTCAAGCCCTGTAGAGCCTCGATATTATTATTTGAAAAATAATAGATATAATATACCATGCTTGATTTTTTTATAAATAATGCAATACCTCATGAATTATGTCTTATATGGGAGAACTGAGATTACCATTAAATCCAGGATGTCGGTTTTACCCTATGAATGATGTAAGTTTGGTCAATGTTGGGAATTTCAGTAGATTGCAGTAGCTAGTAGATATTATATATAAATAAATAAATAAAATTTATTTTTTATTTATTGTTTAATTTTTGTTTTAACTTATAATAGCCTAAATTTAAACCTTTTTAGAGACAATATATAGGTTTAGCCACATAACTCTGGGAGATTGAGAACAAGGAATCATCACAGTAGGGGAGACTTTTTATAATCAGATAAAGGTGGATCGAGGATCTATGATTGAAATAACATAAGGCTTGTAATTTATATCAAGGATCTTGGATATCTCAAAAAAAATAATTTATAATCATTCTTCTCAAATGATCGATCCAAACCCAAGGAAGGACTTTTTATTTTGTTAGTTTATTATCACCATTCTTTATTTTACATGACGAATGAGAATTAATTATTTTAGAAAATAATTCACAGATAATTTTTATTGAATTTACCTTGGTTATTTTTATTCCTAGATTTAGTAATTTTTTTTTTGATTGAAACCCCTATGATCCATCATTATTATGTCGATGAAATTGGGCAAGCCTATCATGCTTGGTCCCGATTTCCTCACTTTTTTGTTTCACACCTTTCTACCTTCGTTTATCAAACACTCATTATCGGTACTTCGATTGGCTAACGAATCGACAATATTAGGGAACTAGTTTTTATGTGTGTTTCAATGTTAGGGTTCCATTGATTGTTGTGTAGTTTTGATACCACATAATTCTATATGATGGATGATTGATGATAATGAAAAAACTGATGGTGAATGTAGAATTTTCAAATTCACTGGATATGGCAAGTGAGTGACGCATAGAGTGACGAGGTATGTTTTCCAATGAAGTGGTGGATATAATATATCCATAGATGATGTTAAAATCTCAATAAATGTGGGTTGTGGGTGTTTTTATCAAGTTTTTTGGTGGATGCAGTGATTGTAGGGAATTATTTGTAAAATATGATGAAATTATAGAATTCTAGACAAATTCTAATATACACAGAATGTAGTTAGAAACGAAGCACGCTCGACTACAGCTAGTCACCAATGGTCATTGCTTGAAGGATCTAAATTCTAACCCCTTTAGATCATCCAAACATACTCCAAGAATCCACACACTCATTGTTCATCAAAATCTGAGTTCTAGCAAAGACCTTCTATGAATCATTCAGTGTTGTGACGATCACCTTGATCTCATGCCTTCGATCTGTTGAAGGTGTTATTGGATTGGTGCTCGAAGATATACTTTATCTCTCTGGAAGGTTGGAGGAGAGAGAATCTCTTATTCTATTAGAATGAACAACACCATGGTAATGATCTCTCTCCCTGCTTATATAGTGGATTGAGAAAATACCAAGAAAGGGTTCCCCAACCCCCAGAAAAATAACATCAAATAAATAATCAATCAATATATAATTATGATAAACTAAAATTCATCATAAATATTATTTATTTTTTATCGCATACTTGTAATATATTAAATTCATTACGTGATAAAACTGAGTCATTTAACTTTACTCATATTTTTTTCTAATATTAAACAAACCTAGAATATTAAATTAATATTCATTCGAATAATATTATACCACATAATTACTTAAACACGTTTAAATAATTTTAATAAATAAATTCAACCTAATTATTCTTTACCTATATAATAATGAATTTATTTATTTAGTGATGATTGTTAAAACTGGACAATTCTTGGACCTCGTGGTGGGATCCACCACCTTTTAAATATCAATTCATCATAGTTGGATAGATTCTTGAATATTCTATTGTGTGTGACCCTATAAGACCTTATCTTGATAATAGTAAACGATATTTAGAGAATAAGAGTGGAATCTAGCAACCCATTAAGACCCATAAAGAGATAAGTAATAATCATAACAATGAAAACCAACATAAAAACACATACTGTGCAATAAAATCTCTTTGTATTTAGATATATAATAAAGAAATACACACATATGTGTCATCATCCTTTTTGGATTTATTATTTTTTGATCAAACTAGATGGTCTTACCTCTGAATACCTTGACCAATGATTTATGAAGTTACTACCATTCTAATCAACCAGGCCTAATATTTATTACTTCCTCAACTTGAAAGCGAATAATTCTATCTTAGTCATTCAACTAATTCCATAACATAAATGACAACCCCAATATAAGCTTCCTCACTATTATTTCATTATCATGGTTTTTCCCTTTCATCAAATTACACAATAAAATGGAACACATTGATAGTGATCACAATTCATGAGGCTAATACACATTTCCATTATAGAAACATCCAATGACACCCAAAACATGTGGTGTTCGGATTGGAAGGTCTATCCTCATGATCTCACCTACTATAAATCACCAATTTTGGACTTCATGAGATGATGTCTCAATGCTTATGTGCCCCTATCACCTAATAGTCAGACATCAACTATGTCTAGTCATTTTGATGTACCTTAACCATAGGGATTATGTTTAAGATTAATGTCACAGTATCTCGAGGTTCTAATTATATCATAGTATCTGCTATGATCTTTTGATAAAAAAATTAATCTATGGAAATTACTATTAAATAGTAGAAGTAGAAATGTATACACTATAATCATAAGTGTACATTATGTATATGTAACTGTAAACATGAAATGGAAATTGAAAAGTATTATTTAGTTGGGTCTAGGGAACCCACTTTTACAAGACTCCCACTTGTACTAAAGATAAATTTCTAACTAATTTTCTTCTCTTGCGTTATTAAGATCACATTTACTCTAAGTTATGGATTTATTTATTGGGTATGTCATGTCTCCACTGTGTGGAAATTCTATTATGTGTGACCTCATCTCCTTGAGTAGAAACATCAAGAGATTTAAAAGATGAGTGTATTACTTTTTTTCCACTGTAAAAAAAACTTGAAATATTTTCTAGTAAGGATACAAAAATTTACATTATTATAATTCATTACTTACGAGGGGTGATTCTAGGAACTAGAATAAATCATTGTTTATTTTACACTACTTTTTAGCTGTCTCAAAAGTGGAACATTCTTGATATTTGTAGATATAGCTACCACAAGCTTGGATGAGCTTTTCATACTCATTACCTAATCCTTACTGTGAAATTATATCATATCATACTTATAGGAAAACTTTTTTAACCCCTTTTAACAAGTATCCATTCCTCTCCACATACCAGGTACATATCCTTTGTACTTATAAAGTACAATTAGATAGTTCTTACTACTTCCCTTGTAGTTTTCTTGGATATAACTGATATTTTCCTACTATAAATATTTATTGGTAATATCATATCTTGTACATATCATGGAATATTTGATTTATCTATTGCTAAATCATATATAATTCAACTCACAATATTAATCTTCTCCCATGAACTATACAATTTATCTTAAAGAGATTTATGCCATGATACATTGGTATCAATTCTCTCTTGAATTGTTCCTACTTGTATTTTTCAGTACTATGTCAGTATATGTGCGATTTAATATGTCTAAGAAAATGTTAGATCCACCTCAATAGATCCTATTCCCAGGAACTTCGGTTTTTAATTTATGTTAATCACTAGATAATTTCTTTTATTGTGGTCTTAACCGCCTATAAAACCAATAGTTATTTTCCATATGTTACAAAATATATTTTACTTGGAAAAAAATATCACTCCCACTAAACTCTATTAGACACATGAATATTCTACAACCTTTTTTAGTTTAATATTGATCTGGATTTGAGTAACTTTCACCCCTTATTGACATTATATGGTCTCATTATCCCTTTATTGTTGCATCGTATAGACACCTTCCACGATTGATGGTCTTGACATCCAATGCTAAATAAAATGATCATATAAATTAACTATGAAAAGTAAAATTATAATGGATTTAGGAATAACAACTTGGTATTACCAATCAAGCCTTATTGGTACAATGCGTGTACCATCCATGTGTCATATTACTTGAACACTCACCACGATATTCAAAATAATAATCCCCTATTCTTTGATACATGGAATCCATTATTTTAATTTCTATTTTCAATCTTAGATAATTTCCATATACTGCTTACCTGTAGGAATTATTATTCTCAATGAATAATGTATCACCGACTGCAATGAAAATAAAACCATCACTATAGTTTTATCCATCCAACACAGTATGTGTCTATGGAACATTCCTTTTTCCATGAGATCTTATGGAATTTTTTCTCATTCCCACTACTTGTACATCTACAATATTGACTAAACCCAAGTCAATCTTTCTCCCACTTTCTCAAGTAGAGATGTTCACACTTTTATATAAATTTAGTCAATCACTTAACTACAACTTTTCTATCATAGGAATTTGTATAATATCCCAAGAAACATTTATGATAAATACTTTAGATTCGCATTATGTTTTTCTTGATGCATGTTTTTTATATTATTAGAAAACTCTTTTCATCCAAACATACATTTTTATGACATAATGTATTTCCATCATATTATAACTCATATGATATTCACTTTTCATTATAGTTGGAAAATTATGATAGGAAAATGTGTTTATTTGTGATGCATGTCATAAAAATGATGGGAGTCACTGCAATGCATATAATTATCAACACTGAAGATCCTTTAATTACATCATTACAATGATGTGTATAAATAAATGTTCATTTAATAATTACTCGAAGAAACATTTTGTTCATCAATGTTAACATGTAAGACCCATCATCGATCCTCCCCATTAACATCATATATCTAATGTGGATAAGGTAATGTGTGTTTAATAATTACTCCACACTACATCATATTGATCGATGAATGCTTGTTCAAGATATTCTTAAGTAGAATAGATTCAAGAAACACATATCTTCTGACCATGGTAGTGGGCCTCAGCCGTGCCGATGGAGGTTACATGCATCTAGCAACCAGAGGAAACTGTGGCAGCGGGCCTCAGCTGTGCTGGCGGAGGTCACATGGATCTAGCAACCAGAGGTGGGTGAAGGAGGAAGATCTGGACACGATGGACCCATGGGGCATGTCGCTGGCTGGAAATAGGAGGTCCGGGTTGGAGGGGTGTTGCCAACTAGGTGAGGTGGCTCTCGGTGGGTCGCTGAGGAGCGCACTAGGTGGAGGGCGGCGGGCGTCAGCGGCTGAGGGTCACTGAACGAGGTAGAGGGGTCGACCCCTTTTTGATTTTTTTATCTTTATGCCCACTCCAGGTTCACTCCCATGGTCTTACTCTCCTTTTTCTTTATTTTTATGTGGATTTCTCTAGACCCGGTTGCACACTACCCCCTCCAAACTTGAGCCTTTATTTTTTCTAAAGTCTATTATAATAAAATAATTATAGTAATTATAATATTATAATTATATAAGTTTTATAATTTTAGAATTTTAACATAAATTTGGAATGAACTCTGGGTATAAAAAAAATTTTCGGCCGCCTGAGTTCGGTATTTCATCGAAATCTGTCACCGATGATACAACCTGGGTCGAAAATCATATATATAAAATATGTTTTAAATATTAATACCTGAAAACTCAAAATTTTCAATCCAATTTTTTTACTTTGAGATGACTATAACTTGGACATCCAAAATCAGATTGAGGCGTGGTTGTATTAGTTGGGAATGAATTTAAACACAGTAATTTAATTTAATGAAAATAATTTTTTTTTGGCTCAAAAAAATCACACGCTCCATCTGATACCAATTTAAGGTACCAGGGCACATAGTGGAACCCGGTGGGTTGGGGAATTTTAAATTTTTTTATCACCGGAGTGACAAAACATGTCATCTCCAATGATCAAATCCTCAATAGAGGTCCAAGTATCTCACATGAGTTAAACAGAGCACAAAAAATAAAACCGAACACATACCTTGTTCGAAACGAATCACGCTGGAATGCAGCTAGTTACTGATGATCTTTGCTCAAAGGATCTGAATTCAAACCCCTCTAGACCATCCATACACACTCCAAGAATCTACGCACTCACCGTTCATCAAAATACGGTTGCTAGTGTGTACCTCTGAAGAATCCTTCGATGTCGTGACGGTCACCTCAATCTCATGCCTTCGATCCGTCAAAGGCGTTCTTGGATCATTCCTAAAAGAGATACTTTCTCTCTCCAGAAGGTGGGATGATAAATAAGCTCTCATTCCATTGGAATGAACAATGACATTATAATGAGCTATCTCCCTACTTATATAGTGGATTGAGTAAATACCCAGAAAGGGTTCCCCAGCCCTTAGAAAAATAACATCCATTAAATAAGTCATAAATAAAAAATTATGATGAACTAAAATGCATCATAAATATTATTTATATTTTTATCACATACTTGTAATATATTAAATATATTACATGATAAACCCATGTCATTTAACTAGACTCATAATTCTCGCTAATATTAAACGAACCTGAAATAATAAAATAATTTTTGTTTGAATAATATTATACCTCATATTTACTTAAACACTTTTAAATACTTTTAATAAATAAATTAAACCTAATTATTCTTTACTTGAATAATAATGAATTTATTTATTTATCGGTGATCATTAAAACTAGCCAATTCTCAGACCCCGCAGTGGGGCCCACCATGTCCAAAATACATATTCACATGAATAAGGAAGATTATTGAATAAGCTATTGTGTGTGACCCTCTAGGCCCTTATCCTGATAACAATGAATAATATTCAGATATCAAGAGCTTAATATAGAAACCCTTCAAGGCCCCTAAAGAGATAAGAGGTAATCATAGCAATGACAACCAGCCTGCGAACATGCATTGTGTATTATAATCTCTTTGTCTTTAGATGTCTTATAAAGTAGGACGTACACTTGTATCATCATCCACTATTTCTTTATTATTTTTTGATCTAACTAAACAAAATTACATCTGGCTACCTTGCCCAAGGATTTATAAATGTACTACCATCCCAATCAATCAAGCCTCAGATATATTACTTCCTCAACTTGGAAGTGACAAACTTGATATTGATCATTCAACCAATACCATACCACCAATGACATAACCAACACAAGATATCTCTCCATGATTTCATTATCATGTTTTTTTCCTTGCCACAAAGTACACAATAAAATGAAACACATTGATAATAATTTAAAGTCAGGAGACCAATACACATGTCCATAGATAATAACATCCAATGTCACTCAAAACATGTGTTTGTTTTCTATTATAGGTTCTTTCCTCATGATATCACCTGCTTGAAATCACTAAGTGTGAAATTCATGAGATGAACTCTCAATGCATATGAGCTCCCAACACCTGATAGTTAGACATCAATTGTGTCCAATTAATATGATGTATCTAGACCATAAGACATATGTTTAAGATTAATTTCATAGTATCTAGAGGATATCATTATAGTTTTGGATTGTCTATAACCTTTTGATACAAAAATTAATCTATGGACATTAACATTAAATAGTGGATGCAGAAATTTCTACACTATAATGATAAGTGTACAACATGCATATCAAACTATATACATGGAATGGAAATCAAAAAGTACCGTTTAGTTGGGTCTAGGAAACCCACTATTACAAAAAAGGGATACTCCACTCGAGTCTATTATTTCACCCATTTTTATGGGGACAGGGATCCTCCAACACTATCAAAGTGAAGGAACCATGATGTAATGCCCCGACCCCAGTTACCCAGAGTCGGTGCATTATTACGTAACATTGGCATGATCACAAAAGATCAAGTCTCAAAAGACCGATTAGTTTAGTAGCCTTGGAATCACTAGATACATTCATAAGTCCTACATACATCATAAAGTAAAACAAAACTACAACAACATCTTGTCTTCATATCCCCTCATACTATCCCTACAGGTCATTCATAATATACTTCTTCACATCCTGGAAAAATTAAAACATTGGAAGGGGTGAGCTCAGATGCTCAGTAAGGATAACAACATAGCTGAAGCTTTTATAAATAAACATAAACATTTAAGGCAATGTATAACTAAAACAAAAGCCTTTTAAACTTGAACTTTAGAATAATATGGAAAAAATAAAATGAAATAATGCCATTTACTTATTCACATGGTTATTCTACTAGTCGAATAATCACATGCAATATCAATAACCACTTTCATAATAATGGAATGCATAATGCCAGCCTACCATAACCACGTAGCCAAGGCCTCGTGACAAGACTACAAATAAGATTTTGTCAAGGCCTCGTGCCAAGACACTAGTTTGTCTCATGAGACCCGCCGATGCATCGAGGAGCTATAGCGGGCTCCACCCGTCACTTATTAAGTCTAATGCATTCCTTATATGAAAAGGTTTAAAAATATCATAAACCATAACATAATTGTATCACATAAAACATGCATAAAGGAAACATGACATTTCCACATTTCAATCACAAGATATCAATACAACACATTTATATAATAAAACCATTTTCAATACCAAAATAAAAGAAAAGTAAAACATGGTATTTATTTTTCATTTAAAAAAATTATGTCTTGTAGAGGAAACTGAAACTCAAATAATGGTCATAGCGGCGGAGAAGTCGTTGTCGCCGCATACGTACGACAAAAAAACATTCCTTTTTGTCGTTTAGTAAAACGCTTCGTATAAAAAGATTCCTTTTGAATAAACGTAAAAGTCAAAGGGGTTTATACACCGTATAAAAGAAATTTGTGTATAAAACAAAATATGCCTCAATGAATGGAGATTGAGACGAAGTCCCTTACAAAGATCATTTTTTAAATAAAATAGATCTATTATGTGTATTCACTATAAGAACACATAAAGAAAGTAAAAATACAAGATAGGACATAATAATATCATGGCATAATTTGAAAGTAGGAGATTAACCTAAAGAACGGAAATTGGGTTAAGAAGTTCCCTTACCTCATGTCCGACTTGACTCGATCATTCTTTATCCTCCTAAATAATAAACTAGAGTTAATTTATACTTGCTTAAGAACCTTTTTCAAGTTCATTATTCCTTTTATATCACCTATTACCATGTTATGAACATTATGTAATTATTTTAGTTAACAACAGTCGTTTTGTCGATCTTTGGAACTTGAGTCAAAAATAAACTTCTTATAATTACAAGTTGTTCATGTGGTAAAATATCAATTATATCCAGAATTATATTCATGATGTAGATATCATATATATAATATATATCCAGTATATATATGCATTTATAATATTACGTAACATTTAGAGGTAAGAAATGAAATGCACCGTTCATAGAGATGGTAAGTCGTACGTACGCATGAACGCTACTTTCATTTCTATTTCATATTTAATGGAATGAAATCATAATGATATAATGTTATATTATAATTACAGTATAATATAATATATAATATCATTTACTCCATCCTTTATACATCCCACATATGGCATTAACAATTCAAATCACTTTGAGGGGGCGGTAGTCCACACTTCCTCAAATGCAATTATCGCATTTGCACAACATGCAAAGCATAAAGATATGTTTTAAATGTAAAATAAAGAAGAATATAGAAGAACTAAATATAATATATATCATAAATAAATATAGTTCCATCATAATAGACACCATGAGAGGTGGTAGGGGAAGATAGAACAATCATCATTTCGTGAGGCAGTAATTCGCCATCCACGGAAACAATATGTTATTTAACCATTAGACGGAGGTGTGTGTAAGTGTAGCTCAAATACTTATCATAAAAACATCCTAGTATATTGAATATACTGGTTTTGTTACAAAATATAGGAATAAAAAGAGTTTATGGGGTTGGAGAAGCAAAATAAAACAAAAGAACCCAAGTGAAGACATTACCTTTAAAATCGGGTAACTCTTTTTGATTTGAGCCAAAGGATTCCTTGGGAAGACCTCTGCCAAAAGTGAGGATTCTGGGAGTAAGAGAGGTAATTTGGGAGATTATTTGGGCAGATCGTGGCCAATCCAAATGCCTTGAAGGTGTGAATAAGGTGGTAGAGGTGGGGGCCTTTTATAAGAGGAGAGGAGGGGCACTCTTGGAAAGTCATTAAATGTTACATTATTATGAAATGATTTTTGGATTTAAAAGGTCCCACAATTATAAATATCAAGGATAAGGTGATAAGGGTTAGAAATCTACTCATACAATAGGTTTTTGACAAGTGTAAGTCTTAGAGTTTACATTATCTTTTCATTTTATTTAAATCGTTAATTAATGAGGTAATCGCTGCATCATCATTGTGTAATAAAAAATTTAATTTATTTAATGTCTAAAAATTATTAAAAAATTACCATGATGTAGGAAATATTTTTAAATTTCCAATGAATATTTATAGTACAAAAGTTAACTTATATAACCCCATTTAATAATTGTTTTAGTAAAACAACACATGTTTGTGACAATTTTAATTTTACTTTAAATAAAAAGTTATTAATGTCATTTTCTTACCCAAGTGGCTCCATGGGGTCCCCAAGTTGACCCATGGATTGTCTTGGTCGTCCATGACTCATCCAATAAGTGTAGGACAAGTGTAAATATATTTATATATTTTTATAATATCATTTTTACCTTAAATTTCACTAATTACCTTTAAACGCGATTAATAAAACTTAAAAGTTACTATTCACCAAAAAATTATTTTAATACCATTGAACCATATTTTACATCCTAATGACAACCATGTATGTCTATTTTTTGAAATTCAATTCATAGAAGTGGTAAAGTTTCATTTAAACAAAAAATCAGTTTTTTAACTAACACTTAGTGGTTTCACTATTCATCAAAAATTGAAGTTTTTTTGAACAAGGCCAAAATTTCACCCTAAGCTATAATTGATATTCCAAATTCAAAAATGATGTCTATTTTACAAAATTCAAAACATATAATTTGCATTAATTAATTTTATAATTATTTCCCGCTATCACAACAAATAGCGTGTTTTTAAGAAACAATATATATCAAAAGATTGACAATTGTTTATGTCCAATTTCAAAGTGAAATTAATTCTAATGACCACCATTGGATAAATGGTAAAAATATATTCTAATTATACTTTAAAACCACTAAATAGTATAATTTATCACTATAAATTATTTTGATTAAAAAAGTTGTTTTTAAGTATTTTTCACTATTCATAAAAAATTGGAAGTTCTCAGAAAATAACAAAAAATTCAACTTAGGATAATTTCGATATTCCGAATATAAAAATGAAGTCAATTTTGAAATATAAAATTTATATAATTTCAAAAAGTGGGTATTAATATTCATAACAGCTACTTTGGTTGGTCGCGGTGTGTTAGAATCTCGAACTTGCATACAATGCAAGCTATTGTATTATTGAAAGAGAGGCGTACCGTAGAGGCTCGGGGTGTTAAATTCTACCCTCCTTCAATAAATTTCCTCCTCGCAATTTTGAAATTTCACTTCGAAAATAAAAGGTTGAAAATAGAAAATACCTTTGTGGAAAACCCACATTGGAAATAAGGTTAATAAAATTTAGCCTTAATAAGAGGGAAAGGGAAATGAAAAAGTCACCACCAAATTATGATCTCGATAAGGAGAATATTGGTGGAAATTAGAGACATATAATTGGAGGAAAAATGTAAATATTTGTAGGGAGTGATTGAGGTCATCAATCACAAACAAGTGTAAAATTGAGGGCCTCAAAGCCTTCAATCTATGGTGATTTAAAATATCATCAGTTCAATAAAACATAAGGTATTAGGATAACACTTTTTTTTAATATCCCTTATCTAATGTTTAAGAATTAATTTATTCATAGAATAAGAGAGAGGTATATATATATATATACTTGACAAGTAGAGTTCCAACCTTCAACTAATTTCTACAAAAAACTCATCTTTCACTCAAAAAGATAATAGAACTCAAAAAAATTATATTTATCCTAATCGCACAAGGTTCCAAATATTAACACATACCATGAAGGAAAATATTTTTTAATAACCAGGAACTTCATGTAGGCTAGTGGTATTTAATAAAGGCCTGTCACACTATGGTTGTGGTTTTGATTCCTGTAGCTGTGTCCGACGCGGCGGGTTATCCCCCGATCTACAGGTTATCCTTTTACTAAAACTATAGTATTATAATATTCCAAAAAGAATCTTCAGAAATGTTTTAACCTTAAACAATACTATACAGAGTTCAACTTAATCCATTCCAACCTTTATAGTTATCCAAAGTACCTCTATCCAGACTTTCTCTAAAAGGTCTCTAAATTCCAAAATCAATTATAACATCAGATTCCCCCCAAAAGTAAAGTTTATCTTATTTTCACATACTAAAAATATGATTACCTTCATCATATTAAAACCTTAATGAAAAAAAAAGTACTGCAGTACAATCCTTATATATATCACATTATTCTTATAACCAGAATATAATCCTTGAGTCCAAAAGCACCAATACATTAATTATTCCACTTCAAATGTAGTAACAACATAAGATTGTCCTTGATCCCTTGTCATTTTCTGAGGTAAGTTTTCCTGACACTTAGGACATTCATTTTCATAATGCCCCATTTCCCTACAATTGTAGCATCCAACATTGATAGCCTCTTTCTTTCCCTTGCATTCACGAGCCTGGTGACCTTTTTCTCCACATTTATAACAAACTCCCATTCCTTTTAGGCAAGTACCGGGGTGATTCATCCCACAATTATCGCATAATGGAAAATACTTCTTTCCCCTTTTCCATTAATCTGTCTCTTATTCCACTATTCTCTTCTTGTCTTGCTTTACTTTATTGTCATAAGATTTAGAGAATTCTTTTTATGTCTTGGTAGCACATGAGACAATATCTTCGTATAACGAGAAGGTTTGTGAGACTAATGCTTGACGGAGAAATGGTTTTAACCCATCAAAGAAACGATCAATCTTACTTCTTGGGTTACGTATATAATCTGCTTCATGCCTTGCAAACCTTGTAAAGTTAGCCTCATACTTTGCGACATTCTCATCCTCCTTTTGTCTCAGACTCAGAAATTTTCTTTCCATATCTGCTCGATGGTCATGAGGGAAGTATTTTTCTAATAAAATCTCTTTGAATTCCCTACATTCCATTCTTTATACTTCTTCATCTTACTTTGGGTTGTGAATCAGTGACCACCATTGATCGGCATCTCTAGTGAGGCGGTAAACTACCATGACAACCTTCTCCCTTTAGTTACTCCCCAAGGCATGGAATATTTTCTCTAAGGAGTTTATCCATTGCTCAGCTACTAATGGATTTGTACCCCCACTAAATGTTGGAGGTTGTTGCCTCATGAAGTGGTCTAACATTGATCCTCCATGTTGCAGATCAGGGTGCTCCATACGAGTACGGTTATTATTCATAACCTGAGTGAGTTGCCCCAGTATGGTGATAAGATGATCAGCACCAGTCGTATCACCAAATCCATTATAATTATCTTGAGGAGGAGGGAAATCCCTACATGGAGTGCTTGCATTGATATGGTTTCCATTCCTACCATTAGGCCCCATTTCTAAATAATGGCATAAACTAGATTAGTTTATGAATCAAAATACATAATTCCATACTTGTAAAACACTTAACATAAATTGATCTATAATCATAAAAATGTTTGCTTTGAGGAATTATATACTCATAAACCCTTCATAATGGTTTGTAAAGAAAATGAGAATTATCCTAAGCATATCCCCCGGGAGTGTCGTAACCAAGACTGCAGCAAGGCCCGTTGTCGTACACCAGTTCCCGTTCGAGTCTAGCTCAAAGTGGTGTTTTTAGGTTTTACCCCTAGGTACATCTGTTCCAGAGCCGCCTCTACCTGCTCGTATCCAGACAAGGATGTATTGCTCGGAAAACTCACAAAATCTCTATAATACCAAAATTATAGGAAGTTCTTCTATACTAATCCTCAAAGTCTATCTTAGGGCTATGTGCTCTAATCAGAGTTTATCTAAATCTAGCTTCCATGTTTAGTACTAAACTGCCTCTGATACCAACTGTAATTCCCCAACCCCAGTTACCCATAGTCGGTGCATTATTGCGTAACATTGGAATGATCACAGAAGATCAAGTCTCGAAAGACCGATTAGTTTCATAGCCTTGGAAACACTAGATACATTCATAAGTCCTACATTAAATCATAAATTAAAACAAAACTACAACAACATCTTGTCTTCATATGCCCTTATACTATCCCTGTAGGTCATTCATAATATACTTCTTCACATCCTGGAAAAATTAAAACATTAGAAGGGGTGAGATCAGATGCTCATTAAGGATAATAATATAACAGAAGCTTTCATAAATAAACATAAAAATTTAAGGCAATGTATAACTAAAACAAAAGCCTTATAAACTTGAACTTCTACATAATATGGAAAAAATAAAATGAAATGATGCCATTTACTTATTCACATGGATATTCTACTAGTCGAATAATCACGTGCAATATCAATAACCACTTTCATAATAATGGAATGCATAATTCCAGACTATCATAACCACGTAGCCAAGGCCTCGTGCCAAGACTACAAATAAGATTTTGTCAAGGCCAAGTTCCAAGACACTAGTTTGTCTCATGAGACCTGCTGATGCATCGAGGAGCTATAGCGGGCTCCACCTGTCACTTATTAAGTCCAATGCATTCCTTATATGAAAAGGTTTAAAAATATCATAAACCATAACATTATCGTATCCATAAAACATACATAAAGGAAACATAACATTTCCACATTTCAATCACAAGATATCAATACAACACATTGATATAATAAAACCATTTTCAATACCAAATAAAAGAAAAGTAAAACTTGGTATTTATTTTTCATTTAAAAAAATTATGGCATGTAGAGGAAGTCAAAACTCAAATAATGGTCATGGCGGTGGAGAAGTCGTTGTCTCCGCATTAATACGACAAAAAAACATTCCTTTTTGTCGTTTAGTAAAACGCTTTGTATAAAAATGTTCCTTTTGAAAAAACGTAAAAGTCAAAGGGGTTTATACACCGTATAAAAGAAATTTGTGTATAAAACAAAATATGCCTCAATGAATGGAGATTGAGACGAAGTCCCTTACAAATATAATTTTTTGAATAAAATAGATCTATTATGTGTATTCACTATAAGCACACATAAAGAATGTAAAAATACAAGATAGGACATAATAATATCATGGAATAATTTTAAAGTAAGAGATTAACCCAAAGAACGGAAATTGGGTTAAGAAGTTCCCTTACATCGTGTCCGACTTGACTCGATCGTTATTCATACTTCTGAATAATAAACTAGAGTTAATTTATACTTACTTAAGAACCTTTTTCAAGTTCATTATTCCTTTTATATCACTTATTAACATGTTATGAACATTATGTAATTATTTTAGTTAACAACGGTCGTTTTGTCGATCTTTGGAACTTGAGTCAAAAATAAGATTCTTATAATTACAAGTTGTTCATGTGGTAAAATATCAATTATATCTAGAATTATATTCATGATGTAGATATCATATATATAATATATATCCAGTATATATATTTATTTATAATATTATGTAACATTTGGAGGTAAGAAATGAAATGCACCGTTCATGGAGACGGTAAGCCGTACGTACGCATGAACGCTACTTTCATTTCTATTTACTATTTAATGGAATGAAATAATAATGATATAATGTTATATTATAATTCCAGTATAATATAATATATAATATCATTTACTCCATCCTTTATACATCACACATATGGCATTAGTGATTCAAATCACTTTGAGGGGGAAGTAGTAAACACTTCCTCAAATGAAATTATCGCATTTGCACAACATGCAAAGCATAAAGATATGTTTTAAATGTAAAATACAGAAGAATATAGAGGAAATAAATATAATATGTATCATAAATAAATATAGTTCCATCATAATGGCCACCATGAGAGGTGGTAGGGGAAGATAGAACAATCATCGTTTTGTGAGGCAGTAATTCACCATCCACGGAAAAAGTATGTTCTTTAACCATTAGACGGAGGTGTGTGTAAGTGTAGCTCTAATACTTATCATAAAAAAATCCTAGTATATTGAAGATACTGGTTTTGTTACAAAATATAGGAATAAAAAGAGTTTATGGGGTTGGAGAAGCAAAATAAAACAAAAGAACCCAAGTGAAGACATTACCTTTAAAATCGGGTAACTCTTTTTGATTTGATCCAAAGACTTCTTTGGGAAGACTTCTGCCCAAAGTGAGGATTATAGGAGTAATAGAGGGATGTTGGGAGAGTATTTGGGCATAGTTTGGCCGAGTCAAATGGCTTGATGGTGTGAATAAGGTGGTAGAGGTGGGGGCCTTTTATAAGAGGAGAGGAGGGGTACTCTTAGAAAGTCATGAAATGTTACATTATTATGAAATTATTTTTGGATTTTAAAGGTCCCACAATGATATATGTAGAGTATAAGGTGATAAGGTTTAGAAATATACTCATCCAATAGGTTTTTGAAAAGTGTAAGTCTTATATTTTACATTATCATTTCATTTTATTTAAATCGTTAATTAATGAGGTAATCGCTGCATCATCATTGTGTCATAATAAATTTAATTTATTTAATGTCTAAAAATTATAAACAAATTACCATGATGTAGGAAATATTTTTAGATTTCCAATTAATATTTATAGTAAAAAAGTTAACTTATATAACCCCATGTAATAATTGTTTTAGTAAAACAACACATGTTTGTGACAATTTTTATTTTACTTTAAATAAAAAGTTATTAATGTCATTTCCTTACCCAAGTGGCTCCATGGGGTCCCCAAGTTGACCCATGGATTTTCTTGGTCTTCCATGACTCATCCAATAAGTGTAGGACAAGTGTCAAGATATTTTTATATTTTTATAATATCATTTTTACATTAAATTTCACTAATTACCTTTATTCACGATTAATAAAACTTAAAAGTTACTATTCACCAAAAAATTATTTTAATCCCATTGAACCATATTTTACATCCTAATGAAAACCATGTATGTTGGATTTTTGAAATTCAATTCATAGAAGTGGTAAAGTTTAATTTAAACGAAAAATCAGTTTTTTAACGACCACTTAGTGGTTTTACTATTCATAAAAAATTGATGTTTTTCAGAACAATGCCAAAATTTCACCCTAGGCTATAATTGATATTCTGAATTCAAAAATGATGTCTATTTTACAAAATTACAAACATATAAGTTGCATTAATTAATTTTATAATTAATTCCCGCTGTCACAACAAATAGCGTGTTTTTAAGAAACAATATATATCAAAAGATTGACAATTGTTTATGTCTAATTTCAAAGTGAAATTAATTATAATGACCACCATTGGATAAAATGGTAAAAATATATTCTAATTATACTTTAAAACCACTCAATAGTATAATTTATCACTATAAATTATTTTTATTAAAAAAGTTGTTTTTATGTATTTTCACTATTCATAAAAAATTGGAAGTTCTCAGAAAATTACAAAAAATTCAACTTAGGATAATTTCGATATTACGAATACAAAAATGAAGTCCATTTTGAAATATAAAATTTATATAATTTCAAAAGGTGGTTATTACTATTCATAATAGCTACTTTGGATGGTCGCGGTGTGTTAGAATCTCGAACTTGTGTACAATGCAAGCTATTGCATTATTGAAAGAGAGGCATATCGTGGAAGCTCGGGGTGTTACACATGATGATTTCTTGAGAGTACAGAAAGTGGAATCTATGATAATATTTTACTGGTGGCTAGTTGAGATAAACCATACCATGGGGATTGAGTACCTCCAATGAGCATATATGGAGTATTTTGTTTATCCTCTATTTTTTTGATTTAGAGATGACTTTATATTTGATTATTTATATTTTGTTATTTCAAGGTGCCCTACTAGGTATGATTATACTCATTCCTACATGGGTTCTTCCCACACATGTCATGTATTATATAGGCGATGAGCCTTTTGATAGAATCCTAAGAAGACCAGAAGTAGGTGGATCATAATAGTGAAGTGTAGCAGAGATAAATAGTGAGTGGGATTATTTTGGAGAAATACACACTTTTATCTAGTATTTTGGGCCTTCTATCATACTCTAATGTGGGATATTAGTAGTTTATGCATGGAAAATTTTCTACTAGTAGTTTACTTTACTGAAACACTTAATGGATGTGGATACATGTGCGTGTGTACAGGTACATTAGGATAAGGCCTCCCATATGTGTAACCTTCCTACTTGGCTCTAGTTTCCAACCCCTGACCTATTGGAGGTGAGCTTGGGGGGTCAAAATCATCTTATTACTGACTAATAAATCCCTGATGGGTTGGGTCATGTTATTAGAGAAAAGGTCATCGTAGGATATGATTTTGGAGATAGTTTGGTCTCAAGGATTGGTTTGGGACTGGGAAAATAGTATTTAAGCGTATCATGTTTAGAGCTTAGGCCAAAGAACCCAATGATGGTAAAGTGACCGACATATTCATACACCAAGACTCTTATAAACTGCTTATTGACTATGTGCACATGGAAATTGGTTGTAGGGAAAACAATAGTAAATGCTTCATATAATAAGGGGTTGTGGTTTCCATGTCCTTCATGAGTTAACTACCAAGATATGATCATTGACTGTTGTGTATATTGACTATTACATGAAGATTTTGTGATGACAATGAGTATAAATACCACAATAGGATCATGATGATGACCCTTTGAGATATGTGGCCTCTGTACTTAGTCCTAATCATGAGATGAACCCTCTAGGTGGGTAGCAATCGATGACACCACCCTTGGAACACCACATTGACCCACTTCTGATGGTTGAGGTGGATGTTTCCCTTAAGGTTGAGGAGTATTTGGTTCTGATGGTATCAGAATATGATGCACATAGGCTTAGTGTTCATCATGAGTTTCAAAGGTAAAGACCACTGTTGATGCTCATAATGGAGCATTACACACTTTTCTATGGAAGGAAATATTTCATGCATATTTGGTGATGGGTAAACATCGTGCCTTATTTTCTTCAACCTTATGGAATCAGAGTTTCAGCTTGCCTCTTGTGCATAGATTGGATACTATACACTAGAAGGACATCGAGCAGACAATATTTCTCACATCATTACTCCTCATGCTGACATGGCCATCACACAAAGAAACCACACTTGATTTGATTTCATGATAGATGTAGTAAAATTGTGATCTTGGATCTGTGAATGAGGTGGACCATATTGTAACTCATGATTTCATGTTGAGACTATCATATGAAGCATTTCCATGAGAAGGTCAAGCCACATGCCAAACCATGTGCTCTGTCACAATTTATATTGACGAGATCACATGTTTTTGTAGCATCATTCACAAAGTACATATATTTGGATAATAGAGATCCTCATAAGGAGGAGATTGCATGGGTTTGCTACACCTTCATCATCTTAGAATAACAATACATGATCTTGCTCGCACAAAAAATCTGGGGTTTATATATAGAACTTCATGGATGTTGTTATACATCATAAGAGCATGTATATGGCCAAAAATAAGTATTCTAAAAACATTAGGTTGTATATCCTGTGGGATTTCACGGAGCCTCCAAGTAGACAAGACACTACAAAGGTAGTCTGTAGAGAGTATGACGCATATAATTCACAATGATTAGCTTGCAAGGTCTTCTCATGTATGAGTTGGAATCTTCAGAAGAAGAGAAAATACCCGCCCTCCTAGATAAGGGGATCACAAGTTGAAGAGCGTGGCTACCACTCTAGAAGGGAGAGAGATAGTTTTCCTAACAAAATAGAGCATCAAAAATCCTATAAAGGTTATGCAAAGTAGGTCATGAAAGACTCATTCTTTCAATAAAATGAAGATATGATCCACCACATAACATATCATGTGAAAGGTTGTAGAACCGTGTGAACTATCGTGACAAGTACTGGATTTATTCTTTTAAAAAGATAAAAAATCATGTCTTTCCAATGAAAACCATTAGGAAAACACCAATACCTCTTCATACCATGGGCCTACCATCATGAATAAGGTGATAAAATTATCGGATACCTTGTTATGTGTTGAATTATGAACAAAAACTCGTTTTTTGGAAACGATAAAGTCCTAAAGAATTTATTTGATGCACCAAAGAATTTGAGCATGAATAACATTCAAGACTCAATTAACCAATCTGGCCCGATGGAAGTTCATATTGCACACGTGAAATATTCATGTGTGCATGGGAATCTCCATGTCATGATTGATATCACTATGTGAAGAAGATAAATATTCCATGTACATAAGAATGAAATATTTGCGAGACTCCATCAATTTACCTTCGTTACTCAATCACATGAGGATTTGGACATCGTGTGACTCTATCTAGAGAACCTTTGGCCACAAAACACATTCAAGTGGATTGGTTTATGCGACAACTATGTGATGCCTTGAAACAATTTTCCATGCACCCTTTGGCATGCGACCTTGAAATGAAATCCCTCAACCATGATATGGAATCATACAACCATGAACATGAAGCACATCAAAGGCAAGAAGAGTGACTATCGATGATAATGCTTGCACACCATCATGGGATCCAACACTTATCATACGATGCACCATAGGAAAGCGAGGAGACTAACTAGGAAAAGGTATGAACACCATCGTGAGACCCATATTAATCATGTGGAACCCTAACAAGAAAATCAGTGGTTGAAGGCTGCAAACCCCCAATAAAATAAAGGGATGAACTCACATCCATAAACTTCTTATGATGCAGCTATGAAGTTCATGAGACACCACAAAAGCCTCGATGACATGTATACCTTGGCCCACATGGTCCTACTAGCATGTCACCTTCATCATGTTAAAGGATTCAGACAAGTACAGACAATCAAGCATTCACCCTTTGGATAAAAAAATAAGCCGAAAGGGTTTATCCAGGAAGTGCTCACACATCACCATAAGACCTTTTTTTGTCACACAATGCGTCACTGGTGGGATAGTGATTGTCTTAAAAACACTCAATAAAACTATCAAAACCCCAAAATTCATTATAAAATAAAATAAAGAAGGACATTACGGGAGCCTCTCACAATCGTAAAACCCTCATGACGCGCCTAAGCTATCCACACCACAGTCTCACAAGACCCCTTGACAAGTCGGACTAATTTCCTGAAGGCCTCCTAAAAATCCATCCTTGTATTGTGAAAGGTCCCAAAAAAGTCACATGAGATCATGTGAAATCCTTTCAATAGACATCCTGATCTCGTGAAGGCACTTGTATGTGTTGGATAGATAGTATAAAAGTCCCTTGGAATGCCCATATGATTCAAGAAAACTCCATTAATTAGATATTATACAACAAATGAGGTGTTGACAGGATGATATCATAGTCTCTAAAGATCATCCGATGTCCTCAGAATGATTTATGGTGGTCACTCATAGAGAACATAACCCCAAATCCCTTCACCGACTCCGGTTAGGATTTGTTCCATATGCTCCGTGTAAAGTGAGGAATAACTGGGGTGGTGAGGCCTATAAATCTCCCACACCAGCATGAAAAATCCAAATTTCTGACCCTATACGGATAGAATCTTGGAACCTCACACTAGTGCACTCAAGTACCAAAAGAGATTTCTCAGAGAAACTGATCTCGTGACCGGAAAAGCTTCCTGTCATGTAAGATCTAAGGAACAAAGGGAGTGATCATGCAACATGCATAAAGAACATCATGTGAACATTCATAGTTCATGTGAAGGAATTCTAGTAGGAAATTTAAAGAACACCCTGTATGACTGCTAAATCATGTGAGACTTAAACGAAGCCAACACTAAACAAATATAAGGAATTTGAGATAAAAGGGTTGAATAAAGGCTAAATGACGAGAGACTTATGAGAAGAACATATACACTAATCCTCATTCTCTTCATGTGAACCATACAAGTCACGCGACAACACCAGGAAATGTCTCCCAAGCCATGTGATGCACCTTTGTCGTATTATTTGGACCATGTGAAGTACTGTAGACATGTCAAAGAAAGCCACATAGAACCCCCACTAGAATTCAACCTAAGTCGCACAAATCCCTCTAGGATCACCATCCAAACCTTATAGCATCGTTCATAAATGTCACCCAACTCATATAGAGGCACCGACATATGTTATCTAAGTCTCACGATAGCTCCCAGGCATAACAACTGGCTCTGAAGACACCCTCTAAGAATGCAAACTAGATCTCGTGATGATATTGAGACATTCCATCCAGGATTATGTGTCACCCTCCCGACATATTTTATTGACTCTCATGATACCCTCCAATCATGTCTACTAGCTTGCACAATGAAACTATGGATTATCATCCAAATCATGTAGCTCCCCCTAATCATGTCATCCAGGATCATGCGTTGGATTCCAGGATTAGCTAGCCAGGTCTCATGATGTCCTCTAGAGTATTCAGTCTTAATCATTTGATGGCCGTCAAATATGCCATCCAGGATATGCACCTTTTCTCAAACAAGACAAATTGATCACATGATTGTCATTGGACATGTTCAAGATATAACTAGACATGTCCAAACAACCTCCAACATGTCAAAAAAACAATCAAGGCTTGTTAAGAAGACATTCAAGCATGTCGGGCAAGAAAGAAGGCCAGGTCAGTAGGGCATCCTAGGGATTGATAACCTTTTCCACCCTCAGTGTGTAAGACCCAATCAAATGAAATACGATGACTATGATTCCTAATATAACTAGGATATGTAGGATTTCTTCCTAAGTCCCGGGATCTATATTAAGTATTCAAATGGAAGTCCTAGTAAATAAGTCCCACATCCAAAAGCAACAAGACTGATTATCTATCATCCCTTGTTTCTGAAACCAAGAAAATATCACGTGGTCTTAGGGAGTCACAAGGATCATATCATTCATGTGACAAGCCTCAATCATATTAAGAGAAACCTTAGCTTATAACCCCTAATCAGTGACATAATATGTTATGTCCGGCATATAATAGAAATGTCAGTGTGTAAGCCCTGAATAGTTGAACTATGATGACTCTGATTCCTACCATAACCAGGATACATAAAACATCTTCATAAGGACTGAGCCCAAACTCCAATGGGAATCCACCTCAGTGTAAGTCCAACGATGTCACTAATACATTAACCATTGGTACCCAATCATTCCCATGGGCTGATCATCTCTCCAAATCTAAAAAAAGATTGAGAATGGATTGAATTATGAGGAATCTAATTCCTTCCATAACTAGGATATAAAGGACACATTATTAAGGCCTGAGCCAGAACTCAAATAGGAATCCATATCAGTGTAAGAATCGCCTTGTCTCTGACATTTCAACCATCAAGACCTAATTTTTTCCTTGGGATGACTATTATAACTAATCCATAAGAAGACTGAGAATCTAATTGAACTCTGATGACTCTAATTCATACTATAACCATGATACGTAGGATGCCTTCTTAAGGCTCAAGATCCATATTAATCATTCCAAGGGAACTTCCAATGCATAAGCCCTACATCCATATGTAGTGAGACTGATTACTTGTTATCCCTTGTTTCTCACATCGAGCAAGGATCATATAGTATTAGGGAGTTACGATGGTCACCTAATTCTCATCATGAATCTCCACCATCTATGGAAATATCAACATGTAATCCCCAATGAGTGGCATCATATAAATATCCCCCATATAAGGTAATCTACCTTGGGGTGAGTCCCAAGGGTGTGAGCATACTATGATAACTCTGATTCCAACTATAAATAGAATACTTAGGATGCCTCCTTGAGACTCAAGATCAAATATTCGGTACCCAAGTGCACAAACATATGTAATTTCCACACGAAGTTAAAGTGAACTGGTTTAATGAACTACATGGGTTTTGATTACTACAATAAACATGATATGTAGGATGCCTCATAACGGATTAATCACCTTCTAAAAATATTAACCATCTCCCTACATGGAAGAAAATTCTAAAGTGACCCGTTATATGACTTCAACATAAAATAAAAAATTCATTACTAGGAAATGGATGAATAACCTCAGATACATACATATGAATTTACAAACAATATCCCCCATTTGTTTTTCATAAAAAGAGGCTTATCCTATAATCATTTTGTTAGGGTAACTGATCCCATATTGGGATTAGGGAGAGATTCTAGAACATATCCTAAATCTATAAGAGAGTCCCAGAGTAGGCAAAAATACCCCCAAAAGGGTGCGATCATCCCAAACTCCCATACCCTCGACCAATGCGATCCCCCAAGCGTCATTGGGTCCGAAACCCAATTGACCACCTACCTTTGGAACGTAAGTCTATATCCAGTTATGGATGATGGAACCATTTATATTTTCATTAATAATGAAAGCGGTGACCCTACTTTAATGATTGTGAAAGAAATGTACCCCTCATAATCTTCTATCTGACCAAACCAAATGCACCTACCAGTCATCTCCTTCCCATCGAATCAAAAATGGCGAACCTGATGTAAATATCTGAAATAAAAAAATAATTGGGTTATTGTCCATCATTCCATTTTGTTTGCACACTATATGGAAATAAAAATGGTGTACCCTACATGAATCTCCCAAATAAAAAAATGATTGGGTTATTATCCATCAGTCCATTTTTTTCACACTATATGAAAAAATGGTGAACTTGACATGAATCTCTCAAATAAAAAAATGATTGGGTTATTATATGTTGGGCCATTTTTTTCACACTATACAAAAAAATGGGGAAACTGAGGTGAATATATCAAATAATAGAATGAAAATTTAATCCTGTGAAATCCACTTTGTTGGAATATCAAAAAAAGATGATAAGAATGGAATAAATCTTACAAATGGTACTCTGTAATTGAGGTTCTCATGAAATAAGTCCATCCTCCCATTGACAATCCACATGTGTAGAATGGAATCATTGGTAATAAATGGAAAATTGTGATAATTGTTAATATATGATTGAGCACATAATGCCTATGATATAAAACTAATAGGTGAGCTTGTTCCTTATTGTCTACATGATTGAAGATACCAATATCATCAACAATATCCTGATATAAGATAATGTTATCATCCATTGACCGTTTCGGCAAGTCAGTGGTGGCTGAAACCCCCATGGGTCACCAAATGATATAACCTACCCAACAACTTCAACGTGAGGTGGAGAACATGATGGTGCAGAAGTACCATCGATGTGGTACAATTCAGACCTTGAAGCTGCCCTGCGAGGGTCTCTAAGTACTAAAGTCGATGAGTCTGCATCATCTAGGGAAAGCTATAGCTAAGTTATTGGACCTCATTTCCATAGCCAACTACTTCAAAAAAATTTCCCCAGAGTGTGAAAATTACCACCTTAAATACCTAATAAATCTTGAATAGGGATTCAGATACAGCTCTTACATAGTTTAGGTGCCACTAAGGAGGGCTCCTGTCAATAACTGTTTCCAGCACTATCCCACCGGTACCCACTAATCGCCTACTAAGGGTACCACCCGACACATTAACACCTATGATTCCCATGCACAAGCAACAAGGAAGACATATCAGGTGAGGAAGGAAATAGATATCCAAGAGTGAGCTGTTATTCCCACTCCCATTGACGACATCTTCCGACATATTCTAATAGTAACTAGTGAGTAAGATCACATCCCTACTCACTTAGAATAAGTCTACATGCATATTCCTGCAGCAAGAATAAGGGAAAAACATATTCCTACCCTAATGTACGAAATCCATAGATATATTCTGATGGTTAAAGGAGGACATAAATGGGCTCATATCCCTACTTAAATTAAAGATATCTACCAGTACATAGTTGAGACTGTAAATTTGTAGGCTTATATCCCTACACATAGTTTATAAAATGAAAATACATCTTAGAAATAGCTGAAGAACTCTACTGGTATATTTTGACATAGGTAAAAATATAGGGATAAACGCATATTCCTATCCCTATATCCATGCAAACACAACATTCCGATCATTATGAACAAGTGGTTTCTCCAAAGAAAGCACACATTAATTCTACCATACATGAGGATTATCAATATATTCTGATAAAGGGAGAGGCATTAGAATAGGTTCATATTCCTATTCCAATTGGGGATCACCAGGTGAGAGTGGAACATGCCTCAAGACAGGGGAACATGGCATTCAAAAAAGTTTGGCAGCATATTTCAAAGGTTGAGGATCGAGATCATATCTCTATTCTAGCCGAGTCTCACCAAGTGAGAGGGGAACATGCCTTGGGAGAGGCTCATATTCCTATCGAAGAAGACCAAATACATACTCCAAAGGCCTAGGATTGGGATCATATCCCCATTATGGCTAAGGTTAACCAATTTAGAATGGAACATTCCACAGGACAGAATCATATTCCTTTCAGTGAATCTATCTTCCATATTCCACTAGATCACATAAGAGAGGAGTATATTAAAACTTATATTGATGAATGACTACACTAGAATCATTTTAAGTAAATATAAGAGGAGTCTCATATTCCTTCTCTCATTATGAAGGTCTGTCATAAAATTCTGGTGTAGAAAGAATATTTGGACGAGGATCATATTTTTGTTCCAACCAGGGATCACCAATTGAGAGTGAAACATGCCATGAGGTAGGGTAATAATCTTTCCAAAAAAGACCAGAAACATATTCCAAAGTCTTTGGAATGAGATCATACTCTTGTTCTGAACAGGGATCACCAAGTGAGAATAACACATGCCTTGGGACATGCTCATATTACATTAAATAATGAAGAAGCTCATTGTAATATTTCAATAGCTTCTTAGCAACGGGATTATACTCTCGTATCACCAGGCGGTTATAAAAAGTTTCTGGAAACGGTCATATAGTAGGCTCACATCCCTACACAATTCCAAAAGGCAGGTCGACATATTCAGACCACGACACAAAACGATACCCATATTCATAATCGGATCAATTTAAATGTCCTTGAGGTCATTCAAGACACATTCTCAACACCCTAAGGGTTCATCAACTCTTTAATTGAAGTAGAAGATGATCATTACCATGATAGTCCTCCTCATGGTAGTGCAGAGATGGATCACAGAAACTCTACTCCTAACATCCACTACAGTCAATGTCCCCATTACGATATCTCCCACTAACAAGGATATATTCCCCTTTACCAGACACCTCTACATAGAGAGGTTTTCAAAAATCATATGCATTCATATAGAGAGTTGATCGAAACATCATGTTCGACCACATATATTTCCCCATCAACTTCCAATATCACTCCACTCAGGTTAGCAGGTAACCCCAAGAACCATCTTTTGTGATATAATCAGATGGAGGCATGTAATTCTGATGAAGAAGAGGCCAACATTGACATATAGATAGATTTAGTCAAAAAAAACTCCCCATCATGTTTTGTCCCTTTGCTACTTCTGAATATGATGTACCAGATGATATAGAAAAGGGGTGTATTCCTTATCTATGCCAAAATATGTAGGCTACTCATCAAGAAATGAAGGCTAGAAATATACCCTATCAAGGATATGATTATCACCATCATATAAACAATACACTCTATTTTCTGTTGGATACATCCACCTTTTTTGTAGCCCAGAACCCAGGAATGTAGGGGCATGAAAAACGCCTACACAGTTTTTTTCACTATACTAAGAAGACTCTCTGCTGACATATTTCCAGAGTGTATCCAGATGTGAGTATCCAAGTATGGGTGAAATATGGATAATTTCACTTCACTATGTCTCCATATTAGAAGGACCCTCTAGATACAACATCCTATAATTTCATATCCTTTGGATAAATCATAGGATTGGGTAGTGTATAATCCAGTTGGTCACTATGATATAATTCCTCCACTTCAAAGATGCATAGAAATCATGAACAGAGGGAGAGTATAGCCTTAATACCTTTGAATTGGTCTACTCAAAGAAATTAGAATGCATTTCAGAAATGGAAGATGAAGTTGAGATCAACCTGACAACTTTTTGTGAAGAATGATTCCCATCATGGGATGCCATCACACTCAAATACTGTGTGAGCACAGCTTCACCACATCAAACGGGCCACATTAGTAGCTACTATAGTATTCATCCAAGAGTAAACCCAATCCTTTATGTTTGGGGAATATCTACCACTTCCACCACTTCTTAGATCATCAATTCTTGAGGGGATTCAGGACGTATCATTAGTAGCAGCAAACTAACCCCATCCCACTAGGTTGGGAGAAATTATATCTCAGACTCTATCATTAGGTTCATCATCCCTTGAAAGGGTCTTGGGAAAATCAATGATGATTCCAGATCAACCTCATCTTACTAATTTAGGGGCATTTATATCTCAATGTCTATCCTAGGAATAATCATGTCCCCAACTAGAATCATTATATCCTCAACAACAAGATCAATCAATACCTATTATGACCCTAAACAACCCTTATCCGGTATGGTTGGGGGAATTTTCATCATCATCACCATAGATAGAATCAGTATTCTCATGGATGGGAGGAAAAAATCTTCTATCGACATCCCATATTTTCCTCCCACCACAAGACAAACCTCTATTACTCTGACCCCATTCAGAAATCATGACTGAAAGCTCCCTCAAATTCACTTTTCATAGACCAAGATTAGAGGATCATTTGGTTAAGGTGATCATACCCCATCAAAATTTCAATCCAAAATGACCCAATATGGCCAAGGATTCAAAGAGTGACCCTGATGAAGGTAGTGAAGAATCATCATGTTGTATAGAAATTAATGGGACAACCACCATTTCCCGGTATGAATCTATGAATTTTGTCATTGTAAAAATAATATATTTGGTGTAAAAACATAAAAATAAATAGGGACACATCATGGAAAACATACCCTAAGAGGAGAGTGACTTAGATGCACCAACTAAGGCTGCACACACCTAGAACTAAAGAAAGATCCAAAATCTGGAACCTCAAAATATCTAGTTGCCACATCTCTAAGGAAACACTATCAAAGAAAAGGTAAGGGTGTGGATACATCCCAATCATCACCTATAAGATTTGAGGTTTATTACATGGAAAAACAATTGTCACAATATAAGAATGAGATAAGAAATCTCAAAAAAACTCAATGTGGAGCTACATAGGGAAAATATTCCTTCTAGGTATCATCTTCAGGAAGAGATGAATATTCTTCCTGCCATAGTAAATCTTCAAAAAATAGTGGTATCTAATCATTAGGATGGCTCGAGATCTAGGAAACTGGTATACATAAATGATGAATTCAAAAATGATCATGAATTCCCTCCATTGCGGTGACAACATATACCTCACTAGGGATATCATTTAGTATTAGGAAGAATCGGTAATCAGCAAGAGACAAAGGTGAGGCCACCTAATCGACCCCTTACCACTCCATACAGATAGAAGGTGGCTCAAACAGTAGTTACCTTGGAGATTCTTAACTTCATCAAGTCCTTGAATACTTGAATTGAAGCCATGGAAGGACGATGCACACCTATGCAGCCTAAGAGGAAGACATATCCTGAGTGGGTGGATGACATTTCCCCCCACCCAATCTTAATAATTATAACTTATCTACCTTTGATAGAGAATGATACCATGAAAAATAAATCACACACTTTGTATCCTGATGTGGGCTGATGATGGGCCCTTGAGATCAATAATAGGTAAAAAATATGAGGTGTTTTGTATAGAATCTGATAGGGATAGCATTTTTTTAGTATAGAGGCCTACTAACAGGATCCGTTGAAGGATGTGAAGAAATGTTTTGTCAATTAATTTATTAGTTCAGATCCACATTGAGGAAAATGAAAACCATCAACCTGAAAAAATAAAATTAACATGAAAATGAGATGGTTTTTGACTTCATATCCAGATGGAAAGGTTTAACCTATTCACTCAGTATCCCTATATCGTAGGAGCCACTACTACAAAAATGGCCTTTAACAGAACTAAAAATGACCTTTATTAGCACTAGAAAAGCACTAAAAATGTGATCGGCATTAAAATCCCAGTACTTTTATCATCCTTGATAAAAGATTCATTTATCATCACTAAAAAAAGAGCTCATGAATAGGATCTTTATCAGTGATTTTAAAAGCACTGATAAAATACCCATTTATCAACACTTTAATTTAGCACCGCTAAATGAACCTTTTATCAGATCTTATAAAAGTTCTGATAAATAACTTTTAGAAATTCTTTTAGAAGCATTGATAAGGCTCTTAATTATCGGTGATTTTAAAAGCACTGATAATGGGTCATACTATAATGTGATGTTACAGTACACTATAGCACTAGAAACACATCAAATATCAACAGAAATAGATCTCATACATAATATAAATGAAATTAAATTTAGAACAAAAATAATAGAAAAAAACACTATATCATATAAATTTCAAACACTGGTTTATACAATTACATAAATACAAATTACTACACACATTCAAAAACAATCCTAACTGTCAATGTTACCATGATTTCCATTGAATTTCTTTGTCAAACTTCCAACATTGCATGATTATTTTTGAACAAACCACCTCAACTTGAAAAAAAATCAACCTGCATAAGAAAACAATTATTATGAGTAATACTAAAAAGAAATAAATTTAATATAAATATGAAATAATACATTAATTCTTTAGAAAATGATTTTACTATGATAATATAAAGATTACCTATGTGATTGAGTAGTGGAGGGAAATTGAAATAAAGTGACAAATTTAAACACTACATGAGTGAAAGGTTTTGTGAGAGAATAAGTATGTCGATGTTTTTGTGTAGAAAGGGATTAATGTTGGATAGAGCACCCCCCCCCCAAATTTAACAAAAGAATCCACCTTTATAAGAAAATAATTATTATGTGAGTAATACTAAAAATAAATAAATTATAAATACATATAAAACAATACATTAATTCTATGGACAATGAGTTTACTGTAGAAACATCAATATTACCTCAGTAATTGAGCAGAGGAAGCGTCATTTCTCTTCCTGCAAATGCAGTGGAGGTAAACAAAAAGAAAGTGATAAATGTAACACTGTAGGGTTAAAAAGATTTTAAGGGATAAGGAGCATAAAATTTAGACAGAGCACCCCTAACTCGAACAAAATAATCCACTTATATAAGAAAAAAATTATTATGTGAGTAATACTAAAAATAAATAAATTAAACATACATATGAAACAATACATCAATTATATGGGCAATGATTTTACTGTGAAAACATCAAGATTACCTCTGTAATTGATCAGAGGTAACATCATTACTATTCCTACAAAGGTAGTGTATGTAACTTAAAAGAAAGTTATAAATGCACCATTATAGTGGCGAAAATATATTAAGGGAGAAAGAGCATGAAAGTTGGAAAAAGCACCCACAACTCCAAAAAAATAATCCACTTATATAAAAAAACAATCATTATGTGATTAATACTAAAAAGAAATAAATTAAATATACATATGAAATAATAAATTAATTCTATGTACAATGATTTTACTGTGAAAACATCAAGATTACCTCTATAATTGAGCATTTGAAGCATCATTTCTCTTCCTACAAAGGCAGTAGAGGTAACTTGAAAGAAAGTGATAAATGCACCATTGTAGGTGTGAAAATATTTTTAGGGATAAGGAGCATGAAAGATGGACAGAGCACCCCCGAATTGATCAAAAGAATCCCCCTATATAATAATAAAAATTGTTATGTCAGTAATACTATAAATAAATAAATTAAACATACATATGTAATAATAAATTAATTCTATGAATAGTTATTTTAATGTGAAAACATCAAGATTACCTCTGTAATTGAGAGGAGACAACTTCATTGTTCTTCTTACAAAGGTATGAAACATGGACAAAAAATATTCTAAAATAAACAAACTTTTCAAAGAATAGTGAAAATTAAATCGACATTCCATTATATAATTTTTCGGTAAAATAGAGAAATTTTATCGTAAAATTATCTTTTCATGTATCCAAAGGATTTTTTTCATTATAGTTTATTCTTTAGAGGGATTGGTAACATCATCATGTGCAGAATACATTGTCTGTATGGGTATTCAAACATTTAATTTAGATTATGTTATTGTAGTAGAGAAAATATAATATTATGAGTAAAACATAAAATATTAAAAAACACTTTTAACTTATCATTGAAATATCTCTATTTTTTTCAAATGATTCAAGGATTTGGTTCCTCTTCTGAGAAAAAAAATCCCCTCTTTGTGGTCCTCACTAACGTATAATACATTGTCTGTAGTGGGACTGACATGAACTGATTGTGATTTCCCAATGAATGGGTCATCTTCGATTGAATTTTCATCTAACTCAACATTTATTTTAGTCTCTAGTAGGAAAATCGACCAATTCTTGTTTTTTGGATCAAAGACATAAAATACTTGCACTTCTTGTGATTCTATTATGAATGGATTGTTTTTTCCCCTGAAACACTGAAATTCACCTTCAAAAATCTCATTTTATCAAGTTTCACTCTATTAATATGGTCAACCCATTTTCAATGGAAAACTGACACTTGAAATGATGTATAATCCAACTTGAATATCTGTTAGATAAATAAAAATATAATAAATTTTCATAAATTAGATTTCTATCCTTATAACCAGATAGATGCATCACTTCAGCCACAAGCATAACACAACTATTTTTCATCGTACTGAATTCATCATGATCTTTTGTATAGAACATATAACCATTTATTACAAACCCAATGTAATATATAACATTTTCATTCAACCCTCTGGCTTTGCATTAAATACATTCTACAATTGAATTTTAACTTTTATATAAATCCTTATTAATTTGATCTATGAACTATCATATAAACTGTTGATTATATGTATCGGGTATCCATCTTTCATCCCTTGGTGGATCGAAATCTCTAAGAATTTTTTTGTGGAATTCAATGTATATATCAACGTCTTAACTATTATGTAATATGTAAAGATGTGTTTTCTCTCACTCTATCAAGGTAATTGTCACAAAATCTATTCCGGAAATACCTTCGCCCATAAGGTGTTCACTGTGACAAGACTTTGGGAGACTGATGATTTCAACATCTGATAGGTAATTGGTATAGAATTAAATATATTATTTAACAATATACCATTCTACAATACAAAATTCTGGCCAAATTTAATTCTTGACATACCCTTTCAAAATATTCATTTACCATTCAATGAGGTATATCCATTTATAATGGATAAGACCACATAGTTGAACCACTATGACCAAGTGAACCATCGTGTAGGACATTATATCAAATAATGATGGTGGGAATAATAGTTCTAATTCACAAAATATGATTTAAATATCATTATTCATGATGGGAAACTTATTTGGGTCTAAAACTTTACTGCATATGGCTTTGAGAAAAAAGAAGAGTCTGGTTAATCTATATCATACATTTTAAGGTAAAATAAAATGGAAAGAAATATACATTAAATCTTTCATCAAAACATGACAATCATGTGATTTTATTCCTTGTAACTTCAAATTAGTCATTTACACAACATTCTTTTTATTTGATGAATACCCCTATGGAAATTTTACACTCATAAAGAAAATGAAAAAATTTCAATTTTCCTTTTCTGGATAAAGTGTAAGCTACTTGTGGAAGAAAATTCCTCCTTTTAACCTTCATTGGTGCCAAAACTTCCCTTATCCCCATTTCAATCAATTCCAACCTAGCCTTAATGCCATATTTTATTTTGCTAGAAACATTTAGTAATGTGCTAATAAAACAATCAAATATATTTTTTTCTACACAAATGACATCAAGAAAATTTATGACATACAAAAATTCAAATAAAGTTATTCAAAGAAAATTGATATATTATTACAACCTGATTTTGTAAGGTTTTTTGAAAATGGTTTACCAAAAACAATTTCAAATTGTTTTACTCTTTTGTATACTTGGTCACCCTTTTCTGGAGATGGTGTTGTACCTTGTTTGATATTCCCATAGAATGATGTCATCCATGATTGGTATTTATGTCTTCAAGGTAAGAAAATTCAATGTCCTAAAAATAAAGTCTTTGAAAAATGTTTTAACCAAATGGATTATGTGTACTTTTCATAAATGGGACACCCCAACATGCCTTTAATGCTATATCCTGATAAATTTTCAATGAGCGGGGAAGTCATTTACTATTCTATATAAAATGACCCTCAATTTGAATTCTTAACTTCTATGAGAATCATATATTTTAACATTTGTATCCCACATCAATTTAAGATCTTCGATCAACAGAGCCAAATAGACATCAATATCATTACTGGGTTTCTTTGATCTAGATATAAGTAGAGACAATATAATGTATTTGTGCTTCATGCATAACCATTAGTGGTAGGTTATAATTTACCAAAATGAAGGGCCATGTATGATGAGTACTAATCTTTACACCAAAAGGATTTATTCCATCTATAGAAAACGTAAGATGAATGTTTCTCAGCTTATATCCAAATTAAGGAACCTTGTAATAAATTTTCTTCCACTGAGGAGAATTTATTGGATGACATTGGTTCCCTTCTTTAATTCTTGTATCTGCATTCTTTGTTAATTGTCTTGAGGTTTCTTGACATCCATATAGTCTTCTAAATCATGGAATTATAGGAAAGTACGCACTATTAGAAAAATACCCTATACCAACGGTTTGGAGAACCGTTGGCTAGTAAGCCGTGGGGATAGCTCTATACCAACGGTTTTAAAAACCGTTGGTATAAGTAATATGAAAAATCTATACCAATGGTTCCATAAAACCATTGGTATATGTATTTCAAAAAATAAGCATTATGTTGGTTTTGATCCCAGTACCTCCGGTTTATGATTTAACGACCTAACCACTAAGCTAACCTAACTTTTGTGAACATAATTTCATAAATATATATATATGTATTATCATAAATATTTTAAATTTTGATTTATTTAATGTTCTATGTAAGAAGATTCCATAAAAAAATACATGTAACTATACCAACAGTTTTGAGAACCGTTGGTATAGATTATTTGATTTTGGGACCTATACCAACGGTTTTGGACAAACTGTTAGTATAGGGGGGACCAATACCAATGGTTTTGGGAAAACCGTTGGTATAGTTCACTTATATGGACCTATACCAATGGTTTGGCCAAAACCATTGGCATAGGTCCATATAAGTGACCTATACCAACGGTTTCTCCAAACCATTGGTATAGGTCCCCCTATACCAACGGTTTTTCCAAAACTATTGGTATATGTCCAAATTAGTGACCTATACCAACGGTTTTTGCCAAACCGTTGGTATAGGTCCATATAAGTGAACTATACCAATAGTTTGACCAAAACCATTGGTATAGATCTTATTTCCAGTAGTGACCATATCAATTTTGAAGGACTTGATTCATTTTTCTTGTATCGATTTACGCTGCACTTAGGGAATTTGATGAGTGATTCATGGTCCTTGCGAAACTATATGAAATCAATTTGGAAAGAATGTATTTTTTATAGATCATGAACATTGAACATAACATTCATTTAGCATCATATGTTTGGCATGGTAGTTCATTTTCTTCTGGTAGTATATTTTTCAGAAGAGCAAGTAGTTCTATAAAGATGGTGTCACTCCATCTGTTTCCAGCTTTCAAATTATATAACTTCAATACAACTAACAATATTGTGTATTTAGTACAATTGGTATAAAATGGTTTCTTGGAACAACTATTTAACTCGTCAAACAACTTTAGAAAATCAAGAAGGTCATCTTCAATTGACATTGTCTTTTCTTCCATACGATCTCCATCATCTTTTACAAAGGTATTCATATCAAATGATTCATAAACTGTCGTATCATCCCAATCGATTCCCACAATAATTTTTCCCTATGTTTAGTCCAAAAATTATAGATTTGATCTATTCCATGAAAAATAAAATTTTCTTCCAAACTCTTCTGGTCAAATTTTTCTTGAATAAGAAAACATAAACATGGACAGAGGATTTTAGAAGGGTTTTCTTCATGCTCTCTTGAAAACTTGGTGAACTCTTTAACCACATCTTCACATTCATTTGTCAAATGATTAGAATGAATCCATTTCAGTTCATATCAATCATATTAGGTTTATAAATTATTAATTTTATACAATATATAAATAAATACACCTAAGATATTCATTATCAAAAGTGAAATTTATAGACAATTCTAATAAGGGAAATGTGGATCATTTCAACTAGAATATCTGAGCGTATATATATTCCAAATATAATAATAAGGGATGTTGGAATTTGAAAAATATATATAGGGAGATAAAGGTAGATAATAAATGATATTATCACTAAACTTTATAGGTATAAATCAAAAGATAGATAGTGTAATGACCTAGCCTGAATTACCCAAACAACACCAGGTCAGATCATCTAATGACCTCTTACACACCACAAAGTCACTAAAGGATGGTTTAAACTTTTGGTGTAAAAAACCATAAATGGGAGGTGATCCCTCAACCTAAAAATAGAACAAATTAGTACCAGAGTTCGAAAAAAATTCTAGAATGTCCCTTGGGGTCAATGGGCATGCATACCAAAAATCATTATTACCCGATATAGGAATACCTATTAGACAAAAAAATGGAAATAAATAATGAAATAGCTATATATACACACATAAATGTCACGATAGTATAAAAAATAACTCTCTTATAGTCTATAAGATAATATCAAATAGATAAAAACCTAATATGAAAACATAACGTGAACTAAATGCACCATATGATTCAAAAAGTGAAGGCTTGATATGATTCAAACGACATCTTTAGGATGACCTATTTAGACTTGCACCAAAAGCCTTACTAGGATATATTTATGATAAAAAATAGATTTAGTAAGTTTTTATGAGAGTAAAGAAGTAATTTTTATGGTTATTGTCCAAACCAAATGGATTTGGAAATGTGAAGAGGAGAGCGTGTGGCCATTTTATAAGTGGGGGAGAGGACACACATGGAATTTTTGAAAAGAATAAAGTGTACCCACATCTTTAATATACTAAAAGGCTCCAAAATGAGTCATTATCGAAAATTATACATTATAAAGACAGAATATGTCCATACAATGGGTGTTTCACTAGTTTTAAGTCATCTTAAACCCTTATATTCTTAGTTTAACCCCTAGTAAACCTATTTTTATCCTAACCGTTGAAATTAATTTGTAATGTTTTCACTATTAATTATCATAAAAAATAAGTTGAAATTATAATATAATATAAATTATTCTGATTCAAAATATTAAATCCATTCTACTAAATTTAATATAAAGAAGTGGCATAACTCAACTTAGAATTATACCCATAGACGCAACGAAAAAGTGAGTTTCCAAAGAGAAAATTATCATTAGTATTGAATGTATAATATCAAAATTAAAAATGAAATTGATTCAACTGATATAAAAAGTATTTATTAAAATATAATTGAACTAATTTTACTTTAAATCCAATTTAAAATATAAATTAACTTTTAAATAATTTAAATGAAATGGTAGTTTTCAATAAAAAATTGTATCGTCGCAATTCATCAAAAAATGAAACTTTTCAAAATAAATTCCAAAATAATCCCTAATATAATTTTGATATGAAGATTTCAAAAATGAAGGTAATTTTATCAGATAAATTTTCTAAAAGTTTCAAAAATTACTTTTCTCATAAGTGTGAAAAAAGAAACAAAACCGTTTTCTTTGAAAAAAATATAGTTTTTCAGAAAACATTTCTTTTACTTTAAAATGATTCTTATTTTTATTTATAATAAATAAATAATAAATGAATGTGATTAAACTAAATATTATTCATAATTTATTTATTCCTAGTCATACCTTTCAATTTAATGGTTAGGTTATAATTTTCATGTTTAAATAATTTTTTAATAGAGTATCTTGTTTTATTTAAACTTGGTGTTGTGTGCATCACAAGATATCAAAGAGATTGAATTTATTTAAAATGAAATTTATTGAAAAGTCTTGTGGTGTCACATTATTACCTCATAAAAATATTTCATCCTTGGAATTTTTTGGATATTACCTTTTAAACAAATTAGGGTAGTTCTTCTTCATAATTTCCTTTGGTTCCAATGTTGCTCCCTCCATTTTGTGATTTCTCCAAAACACCATTAATAGTTAAATTGTATGATTCCACAATAGTATCTATCTAGTATCAAGAATTTGTATGGAAACTTCACAGTAAGATAGATTATGTTCCATTTCTATTTCATCAGAGATGAGCACATGTGTTGGGTCTGGAATGTACTTCCTTAACAACGATATATGGAACACATCATGTACTTTTAAGAGACTTAGTGGAATTTCCAAACATTAAGAAAAGATCCAATTATTTTAAGGATTTATAAGGGTTAAATATACTTGGGGATTAGTCTCCATTTCTTACTAAACCTTATAACACCCTTCCATGGAGACACTCTCAAGAAAACATGGTATCCCACTTGGAATTCAAAATCATTCCTCCGATTATCGACATAACTCTTTTTCCTAATTTGTGATGGTTTATTATGATATTAAATAGTATTTACCATTGTTTTTATTTATTCAACAGGTTCTAGTCCTACAAATTTTCTTTCACCAACATCATCCCTATAAGTTGGAGTATGACATCTCTTTCCATATAATTCATCATACGATGCCATTTGAATACTTCAAAAGAAAATATTGTTATAGGAAAACTCTACCCAAGGTAAATATTGATCCCACATACCATGAAATTAAAGTGATAATGACCTTAAAATGTCTTCCATTATTTGAATATTCCTTTTAAACTATCAATCAATTTAAGGATGTTAGGAAGTTCTCAAATGAAGCTTAGTATTAAGATCCTTCTGAAGAATCTTACAAAATTTTGATATAAAACATGAATCATAGTCATACATGATTGAAATATGTGCACCATGAAGTTTTAAAAATTCATTAATATAGATCCTTGTGAGGCACTAAATTTTTAAATATTCTCTCATAGTGAGAAAATGTGTATATTTTGTTATAAATTTGATAGAAACCAAAATTGTATCATTCTTCCTAGGAGCCTTTGATAGTCCTATAACAAAGTCCACTGTAATTTCATCTCATTTACACATAGGAATTGGAAGAGTTTGCATGAATCCTCTTGAATTTTGTCTCATAAAGTTCACTTGTTGAAGAACCAAACATCTATAAATACAATTAGTAATATCCCACTTCATGTTATCCCACAAAAAATATTCCCGAAAACCCATAAAGATCACATTGCTACCAGGGTGTATAGAAAAATTTGATCTATAAGCATTATCCAAAAATTCACTTTTGGATTCAGTATAGAAGGAACACATAATCCATATCCAAATTTTAAAAAAAAATTCACAAAATAAGTATAATAATTTCTCATCATTCACATATTTAATTTTCTTTTGAATATTCTCATAATAATTTTGAGAACTTTTTATATTTTTTAATAAATATGGGTTCAATTTTTTTTTGAAAATGGAGTGATGTATCCTATTATATAATAATTCCCATATCTATATTTACTATATCCATGAACATTGGATCCATCTAAATCCATTTTTCATTCATAAATCCATGATCTTTCCTACTCAAAGTATATGCTATATTATTTTCTTTCCCTGGGTGGTAGTGTGTTGATAAATCACAATCCTTGAGTATCTTGATCCATTGTTTTTATCTCATATTGAGATCTCTTTATGGAAAATGTATTTTAAGATTTTTTTGATATGTGTATATCTCATATATTTCACCATAGAGATAATGTATCAATATCTATAAATAAAAAATTATGGATGAAAACTAAAGATAATGGGTTGGATAGTTCTATTCATGAGTCTTCGACTACCTTGATGCATATGCAATAACTTTATCAATTTTCATAAGGGAACAACCCAATCCTTTATTTCATGCATCACTATATATCACATACCCATCATTTCTATATGATAGAGTCAAAATCAAATAATTGAACAACCTCATATTTAGTTTATCAAAAACATTCCTCACATTCATTTTTTCAAATGAACTTTACCCCTTTATATGTAAGATTGGTTAACAGGTTATCCAATCAATTAAAATTCTGAAAAAATCACTTGTAGTAACATGCCAAACCAATAAAACTACCTACTTTAGTTATTTTAATTGGTTTAGGCCATTCTTTGACTGCCTTTATCTTTATAGAAACATCTAAAATTCCATCCTTATAGATAATATGGCCATGAAAAGAAACCTTTTGAAGCTTGATATCACACTTACTAAATCTCCCATACAAATATATCCTTTTAAGAGTCTTAATAATTATCTACAAGTGATTCTCATGGTCCTTGTATCTTTTATAATACTTTAAGATATCATCAATGAATATCATAATAAAATATTCAAGACATTCCTTGAATAATTTGTTCATTAGATCTATAAAAATAGATTGTGCATTAGTTAATCCAAAAAGGAATTACTGTAAACTTGTAATGTTCATACCTTGTTCAGAATGATTTATTTGGAAGGTATTACTTATATATTTTCAATTTATGATACCCAAAATTAAGTTCAATTTTTGAAAAATATTGAGATATATGAAGTTGATCGAATAATTATTTAATAAAAGGGAGATGATACTCGTTATTTATTATAATAGCATTGATTTACCTATATTCAATGAAAAACATCATGGATCTATATTTATTATTAATAAAGAGAATAAGGGACCCCCTGGTGAAACACTAGTGTGAATAAATACCTTATCACATAACTCCTATAACTATTTCTTTATCTCCACTAATTCTATAGTGTCCATTCTATAGGGAGTCTTTGATATTTGTCTTACATTAAGGATTAAATCAATGTAAAACAAACCTTCACACTCTATTTGATGTCTAGGTAATTTCTCAGGAAATGAATAAATTTATTTATATATAATAGGTACATCCTCAATTTTATTATTACCTTATCCATCCACATTTTTTTACTTTCTTCCCTAAGAATATCATTCATAATAGCTACTGGTGGTGGATATAGACATTACTCAGATGATGAAGTCTCTTTTATAAATATATGGAATTCTATATATTCATCAAAAATCATAATTTACTTCTCCTTTAAATAAAATTTTCTATCGTATTTTTAAATAAAACCCATAGAGGATTATATAGAATTCAACCATAGGGATGATAACAAAGTCTACAAATAATGAATGTTTATGTGTCATAATGGAGACTACCTAACATATCCTTGTTGTAGTGAGACTTACACTAAGTGTTTTGACTGAAAAATCCATTCATAAAGTGCCAGGGAAGCATCTTATATTCTTAGAAAACATGGAAGATATAAAAGAGTGCGATGATCCAGAAACAAATAATTCATTGGATAAATTTAAGGATATGATTAAAGTACCTTCCAACACTTCATTGGGTACTTCTACCTCAACTACAATGATCACATAAGCTTAGCCTTATCCCCTTGGTATCTTCTATGGTAGATTCCATTATTGATTGGGAAATTAATTTGAATATTACCCAATATCACTATAGTTGAAACACTGAATAGAAGTGTTTTATATCTTCCCTTTTCATTCATTATCCTGATGAACATTACCTCTATACTTATAAAAAAACTACCATACCATTCAATAATTTCATAAGATGATTCTTTTCATGGTTTTCACAAGATGTAAATTTCGTAATTTTCATCTTCTTCATTAAAGAATTACCATTTTCATAGTGTTCAGTAGACCTATTATGTTATTTATTACCCTTGAACATATAGGATCTATAAAAAGAAAAATATTTCATCATATGATGAAAAGGTTGAGTGGTCTGTGCCATTTAGAGACATGGATTAACCCCTTCAAATAAATGGTCAATCTTTTATTATTTATTGGATATGTAATACATAGAATACCTAGATAGGCTTATAAAGAAAACCTCAAACCCCATAACACTTTATTCTTCCTTTTTATTTAAGATATGGAAAATTCTTTTCATTATAGTTTGTTTCTCAAGTGGAAAATATTTATTGATGATTTTCTTATTAAAACATTTTGATTACACATGCTCTATTTTCTATTCCCCCTGAGTATTCGATATCAAATTACACCACTGATCAACATGAAATTTGAGGCAATACATTAAAAATGTATCCATTTCTTTTCACTATATCCCAAGGCTATAAATATCTTCTCAAGAGACTTAATCCATTTCTCAGCTACCATTGGATTATTAGTCCCACCAAATGATGGGGGGATTTTATCATATGAAGTGATACAACATAAGAGATTCACACTGCGGGGAAAAAGTTTCTCTATTCGGTTAAGGTTATTTTTCATAACTTGATTAAGCTTCCCTAATATAGCTAAAATTATATTAGTTCCAATAGTAGCTGTATTTCAGTGCTACAAAGGGAAATATCTACATTGTCTATGAGTATTGATACCCTTATTTATTCCAGGCACCATTTCTACAAAATGGAATATATTAGATTATCTAATAAAGTTATGAATTTTAATTCACAATTCATAATTCTAATTCTGGTGTAACACTAAACATAAATAGAAAATTCATGCACTTTTAATATCATAATCTAAAACATAGTTTCATTGAGGAAATCATTACTTTTAAATCATTCATAATGGTTTGTAAAGAAAATGTGAATTATCCTAGCCATATCCCTCAAGAGTTTCCAACCGGGTTCATAGTAAATTTAATTTTTTGTGTACTAGGTAATTATCAATTCAATCTTAAAACACCTTTTTTTGGAGTTATTACCCCTAAGAACTTCTATGACTATAATTTACCGAGACTATCTGGTCTATTACTTTGTCAAAATTCAGTGTTTGTGGTGTTCTGGGATGAATCAGTGGCCCATTTCAAGAGTTTGTCAAATTTTCTAGTTTTTTCATCGGCGAGTCATGTCAGTAGACCATCATCAGTAGGTTGGTATCAGTGATTAGGACATGGAATCTATGAGTCAATGTATTGGTAGGTCAGGGCATCATTGAGTCAGGGAATCAGTGAGTTAGGGCATCAGTGAACCAAGGTGTTGGTAGGTCGAGGCATCAGTAGGTCGACCGTCGGTGAGTCATGGAGTATGTGAGTCAATGCATCGGTAGGTCTAGGTGTCGATAGGTCAGGTGTTGGTGAGTTAGGGTGATGGTGAGTTAGGGTATCGGAAGGTCGAGCATCAGTGGATCACATTGGGAACTTGCTGTCGGTGAGTTATGTTGGTGGCTCAACATCGGTGGTTCAACGTCAGTGGCTCAGTGTTGGTGGATCACCCATCAGTGAGTCATGCCCAGTTTTTCCTAGTTTTTCAAGTTTTTCCCCTTTGATGCTTTCTTTGATGTTAAATGAGTTAAATTCCATAGTTAATGAGTTTTTAGTCAGTTTCAAATGGTACTAATATTTTAAAACCCTAAAGCTTCATTTGAATCCTAAACTGTGTGGTCTTGATCATGATTCAGCTTTAAAGTACTTTGAAACAGTTTTACACACAGATTTAGTATCTGTACTTTCTAAATCCAAAATCATCTATTACTTTGAACCCTTTCACATTCTCTTGGTGCACTGAGAAAGTTTCTTCCCCGAGGAGTTGTGTTCCTATGGTGTAGCAGGGTGTTCGGTTTTCCCCTAGAGTCTTCCCTACTACTCATGTGACCCCCTGTTTTGGTGTAAGGAGGGATTATTGATCGTCTGTTGTTCTAGGTATGGATTTTTATAATCTCTCTTTTAATTGTGTATCATGCAGGGTGGGTGTGGTCATGTACCTTTTTGAATATGGTTGGACCCGTATTTAACAAAGAAAATAAGAAGTAATAAATAAAGGGATTGGAGTATGATGATGATGATCAATTTTTTATATGTTATCTTTGATCCATATTGTGAATTGTATGGGTTGTTTTCTTTTGAAAATCATGGCTATTGGGGGCCTGTGTTTGCACACCTGTATACCTTGTGAATAACTGCTGTAAGAATTGGAATTTGTTGAATCACATATATTCGGTTAATTATATGGGTTCCCCAAGATAAAACTTATTCTGTGATTACCCCTATTTTATCAAGTGTAATTAAAGTACGAGTGAAACTAAATATGAATAAACCTTTCCTTGTTGGTGTGGTTGTGTGCTATGTGTGGTTATGTTCTTCTTGTGTTTGTGTAATTCATGTGGTGCTATGGCTAGGAGTGTGGTTGTGAGTATGGGTTGGTACGAGTGGTGAAATTGTATCTCGAGTTGAGAGATTGATTGATTGTGGAATGGATGAACTTTTTATGTAGTGGGACTCTATCTGGGAAGTGGTTGGGAAGTGGGGCTGGGTTGTGTCATGTTCATGTTTATGGGTGTGTCGGGTGTGGTGTTGTGATAGCCCCTTTGAATATTCTTTATAAGAAAAATAAGGAACATAGTGAATTCAAAGAGAAACTAGATCCTATGATACATATAACCAATAGAGGAACATACATCACTCCACTAACTTGGTTCCTAAAAAATAGCATCTGATACTGCATGTCCACTAAGGTGTCCATGAAAGGTTTCAACATATATATAATAATTATGGAACCACCAATGTTCCTCAAATCAATAGTCAATAAAAAATAATATACATGAAAATTTCTACACATTTAAATACGTATATGAAAAAATTATTTATTAAGAAGATATAAAACATAAAAGTAAAACAAAAATGATTAAATCCAAAGTTTAGTGTCAGATATAAAAAACAGATCATACATCGATAGTCAATATAAACAACAGACCACAAATCATTCCCTAAACAACAAATCACAATCAAATTGTAAACAACATACAAAAAATCGTTCCCTAAACAATGGATTACAAACAAATAATAAACAACAGATCATAAACAATGGATCATAAACAAATTATAGGGGAAGAAATAAAAAATGAAACGAAAAATTCACAAAGAAAATTGGAAGGACTACCTCACTAGGTTGAAGAAAATCTGAGACCCTCTTCGGATGTCAGATGAGATGTTTGGAGGTAGTCAAGTGGTGTGATTCAACTTCAATTCACCGATGAGGAGTGTCGACAGTGGGTGGCTTCTGTAGAAAGCTTCTATATCACAATGGGTTCGCAAATGGCTATGGTTTTTAAAAATAATCAGGATACTTTTATCAGAGCTTCAATAATAATCACTAATAAAACCAATCTTCATTAGTGCTAAATTTATACCACTGATAAAGATTATTTTATCAGCACTTATTATTGAAGCGCTGTTAAATGATTTATAATTATAGTTATAAATAAATAAAATTTTAAATATTTATAAATACTTAATAAATATATATAAATATAAATATAGTAAATATATTCCCTTTTAAATATATTTATTATAATTTTATAATTATTTATTTATAATTATAGAAATACTTTTAAAAAATATTATTTATATCATTATATATTTATATAATTAGACATATATTTATTTAATATATATATATAAATATAAATATAGTAAATATATTCATTATTTAAGTAATTTTATTATAAATTTAATAATTATTTAAATATACATAATTATTTATTTATAATTATATAAATACTTTTTAAAAAATATATATTTATTTATATTTATAAATATATAATTGTATAAATAGTGTAAATCTATATATATAAATATTTTTATTTAAAAATATTTTTTTTACATATTTTTTTAACATTATTAATGAATATCTAATTTTGTGTGCATACATATATGTATAAAATGAGTGAAATTGAATAAATTAAGAATATATGCACCCTTTAACAATATTGGAAGAATGGATACGTTCTCTCTATGTTCATATTGTATATAAAAATGCATTAATTATACGTATATGTGAAATCAATATAACACCCATTTGATCTATATTAAATTGAAAAATCAAATGACATTTAATTATATATCGAGTACTTTGCAATTAGTCAATATTTTTAATTCATAGTAATTTTTAATTATATACCATTATTCAACAAATATATGACAATTTGATGTAAAGTGCATAAATATTTTTTAATATATAATCATATTTATATATATTAATATATATATATATATATAATATACAATTTAATAACATTAATTGTCCTAATTATATAATTAATAAAATGTTTAATATTTAATAATTTATAACCAATTAATTCATTTTTATAAATAATTATTTAATTAAAAAAATTTTAACATTTTTTTGATAAACACATTCTTTATTTTTAATTTATTTAATTATTTCATTTTATCATCACTAAAAATGTGTTGATGAAAGAAGTATTTATCTGTGAAAAACATAAAGTACTGATAAAGCGTAATCTTTATTAGTGCTAAAAATAAAGAACTGATAAAGGATACCCTTTATCAGTGCTAAAACAAAAGAACTAATAAAGGATACCATTTATCAGTGCTGAAAATAAAGCACTGATAAAGGTTTCTTTTATCAGTGATAAAATAAAAGAATTGATAAAAGGTTTAATTTATCAGTGCTTTCATTAGAATTGATAAATATTCCATTTATCCGTGTTTTATTTTAGCGCTAATAAATAAAAATGTTGTTAAAGGCCAGTTTTATAGTAGTGGGAAACTGATGGAACTCTATGCTAAAAATATCTAGGATGAGTTGCAGACACCTTTGATCCCAATGAAATATCCAAGTAGGTTCCATGTGTTCGTAGAAATGGAACAACAAATGTAGAACACCATTTAGAGAACCCAATCCAAATCCCATCTCATGCCCACAGTATAGGGAAAGAGTCTAAGAAAAGTAGAAGGTGTAATTGTCACTCTCAAGCCAGCAGTAGTGCCATCCATGCACCTAGGTAGGTCCCGGATGACCCTGCACCTCTTGTCCAGTTGTGAAAACCAAAAAATCACCCTTATCCATAAGCATAGAGAAGTTAGTGTCACCCGGTATTTGAGGAACAAAGTAATAAAATAACACTCCTTCCAAAATGAATAATTCTCTGGTTATTTTTTGCCATCCATAGACAATAACCTGCTCAATCTACCACATCCCATGAATCCCGATGTGGTTAAGCTCACTGATCGTCCCAACTACCAACATTTCCATAAAAGGTTGGGTCACAATATCTAGGAAGGATTCATCTTCAAATAAATCCTTCAAAGAATAGTTGATTTTGGACAGGCGGTGTTAGATAACTCTTCATAACATGTGGCATGTATAACAGTTTCCCAGGCAGAAGAAGAAGGTGATTTGTAAAAAGTTCCAACCAGGCATGAGTGGAAGTTCGACAACTGGATGACTTTAAAAATAGTTGATTGAGCTCATGCCACCCTGAGATCATAGATTTTCAGACCCTCAATATTTTGACCACCCAAGAAGGTGACATCAAATATGTCTCCTGAAAGTGGGCACAACCACCAAAAGTTAGAATAAATAGAAGAGGAGGAGTCATATTCTGCTCTAACACAGGCTTTACCTTTGGCATATTTCTTCCCTGTGAAATCTGAAGCACATGAACTATCCCATAAAATGGAACCCTCATCAGATAAAGATCTCATATTTGGTTATGTCAAGGTGATACACTTGGTAGACCCCTTCTCACCACTACAAACATATGCCATTAACAGTGCTGGTATTTATCAGTGCTCGAAATAAATGCTGATAAATTTAACCTTTTCTGAGTGCTTTATTTTTAGTGCTGATAATGGGTATCCTTTATCAACACTTTATTTTTAGCAATGATAAAGGATACCCTTTATAAGTGATTTATTTTTAGTGATGATAAATATTTATTTCATCAGCGCATTTTTAGCACGCATAAAGGTCCAAATAAAAAAATGAAATAATTAAATTAATAAAATATAAAAAATGGGTTTATTAAAAAAATATTACAAATTTTATTAATTAAATAATTATTGATAAAAATAAATTTATTTATTATACATTATTAAATATTAAAAAATTTATTAATTAGATAATTATGATAATTAATGTTATTATTTTGTATATATTAAATATATACATATATATTAATGTATATAAATATGATTTATATATTACAAAATATTTATGTACTTTACATTAAATAGTCATATGTTTATTGAATAATGGTTTATAATTAAAAATTAATATGAATTAAAAATATTGACTAATTACATAGTACTCGACATATAATTGAATGTCGTTTGAATTTTCAATTTAATATAGATCAAATGTGTGTTATATTGATTTCACATATATGTAATTAATGCATTTTTATATATTTCAATGCACACTCACAAAACTTATCCATTTTTTCAATATTTCTAAAGTGCACTTATTATTAATTTATTCAATTTCACTCATTTTTAACATAGTTGCATTCACTTAAAATTAGATATTTATTAATAATCTTAAAAATATATTTTCCAAAAAAATATTTATAAATAAATATATTTATAAATGTACATTTACTATATTTATAAATCTATATATTTTTAATTATAAATAAATAAATATTTTTTAAAGTATATATATAATTATAAATAAATAATTATATATATTTAAAAAATTATTAAATTTATAATTTTTTTTCTTAAATAATGAATTTATTTACAATATTTATATTTATTTATATTTATTAGATATATATATATCTGTATAATTATATAAATATATATAATGATATAAATTTTATTTTTTAAAAATATTTCGATAATTATAAATATATAATTATAAAATTATAATGAATATATTTTAAAATGAATATATGTACTATATTTATATTTATATATATTTATTAAGTATATATAAATATTTACAATTTTTTATTTATTATTATAATTATAAATCCCTTAACAACATTTTTTTAGCATTCATAAAGATAGGATTTATCAACGCTACACAAAGCACTAATAAAATTAATATTTATCAACGCTATAACTTTAGTGATGATAAATATTTATTTTATCAGTGCTTTTTTAGCGCTGATAAAGATCTCTTTTATCATCACATAAGTAATAAGCGTTGATAAAAGGGCTATTTATCAATTCTTATTTGTAAGTGATGATAAAAGTATCCCCATCTATTTTGAAAACCCTTACCATTTGCGAACCCATCACGATATAGAAGCTTTCCACAGAATCCACCAGCTGTTGGTGCTCCTCCTTAGTGAATCAAAGGTCGAATCACAACCCTCGACTACCTCCAGTTTCTCCAACATCTTGTCCTATATTTGGTGTTCGATTGCAGTTAGGGTTTCAAAAGAGGGTCTCAGATTTTCTTTAACCTATCAAGGTAGGACTTCCTATTTTCTTTGCGTATTTTTTTTGTTTTTTATTTCTTCTTCTATAATTTTCTATGATCTATTGTTTACAATTTTTTGCGATCCATTGTTTAGGGAATGATTTATGGTCTATTTTTTGTATTATTACCGATGTATGATCTGTTATTTATATCTGACATTAAACCTTGGATTTATTCATTATTGTTTTACTTCTATGTTTTGTATCTTCTTACTAAATAATTTTTTTCATATATGTATATAAATTTGTAGAAATTTTCATGTATATTCTTTATTAAAAATTGGGTACAACTGCGAAAGAGACACACAATGTGACAAAGAAAATACAGGTAAATCGCTGGCTCAGGGACTTGACCCCATGACCACGCCCCAAACCCATCCCCACCCTTACCACCCCAGCCGAGCGTAGGGGGAAAATTTTCTTGTATATTCTTGTTTATTGACAACTGGTTTGAGGAACATTGGTTGTTTCTTAATTATTATATATATGCTAACACCTTTCATGGACACCTTAGTGGACATGCAACATCATATGCTATTTTTCAAGAACCAAGTTAGTGGAGTGATGTATGTTCCTCTATTGGTTATATGTATCAGAAGATCTAGTTCCTCTTAGAATTCACTATAGTACATAGTTTTCTTATGAAGCAGATTCAAAGGGGTTATCCCGAATTAACAACATGAAGTTTTATCACATCAATCCTTCACTTTTTTAATCATTATGGTGCCTTTATAGTTCACATTATGTTTAAATGTCAGGTTTTTATCTATTTGATATTTCTTATAGAATATAAGTGAGTTTTTATACTGGCGTAACATGTATGTGTGTCTATAGAGATATTGAATCATTTATTTCTATAGTGTTTTTGTCTAATAGGTATGCCTATAATGGGAAATGATGATTTTGGATTTGCATATCCATTGACCCCAAGGGTCATGCTAGAATTTTGTTCGACCTATAATACTAATTGATTCTATTTGGGGGGGGGGGTGACCACCTCCCATTTATGGTTTTTTTCACCCAAATTTTAAACCATTCTTTAGTGACTTTGAGGTGTGTTATAGGTTATAAGATGATCTAACCTGGTTTTTTTGGGTAATTCAAGATAGGTTCATTACATTATCCATCTTCTGGTTTACACCTATAATGTTTAGTGATAATATCATTTATTATCTACCTTTATCTCCCCCTATTTTCAAATTCCAACAACCCTTATTGTTGGATTTGGAATATCTAGGTACTCATTTATTCTTGTAGAAATGATCAAAATTTCCCTTATTATAATTGTCTATAACTTTCACTTTGGACAATGAATATCCTATGTGTATTTATTTATATATTGTATAAAATTAATCTTTATTGAACCTAACAGGATGGATATAAAACAAAAATGGATTCTCACTAGTCATTTGAAATATGAATATAAATACGGAGTTAAATATTTCATCAAGTTTTAAAGAGATAATACAGATGACCCTTTTAAAATCCATTTTCCATGCTTATGTTGTTGTTATTCAAGAGAAATTAGTCCAAAAAGTTGGAACAACATTTGATTTGTCATTAAATAGATCAAAATTATAAATTATGGACTAAAACACACAAAAAAACTAAATGTTGACATTGATTGGGATAATACTTTGGTTTATGAATCATTTGATAAGAATAATATTGTAAAAGATGATGGAGATTGAATGGAAAAAATGAAAATGGTAATTGAAGATGACCTTCATGATTGTACAAATTTGTTTTAGGAGTTAAATAGTTGTTCTAAGAAACCAATGTATACCAGTTGTACTAAATAAACATCATTTTCAACTATATTGAAGTTATATAATTTGAAATTTGGCAATGGATGGAGTGACACCAGCTTTATAGAACTACTTGGTATTCTGAAAGATATGTTACCAAAAGAAAAAAAACTACCATGCCAAACATGTGAAACTAACCTAATGTTATGTTCAATGGGAACAATCTATAAAAAGATACATTCTTTTCCAAATGATTTCATATTGTTTTTCAAGGACCATGAATCACTCATAAAACTTTTTAAGTGTGGCGTAGACTGACACAAGAAAAATGGATCAAGTCCTTAAAAATATGTATGGTAATTTCCTATCATTCCATGGTTTAGAAGACTTTATAGATTTCGAGAAATCACGAGACAATTAACATAGCATTCAGATACAAGAATTAAATATGGGAAGTTATGTCATCCAACAGATTATCCTTAGTAGAATAAAATTGATTACGAGTTTCCTAAATTTTGATATGAGCTGAGAAAATTTTGTCTTTCATTATCTATAAATGGAATAAATCCTTTTTGTGTACATAGTATTACTCAATGTACATGGCATGTCATGTTGGTAAATTATAACATGCCTCCATAGTTATGCATGAACCACAAAAACATTATGTTGTATCTTCTTATATCTAGACCAAAGCAACCTAGTAATTATATTCTTGTCTATTTGGATCCATTGATCAAAGATCTTAATTTTATGTGGGATATAGGTGTTATAATGTATGATTCTCATTGAAGTGAAGAATTCACATTGAGTTCCATGTTGTACGGAACGATAAATGACTTCCTCATTTTTATAAATTTAGGATATAACATTAAAGGAATGTTGGGGTGTCCCATTTGTGAAAAATGCACACACTCAGTTTTGTTGAAACATTCATTGAAGACTATGTTTTTAGGACATCAGAAATTTTTACCTCGATGACATAAATACTGATCCTGGACAATAGCATTTTATGGGATTATCGAACAAGGTACAACACCATCTCCAAAAAAGGGTGATCAATTGTACAAAGAATAAAAAAATTATTGAAACTATTTTTGGTAAACAATTTTTGAAAAACCTTACAAATAATGTTAGAAGAAGAGATCAATATTATTTCAATTACTATATTAGAATTGTTTGTTTTTCAGACATTTTCCTGATGTCATGCATGTAGAAAAAAATGTATTTGATAGTGTTATTGGAACATTACTAAATGTTCCCGAAAAAATGAAATATGGAATCAAGGCTAGGATGGACATGATTGAAATGGGGATAAGGGAATAGTTAGCATCGATGAAGGGTAGAAGGAAGAATTTTCTTCCTTTAGCAGCTTATGCTGTCCAGACCGAAAAAATTACAATTTTTCCTTTTCCTTACTAGTGCAAAAGTTCCACAACGGTTTTCATAAAATACAAAGAATGTCGTGTCAATGACTAATTTGAAATTATAAGGACTAAAATCACATGATTGTCATGTTTTGATGTAATATTTAATGCTCGTTGATTTTCATTACATTCTAACTCAAAATGTACGACATACATTAACCATACTTTACTTATTTTTCAAATCCATACAGAGTAATGTTGTATACCCGGTGAAGTTTCCCATCATAAATATGGAGATTGTAATCATATTATGTGAATTTGAGAGGTTATTCCCAACATCATTTTTTGATATAATGGTCTACCTGATGGTTCACTTTTTCAGAGAGGTTCAACTATGTGGTCCTATCCATTACAGATGGTTGTACCCCATTGAATGATATATGAAGATTTTGAAAGGGTATGCCAAGAATCGAAGTCACCCAAAAATTTGTATTGTAGAATGATATATTGTTGAAGAAGCTATTGAATTATGTACCGATTATTTATCAAATGTTGAAATCATCGATCTCCCAAAGTCTCATCATAGCAAATGCCTTATGGGTGAAGGGATTTTTGAAAGAGAAGTTGTTAAAATTACCTTGATAGAGTAGGAGAAAGAAAATATTTACATATTACATAATAGTGAATATGTTGATCCATACATTGAACCCCACAAAAAATCTTAGATATATTAATCTTTTAAGGGCTGAAGGATAAATATCAAATACACATAATCAATAGTTTATAGGATGGTCCAGAGATCAAATTTATAATAAGTTATCTAAAAATCCAAATTCAATTGACGAATGACTTTAATGTCAAGCCAGAGGACCTAATGAAAATATAATATCTTACACTGGTTTTGTAATCAATGGTTATACATTCTATACAAAAGAGCACAATGACTTCAGTACGGTGCAAAACAGTGGTGTTATGATTGTGGCTAAAGTGATGCACATATCTAGTTCCAAGGATAAAAATTCAATTTATGAAAATATAACATATTTTGGCACTATCAAACATATATATGAGTTAGATTATACAACATTTCAAGAGTCTCTTTTCCATTTCAAATGGGTTGAAAATATCAATGGAGTGAAAGTTGATGAAATGGGATTTGTGAAGGTGAATTTTAGTGTAGAAGAGGAAATAGATAATCCACTAATAATGGCATCCCAAGAAGTGAAAGTATTTTATGTCTCTGATAAAACAAAAAATAATTGGTTGATTATCCTGCTGGAGACTAAAACAAATATTGGATCACATGAAAATTCAATCGAGGATGAACCTTTCATTGGGACATCACAATTAGTTCATGTTGGTCCCAATGTAGATAATGTATTGTATGTTAGAGGGGACCACAAAGGGGGGATTTGGATTCTCGAAAGATGAACCAAATACTTGAAACCTTTAAAAAAATAAAGAGAGTTAAATGAGGAGGTAAAAGTGTTTTTTAATATATTATGTTTTTCCTCATTATATTATATGTTCTCTACTGCATTAACAAAATTGAAATTAAATGTTTGACTAATCATGAATACAATGTATTATTCACATGATGATGTAATAAATCCCTCGAAAGAACAAACTATAATGAAGAAAACCCTTTGGATAGATGCAAAGGTAATGTTATGATATACTTTATATATTTTACCAAAAAATTATATAATTGAAATTTGATTTAATGTTTCATTATTCTTTATAGAGTCCATTTATTTTAGAAGATTTATGTCTATGTTTCACTCCTTTGCAAGAAGAGAAATGACATTATCTTTGCTCATCCACATAGGTAATATTAATGTTTTCATGGTAAAATTATTTTCCATAGAATTAATTTATTATTTCATGTTTATGTTTAATTTATTTCTTTTTAGTATTAATCTCTTAATAATTTTTTTCTTATATAGGAGGATTCTTTTTGTTTAAGTTGGGGTGATCTATCCAACTTTTATACACTTTCTCCATTAAAACATTTTCACCTATTTAGTGGTGCATTTATCACTTTATTTCAAGTTAACCCCAATATCTTTATAGAAATAGCGACGATGCTACCTCTGCTAAATTATAGAGGTAATCTTGATTTTTTCACAATAAAATCATTCTCCATAGAATTAATGTATTGTTTCATATGTATGTTTAATTTATTTATTTGTAGTATTACTCACATAATAATTGTTTTCTTATACAGGTGAATTATTTTTTTTGATTTGGGGTGCTCTATCCATCTTTCATTCATTTTTGCACCAAAACTTCCACAGGATTATTATCCCAAAAAACCTTTCAAATTTTTAGTGGTTAAATTTATCACTTTCCTTCAAGTTCCCTCCACTTCTCAATCATAGAGGTAATCTTGATATTTTCACTATAAAATCATTGTCCATGTAATTAATGTATTATTTCATATTTATGTTTAATTTATATCTTTTTTTTATTACTCATAATAACTTTTTCCTTATACAGGTGGATTTTTTTTGAGTTGAGTTGGTTTGTTCGAAAATACTCTCGTAGTGTTGGTAGTTCAACAAAGAAAGTCAACAGAAATCATAGTAACATTGACAATTAGGTTTTTTTTTGAATTTATGTAATAATTTGTATTAATGTAATTGTATAAACCAATGTTTAGAATTCCTATAATATAGTGTTTTTTTGGGTATTTGTGTTGTAAATTTCATTTCATTTAAATTATGTATCAGGACTTGTTTTTTTTATATCTGGCGTGTTTCTAGTGCTGTTGTGTGTTGTAACAGCACACTATAGTATGGCCCTTTATCAGCACTTTTAAAAGTGCCGATAAAGGGAACCTTTAGCGAAACTAAATAAAAGTGTTGATAAAGGTCCTATTTATTAGCACTTTTTTTAATGTTGTTAAATCACCCTTTTATCAGTGCTCTTTCAGCACTGATAAAAGTCTTGGTCTTTTAACATATCTCACATAGTTAGCACTTTTCTAGTGATGATAAAGGACATTTTTAGAGCTGTTAAAGGCATATTTTGTAGTATTTTCTCCTACGATGAATATGCCTCAGAATACATGTTTCCTACACATAACCAGGGAACAGGAGGCTGCATACATAGGAACCGATGATACATGGGATAATGTGAGTGTGGTCAAACCCAATATTTCAGTCACATCCCCACAGAAAACATATATGAGGCTGAGACTAATGAGAAATAACTCCAGTAGGCCTAAACGATATTTGGAGGTGTCCCAAAGCCCTCTAAAAATCACCCATTCCTAGTTTTCTTATCTGACTGCCTCGAGAGGGTGAAAATATTTGATCAACCTAAGAAACGAGGAAGGCTGAAATGACTTGCACCACCTACAGTAGATTCTCCCATGACCTCTGCCCAAGAAATAGGCCTATCCACCTCAAATTCCCTATATCCTGAGCCATATGTTAAGGAGAAGCCCTATATTGAGAATCACTGGCCATTGGCACAGAATTATGACATTCTGAAAAATATGACTATTTCCCCATCTAATCTATTAATCTTAGATGTGCTCCATCTTTTGAAATAACTCGGGGAGGTACCTGTTGAATCCCTCTAGAGCCCACAAAAGTTTTAGATAGAATTCACTACAACTGAGGTTTATCGAGAGGAGACTATTTCATCAGAATACCATGTCACAATCTCGTTCACTGAATAGGATCAATAAGAAGTCATCCAAGGGAACATCATGCCCTTATATGTTTCTGGAAGACTCAATAATGTCATTATCTGAAGGGCCTCAATTAATAATGATTCCGGGATCAACCACATTCCAGTTAAAACCCTTCGATGTCTAGGATATAACGAAGGGAACCTATCTCTCACAAAACCGACTATTCAGGTTTATGATAAGCATGCAAAAAGACCTATTGAGAAGATCATGCTCATTGATATTTGTGGGGATCATAAATTTTATGATGAGTTTATAATTATCCAAAAATACACCACATGCAATGTCCAGCTCAGAAGGCCCTATCTTGATAGCCATGTGGTGATACCTTAAACACTCCATTAGTTTTTGAAATACACCACTGATGTAAAGGTTGACATAATACACGGTGATAGTGCCCACTTTGAGACATGAAGAGCAACATATCCTAAATAATGTCTCTATAAAAAGGGATTCAAACAACCAACGGGGGATAATTATATACAGGTCTCAAACCCCAATAGATTGGGGACTACCAATGGAAATTTCTAGAGTATGCTCGACATCGACTATGTTCTCCCCATAAATCTAGTTGTGGTGATAGACCTGGTCTCAAAGGTCTAAGCCCCTCATATCCCTGGTGACAGTGTAAAATACAATCATCTTTGACATTAATGGTGGAAATGGAGGTTTTCACAATTCTTTTTTACCAATAGTTTGAACAAACCGCTGGTATATAGTAAAAAAGAGAAACCTTTCCCAACAGTTTCGTCAAACCGTTGGCACTGTGTTTTTAGAAAGAGGATTTACAAATGGATTACTCAAACCGTTGGAAAATCTTTAAATTATCTAAAATATACCAGAGGCTTAACAAAACTATTGGTAAAGAATATATTTCCAACAATTTTTAAAAACCATTGGGAAAAGTTTCCCCCAAATACACAGCAGCCCATCTCCCCCATCTACGCGATTGTAGCCCCTAATCCAAACCTCTCCTGAAGCTCTCTGTTTAACCTAGGTTGTGAAACTCCTTCCATCTAATAAATACATATTAAATTAAGAAATTTTTTGTTTCTATGCTTCATATTAGTAAGTGCTACCTTAGTTTTATTGTTATGCATCTATTTTTTTTGTTTTCTATTTTGATTTGTCCTAAACCAGAATTCTGTGTAGTCTATGGCATGATATACCAAACACTTTGATTTGTTTTCTATTTTTGTTCAACAATTAAAGTGTCATGATTGTGTTAATAACCTTTATTTGAAGTCTTTATACACACTCCTTCTATGTAGAGTTCATGAACCATATGAACTAATGGGTGCTGGTGAGATGTATCCCCACTCAAAGATGCTAAAGGGTAACGGATATAAGGATAGTCCATGTGAAGGGATTGGGGACTGTTGGGGTAGTGGTGTAGGTGGTTTTACATTTTTTTAGTGGGGTGATATGGTAGTTTCTATGAACTGTAGTTTAGTTGAAAACTGGATTTGGATTTTATATTTATAGTTTTTGTTCAAGGAATAATGGGAAGGGTACTGATATTGAGGATGAATTGGCTGTTAGTTGGGTGATGGATTGGAATTGTGATATTGGTTGAATTGGGTATTGGTAATTTTCAAGGTATTATATGGGTATTGCCTCCCCGGAACACCCCCAACCCACCCCCCTAGACACCCCCATTGGAAATCCCCCCACCCCCCTGCACACCCCCACCCCCTTGGACAGCCCCCACCCCCAGGACACCCAACCCCCTTGGACAGAACCCCTAGACACCCCTCACCCCCCATGGACAACCCCCCCCCCCCTCCCCCACCCCCTGGACACCCCCATTCCCTGGACACCCTCACCCCCTGGATAGCCCCCAGTGCCCCTATACCCCCCCCCATTGGACAACCCCCACCACCTGTACACCCCCAACCCCCTTGGACAACCCCCAACCCCTGGACACCCCACCCCCTTGGATAGACCCCACCCCCTGGACACCCCCACCACCCTGGACACCCCTCACCCCCCATGGACACCCCCCTCCCCCACCCCCTGGACACCCTCACCCCCTGGACACTCCCACCCCCTGGACATCCCCCACCACCTTGACACCACCACCCCCTTAGACAGCCCCCTTCCCACCCCCCTAGGACACCCTCCACCCCTTGGACAGTCCCCCGGACACCACCCCACCTCATGGACACCACCCCACCTCCTAAGTGCTTGGACCAATTTTTAAATTCGAATTAACCATGTGGGTGATTTCCCCTTTCCATAATGATATTTCTTAAGTTACCTATATAGCCTTATAAATTGAAATTTTCATGTTTTGATAAATTGAATGGGTTGTTTTGAATGAAATGGCTAATGAATGATGGTTTTACTTTCTTAATTAATAAAATGGTTTTAAATAAAATTACCCTAATAGGGGTTGTAGGGGGGCTATGTAGGTGGGGGGGGGGGGGGGGTTGTCCATGTGGGGGTGGGTTTTCCATGGGGTAGGGGGGCTGCAGGGGTGTGGGGGAGGGGGTGTGAGCTGTCCAAGGAGGGGTGTGGGCTGTCAAGGGGGGTCAGGGTGGGTTTTCTAGGTGGGGGAGGCGGTGTGTACTGTCCGGGGGGGGAGGGTGGGGGTTGGGGGTGGGTTATCTCGGTGGGGGAGGGGGGTGTGGGCTATCCAAGGGGGTGGGGGTGGGCTGTCCCGGTGGGGGGGGGTGTGGGTTGTCCAAGGAGGTGAGGTGGGTTGTCCAGGTGGGGGTAGTGGGCTATCAAGGTGGGGGTTGGGAGGGGGGCTGTCCAGGTGGGGGGGGGTGTCCAAGTGGGGGTGGGGGTGTCGAGGTGGGGGTGGGATTTCTAGGTGGGGGGGGGGGGGGGTTGTACAAGTGGGGTGGGGGTGGGTTGTCCAGGTGGGGGGGTGGGCTGTCCAGGGTGTAGGGGCTGTAGGGGTGTGGGGGAGGGGGTGTGGGCTATCCAAGGAGGGGGGTGGGCTGTCAGGGGTTGGGGGGGTGGGTTGACCAGGTGGGGGAGAGGGGTGTGGGCTGTCCATGGTGGTTGGGATCTCCAAGGGGGTGGGGGTAGGTTATCCAGGTTGGGGAGGGGGTGTGGGTTGTCCAGGGAGGTGGGGGGCTATCTAGGTGGGAGGTGGGTTGTCTAGGTGGGTGGAGGGTTATCCATGTGGGAGGGGGTGGTCTGTTCGAGGGGGTTTTAGGGGGGTAGGGGGGATGTATGGGTGTGGGGGGGGGGGATGCCCACTCCGATACTTTACAAAAAAAATAGGAATCACATATAACCAATGTATAGTTGATTTCACATGTTAAGACTTTTCTTGAAGTTTCATAGTAACACTCACTCTTACACTTCAAAGAAGAAGTGATCTCTACAAAGAAATTTCACTCAGGTTCTTATCCACTATCCATATTGATCTCATATAAATTTAACATTCATAAAAATACATATCACCTAATGATATAACAAGGCTCATACTCCCCTGCGTATTGTCCCATAGAAACTTGTCTCATATGCCTAAACAACATACATAGGATCATATTTGACACACACACAAAATTTTGTAAACATAGAAAATATTATATTTACACCTTGTATCACAACCGGGAATTAGATCTCAGTTAGACTCTCAAGGAATCTATAAGCCACATACCTAGATTAAAATTTGGTGGTGTGTTTACAATTAGGTGTGTTTTTTAGAATTCATGTATGATATTTAGAGTGGAAGATAAAATTATATCCACATAATATATTTGGAGGTGTGTTTACAATTAGGTGTGTTTTTTAGAATTCATGTACGATATTTAGAGTGGAAGATAAAATTTTATCCACATAATATATTTGGAGGTGTGTTTACAATTAGGTGTGTTGTGATTTATATGTATGATATTCATGGTTTACACCAATAATATTCTAGGTCATCTATAATAGGCTTTAAGTCATACTACAATTGGATAGATATTGGATTCTATGACCCTAGTTTGGGGGGGGGGGACACCCCCACCCCCACCCCCACCCCCACCCCATGGAAATCACCCATCCCCTGGACACCCCCACCCCCACTGGATAGCCCCCACCCCCCAAGACAGACCCCCGGGACACCACCCCACCCTTGGATACCCCCCACTCACACCCCCTAAACAACCCCCACCTACTGGACACCCCCACCCCCTTATACAAACCCCACCCCTAGATATCCCCCACCCCCTGGAAAGACCCCCCTAGACACCACCCCACCCCCTGGACACCCCCACCCCCTGGACACCCCCACCCCCTAGACAACCCCCACCCCCGGGACAACTTCCCAACCCCTGGACACCCGCACCCCCTGGACACCCCCACCCCATTGGATAGTGTATGTGATCACTTAAATAATCTACTAAAATATAAAATTTATTTGATCTAAAATTTACCCAACTCCTGAATAATTATCCACCATAATTGTACATGATCTTGTACACTCATTTATAGTTATTCAAGGATATTTTGTTGTATTTTATATTATGATTCTCATATAGAGTAGTGTGTCAGTTATGGTTTCATATAAATTGAAACATTCTCATTTAATTAAATATATTTTCAATGAAACTTAAATATTATTGAATTTATTTTGACGAAATGACTTATAACAATTTTTTACAGAATTGATAGAAGTTGGATGTATGAAACTGATCAGATCTCAATAGATTTTCAAAACAATGTGGAGATCTTTTTTGGATTTTTCATTTCACAATGCTTCAAATAGTAGTCACATACACTGCTCATGTTATAATTTTGTTGGAATACCTTAGTTGAGCCATGAAGAAGTCAGCTACCACATAACCAAATATGGTTTTCAAGAAAACTACTATGTGTGGTATCACAACGTGGAGAAAATTAAATCTCAAATTGATGATGATCCAAATGAGAGGACTAGATTGGAGATTATGTTATATGACAAATTTCCATTTATTCATCATCATGAAAAAGAAAGGATTCCAGCCCATGAATACTTTGATATGAGCACATGTGATGCGTCTAATGAAAATGATGATGTTGTCAGGGTGAAAAATTTGAATGAT